>JAABNY020000025.1:21146858-21171315 GCA_015164015.2 Brevimyrus niger | reverse complement strand
CTGCCTGTTTCATGCTGACACTGCACACACCACTGCCTGTTTCATGCTGACACTGCACACACCACTGCCTGTTTCATACTGACACCCCACACACCACTGCCTGTTTCATACTGACACCCCACACACCACTGCCTGTTTCTGGAGGACTCTGTTCTCCTGGTGATCACCAGCAAGTAAGTAACCTGCTAGAAAGCAGCTGTCATGTTGTGATGTTTGAAATGTGGATTCAAGTGAAGGACTGGATCCTCTTCAAACACCAGGTGCCTCATCGCTGTAAGCTGAGCCGGTCCTCAGTCCAGTCTCGGAAGTCTCCCGTGTGCCGTTCAACTTTCGTGACTCGGTGCCTGTGTTCCACGCTATCCGGCAGACCCCAATGAACCAGGCATCCACACGCTCCCACTGCATCTTCACCATCCACCTGTGCAGCCGCGAGCCGGGTTCAGCCACCCTGCGCCGCTCCAAGCTGCATCTTGTGGACCTGGCTGGCTCGGAGCGCGTGGCGAAGACCGGTATGGGCGGCCAGTTGCTAACCGAGGCCAAGTACATCAACCTGTCACTGCACTACCTAGAGCAGGTGAGTCACCTTCTGGCCTTGTGTCCATGGTAACACTGGAGGCGGGCTTTAATGGTACTTTGACGTCACAGACAGTGTGCGCGGTACCTGATTCCTTAGGTGATAATCGCTCTGTCGGAGAAGAATCGCTCACACATCCCTTACCGGAACTCCATGATGACGTCAGTCCTGAGGGACAGCCTTGGTGGAAACTGTATGACCACCATGATAGCCACAGTATCTGTGGACAAGCGCAATGTTGAGGTAAGACAGGCGAGGCAGCCGATGAGTATTGACTGTCCCAGTTTTCCCTGGGTACATTTCCCAAAAGCTTCCATTATCATTGAAATTGAATTGAATTGAACTGAAATTATTTAATTGTATGGTTCCAACTATGTAATTGTATGGTTCCAACATGTTAGCAACCATACTATTGGGGTACTTTCTCTCATTGAGATCCACCATAGAAATATAATGCATGTGGCTACAGTCATGATTTCCCTTAACCAGCCACGCGTGAAGATCTCTCTGCTCTCTTCAAACTTATGAAGAATGCTCTTTGCCGGCTGGCCCTGCCCAGCCAAAGTCTACTATAGTGACACAAACCGTACAAAGAAGCCGCAAAAGGGGAATAAAACTCTGAAACGGCATGGCCTCCTTGTAGCTGGATGTTAAGCAGTGCAGGTCTGCACCACGAGGACAGCTAAGCCAGCCCTGCTCAGGCGTTCATTCCTCCTCAGGAGTCCATCTCCACGTGCCGCTTCGCCCAGCGGGTGGCGCTCATCAAGAACGAAGCCCAGCTGAATGAGGAGCTGGACCCCACGCTGGTGAGTCAGCAGATCTGCAGTACAATAACCAGTTGTGTGGTTGTCCTAAAATCCCTGCCTGTTGTCCTCCTCGAATGGCTTGTCGATGGCTCTTCAGAGGGTTTTAAGCTCCACCTCTACTTCCTTTCTCTGTGTTCCCTGTCTTTATTGGGGAACACATACATAAGCGTTCTGTGCTTTAGTGACCGGTCATTCTCATACATTTTACAGTGCCTAATAAGCATTGCACCTCCCTCTCTATTTTCAGCAGTGGTTTTCAGTGTGCAAACAGTAGGTGGCAGAGGTCATAAGGCAGGGTGCAGGCTGGGGCTGGTGTGTGCCTCAGCGGGTTAGGACGCAGTGCCTGTGCTCTGAAGGTCGTCGGTTCAAATCCCAGGGTCGATAGAGTGAGTTGACTGTTGGGCTTCTGAGCCTGGGCCTTAACCCATAATTGCTCCAGGGACTGTCCAATCCTGCCTTCTCAAATCATGCTGTACATTGCTCTGGATAAAAATGTCTGCTAAAGATATAAAAATGTACATAAATGGACAAAGATGCTCAATAAACCTGAACCAGGTGTCTTTGGAGTGGAAGGGATTCATCCCATGATGATTTACGTAGCTTATAATGTTTATTACACACAGTCAGCATATCATGGAGTTTTTTTTGGCTCTCCATATCTTTTGATATGTGGGTGTACCATAGCGTCAGTGTAGTATTTTCTTATTTATGGGGGTGTTTATACTGTTTACCCTGGCTGTTTGCATTCTGCCGGGGGTGTTTACTTACTGCATTTTTCATTCGTTCCTTGCTGCCTGATGGGGTTCGCGTGTGGCCTCACGCCGTTTAGCATACCGCCCCCTTTCTTGATTATTTTTGAGAAGGAGTGTTCTGGTTCCTGCTGGACCTCTGCGGCGGCCCCGACCTGGGCGGCGGTCTCGGGCTCAGTCCCTGGCGCGGCATTCACCTCCGAGCACAGTGCAGCCCACAGTGATGTGGCCTCCACTACGGGCCGAGATAAACATGTGTTAATGGGGAAAAAATGCCATGTTTGTTTTTGCTCATTTGTATCTAATTGATCCCATCCTCAGATACTTCAGAAAGGAAAAGTCTTGGGAGAACATGCCTGTGTTCAGAAATCCCTCCATAAAACTGCTGTTCATATCCAGGGAAAAGGATCACTTTCTGTTTGTCCTGTAGGGGATGGGTCTCTGTATGGCTCTCGCCCATAATGCCGGCTGATTTACATTTATTTACATTTATGCATCTAGCAGATGCTTCTATCAAAAGCGATGTACATTTTTGAGAATTTTTGTCAGAGGCTCCCTGGGGAATTTGAGGATAAGGGCCTCAAAAAAAGCTATTTTAATATCGTCTTAAAACTGGAAAACGTTTACATATTTAGCAGACACACTCTATCCAAAGCAATGTACATTCAAGAAAACGGAGTCATAAAGACCCTAGAGCAGGGCCTTACTTAAGGGCTCCACAGTGAAATCACTCAGCCAACCCTGGTTTTTGAACCAACAGCATTCCGATCACAGGAATGATGTCCTGACTGGATGAGCCACACGCTGCCCCCATTAAGGCACAACCGTCCGAGAGACTCGCAGCACAAGGAATGTGGATGCCGGTGTGATCTGAGTGAGGTGGCAAGGCCGCGGTAGGTCTGCTAATGCCCCCTGCGCCGGCACTGCGGTCTGCCTCCCCCGCCTTATCCCTCCATGCCCTCCAGTCCTGTCTGCTGTGTCTCCCCAGCCAGGCTGATTAGCCGCTCAGGGTATTTCTCCTGCTCCCCTACTGCTCCGCAGCCCTCGGTGGCTGACATTACTTGGCTGCCCGCTTTTGAGCCCCGGAGACGTATTTTTTTACCAGAGTCTGCGGTCACCGGCTAATTGAACGGGAGTCTGGCTGGGAATCTGGGGAATGGTCTTTCGTGCCGGGGCATGTGGGGTGCCACTCGCTCACCGGAACGCCGCCACCACGGAAAATGGGGAAATGATACACACACTCAGCCCGCTAACGGCTGGCGTGATGTCACTCTGGCTCGTGCCGGTCACTTGGCTGGCTATGCTTGCCCAGATAGATGCACAGCTCCTCACATCTGCTTTAAGTCAGAAGACACTCATTGCTCTTATATGTGCTAATAGGCCCAATCAGGGTATATAGGCAATAGATTTTTAGCTGTTGAGTTAATATAGCTGGAAGTTCACTTTGCCCCACTTAAAGATATTTTACTATGGTTTTTCCTCAGATTTAAACTGGCAGCTCTTGAGGTGCTTGAGGTTCTGTCCCGTACCGCTGTGCTGGTCATTCTCCTGCCGGCCGTCCTGATTGGTTAGCAGCATGCCTGTCCCATGCTTGCTGGCTGGTGTTTGTGAGCCAGTGAGGTCACAGCGTTCCCGCTGCTGGGGCTATAGCGTCTAGGGCTGTCACGCAATCCCATGGCAGAGGAGCGAGGACGACGGCGAGGGCGGCTCAGACGGCCGTGACAGGCCTCGCTCCTGCCTCCCACGCCGTGTCCCTCTGCCAAACGCGTGCCGGGTCCCTCCAGAGACCCGGTGAATATTCAGGAGGGGCTCCGGCCCGGCTAGACTCTCTCATTAGCACATACCTGTCGTACTAACTAGCCGTCTGTTCAAGGTCGGCGGGGGAGCATTTTGAAGCTGGGCCATTAACATTCCTGCGGCTTGGTCCTGCTGGGGACGGCGCTGGAGGTCACATGCGATACCACCGGTGCTGTGGGCTGGCGAAATTGTATAGCCGAATGAGAGGCTCCGGGCTCCGCTTCGGGGTGAAAAGGGGTATGGTAGCATGCCACAGGCACCTGGCGACACCCCCACCATCTCTGTTGAGCTGCGGCGTCCCGAGAATTTCTCCGCTTAGAATGTCATCTTTGGTGAAAGACGAGGAGCCACAATCAGAAACAGAAACGGCGAGCCCGTCATCTGCCTGGCACCCACCGTGCTTCACCGCCGCGTGGCCGGAAGTGGGCGGGGGACTTGCTCTGTCTGGGAGACGCCCGTGCCATCCCTTGGGGTGGCACCGTGCCCGCGCTACAGAAGCCAGGCGGCGCGGTATCCGGCAGTTGCGTACGGATTATGCAATGCGCTTACGTGTCAGGCGTCTTGCCCCAGACCCGTATGGCGCATACACTAGCTTATTCGTGAATAAAATCGCCTTATTGGGGGGGAAGAAATCCTAATATGTAATGTAGTATATGGACTCCAACCCCCCCCCTTCAACCCCCAATCCGATACTGTTGATGTCTAGGCACAGGAGACAACGGGTGTGACCTCACTGCTTTCAGTTTAGCAACATCCCACGCTGCCCTTATCTCAACGATGTGCATCACTGCCTTTAGCGTGTTGATGTGCGCTGTTGCCTTTAGCTTAGAGATGTGTTTCACAGCCTTTAGCTTAGCGATGTGCCCCACTCCCTTTAGCATAGCGACATGCACTGCTGCCTTTAGCTTAGAGATGTGCCTCACTGCCTTTAGCTTAATAATGTGCCCTGCTGCTTTTGATTTAGCGATGTGCCTCGCCGTCTTTGTTAGTGAGGTTTTTCACTGCCGTTAGCTTAGCGACATCCCCCAATGTCTTTAGCTTAGTGACGCACCCGACTGTTTTTAACTTAGCGACACACCCCACTGCCTTTAGCTTAGCGATGTTACCTGCTGCCTATAGCGTAGTAACGTGCCTCGCTGCCTTTAGCTTAGCAATGTTCCCTGCTGCCTATAGCTTAGTGACGTGCCTCGCTGCCTTTAGCTTAGCGATGCGGCCCACTGCCATTAGCTTAGCAACGTGTCACACTACCTTTAGCTTAGCGATGCTCCCCGCCACGTTTAGCTTAGCAACGCACGCCACTGTATTTAGCTTAGCGACACACCCCACTGCCTTTAGCTTAGCAATGTTCCCCTCTGCCTATAGCTTATGGATGTGCCCCGCTGTCTTTTCCTTGACCTGCTCTGCTGCCTCTTGCTGGCAGGTCAAAGTGATCATATTATCATAGCCGCCAATGCTTCAGTTTCTGTGGCTCTGTCATTCCTTCATGCCTCAGCAGTGTGTGTGTGGGTGTGGTAGCATGTGTGATGGGATGAAGTGAAAACTACCGTCTTATTAATGCCCGGCATTTCCCCACTACCAGGGATCCTAGTCTGTCACTGAAACATTAATCGCTGTTGAAAATAATTACGATGCGTTAATGTCGGGAGCCCCAGCTGATGAAAGCCTTTCAGGGGAGTGCCCAGTGTCTGGGAGCATGGTGAGAAATGCTTTATTTACGGTAAGCGGATACCAGCATCGCTACCGGTGGTCAGGGCTGGCAGGGCCAGGTCACAGCCGAACACGTGCTGACCGGAGACAGCCCTTTTATTTCCTGCCTGATCATAGCAGTTTTGAGCTCGTGTGGTATGCTGGGCTTCCTGTAATTTCATGCTTGTCTGGAGCTGGTTAGACCCTCCTGGAACATATCTCACCACAATTTGAGTTTTCGCACGATTCCGTCATGGGCGCATAATATCCTCGACAGATATTTCAAATCTATATTTTCATTTTGCTATATTTCTTGCCAGGATGTCGGTCCAGCTGGGTTTAGTCAAAACTTTGACATAGAAGTTTGTGCTTTTGTGTGAAAAAAAAACCCCAGCACTGGCTAATTTTGGCTGTGGCTTTTTACAGGGCGATACCCTGCAAAGGATGTCAGCTGGTGCGCGGGCTGCCAGTCGAAGAACTGCAGCTGTCAGCTACTTGGGCGAGGAAGCGAGCGCGCCCTCGCGTATCGCCACACAAAGGGCCCCTCGGCATTCTGGGTAGCAATAACACGAGGGTTTAGTGGGTAGCGGTGTGGACTGTGCTGTGACCGTGCCCTGGAGATGCAGCTCTGTCAGATACGTCCAGGCGTGTCACAGTGATGTCCTGTCGTGGTGAAATTTGGAATTGACATCATGCGATTGTAAATGTTTAAATTACGCATTCGGTTAATTTAGGTTTCGTATAAAAATATTTGTGTTGTTTATATTACCGGGTTCTGCAACAGTTCTGTCCTGAGAAATATTTAACATTTTTCAGCTCTGAAGTCAGTTGGTCCCAGTCAGTCAGAGTTCCAGAGATACATTAACCCGAACGGAGTGCCTGGTCTGTGTGGTTGTGGTTTAGTAAGAGTCCCTCTTCTCCCCTGTTCTGTTGTGTCAGGATTTTGTGAGCTTTGTTATCATCTCTGGGGGGGTTGCTGCAATATTTAGCCTGTCATCACCATCCTATAATAATGAACCAGCGAGGCACCCAGCCAGGGGACAGGGTGGCATCCCGGCCAGCGCCCAAATGACGTGTGTGGGTTATAGGGCACCTGGATGGTGTTAAACAAGCTTAAAAATCAAGTTAGCTTAACTCGCCGCATTGGTGACATGTGCAGAGAAGCACCGTCTGGGTGTCTGTCGTCCTCCAGGTGATTGTGCGTCTGAAGAGGGAGATCCAGCTGCTGAAGGAGGAGCTGGCTATGGTGACCGGGGAGCAGAGGGCGGAGCAGCTCACCGAGGACGAGATCCAGAAGTACGGAGCAAAGGCAACCGCAGGGATGTGGAGTGATGTCAGTCTCTGCAAGTAACAGATAGATTGCATGTGACCATCGCGTTCAAAGGGATCTGCAACTGTGCATGTAAAGCCAGTTTATTACGATCTAATATAATCCACATTCCTCACGATTCCTGTTTATCTTCAGGAGCATAAATTCTGACTTCTCGCAGTGGCTTTATAACAAATGTCTCCCTTTTTATTTTTTTATGCTGTATGCTTTTGCAATTCTAATGATTAAAAAAGATTATTATTATAATTTTTTTTTTTTTTTGCAAAACCGTGCTTTTGCCATTCCAAAAAAAGAGCAGTGGTATGCAAGTTCAGAAACACTGCGGAGCGATTCTGGCGTCAGGGCGGAAGCTCTGCGTTTGTCATGATCTCAGCAGCGGGCTCTCCCAGGCAGTCATTTCGGGACAGCACTGTGCTGAGCTAGTCCCCAGGCCCCATGGCCCCAGCCGGCCCCAGCCTGTTCATTGCCTACCCCACAGTCACCCTGCTGCCCATGACGATGGGCCCACCACATGGTACTGATACTGGCATCACTCGGTTCGGCCTTGCCTCATGCGGAACAGGATACCACACCTGTGAAACAAAAGCTATAATGCCAGGTAATACCTAAGTGGGCATAAATACTTAGTAATAAAAGATATAATAACTGTTTGATAAAACAAGCATCACTCTTCTTAAATGATAAATTAACATGAGATCAGTATGTAAGTAAGAATTTGTAGTTAATTAATACATACATAATGGCAAAATACTGTATTAGTGCCCCAAGTGTTACCAAATTGTGAATTATGCCTGGTGAGGCCAGTCCCAGGAATTGGTGTTGACTTGCTGATGGTTCAGAGGTCTCAGGTCACATGATCACCACAGGTAGCGGAAACATGGCATGCCGGAGATGCGCTTCTAGTTGTGAGGTGTGGCTCCTCAGAAGCGGTCCTGCAGCCTTGGCCATAAATTGGTGCGTCCCCCAGCAATCGGTCTGCGGGGAGCCTGTCTCGGGCTGAGCATTGTGCCTTGATTCTCCATCAGTGTGCCTTACCCCCCCCAGGACCTCAGGCCACGTGACAGGCTGGGGGGTGGATAGCAAGTTCATGTGCCGAAAGCATTATTGTTAACCCACATTCATTGCCACTTTATTTTTGCCCAGTTTTTCAGTCCATTTTTTCTGTCCCCAACTGGGGATTCTCAGGGAAGCTGCTGCACTGCCTTTTTAGTCATCTGTCCATTTTCTGTAGCTACTTGCCCCATCTAGGGTCATAATGGGTCTAGAGCCGATAGGCACAAAGTGGAGAAAAACTCAGGATGGGGCCCTCAAGCAACATTCACTCACACACCATTCACTCAAGCACCAGTCAATCAAGCACCATTCACTCAAGCACCATTCACTCAAGCACCATTCACTCACACACCATTCACTCACACACCATTCACTCACGCACCAGTCAATCAAGCACCAGTCAATCAAGCACCATTCACTCACGCATCAGTTAATCAAGCACCATTCACTCACGCACCAGTCAATCACGCACCAGTCACTCATGCACCAGTCACTCACATATTTAGCAACTCCAATTAGCCTCATATTTTTTGGACTGTGGGGGAAAAAGGGAGAACCTAGAGGAAACCCCACAACGACAGGGGGAGAACATGAACTCCAGACATAGAACCTTGGTGGACACCCATGACACTGGAGCCCAGGTCCCCACGGTGCGAGGCAACAGTGCAAACCCCTGCACCAGCGTGCCACCCCATTTTCTCATTCATGTACTTATTTTCACACCCATTTCCTTTGAAGTGAAAATGGCCGGCGTACATCCCTCTCCCCTGTTCATTTTCTGGGGAGAAATTTACCTCCAGGAACATCCCTTAGAGGCGATCTCTGCTGCCAGAAGAGTCTGTGATTTAAGCTCCTGCCCGCATTGGAACGTGACAACATGTTATATGTTATGTTCAAATACTGGAAATTAAAGTAGCATTTGGAGCTTTGTGAGGGGGGAAAATGCCCCATAGGCTGGCTACCCCCACCCCGAAAGAAATAAAGTGTAAAGAGCTCATTTGAATTTATTCTTTGTGCGAGGGGAGCCGTCTCCCCGCCAGCCAGGCCAGAGCCAAAAAGCAAGCGGTGTTTGATCCTCGTGCGTTTTCACCTCCCATAACTCAGCAGGGTCGCCAGGCCATGGAAGCAGAGGCCCGGGCTTCTAGCCTGTTGGTTCACGGCCCATCCAAGGTCTCGGCCGCGAATCAGTCACATGCTTCGAGTAAATAGTTTTTCTTTGGCTCGGCAATGTTTAAACACCTCCCGGGTTTGGCTGCTCGCCGTCACGGTGTCCCATTACCCGAATCAGCCACGCGGCATACGTGTCTCTGTTGTTTGCGTTGTATTTTCACGACCTGTTTGCTAAGTGCATGTGTGTGGCGTGCCTGTCTGCGTCTCTATGTTGTTTGTGTGTGACGGTTTCACCCTATTACACTGCTGTTTGCATGTGTATACGTTCCGGGAAATGGTTTACTGTGTCTGCAGCATAAATAGTGCGTGTTTGTTTGCGCTCCCAGTCAGCAGTGTATGTCCCCTCTCCAGGATGGAGGGCCAGGTCAAGGCCTTCTTGGACGACCCTGACCCTGACATCACCCTGGACCTGGGGCCAGACATGCGGAAGATCCACTACTGCTTTTCCTTGCTCAAGGTGAGGTTCTCTGCGTCCCTGGCACTCAGATAAAGAAAGCCTGCCACTTGAGACTTTACAGTTAGTTCATCGAGATCAATCTACATTCTGACCACTGGGAGTGGGTTAAATAGCCTCACCACGACCCCTACTGGCCACCTTCAAGAAAAGTATATGAACTTCTATCATGGAACAAGGCTTTTGAGAATCAGAAATGCCTCTGTAGGATCACTCTGGTTTGGGGTTTCACACCTGTTAATGTGCGGATGTAAAGGCATCGATCGAGCTTCCCAGGGAAGGCGTCAGTGGGATGGGAAGGTTGGGCTGTGTGCTGAGCTGTGGCTGCCGGCTGCTTCATCCTGACCCCCTCCTTTGTGTGAGATATCTTTGGCTGTATTCAGAGCATTATGCCGTGCCTGTGTGTGAATTGCATTGATTGTCAGGTCCAGCTGTTTCTTCCGGTCCCAGTTTGCAATGTGAGCTTCATGCGTGTGTTTGCATTTCTCTAGCCCCATGCCGCATGTCCACTGTACCTCTACAGTTCTCTCACTCAACCTGACTTGCTCTCATCATGCTGTGTTTGGGGTCTTCCCACTCCCTGCTGTGGACTTTTTGGTGGGCGTGACACTAATTTCAAAGCTAGATTGCTGTGGCCTGTGGCACCCCCCCCCCCAAGCCTCAATGGTTGTCACTCGCATTCCTAGCAATAGCCTCACCCCTCGGTGGGGAACAGGGGCTAGGCCATGCATATTTGATCCCCACCCTGCAAGAAATGCCCAGGAGCTCATGGCATTACTGTAACAAGAGCAGCACAGGGTTCTGTGATAGATCAGCCCTCTATCTGTGCGAGAGTCTATGTATGTATAGGAAGAGAGTGCAGGGGGCTAAATTTAGAGCTGCTTAAAGCAGGCCTGGAACATGCTACTGCCAGGGTTAACCAAAACCCTGAGGAATATGTTGCACATCATGGTGCATTTTGAAATACTGCAGAGTGTGAAAGCAGCACACCATCAGCACCCAATTCCTCCATTATAGCCCATCAGAACATGCTCGTTTCTGGAAGTAGGAGCTGATTTCTTCACCATCTGTATTCCAGTAATGAGGCTGCAACACTGTGCCCCCAGCACTTGCAGTGAGGTGCGCAGCACCCCTCCAAACCTGTGCACGTGCCTCTTCGGGGTTTTAACTTTCAAGTAGCAGGCAGGTGGCCTGCTGGACTACGGGCAGCAGCTATGATGCGCTGACTCCTCTCCTGATCTCCACCTTTAACCCACTGTCCTGCATTATGGATCTACTGTGATCCACTCCTTGAAGGACCTCTTCCCTAGCTGACTGTATTCCCTCGCTTCTTGTTATTCCTTTAGTTTTGATTAGTCACTCTGAGGTCGTGGCTCAGGGATGGATTTAAGAAGGAGGAGGAGGCCGTTATATTAATGTAACCTTGGTCTTTTTCCACAGGCGATGGTTCGGTCGGGACAGGCTGGGGCAGCTGGACATTCCCGTCCTCCCTCTGTGGGGACAGTGGAGGACAGCCCCGCCCCAGGGGAGCTGAAGAAGCTGAAGGACATGCTCCAGCAGCGAGACAACGAGATCAGTATCCTTCATCAGCCTTGGAGGTGCTGCCAGCATCTTCTCCATGGATATATGCTATGATGAGCATTGTGGAGGAAAATAACTTAAGGGCTTCAGTACTGGGTGTTGTGTTAGCCGTACACTAAAACATGGTATATAGTAGGACACACTCTTCGGCATGAAGAGTCAGTTTACGCAGTGGTGTGGTGACGAGGGAGGCCCAGGCCTTTTGCTAAGGTGGCAGGTTGCTGGTGAAACTCAGAAACTGATGAATTCCCTCCGCATTGAGTATGAGGACTGGAACCGGTGTGGGATCTGCCGCTCCTCAGCCAGGCCTCTTCAGCAGCCCAGGGGTTACAGTGTGAAGGGTAGAGGGCACATTTATGCGCCCCTCTGCCCTGTTACCACTGTATGGCCTCAGCTGGTGAGCCTCTGGCTCAAGATGCCCGATATTCTCGGAATGTGAGTTTCCAGAATTTTTTTGGTTCCCTCGTAAATGGGACTCTGAGGCTGTGCTCCCAAGGAACCGAGTTCTCGGACCGTGCACATCCATCAATCTGTCAAGCCATTCACCCATGTTTATTTTAACACGTTTTTACAAGTTAGTCGTCATAAAAGGGCTGCGCGGTCATTTTCCAGAAAGCAGAAATACCCAGCCTGCAGATCTGGGGCAAACCGAACACCATGTACTGACCACCTCCCTGACCACCTCACTGAGGCTCATTGCGTAGTTCGCCTGGAAGAATTCAATTCCTAATGAGTCGATCCACAAAGCAGTGCTGGCTTTAGATTCTCCTGGAGCAGCTGCATGTCCCTGGTCATGTGTCCTGCCCTCTGATGGTACCGTAAGCTCTGCTGCTCCACCTGAGGCTCTGGGCTGTACTCGACACGTGAGAACATAAAGGATTAAGTGACAGAAAAAGGATCGCCCACGGTTACTGTGTTGCTGGGGTTCCCCTCTTGGGGTTTCCCAAAGGATTCCCCTCTAGCAGCAGGCAGCTTTGCCCTGGCATAGGAAGTCCAAAGCCAGACCAAAGTGTGGTTTTGGAGTTGATTCTTTGGCCAGACTCTCTTCCACGTGTTTTGTCATCGGGATGATTACTCGGTTAATGTGCGGTTCATACACACCCTGATCCCGTTATGAAGTAGCAGCTTCGCTGTACCACTATGGTACCAATCAACATTGCTGTTGAGGGAAGAAGAGGGGAACCGGTGCGGAGCTGCAAGGAGTTTTAGGTGAGCTCTTTGTAAAGGTCACTTTGAAGTGCTGGCCGTGGAAGCCAAGTGTGAAAGCTTAGAGAAGGAGGAGCTCTTTCTCCTGCCCCGTGTACACCTCGTGACTTACGATCGCTGACACGCCAGCAGGCTTCCGAGTGCCTCTGAGCTGACTGCATGTGTTATTGTCTTGGCTGGTGTTTTCCTGCACGTCTTGATGCCGATCAGGCCTTCTGGAACGTTCCCGCAGCAGCCTGTCTCGTGTCTCAAATCCACCGCCCCCTCCCCCCCCCCCACCCTTAACTGCAAGGCCTGCACTCCATCACAGCTTGGATCTGGATGTCGATCGGAAACCTCTGCGTCCTCTACAGTGGCTCACCCCCGGGAAGCTAAACACCCGGAGAGCACAGATGATTTACCAGCAGTCTGATGGGCGGGGCTCCAGAGCCTGTCCGTCATCCTTAATCCTCGTCACTGCGGCTGCCTGTCCTCTCTGCCCGTCCATCCTATTTACTCAGAGTTTTTTGTTATTTTCCAAAGAATAGTGTGTATACACGGTATTCAGCCACATCCATGAATAATACGGCTGACATACAGGAATCACAAATAAATAAATAATAAGGGAGACCCAGACTGGGACCCAGAGCCAGAGAGCTGAACATTTTAAGGGTTTGCTGAGCCTCCACGCCCGTGCTTCTTACCCGAGATGGTAGTTCTGAAGGTAGGAGCAGCAGCCACGAGTACAAACCTGCTGCTGCTCTCCTGTGGAGCAGAACAAGGACCTGCATAGAACATCCTCATGCCTATAAACTTTCCCCCAGCTTTGGAACAAATTGCAGCTGAGCAGATAAATTCCTGGTTGGATCAGTTCCTTGGCAGGCCCACGGTCGCTTCCCTGCACTCCTGCTGGCGCGGCCAGCCAGCATATATCGCTGATGTTTTACTGCCTCTGACACATATTTGTGCTGCGTTGAGCAGGTCCACCGGCAGTGTCAGATGCTGCTTGGGGGGAGACGAGCCCACAGCCACCGTCCAAGAGCCAGATAAATCACCCTCTGATAACGGCCATTTTCAGCTTATAGCCATCCGTCGAGAGATTTGGACGACATTTTTCAATCAACGGTATGCTGAGGAACAGGAGATGTTCTTGGCTTCTCCAGCTTGCCCGAGATCCTTCTAAGACATAGAGATTTATGTTTCATTGTCAGATGTCAGATGTGTCTTGAGAAGGTTGAATATTTGTGCTGGTGGGTTTATGAAAGGTGCTGAGATGCTTTGCTATGTGGAAACAGGCCTTCAGCCTGAACAGGACTCGGCCTCAGATGGGTAGCACACTTTAATTGCCGGTTTTGATTGACAGTGCATCCACCCCTCACAGTTTGAAAACCCAGGCTCTATGGGTCCAGTTCCTTAACGCACCTTCTGCAGGCATCCTGGTGAGCATGCTCAAGAAGGAGAAGAAGAGAGCGCAGGACTTTGCCACTCAACTGGCACAGGTGCCCACCGCCCATCTGCAATCCCAGAATGCCATGAGCTCATCTCAGGCGACCCCAGAGCTGGAGGCGGGAAGGGAGCAAGACAGTGCCCAGCCGTTTGCCCCACGCTGGCAACGAGGTTGGTATCATGCACACATACATGTTCCCGTATGCGTCACATGGTAGCTGTCTGTACAAACACTTTGGATGGCCGCCTTCATTATACTTATTATAGCACATGCTGGCTATCATTACTTAAGGTGCTAATTAACTTCTAATCTCAAAGAACCGTAAGCTGGCAGCTCTGAAGGACCAGGTTTAGCCATCCTGGGCTTTTCACGTGACCATTTAGGAATGCACTCCTGGCTTTCATCATTAAGGGTCATGATTGCTGAATGCAACACATTTCATAGGCTGGTTGGACTTGTTGTAAAATACACTGTAATAGACCGCTAATGTTTTGTTAGATGCTCATTCACATTGATTGTGTGTAATTGCATGCTAATATTTGCATCACAACACACCTGCTTCCAAGAATAATGTTTGTGAGCCCTAAGGACATCAACATGCACTTTATTAGTTTAGCGTTTTAGCAAATATTTTCATTTTTCATGCTGTTTCCATGGCTGTTCAGCACAGTGGACATTTGCCTGCCGGTCCTGGGGAGTCCTGCTTCAAATTCGGATGATGCCCCCCCTTTCCCTCCCCACGATTCAGCAGCAACAGCTCGCCAGGCATTGAACATGCAGACGCGTAGCATGTGGCTATTTTGCTAGGCCTTGAGTGTAGATATTTCTTACAGGGTTGCCTGAACAGATATGTGAGATTGATTTCTGCAGAACGCAGAGAGACCTCGCCTGGATGTGCTGTAGCCCTAACATGTGCTCTAAAACCACGCGGCGTGTGGCACAGTTTGGCCAGCAGGGGTCATACAGGGTTGTTGAGTCATGGCCAAAGATCACTCAAGTAATACTGGCCGAATTAGGGAGGAAGCAGATATGCATCTATGAGCACGGGAGGTATGGGAATGGAGGGCGTATCAAACCTTCTCACACATGGGGGCTTTCTGGCAGGTGGGAGATGTTGGCCAAGTCAGTGAGGGAGATCTCTATGTGCAGCAGGGTAAATATACCTGGGGGGATCAGAGTTGGGATAGACCCCCCCCCCCCCACACCTTCAGAGAGGAATTTAAGATATGGCTACTTTATGTCATCTGGGGCTCTCGGCGTAGGATGAGGCGGACTGGAGTTGCTGTACAGAGTTTTTATCCAATGAACACAAGAGCCCAGGCCAAATTAGACAGCACGCTCTGCGGCGGTGCAGCGCTCTTTGCTACTCCTGTCACTCAAGCTGCCGCTTAAGCCCATCGCAGCCAGGCCCTGCATTTAGAATTCAGTCTATTTCAGTTACTAAATAATTGGATTGTTTGCAGAGCGGCATTTATCCTGATTACATCGAATATAAACATTAGCAGAGACTCACATGTGCTTAGCAGTCCACCATGATGTATGAATGTATGATTTCAGTTTATGTGGGGTAGTTACCTCCTTTGGATCAGCTACAGGTTTCTCCACATAGCTCCATTTCACCTTTGTTCCACCATGGAGCTGGATGCTAACTGTTTAGGTGATGCTTTGTTCTAGGGTTCTGCAGCAGTTCCCCTTTTGTGGATGTAAACTCGCCTCCATCAAGGCCACCGCGAACGAGCCTGTTTACCTAACGTCCGCGAGAGCTGCTGCTGGATGCACACAAATGTGATTTCCCTGCTCCAAAAATAGCCATGCAGATCGTAAACCGGTCACGACCTTCACCCCCTCTTGACCATGTCCGAAGACCTCAACCCAAATCCCTTGTTAAGAGAAGGGTAGTATGTGGCTCTGCGGGTTTGGGTCAGAAGGTTGTCGGTTCAAATCCCGGACTTGGCAGAGTGATTTTGCCATTAGGCCCCCGTCTGACCCTGCTTTCTCCAAATATTTTTTCTCAAAAAAGCGTCTGCTAAATAATGTAAATGTAAATGAAACAGGAAATTAAACGGAGCAGAAGAGGCTGGTGGTGGGTGTGCGGTGTTCTCTCTTTCCAAGCGGGAGTGTGGGGACACTTTTCTCTATCTTTGCTGATTTAGTTTGCCTGTTGGGTTGTCTTTGGAAACTCTTCACATGCAAAGCAAACCCCCCCCCCTCCCCCTCCCTCCGGGCAGGATTTAGTGTGTAGTGGAAACAGCCATGCGATACCCAGGGAGAAATCCCACTTCCACATTATTCCAGACCACAGTGCTGGCCAGCGTGCACGCGTGCCATCATGCATCCCAGTGAAAAGCAAAGCAAAAAGCCACAGCGTTTGGAGAAGTTGCAGTAGGTGAGCGTTTAGGGATCGGCACCCGGGCCCCACACGGTTCACCCATCGAGATTAGACACTTGAAGGCCATGTAAACGCATTCCTCTCAGTGTAAATGCTCAGGCGTCCGCCCAGCCTGCACTGGCCTCCGTCCTCCCGAAGGCTAATTTAGCAGAAATCTGTTTGGAAAGTTTTGGGTAACCTGCAGATGGGTCCTGCACACACCTGGTTCTTTAAGATGGGGAGAATAAGGGTACCATAATTCATGCAGGGAGGCTAAGCTAGCCATCGATATGTTTTCAATCAGTAAATGGCAGGGGAGGGGGCACTCTAGGGACCAATCAGCTGGGGCCAGTGCCTGTGACCCCACCCTGCATGTGACCCTGTTGGTGTTGAGCCCAGAGCCCTTTAGACACAAAGGAAAAGCAACACATTTTGGCCTTTCAGGGGTACACCAACTCACCCCCCGCCCCCCGTATCATGTGCGCACCTTGTTTTGTTTTCGCTGAGGCTTTGCACAATGATCAACGTGAGCCCCGATAATGGCGGTGCTGGCCAGGACCTCGCTGATTGAGTCAGCTCAGCCTATCCAAGTGACCGCAGGTCTATTAGGCATTTTTGGGTAATGATGCCTCGACTTGGTAACGGAACCAAGCTAACATAATTGCAAACATGAGAAAATAGACTAGGCTGTTAAAAAACAAACACATGTTTGAATGGCGGCCAGCCCTCGTTAGGGGGGAATTGATAACCGACGGCCACGTCACACGGCTCTCTGAATGGAGCCCTGGCAAACGGAGCACGTGTCCCGGCCACCACCGGGTTTTCCGAACAGCGCGCCGCTAAGTCAGCCGATTTCGATCGTCTCTGGACTGAGACTCGAGGGTGACTGGGGGTGTGGGCAGCCACCCTGTTTTGCCCTCGCCTTCACTCTCCGTGTCTGCTGTCTGTTGTGGTAGCGTCGGGGGGAGGGGGGAGCAGCACGAGTCCCTGCCATTTGACCGGTCTCACAGCCACGCCGCCATCTGTCTCCATGTGGGCTACCATGACGACACTGAACCCGGTTTGACCGGCTCCCATGGGTCAGCCGGAGGTCTCTGGCCTCGATGCTGCAACTAGGGGCCCTCTTTCTCGACCACACTGCACTTTCATGCGTGCCTTTGAAAAGATCAACGTCGACAAGAAGTCATTCCAGTGGGGACTTGCATCATCGCGTGCAACCAGAATCTGGGCCTTCTGGCTGAACTATCATGCCGCGGAGAGATTCCTCGATTGTTTTCCTTCAAATTAGGTGCGAAAGTCCGATTTCCTATTACGACCGTACCATAGTCCCCATGCTTGAAAAGCTTCTCTGATAAAAACAGCGTTTATGGTTCATCCTAATGGTTTTTGAACGGAGGAGCGCCGTTTGGACACAGACGTACCGACAAGCATACAAGAGCAGAGAATGTTGCGAATGCAAGCAGATTTTGCAGAGTTTCAACACAGGACAGGGAGTCTTTAAAAACCTACAAGGCTGTTTTTGGCACGGCCAGCCCCAGGCAAGAATTCCCCCTCAAATGACATTTTCAGAAGTGCTTCCTGCCACGGTGAGTGATGGATATTTAGATGGTGTGGCTGGCCGTCAGTGAACGCAAAGCTCTTTGCCTGATGTCGGTGTAACGTCGCGGCCATTACGGTATCCGAGCACGGCCGATGTTTTTCACCGGATGTATTTCACTGAGAAAATAAAATCTGAATGTGGTGGCTGTAAGAGACATCTGAGCATGCAGATATTGTTTAGCGCCAGGCTGTCTGCATGGGCTTTGGACTCCAAGCTGGTGTCGTCCCGCCGGCAGAGCGCCCACACCCTCTCCTCACGACTTGCTAGCGACTCTCGTCCCGCATGTAGGCCATACACACTTTCGTTAGTGCCTGTTCGACGCACCACAGACCTGGCCAGCATGCAGCAGCAGAATGCTGACAACACTCACCTCCATAGTGGTAATGTGATTGTGTACTGCTCAGCAGGTTAGGATGCTGTGCCTGTAATTGGAAGATTGCTGGTTCGAATCCCAGGTTCAAGCGAAGTGATTTTCCCTGAGCAAGGCCCTTAACACTGGGTTGCTCCAGGGACTGTCTGGTCCTAGTTCCTCAAAAAATGTACGTCACTTTGGATAAAAGCATTTGCTATGTTAATTAAATGTAAATGCATTCTAAGTATGTTGCTTTAGGCTGCTCTATCGATTAGTCAGTGATCCTCTGTATTAGTGTTGGTTTAATCTTATTTTTTATATTTCATAAATTTTCCTTTGGGGAAAAAAACATCTTTCAAGGTTTCATCCGATTTTGCCCGATTTGTAAAACTTTCCTGCTGAATTAACAAATACATTTTTCTGGCTGATTGATGAGTCTGTCTACAAGCACAATTGCGTGACTCTTCTAGTCCATGTGTAGACAGACTCCTACTTCTTTCCACAGCAATGCTTTGGAGTGAAGCTGGTACGCGGTATTGGGGTGTTTACGGCCTTAAAAATAGCAGTAATTGAGAGCATGCTTTAATGAAATGCTTATACCGCAAAACATGCTTCAGACTTCCTTTGATTCTTAAAACTAAAGTGAGAGAGGATTGACAGAAAGGCTGATTTTTATTTCATCTTTCCTGTCCGTATTTCTGATTTATTTCTGTATTTTATGATTCTTCTTTTTATAAAAGTGACAGTTGTTGGTAAGTCAGGATGCAGCCATATTGCAAAATGATTTAAGAGAGGACAACAGATGTTGGCAAAGCCTGGGTGCTTGGCAGAGGAGATGGAGGGGGGTACTAAGCCGAGAAGAAGGCTGTAGCACCGGAAGGCACAGCTGGCAGTTGCTGCTCTCCGGGCCCCGTGTGGGCACCGTCCCGACCCCGTGTGGGCACCCTTCCGGCCTCGTGTGGGCACCGTCCCGAACCTGTGCCGCTTCTCGTAAAGAGGCCCTGGAAATCCCCGAAGCGGCTCAAGGTAATTGCTGCCCAGTCCCCTGCCAGCAAGCTACGCTAAAGGAGATCACCCCAAAAATACCTCCAGTGGTGGCAGGGAGCCCATTCGGCCGCCTGCTCTGCCAGAGGTCTGAAAATTGTACAGGAACGGTCCAGCTCTGAGATGGAGAGACACGTGCCAGCACCACAATTCTGGGTACCGGGGATACCGAGGCCTGAGGCTTTGCTCCATGAGCTGCTAAATCTGCATCCAATATTCTAGTTGGACTGTAAGTGTGCGTAATGTATTGCAACTTTTTCTAGAGAATAGGCCAGAAAATAGTAACCTATGACCACACAGTGGCTCAGTTTTGGTATCTCCCCCATTGTTTAGAAGGGGATAAAACTCAAACATATGTGTCGAATTATTGCTTCCAAGTGATATAAGCCCTCAATAATGTCTTAATGAACAACAGTAGCATTCTTATCTTGTGCATCACCGTACATTTATAACCTTCTTATTAATAGAAGCTGTCCTAGGAGACAGTGGGCTTCATGCTTACTGTCTTAACCACCTTCTGCCTTTTCAGGAACTAATGGAGATAACCAAGAATCTTATTTTATATGATGGCTATGTCGTCACTCACTTGAGGCTCATCTCTCGGACATGGTTTTCACCAAAGCTTCTTGCTACTCACATTCTGACATTTAAAAAAATAATAATATGTTTCGACCCTCATCTTCAGTCACCATCCTCAGTGAAACGTGGCCTAAGCGACCAAGTCCAGCGGGGTGATCTGTCGTCACTTAGCAGACGTATCTTTTCCCCGCCGTCCTCTGCTTTGTGGTCAGGCTGCAGTGGGAGGACAGGCTCGGCCCCCAGGCCCTTCCTGGAATGGAATCTCAGCACTGATAGTGGGTGGTAGATTAAGATCGAATGTCCCTGAGAGATGATGATGTTACCAGACTAGGCACCACACGTTGACAAGTGGGCCATCCAGAAAACGTCTGGGTGTATCGCTGTGGGAAACCATACCACCCTCTTAGATTCTCAAGCCACTCGGAGGTGGATGGGGAGTGAACCGGTGGGGCGGGGTGTTGGAACTCTTACCTGCTGGCTGAGGCAGTCACTGCAGCATCTGGAAAGTGGCAGAGATGAGGTTTGGAAGAGCACGTCCTGACTCACTACATGCCCAGAATGGACGTCGGCTGTGACCACCGCAGATTTCTGTATGTCTGATGTATTCTCCCCAGGAGTTCCTCCCATCCCCCAAATTTTGTAAACCTATTTTGTGCCACATGATTCTGTGGTCAACAAGAGTGCAAAGTCCAAAAAGCTCTCATGGTATTTGCCATGCCACAAGAGCTTGAAGGAGGACAGTGCTCCAGCAGGTAACGTTGTAGTACTTTATGATCGTTCGCTACACCTTCAGAGCCCCAACTCCAAGACCTAGTTGCTGCCTAGCACTCATCCGCATTGTTGTTTGCTGTAGGGTTAGTGTAGCTCCTTTCTGATGACTCATGTGCCCTGTTCTCCATTCCTCCAGGGTGGATTAGAACAGTGTCAGTTTCACCCACTTTAGGGGAATGTTCTCTGGAACATCATGGCTTTCCCTTCACACGCAGCTGAAAAACAGCTTTTGCGTAAGACTTTGACCAGACCAAGTAACCCTGAAAAACAAAGTTGTCCCCAGCAAAGTGAGGTCATCTTGACATAAACACTGATGTCATGTCCCTTACAGAGTGGAATCCCAAGAATGTTCCATGTTGAAAAGTCTGTGGGTGCATTTCCTACACACTTTAGTCTGAGGGATTCCTTGAGATTAATTTTTGCAAGAGTTGTTTCCTAAAATATTCTGGTTCCAGTCAAGGCTTTCCAAAAATAAAATACAAGATTTCAAAAGTTGCCGTTAATGTCACATGAGATCATTTTTCTGAAGTACCTTCCGTAATTAAAATCATGTATTATTTCCAAAAAGGCAATACTTCCTAGCAGACTTATGGCGTAATATCATTGAGTAATAGTCGGAGTAAATGATTTATTCATTGTTGCCCTGAGAAGAGGATGTTAACCAGAAATATGTGGAATGTGAGAGATTTATGCCACAGTTTTTATATCCTAGAACACACATGCAGGGGTGCTTATGGGACGTGTTTTAGTTTCAAGCTGGGAGGAATCAACACGGACAGCTGCTTCTGGATGGCTGAGGGAACGCAGGCCCACAGGAGAACACCCAGACGTGTGAGCAGGCAGACTGGGGGCACCGCCATGGAAATAAGTAGCGGCATCAATTCAGCACTGGCGTTAATGGCTCGGCGTCCTTCCTGTGTCCAGCCCACACCAGCTAACTGGCTCCCCCTCAGTCCTACCAATGGTTCTATATGCCTGCTTGTGTACAGAAGTCTGAAGGCTCCATAGAAGGTCAGAGATGGATCATACTCTTCAGTAGCTCTTGAAGCACCTCTGGCTGTCTCCCAATGGAGTCTGGATCTCAATGTGGCCGAACTCAGGTGACTTTATATGCTGGGTACAGCCAGCAGACAAAGCTTGAGGAAACCCTGTAGAGCAGGTAGAGAGACAAAGGGGACACACGGCCCCCATTTAGACCTGCTGGGCACCCCAGGACAGTCCTCGCTGTGCGCCAAGCCATGGGAAGAACAGGTTGCCACATGGCTTTCTGTAGCTACTATTCCATCTCTCCATCTCAAACTCTCTCCAGGTTTGAAATGAAAATTAAATGAAGCGATTATCTTGATGGAAAAATAGAAGGTGATTGACAGCAACTCATATCCTCCGTTCCCCATGCTTTAAAGTCTCATTTTCACCATCTCCTATCCACAGGCTTTGAGGTGAATCTAGGAGTGGGAGGGTTACATGATGTCCTGACCTTGTAAAACGCATCTCTTCTTAATGGCTGTCTGAAGTCACCTACAGGTAGTCAGCGGGGGGCTGGAGGCTCTCCCCGGCCTGGGAACACCAGGCAGTCATCATCAGGCCTAGACTAAACAGTCCAGGTTTGTAATAAAACAGTAGCACTCTGGGCAAATGAAGGCGGAGGTGTTTCTACCCTGCTTTGTGTCTTGCAGGGTAGAACACTGGATGTGTGATGGACGCAGAGCCCACAGCTGGGGGTCTGCTGCTCACTCCGTACCTCGGCTCATAAACATGCCTATATAAGGTAGGGGGGCTGTCTCCAGCATTGTGAGCCCAGTCACCAAGGAAACGCCTCCTTTGGGATTGTCGTCTCATCCTTTGCACCTCCAGAGACAGTGAGGCACACTTTGCTTTATTTACCTAGCTCCTTAAAGGCATTTAGCAGGCAACTCTTCTTCTTAGTTCAGTGGAAGCCTATGGTGCAGCTCCTACTCAGAGGAAGAATACAGTGTGGCTTCTTGACTGACTCTTTGCCTTCTACTCGGAGGAAGAGTACGGTGCGTCTTCTTAACTGACTCTTCCCCTCCTATTCAGAGTAAGAGTACGGTGTGGCTTCTTGACTGACTCTTCCCCTCCTATTCAGAGTAAGAGTACGGGGCGGCTTCTTAACTGACTCTTCCCCCCCTATTCAGAGTAAGAGTACGGTGTGGCTTCTTGACTGACTCTTTCCCTCCTATTCAGAGTAAGAGTACGGGGCAGCTTCTTAACTGACTCTTCCCCTCCTATTCAGAGTAAGAGTACGGTGTGGCTTCTTGACTGACTGTTCCCCTCCAGTTCAGAGTAAGAGTATTATGCGGCTTCTTTATTTACTCTTCCCCACCCGTTCCAAAGAAAAGTACAGTGTGGCTTCTTTATTTACTCTTCCCCTCTGGTTCCAAGGAAGACTAAGTGGGAGTTGTACTTCACTGTTGGCATTGTGAGCCTTTAGTGAGGGTGCGAGATCTTAGCAGAGATGGGCCACATGTTCTCCACGAGCCACCATGTCTGAATGCTGTCAGAAAGGTAGGCTGCTGTTTTTCTGTTGGATGGAGATTTCCTGAACACCATGATGGGTGTTATGGGGAGCGGGGTTCAGAAATTTCAGCTCATTGTTGCTCACTAATGCCCCCCGCCCCCCATGGCTATTCCAGAGTGTTCCTCTTTGTTGACAAGCACTCTGCAGGGTCACTGTTGACTCAGGGATTCAGATTGACTCACACTGTGCCTCTGCATCATTTGTGGCTAAAATTAAACCGGGGCCAGATGTGCTGGCTCCAAACGTGCATTTGTAAACCCAGGAGAGCCATGACACTTTCTGAGATGATTGTCCACATGTTGGTGGTCCGCCTGCTGGGTCCAGGGACTTGTGACACGTGTTAACCAGCTCAGAATAAACTCAATGTCATGCTGATGGGTATTTTCATGCCAGGTGATGGGTCTGTCACATGTCACCTCCTCAGCCAGCAGCCAGGCCCTTTCTTTCCATGAGATGGTAATGTCTGCAAAGATCAGCAGCTGTGAAACATTTTCTGATTTCATCTGCATTTACATCAGCACCATGTTTTTCTGTGATGCCTAAACTTCAAAACAGCTTAACTTTGAATCATCTAGTTACTCAAAGCGTCGGAAGGCTGTCCTGCCCTGTCTATGAGTGTGGTAAATCAGAGAAACAGCTGTCTGACAATGTTCTTCATGGTCTTCTCTAACACTGCAATTATTAGTTCAATGTAGTGGAAGGGGGTGACATGCCACTGTTGGCATTTTGGGCAGTGAAGCAGCTGGGTAGCATATGGCAGCCTTGTGGCATTGCCTGTAAGTGGCACCTCTGTTGCAGCTACCACCAGGGCAATGCCTGAATGTTGAACTTCTAATGTCCATCTCTCACCAAAGTCTGTCTGAGTGCCCCATACACCCCCACCTCTCCGAAAGAGTGTACCCATCATTGCCATTGGTTCCAGACTGCTGCTGCTTGTTTACCGCCTGATCAGAGTTTGTGTTTCCTGTTTGTTTTTCCTGATGTTCAGCTTTTTACGCTCTCCTCATCAATTTCGATTGAAAACAAATGAAGTCATTTAACAGCTAGCCCAGCCCTTCATTTGGCAAGGATGTGGAAATCCGGCCAATCCCTTTTCTTGGTGGTAAAGCGGCGAGCCGGCCGGGCCCTTCGCTTGGTGGTAAAGCGGTTAGCCGGCCAGGTTGCCGGTAAAGCAGAGAGCCGGCTGGGCCCTTCGCCTGGCGGTAAAGCGGTGAGCTGGCCGGGCCCTTTGTCTGATGGTGATGAGGCGAGTTTGCAGAGCCCTTCGCCTGGCGGTAAAGCGGAGAGCCGGCCGGGCCCTTCGCCTGGCGGTAAAGCGGAGAGCCGGCCGGGCCCTTCGCCTGGCGGTAAAGCGGAGAGCCGGCCGGGCCCT
>JAABNY020000025.1:21110430-21126659 GCA_015164015.2 Brevimyrus niger | reverse complement strand
ACAGCCAAAGAATATTCTGAAGCAGGAGTGCATCAGTTGATTGCTGAACACGGGCAACCCTGCTCTGGCTGTGCTTTAACTTTTTTCCTGAGAGAGAAAATCTTTTACTGTAAATGTTCCTGCTTGCTGGATGCAGAGCTCAAAGTTTGCATTAGCCCAAGTGCATTTGCTTATTGAACATGAGGTGACCCCGCCCTCCCCACAGACGTAAATTTGCAATCGGATCACAGTCATCCTCAGTGTTTCCCAGGAGGATCAAAACCTTGTAGCTACTTGTGGCTACTTTTTCCACTGAGGGAATGAGGTGAGCCAGCGGCCTGGATACACTCTGACCACCAGTTCCGTCTTCTCCATCTAGAAGCCGCTCCTGTGCCACATGGCCAGCTGCCTACCTCACCCATCGCTGTAGCCTTCATTGCATATCATTACATGGAACTAACACATACTGGGCTAACCAAGTCATCAATATGGGTACATTTTCTGGAACTTTGTTGTGTGTTTTGGTTAGTTTACAGTTAGTTATTAACGTAAGGGCTGTAGCTCAACCAAAACACCTCCGCTCAAGAAGACTGGTAATCTAGAGCCCCAGAACCTTCTCCACACTCCAGAGAAAAACCTCCACCACCGAGTAAAGCCACAAATCTTTGGCCAGCCACCGAGTATGTAAAATCACCGCAGGAGCCCAGCCAAGGATTTGCATCCTGGGTTGTTTCCGGTTTGATTAACTGGATCACCTGCGCCACTAGATGTTGGTTGATGGTGGGGGCCCTGTAGCTGGCGTCAGTGGTCAGCACGACATGCTGTGTGTTGGCATGGGCGCACACATCGCATTCCCATTTGGGAAAAGTCAGTCGGGATCAATTTTACCTAGACCTAGATATCCTTACACACATCGTGCTTGATGGTAGTTAACGCTTCAGAGTACACAGTACAGCATTGGAGGTTCTCCAGGACTTCGTCAATACTGTGAAGGATAAGAAAGGTAGTTAGAACCTTGTTCAGTAGTGACACTTTCAACTTATTCATTCTGCTTCTACTGTCCATTCTCTGAGTCTGAACGCTTGAGCAGCCAACAGCCAGGTGAAACATTAACTAATGTTCCACTGGCTCTGTCTGCCAGTCCCCCCCACCCACCTGGAGTGATAATTGGGGGGGGGGGGTGACCGGAGGGGGTGGGAATGGTGGTTTTTTTTTTTCATCTGAGGTTATCAAGGGCTTTTGCTGTTGGAAGTGCAGAGTCATCACCAATCGGGGTGTGATCTGCCAGGCCTTTTGTTGGACATGCCCTGCTGCAACTAAGATCAGCCATTAAGAAAGAAATCTTCTGAGAAGCTTTTAAACAGCACAAAGGAACATGTCAGCCTAGTGTGTTTGGTTTTTTTTCTTTATAACTGAGGGACATTCAGCATGTTGCTCAGTCAGCCTGTGGAAGTCTCATCACAGAAGCAAGTCCTCCGTAAGGAGTGTGCATCCCACCTGCCAGCCTTGATGTCCATGGTGGGTCTACAGATCAGGAGGGTAAAGGTCAGCTGGACAGGACTGCTCATCTTTGGCCACTTCATGTACTTGCTTGGGGGAGCCACAGTCTTCCAGTTCCTGGAACGGGAGGCAGAGAACAAAAATCGACAGAATTTCCAGCTGGAGAAGCTCCACTTCCTGGCTAATTACAGCTGCCTGGATAAGCCGGCGCTGGAGGAGTTCGTGAAGGTATCTCTGGAGCTCCAACATGGACTCTTCTAACTAAAAATTACTTCTACCATTATGTTTCTTTGAGATGAACCTTTCCTGTGTTTGTGACGTGTCCCCCTTAAATCCTGCCAAAGACATCAAATTCAATCACTTGAGGTTTAGTTTGATTTGATTTGATTTCTTTGGATCAGTGAATGTCTCTAAATGTATTACCATTGATGGAAGGACATTGAATACTTTATTCTTTCACTCACAGAAATCTTAGCAATCGGTTTCACCTTTGCCAATAGCCAGTAACATCTCATACTAAGTAAACCCGGGCGGATCCCAGCCATCCTTGCCTGGAGATGAGTTGTTGGAGTTGTTGCCATGCTTCAGCACTTCTTGTAAATCAATGAGGCTAATTTGATAAAGCAGATCAATGGAGTTTTCCATTCTTAGCATTTTTATGTTTGCTGTGCTGATATAGCACTAGTTTTATGGTGCTTCCTAGCTCCTAGCTCTTCCTACCTCCATCGCTGCTTTTTGGTCGTTCTTATTGCTCCCACAAGTCACCATGCCCGTCATTAAAAAGTGTGAGGCACACAAAGAGCATAGATATAGAGTTTGAAGGGGACCAGGTTAAACAATTGTCTTTGGGTCGAAATATTCTGTTCAGATTATTTTTATAAACGACTAAGCACTGGCCTAACAAACAGGGATTTTGCAACTCACAAGACAAAACAGTAAATATCATACTGTTAAAATTTATTATAATCCTTGATAGTAGATATCAGACTGAAAATATGAGTTAGGTGTGATGTTCCTTTGTGATCTGTTTCAGGACTGCTAGGTGTGCGATGTTCTTGCATGGTCTCTGTCATGAGGGTTAGGTGTGTAATATTCCTGTCTGGTCTCTCATGAGGGTTAGGTGTGTAATATTCCTGTCTGGTCTCTCTCATGAGGGTTAGGTGTGTAATATTCCTGTCTGGTCTCTCTCATGAGGGTTAGGTGTGTGATGCTCCTGTGTGGTCTCTCCGAACAGGTGGGTTAAGTGTGTAATGCTCTTGTGTGGTCTCTCTGAATAGATGGGTTAGGCGTGTGACATTCCTGTTTGGTTTCTCTCATGAGGGTTAGGTGTGTAATATTCCTATCTGGTATCTCTTATGAGGGTTAGATGAGTGATGCTCCTGTGTGTTCTCTCTCATGAGGTTTAGTTTTGTGATGTTCCTGCGTGGTCTCTCGCATGATGGTTAGGTGTGTAATATTCTTGAATGGTCTCTCTCATGACGGTTAGATGTATGATGTTCCTGTCTGGTCTCTCTGAACTATGTGTGTGATGATCCTGTTTGGTCTCTTTCATGCGGGTTAGTTATGGGACATTCCTGTGTAGTCTCTCTCATGACAGTTAGGTTTGTGATGCTCCTGTGTGGTCTCTCTGAATAGGTGGGTTAAGTGTATGACATTCCTGTCTGGTCTCTCTCATGAAGATTAGGTGTGTGATGCTCCTGTGTGGTCTCTCTCATGAGGATTAGGTGTGTGATGCTCCTGTGTGGTCTCTCTCATGAGGTTGGACCTCCTCCTGCTCCTCCTCTGCTAGGTGATTCTTCAGGCCTGGGAAAAGGGGGTGAATCCTTCTGGGAACTCCACTAACCCCAGTAACTGGGACTTCAGCAGCTCCTTCTTCTTTGCTGGGACTGTCGTAACCACCATAGGTAACAGCAATCTGATCTTCAGAGGTCCTTTGAATTATATTGCACGCCTTTGGCAATCTGTGCTGGGTGTATTATGTATCAAATTGACAGCAACTCTTCAGATGGACCATACTGTAGTTCATTATGTGGTCTACTTCGGTATTTATGTTATACACTTTGTTTTGTGTCTCTAAGGATTAAGGTATGTTTTGTGCTGTATTTATAAGCTTCTTTTGTGGCTATTAAGATAGACCAGTTAGTAGTCTGTTTGCAGGTCTCTCTTCTGGTCTGTGTCATTTTTGGTTTGAAAATGTATCTTATAGTCTGTATGGTGGTGTGTCTATAATTTTCTCTTATTTCTGTTGTATTCCGTTTTTTGTCGTCTGCCTACAGGTATCTTGTAGTTTGAGGTAGTCTGTATATATTGTAGGTATCTTTTGATATTTAATCTTTGTTCTGCCTGTAATATGTTGTAATCTTGACAGTTGTCCTCTCTATTTTGTAATTTGTCACAGTTGGTGTTCTGGTCTCTGCATTATTGTGGTCTGTTCTCTTTTTCCATGCCTTTGCTGCATTGCGTGCTTTGGTCTTCTTAAGGGTCTCCATTATGGTCTTTAAGGTCTGCTCTAACCCAACATATTTCTCGACAGGTTATGGAAATCTGTCCCCCAGCACTGGCTCTGGCCAGGTCTTCTGTGTCTTCTATGCCCTATTTGGCATCCCACTCAACCTGGCCTTCCTCAACCAGCTGAGTAAGTGTCTCAGCCTGCACCTGGGACGGCTGGAGTGGGGCATGATCTCCATGGGACACCAGAAGGTATGGCTATCTTTAGTTTTCTCTGCTTGCTGCTCCTTGCTCTGCCTGTTTCCGAGCTCTGCCTGGTTTCTACACGGCGTTGAATCTCTCGGGCTCAACTGCTGGTGCTCATCAGTGATATTTGGTTATTTCACATTGATTTTTTGCCTCCCATGTTGGCTAATGGAGTTCCCATGATTCCCCAGGGCAGCAAAGCTAACGGATATGTTTACTTAGATGATATAGCCCTTTCTGATCTCTTTCTGCTGGTGATGAATCGCCAAAGCCTTTTTCATAAGGACACAGAATCTGCTTCATTGTGGAGATGTTTCACTTGTTTCTGTTGGAGTGATTGCAGTTCTCACTGCATTGAGGACAGCTGTCAAAGTGAGATACCACCTGTACCATTTCTCTACAATGAGTTTTCACAATCACCTGGCCGCACTTCACCTTGAAGCCTTTCAGCAGTGCTTTCTGTGTCAAAGTACATGCATTGTGTCAGGCTAAGGAGTCCATTCAAGGCTTTCTCTCATCTCTGGTAGGACACCAAGGACTTCCTGTTGGTGGTCACGTTCCTGGTTCTGGGCACCATGCTCTTCCTGGTTCTCCCCCCAGTGCTCTTCAGCTATATGGAGGGCTGGACATATGGCGAGAGCTTCTACTATGCCTTCATCACTCTCAGCACCATCGGCTTCGGGGATTACGTCATCGGTATGTAGTCTGCCGTCTGAACAATTGGCCTGCATCTAGTTATTAGCTACCCATGCATGCAGTCAGATAATACATTTGAATTATTGTTGCCAGGTTTCAATAATGTGCTAGTGCATTAAACAGATGATATGTCGTGGCTTAGTACCAAAACGTCATACGTTGGATGACCAGTAGTGAAGAACGTAAGCCAGATGCAGACCGGATTACTGTTTATGTCACTGTCCAAGCAGAAATTAAATATTCTGCTACCTCCGATCACCATAGTGGGCTGAAGGCAGCAGCTCATCTGTCTTCATACATGGACAAGCATGTAATGTGTCCTGTGGAATCTCCCCACGCAGGGACCAACCCTCAGAAGCACTACATATACGTGTACCGCAGCCTGGCGGGCATCTGGGTCATAGTGGGCTTGGTCTGGCTGGCTCTGCTCCTTCACATGGGTGGCAGGCTGCTGCAGCAGGCCTTCCGGCCTGCCCTCCCGACCGGGGACCAGGACGGCTTCCCTGCTAAGCGGGAGGAGGGATCCGAGGCGGTGCAGTGCGGCGTCTGAAGGCCCGTCGTCCCTCGGCCGGTCCCACACAGGTGGACTCTGATAGGGGCTGTGATCTGACCTCGTGAACAGCGGACTGAACGGGGAGAATGCACCGAGAAGCCCAACTGTATAAATGCATTACCATCGCCCCCCCCCCCCTGTAAACGAAACTCCTGCTGAATAGTCTGCTTTTCAGAAGTATCTGTGCTCATGAATGTTTTAAAGTCTAGCTTTGCATCTGTCCGCGGTATTGTTTTTGCATAGATGATTTCTGTAATTTGCATTCCATGCCAGTTATGGCTGGAGTTATGACAAGATGGCTGCCGTAGGGTGTGGGTTTGTGCCCGCTTCAGAACCGCTGCATCAAAACCACCTGGGGCAACAAGCAGGCAGACGGGCGTGGCTGCAGCTCCGTGTGCCCGGGGAGCCCATTGCAGAGCGCTGTGCCAGCCTGCAGTCAGTGTAATTTCATCTGAAAATGTGTCATTAAACCGCTATTGAAGCTGTGTTTCTCTTCTTTATCAAGTCGTCTTCATTTTCTCTAGGGAAATATCCACTTGTGAGTTGCATTGGAGCAAGCGTGAGACTGTGGAAGGGTTAGCATCTCTCTGTCTGTGGAAAGCCAGTGTGTCTGTCTGCATGGGAGTGTGATCGAGGATGGAAGTGAGCGACACCTGGAGTAGGCAGAGCAGTGGAGAGGGCCGGATGCCGTGGGGGGGGATTACTGGGTAGCTGGATGTCCTGGGTCATTGGCAAGAGGGGTGGGGGGGGAGACGGATGCTTCGCCTGCCAAAGAATATTAGCCCACGTGGCCATTTCTGTCTCTATTTTGCATGTAGATTGTTTCCCCGCCCAAAGGGATGGTGAGCAGTTCATGCTTTTCATTGCCACGGTAAGAGCACCAAGCCCCCCCCCCCAGGTGCAGCCAGGAGCTCCATATCATGGGCTGGGAGATGCAGTGTAAGGCATGGCGATTGAGGACGTGGCTGTGATGTAGTGACGCCCCGTCTGCCGTGCAGTGCCCCCTGGGGGGAGTCTGCTGATCTGCATTACAGGGTGTTCAGCTAAGCAAAAATGTGCTGTCAGTCACTGCTTGACTTAACCCAGTGGGAAGAGAAATGGGTTATACCAGTTGGTGATTGACAGTAATTAGAAACATAATTTCTTCCCTGACTAACTATGAGGCTGATGATGCTGATTCCTTCGACTCGCCTCCAGAGAAGTCACTGCCCCGTGATCCCAGCAATGATTTGCATGCTGGGATGTTGGGGTGGAGAGCAGGAGCAGGGTGGGACCCTATTTGCGTCCTAGACCAAAACAGTCCTTCCTCTGGCGTCTCTGCCTCCCGCCACCAGCCCTGAGCCCCTGGCCTCCTCGCCGTCGGAATGGTCTCCTCCACCAGCTCCGGCCAGATGCGTTTCCCCTCCATCTTGCTCCTGGGTTTGGTGTACATGGTGTACGTTCTCATTGGAGGGGTGGTCTTCTGGAAGCTGGAGGGAAGCCAGGTAGAGGAGAGCATAGCTCAGCTCCTGGAGGACAGGGACAAGCTTCTGAGCAGCGTTCCCTGCCTGGACCAGCAGGCCATCGACACCCTGACCGAGGTGAGCACCTGCTCAGTGTTTGCTGACTCTGTTGCCTTCCTTTTTCATGCTTCATGGTCGGCTATCTACATGTAGCGGGTTCCCCTTCTGTCGGCGCCTTCATTCTGGGCACCTAAACTCCCTTCAGCTACATGTCTGCCCGCCTGCCTCGAGGCTGCACCTCTTCTCCCAAATATCATCTTCCTCTTTGTGTGTCTAATTACTTGAAATTAACCCGTTATCCTGTCGATTGGGCTTAAACCCACACTGCTGGACTTTAGTAGCAGAGTGACAGTCGACGTAATCAAAACAGGGCAGTATCGAAACAGCATGCATGAACATAACCCCCCCCCCCCCATACCCACGTCCCTAGGTGGTACAGCGGGCCATTTCCACTGGGCTGAGCCTGAAAATTAACCAAACCATGGATGGATTCTGGAAGTTCACCAGCTCCGCCGTATTCGCCGCTACCGTGATTACGACGATAGGTGAGGCGGGGAGCAGTAAGGGCGGGGCCAGTGCCTGTGCTGTCCCACTGCCATTGGCTAATCCACACGGTCCCGCACATGTCTCATCTCTCGTCTGTATTCTTTTCCACGTCTCTCACCGTTCGTTCATACCTGGTGCCCGTTCAATTTCCGCTTACGCTTGCAGTGGTAATTGTAAGTGTGATGATCTTTTTTCTTGTTAACCTCGATTTTGAATTAGAAATCTCAGCATTAGCAGCTACTGTGCATTTTCTAGGAGGATATGTTTTATTCATGTATTATATAGAATATATATGGGGAGATTTTGCAATGATCTGGTCATTAGTGCTGCTTTGCTACCAGCTTGTATTCATGTGATCTGGGTGGGTTGGGGGGGGGGGCTTTAATGCACAAGCTTACCCAGGTGCTGCTAAAGAAAGGGTCTTAGAAATGTTCTCAAATTACACCACCCCCACCCCCCCGCCTTGACTTGTGGGGGGGCCCTCTGCCCATGTTAATGTGCTTCTGCATGTCTTCTGCCTTGTGTGTCTCTTTGAAGGCTCCTTTTGTCTTCTGCATTAGGCTACGGGAACATTTTCCCCCGCACAATGGAGGGCCAGATCTTCTGTGTGTTCTTCGCACTGTTTGGCATCCCCCTGAATGTTGTGGTGCTCAACAGGGTGGGAAAGTACATGCTCGCCATTGAGAGGAACATATGCACCTTCATGGAGACTAAGACTAAATACAAGGTAGGACACACATCTGGAAAATATTGCCGTTAGGGTCAAAATAAAGGTCTGTCAGGTTTTTTAATCTAATTGCATTTAAATCAGAATTACAGTTGAGCTGTACAGGTACCTGTTTGCGGAGTAGTGTGAAACAGGGAAGTGGGTCTGACCAATCGGCTATGAGTGGAGAAGTCTGACCAATCCCAGTCTCTCCTCTGTTCCCACAGCAAACTATTAGGGTGATGATCCATTTACTGTCTTTGGCGACTGGAACCGCTGTGTTCTTTGTGGGTCCCATGATCGTATTTGCGCAGAACGAGGGTTGGAGCTACGCTCAGGCAATCTACTACTGCTTCATTTCCCTGAGCACCATCGGCTTTGGGGACTACGTCGCAGGTAGAGAGGCCATCATCCTATCAGAGTGCCCCGCTAGCTCACCTTAATTCCAATTAGCATACGTCACAGATGATATGATCTTCTCAGCTCACATTGACGTTACTCATGTCCTCCTCCTTCGACGCCGACGATCCTCTCAGACAGTAACCCTAACAGGACGTACCCGAGCGGGTACGGCTGCCTCGTGGCGGTCTGGATATTCTTCGGAATGGCCTGGCTGGCCCTTCTCATTAACCACGCCATCGACATCCTGGAGAGGATAAATGCCCGCTTAAGGCAGCATGGCAGCCGGGGCCTAGACAGCGGAAGCTGTGACAGCATATCCAAGGAAGGTTCCACCATGCACAGCGAGCTGACCAATGACCAGGCCCCGGAGAGGTGAGTGTACCCAGCATCGTGGCACGCGGCTCCCCAGCACCGCAGATGGGGACAGCGACACTGTTCACCACCTATTTTCATGCCCCCCCCCTTAGTGACAAACACTCACTGTGCTTAATATTTTGAATCCATTATTTAGGCCACTAGCTATTTTAGTTAGGGTTAGTGTGAGGGGTTAGGGTTAATATTAGGTTTTGTATTGGGGGTTAGGGTTAGCTCAAGGGAGCAAATTTGTCCCAAAAAATGTTAATATTATGCAGCTATTCTCTGTTTCCTCTGTATAAAAAGGTATTTCATAATTTTCACTTATATACTGAAATAGATCCTCTCCCTTCAAAATCGAAACATGTTGTCCCAATGACAGACTGTATGTGTCCAGGATAGATGCTTGTGTGAAAAGCAGATAGAACATCAAATTAGGATGCATCCTATGAACAAATATGAAGTGAGAATTTCCCACAATGCTCCTTTCCATTTGTTTGACATCAGCATTGACATCATTGGCTCTGAGATTTTCTCCTAAACTAATGAACATAGTAGTATGTCCTTGTAACATAGGATCTTTCCAATTTTAAAGGGTTTCCAAGGCAACAAGCCCAGGCAACGTGGACAAGGGTCCCTCCAGCTGAACTTCACTGTCCAATGATCTCGCCTGTTCTGCACACCGGACTCGCATACCTCTAGGCCCTCATCCTTCTTTACTTTTCCACATGCTGTTTTTCTGTTTTTTTTTTTTTCTTTTCCCAAATCCAAGTGCCTTAGAAATTACATGAGAGCTTACAAGGAATCAGTCAGTGCCCAGGATTGCATTGTCTTCATAATGTTGCTAATATTATTTAGAGATACTGAAAGTGCGTTAATGAAAATTCATCTCAGTACTGCAACAACATAAGCCTCGTGCATACAGTACATTAAGTGAAACACTGAAGTGTGTCCACTAGAGGGCGATGTAACACAATACTTTGATGAGATGACCAAAGCTGTGGGTGGCAGTAGAGATCGGCCGTTACTTAAAAGAAGTATAAGCCAACGCACCAGCTTTACAAACCAGTCATGCATTCACATTCCAGCAACTTATGCTGTGCAGTGAATCCATAAACGTTTATAAATATTTTCTGGCATAAGCAGTAGTAGTACAGTGAGGGTCATTGTGACAGTAAGCTTTGATATTAACGGAGGGAACAGCTGTTCCTCTTCAATAGCATCCAGCTTCTATTAGCTTTTAATGTGCAAAGATTTTATTTATACTGTAGTTTAACATTGTCAGATATTGTTCTGAATATGCAATCTTAGTAAAACAAAAAAATGAATTTATGCATTGGCAATTACAGTGGCCAGTTTCATACAGATGTATGTCACACACATGTTATTAAAATCACCTTATACATGTCATTAAGTATATATGATGGTGCTGTGTTGTAAGCTGTGCTTGTGGCGGTGTGGTCGTGTGTGCATGCGTATCCGATACGAACCAGGCTGCCCCCACGTTTGCATCTGACCCTGAGTCCGCGGATAAACAGAACGCGTCCCACTGCCCTGGCCTGGACCTCGCCCTACCCTCTTCGCCGCTTTCTCCAAGCCCATGCAGGTTACTGTCGGTGAGCGCCTGCTCTGCTAACAGCGGGTGATCTCAGGTAGCCCCGGGAGCTCTGACCCACTGCAGCGGGCAGCATCATGGCGCCTGAGATCATGTGATCGGTGGGCGGAGCTCATTTGTTTGACTATCCAGTGACACCACTGTTCTCTCATTGGACGCATTCCCGAGTCAGCCTCCAATGGCAAAGCCTGATTCTCTGCCCGGCCCCATCAGTGGTGATCGTGTTAAGTGTTGTGTCATGTCTGCTATTCAGGGCCTAATTTCTGCCCCCCCCTCCCAAGCCAGCGAGGGGTTATGACCGAACGGGACAGGACCCCACTGTGTAATGGGACACTTCTCCAGGGTCATAGAGGGGCCAGCCAACTGCAGGGGCTTTTCGATCCCTGCTGATGCTTGTTTAACAGCAGACAGAATTGCTGAATGGTCTATTTTCAGTGGGGGGGGGATAGTTGGCTCTGGGCCCTGAGTCTGGGAAGCCAGTATTGTTACATAACCCAGGAGAACAGGGACCTTCAAAGCAGGGAGCAGCACGGGACAGCAGAGTATGTTAGAGCTCATCATGTGATGAAGAGATGATGTTTCTCACATCTGGTGGGAAATGAGCAGGAAAGTGCACATTAATAGTCCAGCGATCGATCTGCAGGTACCGTCCTTCATTTGCAGCCTTGCCGTGTCTTCAGGCTGTTGACTAATCTCATGACACAGGTAATTACAAGCATTTCAAGTGTGATGCACACAAAGAAACAATAGGCAGTGAATAAGCAGATTGACACGTCGTTAAAGTTGAAGGCAGAGATGATGTGGCGTGACGGCCCTGGGACTGTAGGAAATGTTCAAACGTGAAGAGCAGTAAGAGGATGGCTCAGGAACTCTGACATTTACATAAATCCCTTTCCTGTTTATCATATTTCAAACAAGTATTCACATTGTCACTTTATTTTTTCACACACATGAAACGAAATTGCACTTTTACTTAGCATATACCTAGAATAAGAACAGATTTAGAAATTCAAATGAAAGAATTTGAGAGCTTGAATTTGAGAAAAGAAAGAATTATTATAAAGAGAATAAAAAAACAGGACAACCTCAGATAATATAATGTAAACAGTGTAGTGCAAATGTGCGTTTATCTTTGTTTATGAAAGCTTTTCCAGGTGGGATTGGTGGAGTTATATTAATATATTGACTATGGCCTGAAAGTCATGAATATGAGTGACACAAACACAGGCCTGACAGGCACTGCTGGCTGTCCAACCTTTAAGCTTTGCTGGGGGGCGTTTAAACTGGCTCCCTGCTTGTCACATGGGCCCCGCATTTCACTGTGATGCCTGTCCGCCCCGGAATGCCGTTCACCAGAACCCACCTCCATCGGCAGCCCCAGGCCTTGAAGGGTGAGTATGTGTGTATGAGATAGTAACAGAGGTCATCAGGGCCAGCGGCCTGCCTTTATGGCTCCGCCCCTTGCTTAGTGCCACGGCCACACGCATGCCGTTCACAGGGACGCGGTCTGGGCAGGAGGTCGGCTTTCCTCTCCTGGCATTGTCACGCACGTGAGAACAGAGGCGCACCCCCTCGCGCTGTTGCCCCAACTGAGCCGTGAATGATGCGGAGGCTCCCTGCGGCCTTTGTGGGCACCGGAATCCCAGAAGAACCAGAAGGTCAGCTGATGGTTATAATGTCGCCTTTATTGTTCTGGAGATGGACCCTGTAACCAGTATGTCACAGAAAAACAAGCGTGGCTCACACAAACACACACACACAGGCACACTATCAGTGATTTTTAGCACAGCTCTCACACATGCATGCATGCACACACTGGTTTGTAATTACTGTATATCTTTGTAGGGAAAATTCAAATACCAACATGACAACCCTAACCCCCACTCAGCCCTAACCATAATCATAAGTAACCAAAAAAAATACAATAAATTTTTGTTTTTTGTTTGCAGTCACAGATCTAACATAAAAAACAGGTTTTTATTACATTGTGGGAGACATTTTGTCCCCAACAATCTAATATGCATTGGTCCCCACAATGTAATATAAACAGGATCAACACGCACACACCCTATCACTGATTTCCAGTACATCTCGTCTATCGTTCAGGGTTCCATAAAAATGATAAAGGAGGCGTGTCGCAGGTCGGACAGTGTGGGTGTCACTGAATCCATTGTTCTGTTGCTGTGCCCTGGAGAGCGAGCGGCCCCCCCAGGCCTGTCCACCCACTCACTGATTGATAGATAAGCCCAGGGCAGGTGCGATGCACCAATGCATGTGGGCGGTGAGACTCTGGGTGTGAGCTTGGCTCAGCGGTGGCCTTTGAGGAGAACATATGCAGAACTATATCTGCACTTGGAAGTCGTAATTTCCAAATTTCAGCTGGAACGGCCCCTGAGTTCAGAATTCTGACTTGGAAGGTCAGAGAAACCTCTGCAAGCCCGACTGCAGAAGACAAGATGGCTGCCCCCTTCATCAACAGAAGTGAAATCCGTAGTTATATACTGTTTATTAGCACTTTTGTATTATTTGTGGCTCATTAGACCAGTCATACACACAGTACTGGCCAACCGCTATCTGTGGACGGGCTGCTGCATTGTTTGAATGCGTTAAATACCATCTAATGTATTATCAACTGGCTATAACAACTTGGCTGAGCCTGTCTAAAGCTGGGGCCTGTTTCACAAAGCAGAATTTCTTGCTTAGCCAGATAACTTGTGAGATTTAAGGCAGTCTGGGCTAAATGTAAGCAAACAAAGATAAAGACCATTTGAACTGGGGTAAATTAAATCCGACAAGTTATCCGGCTAAGCAAGAAATACAGCAGTGTGAATTTGAAACGGAGCCATTTATTTCTAAATGGCATTCTGACTTTCTTTACTGGAATGCAGTTAATTGGTGTGTGACGTCATTCCCAGCTCTGACTTCCGACCTCTAAGGTAAAAGGAATGCAGCGTGAGTGGTGGGGCCCAAGCGCAGTGGTGGGCCAATCCCAAGGTGGGTGCCTTCATAACAATAAGAGGCTTTTTTCCATGTGGTTATGCTGTCCATGGGCATTCAGAGTCAGTGTTTATAGATTATGAGCACTACCCCCAAACCGCCACCCCCCACACACTTTGGTGTGTTGTGAAAGTTGTCCAGCTCTGTCTGATAAGTGAGAAATTCTACCAAAACAAACAACTCAGGCCGGCAGAATGGCATCAGTCGCCGTGCTGGTCGGCGCTCGCCGTTATCAAGGCGAATGCAGATATTTGCAGGTTTTCATAGACGGCGAAAACACACTCCGGCCTGATAGTCAGCAAACTGCACAGCTGAGTTTGTGGGAAAGAAAAGCACTGAAGTATTACAATGTCATGCAGGTCCAAAAAGGCGGCATTGCTACAACTGAATCCGACTCAATTAATGGCTGGTGAAGGTCAGTATGAAGGTGCTCTTTGGTCACAGTGGCACTGGGTCTCACGGGGGCCCCAGGGGCCCCACCACCTTGGCCATCCAGGATAGGCTCCTTCCAAACCACCAATCAGGGTTGGTTGCTTCCTTTCGTGACAAAGCCTTGCTCCCTGACTAAGGGAAGAACATCCAATCAGCTCATGTTCTATAGTCAGCAGGGGACTCATGCATGGACATCGCCTAGGCCCTGGGAAATATCAGATGAAATAGAACAGTTAGTTACATCAGCGACACTGTGTGTCCATGCTGGTGTCAGCCAAAGGTCATCAGAAAGCTGCCATCCAGTTTGGCAGGAAGCACCGTCCAGGATGCTCAGAAGTGCCGACCGCCAGCTGGAGCAGAAGGTCAGGCTTATGATTTAAACAGCGTTGTGCAACAGCACGTACCTCTGCGGGAATGCACTCGATTTTCAAGACCAAACACGCTTAGGCTGCTTGAGCCCATGGACAGTGGGAGGGGTCTGTGAAAAACCTTAGTGTCACTAGGAAACCTTACAACAAGAGTAACGTCATGTTTTTAGACAGAGAGTTAAACACGCCATTTACTCAGAGATGTGTGAAGGATACTGACTGGGAAATGCTGGGACAAACATGAACCTTTAGGTGAAGTTTCTCCAATGGCTGTGATGATCTGGGTTTCCCTCTGCAGTCGACACGCAGACAAACTGCTTCCCCTCCTGCTCTTGGGTTTAAAGGAGACAACAGCATCTTTCTTAATTTTAGAAATCTACTACTCAAGTGAAAACTTATTATGTTTAAGAGTTAAGTCAAAAAAAAGTTTGCAACAAACAAAAAAATATGCATAACTGAAAAATGTGCATTGAGAGTATGGTCTGAAGAAGTTATTGATAACGGTATGGAATATTATGGGGTGTTTCCCCATAACTGATAACTAATCAGGCTGATTTATTCAAGCATGAGAAAACCCACATGTTGTCTTCCCAGGGTGTGTGGTCTCTCAGGTGAATCATTGAGGTAAGCCCACATCTCAGTGTTTTATTTACTGTGAAGTACAAAGCTTGCTGCGCAGCTCCCGCGCTGAGATCCCGTCGACACCGCAGGCAGTGTTCGGGTCACACAATCGCTGACGGCTATTAGCCCGAAGGTGTCCATTGTTCTCAGATAGTCCCATACCCAATAACCTTTGTTCCACGCAGCATCAACAATGAAATACCATCTCACAGCCGCAGGACAGACATCCTTCTGTCATTCCTTGGCGTGTTTCTCCCTGGGGGGGGCTAGTGCAGGGGGGTTGGGTGTCCAGGGCACTCTTCTGCTCAGCCCTGTCCTGATGCTTTGCGGACATGTGAAAAGAGTGTAGAAGAATGTATTTTATGTTTATGATATTTTAAATATGATTCTTCTATATTATTATGTATCTCAAAGTTTATGTATATACTTATGTATACATATGTCTCTTTCTCATATATCACTCAGGAGATTGCTTATTAAATTTCATTGTACTTGTTACCTCACACAACAAAGGCATTCTATTCTATTCTATTCTATTCTATTCTATTCTATTCTATTCTATTCTGTTCTATTCTATTCTACTGTATGTGAGCTGACAGTAATCATCCCAGGTGCAGCCACCCAGGAACAGGCCGCCTTGTTCATCAGTTACTGTCCATCGTTTGCCCAAGGGCCATTCCACTGAATGGGTGCCGTTTCCTTGTGGTAACTCTTCCAAATTAAACTTAATTTTGTATCTTTTTTCAACTCTAAATCAAATAACACATATATTTAACAATTCAGTACATGTATTGGTCAATCTCAGACAGCTTTATTTATTTTTCTGTACACTGTAAGCTGAAGATGGTTACATTTTTCTGTCCTGTTACCAAAACTCATGTGACATTTAAAAGGCAGGTTTAAAAGCATGTCAACTAATTCCTTTGATTCCTCCCTCAAGAAAGTATTTATTTTAAAGAAATGGTTGACTACAAGTTCAAATAATCGATATTTATGACAAAAAAAAATTATTATATATCCATGAACGTTGTATTTTTCTAAAAGATGCAAAGCCATTTTTATCTTTTCAAGAAGACCCAAACCTGAAATTGATAAATAAAAAAAAAATGTATCATGTGATTTATTAAACAAATGGATAAATGATGGACCAAACATTTTTGAAAAAAAAAGTGGTTTATCTTTATTTGTTTTAAGAAAAATATTCAAATAACAGGAATGAACACTGGGTAACAGAGACTTGTGTGTGTGTGTGTGTGTGTGTGTG
>JAABNY020000025.1:21098941-21110330 GCA_015164015.2 Brevimyrus niger | reverse complement strand
TGTGTGTGTGTGTGTGTGTGTGTGTGAGAAATCAAACTTGTCTGGCTTTTTCTAAGAGCTCCTCTCTAGTATGGCCCAGAGCTCTTTCTCAATTTCCATAGCGACACATGACTGGCCTCAGGGGTGGGATGATACACAAAACATCTTAAAAAAGGTACCAAAGCAGGTCTTCACGCACTGGCCAGAAAAACCTGTTGACCCTAATTTTGTGCAACAGACCTCAACATGTGTTTCGCTTGTATCTCTGATGATGCCGGGTATAGGTCACCCTCGCACTTCACCATACACCATTTGCCAAAAACTTTAGGACTGTACTTCCATGGCTGTGGGAGTCTGTTGATGACTGAATGTGCAATGCTTTGCATTAAAGCAGCCACAGGTCAGGTTTTCTTTTGTTGCACACAAGCAGCTGACGTCCTTGTACGTCAGTTCTCCCTGGGCGAGGGACACTGCCTGATGCATAGTGGATGGAATTGGTGGCACATCACTGGGTATCTTCAGAGCAGCATTCTCGACAGATTACTTCACTGACAAAATACAACATGATTGTTGTTTTTGCCTTTTGCAAAACAGCATATAGCTTTGCAGCATTAGGATTGTCTGTCCCTTTGCTGACCAGACTGTCAGCCCTCCTCTTCAGGGCTCCTCCCACACCAGCTGGGGCTCCCTTTCCATGGTTCGCCTCAAAGAAGTTCTACATCCCAGCAGTGGATTCTCTTCTGAACAGATCAGTACAAAACATGAAATAATTCCCTCACTGTCTATACGGAGTGCATGGGCCATCACTGTAAAAATGGATGGTGGAGGCCTCTGGATGTGCACTCTGCATGTCATTAAGCACTAGTGACAAGTGCTACCAAACTGCCGGTGGCCATTTTGTCTTGAGGGGGACACTGCAGAAGGACATGGAGCAGGGGGGATGTATGTACATAAACCAGAGGACTCTACTCACTCCTGCTACTGGCACTCAGTCCTGTTACTCTTTATATGAGTAACAGGACTGAGTTTTTAGCATAGACATGAAATATAGGTACATGGTGGCTTTGCTAATAGCGCCAAGAACACTGAGCGCATTCTATTGATTCACCAAAAAATTGTATCAGATAACAGATAACGTCTAAGAATTAATTTAGGTTTCAAAACATTGAGATTGACCTCCTCAGTCATAGTTAAAATATCAAATACACAGAAAAAAGGAGGGAATTTACTTGTGGTCTTCCCATGGCCTTCAGATGATCCAACTAATGGAACTTCTTGAACATGTGACTTGTGGAATGTTCCAGATTTTTCAGATGGGGTAATGTGTTAGGATAACAGGACTGAGTGAAAACCTAGGGACACTAAAATGTGTATTTTAACTAAAATGTAAACTAAAATGTGTATTTTAACTTAAATACTATAAAAAATATATATATATATTCAAAGCATAGATGGGATTTGGAGTCAAAAATACCAAAAAAAAATACATCTCTGAAGGATTTTATTAATTATTTTTCAAGGTAAAGTGTATAGTTAGAGAGAAGGCACAGGTAACAAATGCTATTTTTTCAGTGTTCTAGGTGTGGTTTTTAATTACATATCTTAAATTTGCAATTAGGTCAATGTACAAGACACTATGCTTAATAACATTTATATATATTTTACAGTTATATTTATTGCACATGTATACATGTAATTTCCTGGGGATGGAAATGACACCGATTCGGCAAATTGGCTCCCAAACGGCAAGTCCTCTTCTTCATGTGGCCCAAGGTCTGTCTCAGAGCCATTGGACTTTGACAAAGCCTTCAAAGTGAACCCATGAAGATGACCCTTCTACCACTAAACCTTCCCATGGACCTGCGGAGCAGTGAGGGGAGCGGTGTGAAGCTGGCAGCACTTCAGGGAGATGCCGTTTCTGGGGGAGCGCTCTGGCTGTGTGGTAGGTTCCATCTTGAGTTCTCAGATTGGCTTGGGGCTGCATCCATCGCTGATGGGTTTGCCTCTTCTGCAGGCATGCTGTCCTGGAATCTGCCTCGGGGGTCAGCCAGCACACATCCTGGTACTGAGATGCAGAAATGCAGCCGGTCGGGTCCACATTCCTGCAGTCCGGCCCTCAGCGTCTCACCTGGACTGCTGACATTAGCCCGCAGTGTTGTACTGCAGCGAGGGGTTCCAGGCTCTGAAATACACCGGTGCTGTGAATGCATGAAGGACTAAATGTGGGTTAGATAGCCATCTCGGCCACCCCCCCAAACCCCCCCCATACACACACAGCTGACCCAGCAAGGCCGGATACTTGCCACTTGTCCACACAGCAATGTGAAATTCCTTCCAGCCCCATCAAATGCGTTGGATCCAACATGGTCTCGCTGACGAAAAAAAAAAAACAGGGGGGGGCAGACATGACGGCAGCGTCCGAGCGGTGAGGATTTTCGACACTGTGTGGCAGCGGTGCCCACCAGTGCCAACATTTACAGTTTTTCAGGTCGTGGCGGGTGGATGCGCAGGCCCTGTGTGGTCCTCCAGGCAGACCCTCAGGCTTTATGCTGGCCAATCGCATGGCTGGGACCGAAGAACTATAGTGTACTTAGGTTCTGGAATCAACTAATCATACACCAATCGCAGACTGGCACCAACCAATCGAAGGGCAGGAAATGACAGACAGTGGGACGCAGAACTGAAATGGGCACTAGGGAAAAGTTCAGATGAGTTGCCTCTACAGTGTGGGAGACATTTCTGACCCTCAAGGGGAAGCTGGGATACGGGAAGTCCTCCAGATTCTGGAAAAATACCTCTGGTGTGGATGACCGTAGCGTGAAGCCGAGATCTTTTTGTACGTCAGTCAAAATGACTACATGCATGTAGCAGAAAGAGCAACAAAACATACAGAGTTCCTGTGGTGTTAAACATGTACCTCTCCCTCTGGGCAGCCGACGCTGGGCTTGGTCAGCCTGCTGCCTGAGGGTTCTGCATGACATCCCCAGCATATGTGACCCCCGCACCCTCCGTAAATAGTGCATGCTTATGCAATCGCTGAGGGAACACTCTGTTCACTCATGGTGTGGTCACCGCAGGTTTCATGCCCATCCTGTTACACTGGCTCTCGGCGTGTCTGCAGGTTTCTGCGTCCACATTTCTGCATTCTGCAGACCCAACTGCCTTAGTCTTCCTGATCAGGGATGCAAATCAAGACCCAGAAATTCAAAAGGCCAACTGGGGAAGGAGGGTGATTTCAGGAAACGCAGCCAGTCTTGACACTTGATCGGCTGTTTCTGCTCGATGCTGGTGTGTGTGTGGTGGGGTCTGCAGCATGGAGGTGAAGGTTCCTGCTGTGTGGTTCTCCTTAGTGTGAAGATGAAGGTTCCTGCTGTGAGGTTCTCCTTAGCGTGGAGGTGAAGGTCTGAGCTCGACTCCTTGCTTCTGCCATGGTTCCGACAGTCTGCTGTCTCACCGAAAGCTGGGCTTACTCAGAATAGCTCGCACGAGTCCAGCTGCTGAGAGGAAAATGCGGGGGGAAGGGGGGGGGGGGCACTGACAGATAAGAGAGGCTGACAGCAGCTGCAGGGGCTGCCTGTGGCTCCGCTTTACTGACTCAGTAGGTCTGCAGAGGCATGTCAGGTATGAGGACCAGTTCACCTGTCTGAACACTTCTGCGAGATGGGGGTGGTAACAGCTAAAAAACACTCATGTGCTTATCAGAAAGAGCATGATCACAGCTCCAGCAATGAGGTCGCGCCGGCGGCGTGACTGCCATGGCGCTCCGGGTCCTGAGGATTCTCGAGGCTTCCATGGATGTGCCTGCAGAGCGTCGGCATTTCCGCACCTCCGCGGCTGCTGAATGCGTTACCATGGCTGGTTATGTGGGCATAGCCTAAAACCTTAAGTTGCTGCTTTGTCCTCCCTGCCTACCTGATTGGGGACCACCTGCAAATGTTTGAGCTGCCCTGAGCCACCTCCTTTTCCGCCTCCTTCGTCACCTCCTTCGCTGCCAGGTGGCTGGAGAAGCTTGCGGGATGTAGGCTCAGTATAAAGATCAGGGTGAGTGTCAATAATGGCCGGAATAACACCATCATATTAGTAATAGTGATAATAGTAAAAATAATTTCCGTAGCCATAACTCGAGACCACAGACCTAATTTCTGTTACCCATTTAGTCCCACTTGTGAGCTTCCCATGATCAAAGCGATGAAAGGGAGGCCCCCATCTATCACTCTGATTGGCTGGTGCGAGAGCACCGCTCACACACAGACCCGGTCAGCCCGCTTGATTGGCTGGCCTGAACCACACCCACCACCACAGCTGACTGTCCATCTGAAGCCATGCGACACAGCAGCTTTGTTTGTGTTTGCCAAACAGGAAAGGGGGCTGATCAGGTGGCTACCCTGCTTGCCTGGACCTCCGGTGGGTGGCTGAGTGGACTAAGATTGCCAGTTCTAGCCCTGGCCTCAGCAGAACAGCCACATGTCTGTTGGCCCTTAACCCGCCCGGTTCCAGGGGCGTTGCATGTTAGCTGACCCTGCACCGTGTCCCCCAAACTATGGAGAGTAAGACGGGGTCAGTGAAGAGAAGCATTCCGATTTACCTGTTCTTGTGCAAATGGCAAATAAGCCATGTTTGCTTCTTTGTTTGTTGTCTATTAAAACGGGGATTCCAGCCTGAAACCGCAAGCAGCTGATTTTCCCAGAAAGCATAAACTAGCCAAACATTAACTAGCCGTTAGGTGTCAGGATGGCCTGTGTAGCCTGGTGTGGAATCAGCATCACTGTCTGCCCCGGGATAGATGTGGCATGGTTTGCTAAAGAAAGAAGGGGTCTGAGAACAGTAGGGCAGTCTGCTGGGGACCGGCCGGGTGTGTGTGTCTGCGTCTCCAAGTCTGTTTCAGCGCCAGGTGCGCTATGGATTTGGACTTCATGCAGCGACAATTACCAGTTATCCACAAACAGAATTTAGAGGCTTGTCTGAACATTTGCGCCTGGCAAGTGCGGCACTGGGAAAGGCGGCTTTAAGCTGACAGAACTGCAGCTTCTCCCGTCACCAGAGAGGCTGAGCAGAGCTGCCGGGCTGAAGCCCGCTGGTGTAAATCAGGCTCCCCCGGGGCGGCCAGTGGCAGCTTGCATTTCACGGCTCTCTTTCATCCGCCGGCTGCCTCCCTGCATTCCCACGGGGCCCCCAGACCCCTCTGCCCCCCTCACAGGGGGTCTGCCGTGTGACTCCAGCGGCAGTGACCTGATAGCGTGTTTCCGGGCCTCTTATCCGAGATGCTCCAGTGACCCTCGGAAATCATTCGCAACCTCGAGGTCGACAGGCTGGCCTTGTGTATGTGTATGCGGGGTGGAAGGGGGGGGGGGGCGTGCCTGATCTTCCGGCCATCAAAGGACCTCCTAGATGGTGGTAATTACCATCATGATATGCCTTCCCCTGGGGCCTCGACCCCCTGTTAAGTATAAAGGCGTGTTTAGTATAAGAGCTATGAAGTAGTCAGTGAGGTATATCAAATGCCTGTCTTCATCGCTCACTTCGCTGCATTATGTGCTGAGCTGTCCGTCCGCTGGCCAGCATTTAGCCGGTCTCCACGTTACCTTTGCTGCCTTCTCTTCTACAGCCGCACTGCAGCCGATGAAACACCATCACTGAGCGGGATCCTGCGCAGTAGAACCCCCCCCCCCCCGAAGCCCAACGGCTCCCAACAGGACCGCACCAGGTTGGGGTCCTGAAGCCAGTGGAACGGACCACAGTCGGGATGGTGCATCAGGACCCGGCGTACATGTAGCTCTGGCTGCCACTGCCCCCCGACAGCACTAGCTGGGGGAGGGGGGGGGGGGGACTTTCAGGATCACAGTATTTCTCAGTAGTTTTAGGCTCAGTGTTATGATCAGGGTGAGGGTCATTATTTACACAGTCACTCTTAAAATTTTCCCTCACAAAAATCCCTCTCAATACCTGAAACAGCTAATGAGATATAATAATAATAATAATAATAATAATAAATAATAATAATAATAATAATAACCCATGTACGTAAACCGTTCTGCAATGCTTAAAACCAGCTCTGGCTGTTGCAGTCATCTGATACTACAGTTAATGAGTGGAGTATAACAGCCGTATGTTAAATCTTATGCTTGACTACAGCGGTGGTATCCCCAGCCTGACAGCCGCGGTATCCCCAGCCTGACAGCCGCGGTATCCCCAGCCTGACAGCCGCGGCGGCCTGCATCAGACGGGTGGCGCAGCTTCTGCAAATGAGAATCTGACCCAGTTAATCTTTAGCTCAGAAGAATGAAACAAAATTAACCGGATCACGCATGATGTCTAGTCTTTCTCACGGAAAAAAGAAGGTGAGCCTTTTATTCAACGCAAATATTTGAAGAGATGCTAAAAATGTTGTGTATAATTAAGCCAAACTTCCTGAGAGATGGAATACCCATGATCTCTATCAGGAACCTCTGCTTATAAACACCAATTAGAAGCTGGAACTTTACGCACTTGAGAGACGGGTGAAATTCTCCGTGTGATCCGTATTCAGCAGCTCTGGGAATGGCCGCTTGTGTCAGCAGAGTCCGGAAAACAGTGCCACACGATCCTCCTGGGGCCTGTACTACAAAGCGAGGTTACTGGCTTATCGGGGTAACATGTATTTAAGGTAGTCTGGGCAAAATGTAAGCGAATAAATATGAAGTCCTGTGGTACCTTAAATCCGACAAGTTACCCCGATAAGCCAGTAACCCCGCTTCATAGTACAGGCCACAGCTGCCTTCTGTAATAATCATTATTATGGTCTTGTTTTGAATGAAGGATGTTACACATCAGCACTGGTGTGGAATCCAAAGAGATGCCAGTGGAAGCTATAATTTTAGCAGCGAGATGATTCACAAACAGGTTCATCGAAGAATGAAGGAGCTCGATATGACTGAGCACTCTGTGTTCCTGGGGGGTTGGGCGGGGTACAGACATTAGGCCTGTTGGCTCGTTCGGACGCATGCCGATAATCCTGTGTTCCCGCCACAGGTTACAGTGGAAACAGGCCAGTGGCTCCCGCCTCTTGGGGTCCAGAGACACCTTCCGCAAGATCCCTTCCCTGTCTGGGATTTCCAGGCTCTGTGTCTATCCGGGCTGCCGGATGGGGACCCCAGTAACGTCTAGGCGTGTGGCCTGTAATGCCAGCTGAGTGGGGGTTTGCGCTGCCCGCAGTTCCAGGCTTGCCACTGCACCAGGCTGCTGTGTAAACATGCTTAGCAGTGCTCTGTAGAGCGTCAGTCTCGACCTCCAGAGAGGCTGGAAAAACACAGAAGACGTACAAGCTTCCACATGAACACGCCTCCACACGACCGATGGCACAGAGGAGGAGGAAGAGGAGGCGCACCTTCGTCACCACATACCCTCCCTAAGTATCGTGCTTGTTGTGGTTACTCTGTTTCTGGGTCTCCTCTCGCTTGCTGCCGCCTTTTTGCCAAGGTAACAAGGGCTGGGGGGTTGGCCTGTGTGCTCCATTTTGCCATGTGAGCCCAGTCCACTGCGCTGGGGTCACGTCTAATCAGGGGCCCCCATGAAAAACCGGCCAGACACCTGTGTAAACAGAGCGAGCAGCGACATGCATTCTGTTACTCTACAGCTGTAAACATTACTCTGTCTCAGTATTGCAGATGGGGAGGATGGCAATGACGTGCAGGTGGCTTAATTGTGTCCCAATATCAGGCAGATCTGCGTATCTATACTGGAAGGTCAGCACCATTAGGGCAACGTCCCAAACCGGTCAGCTGGATCAAACACCGTCAGTGTCTTTCAGCTTCCGACCGGAGCGAAAAGTCTGTCTGATAAAGGTGCAGTTTCTGCTGACCATCGCCAAGGAAATGCGGCACCTGGCACCGAGGGTAACTGATTAAATTCCCCAGAGGGAGTGTGAGCTTGAACAAAGCTCTTAATGTAATCACCTCAGTAAACGAAGTCAGCGGCTATTAGGGCGGGGAAGGACATCGACAGCGATTGTTAGGAAGTTGAGTCTGGAACCAAGCTCGGACTGTTACGGGATGACATCCAGCTGCCGAACTTATTAATAAGCCTTGCAGAAAGTGATCGTTAAGGAAGATCATCCCGAATATTAGCATTAGAATTAATTCGTGATATAAACCACCCCATGGTTCCTCATGTAAAAGTGGCTTTTCATCGGGATTCAGATATCTGTCACGTTGTTTAAAAAAAAACACATATAGGCCCGACACCCTCATAACTGGAAAACACATGGACACAAATTGAAGTTTTATTCCTCAGTATCATTTAAAGTTTACTACGGATGGCTCAAACTACTAATGGTACTGATTATGTTACATATACATGGTTGTTTTATTTGTCCATAACATGTACTGTTATATCATCATAGGTTTGATGATCAGTGATTTCTACCAAGTTGATTAATTACAGTTCTTTAGATAAACAAAAAATTAAGTAAATGTATCTCGGTCCGTAAGCAGAAACTGGAATTTTAAGGAGAGGAAAAGCCCACGCGTGATGATGCATTTATACCATGACGCAGAATTAAAGTAGCCTACCCTCAGTCCTATCAATAAAATCAACTTATAGCAATTTTTAATGCACCTAAATAAAATGCTATGCATACATAAAATTGGATAGACAAACAAGGTGGTGACGGTAATATAAGTATATGTGTGATTTATTACGCTTGCAAACGTGTCCTGCATAAACTTGGGGTTAACTGATCAGCCATCTGAAACTGACAGCAACACAAACTCGGCTGAAGCATTATGCAGTTTCATCCTGGAAATCATTAAACACATAAACAGTCTTAACCCCGTAACCCTGTCTTATTAAAAACAAGGTCCTCCTTTATTCGTTGTATCGTTTCCATAATGCAATTTACGTTTGTGAATTACTTAAGAGGACAAACGTACTTCCCTTAAACATACTGAAACTGCATTTACAAAAACTTTTTTGACCTTTTCAGTATTTTCTCAGTCAGCACAAACACGTGCGCGCTTAGTTAATTCATTACTATCAGCCCCCGGCAGGTTGAAAGTGTACCAAGAGTAAGCGTATTAATACTATTATTTAAAAGATAAGATTCCAGTAAGCTGCCAATCGTGCTAATAATAAAAAATATATAGATAATATTCAAAAATAAGAAACTAATGACTGATGTGGAATCCAATTAAATACATTTTAAAAAAGATAAAATTCGTTAGTAACATGAGACGAAGTACTACAAATTATTCCCGTCGAAACAAATATTCACCGAAGGGAAAGAAATGAGCGATTCCGATTATATTATTTTGCAATTAAAACAAAACATCTTTTTACGTTTTAATTGGGAAAGGACAGGTTGCTTGATTTGTTCCCTGAGACTAACCAATAAACAGGTTTAAACTTGTGATTTCTTTCTCTCAGTTAACTGAGGGAAAACAGCCTTGCAGTTACCTGCACGCTGCTGAAAGACCCAGTCTTCCTCTCCTGCATGGGCGGTCCTTTGTCTTTTCCTCCACCCCCACTTCGTCCCAAACTTTCTGCGATATTTCAGACAGGGGCGCAACTTTCTCTGTTACAACAAGCGCGCACGTGGAGAGGGACACTGGAAAAGCCGGGCAGTTCCCTACAAGATCAGAAACTAAAAAATACAATTACTATAATAATAATCGCTGTCTTTAATGTCCTACTCCACTCTCATGGACACTCTTCCATTAACATTTATGTCAGCTTTCTAAGACGCGTGCACTGCTTCAGATTGGCATATATTTGCACCAGAATGCGCTGGGCTCGGCGTCCTTGATCCAAACCGGCCTTTCTTCAGTGGACTTGACGTATAAACCCCACTTGAGCTTGATGGCGGTGGACAAGGGTCCTTTATTGACTTCTGCAATAGTTTTTTATCTGTCCATTGGGGCAGCGATATTTCAGGTTCTTGAGGAGCCGAACTGGAAGCTTGCGGTGAAAGAGTACAACTCACAAAGAGAGCAGATACTCAAAGACTACCCTTGTCTCAAGAAAGATGACTTGGACAGGATTTTGGAGGTATGGAATTTATATCAAGTCCTCTAATGGCCTTTTGGTCAAACGAAACAAAATATTTTCTGATGTATTTGCAGTGTTAACACTTTAATAACTGTAATATCGTATACTGCAGTTTGTGGGATTAGCTTTCAATTCCCATGCATTAAATGCTAAGCAATATCAGTAGAACAACATTCCTTACATCTATGCCCGTGTCGTTAAACGTTTTGCATTCTTGGCTTTGTATCTGCTGCATGTCAGTTTTGTTTTACTGATATTACAGGGCACCTATAAAGCTGCGTGCCCCGCTCCCAAAAACTGTTGAACGGCATAAAAGCAAAATATTTTGGATTTTTTTAAAAATTGGTCCTTAATTAAACTTGCATAGTAAGTTATGCTGATTTTTTAAAAGTCGCTGAAGGCATGATCTCGAGGCTTTTGCCTAGGTGTGTGCTGAAATTTACGAGAGGGTTGGTTTTAAGATTGTTAGGTGTTTCAGCGCAAACACTAAACCTTCAATAAATAGTTAAGTTTACTTTATACCTGTGTGTCAGGATTCCTTGTACTTGCTTACTTGTTGTTGAGCTAGTGTGTGCTTAGACTTGACAGTGATGACATAACTGATAAGTCCTTTATTTTCCATTTGTACAAGTATTTGCATGTAGTAAGGCACAACTAAGTGTCTGCTCTTTCTCGAACCTCGAATAATGTTCCGTGCACCACCTGTGGCTCCCGAAGCACCATCCTAATAAGTCCGACGTACTTGCGGAGCAAATAGACCCCGTTACGTTACCGGCGTGCTTGTGTTTACCCAGGTCGCGTCTGTCTCTGTGTTTTTGGGCTGCCTGGTGACCGAACGCCGGGAGCACGTGCTTTTTACGCGGTTCGCTCAGTTATACCCTCCTGCAGGACCCCTTACAGTTGCACCGTCGCTCATGCACGCTCTGGAAATGGATCCCCGGGCTGATAGAACTTGTGGCTGGCCACCCGCACAAGCTGATGTGCGCAGAGTTTTGCATGGATTTCTATGATTGTAGCCAGCAGTGGTAGAACCAGCAGGGACCAGTTTTTTGGGAGAGTGAGATTTGCATGCAGCCGATCGGGATGCAGAGAAACTTTGTCTCACGTGCTTCTCACACTATCTCAGCATCTTTGCTGGTTTTACAGGAGCCACCTTTGGATTGCCCTTTCCTCAGAATGTTGCAGATATGAATGTGCTTTTGTTTCATTACTGGCCTCCGGATTGCACAGTGTCCTTTGGTAAGGTCCTCTCCCCAAAAGATGCCCACAAGAAACCAGATTCGCGTGCTTTGGGCTGGCGTGTGGCACAGCTCTCATTGGGGGGGGGGGGGGGGGGGGGGGGGTGTTGGGGGGCCGGGGGGCAGGGGGGCGGGGAAGGCCCCGGGGGGGA
>JAABNY020000025.1:21077167-21089863 GCA_015164015.2 Brevimyrus niger | reverse complement strand
TAGTGCCTGTGATAAGTTTAAATATTATTATTATTGTTTATTATTATTGTTTCATTTATTTATTTTTTTGAGTGAGTAACAGACCTCTCCCCCTGTGACGGCAGGTGTTGATCCCAATGCGGATTACCCAGTGCTCTATCGCTACTTTGTGGAGGTGTGGATCTACCTTGGCTTGGCCTGGTTGTCCCTCTTCTTCAACTGGAAGGTCCGCATGGTGGTGGAGGCCCACAAAGCTCTAAAGAAGCGGAGGAAGAGACGCAAGCTCTCTCTGGATCAGCTCCAGCATTATAAGGCCCACAAGGCTCGCTTGACCTCGTTGGCAGGGGGAGGGGAGACCAGCCGCATCAGCTTCCTCCCGCTTCCGGAAAAGAAGGAGGGTTACAACGATCTCATCAAGCAGATTGGCAGCAAGAAGGACAGGAGTGGCCAGCCGTTTAATGAGCTGAACCGCTCACAGAGCTGCAACGACAGCAGTGCCTACAACCCCATACTAACCCTGGAAGGCTCACCGCGGCGTAAGCGCCGGTACAGCCTCGGTGACCGTGTGACTGTGGCTTTCTCCAAGTCCAAGAACTACCTGTTGGGTGGGGAGGGTAGCGTGTTGCTCGGGGGGCTGATGCCCAGACCAGACCTGGAGGCAGGGGGAGCTATTTATGAGAACCAGCTGGACAAAGAGCCCGGCTTAGAGGCCAGCGGGGAGGAGTACCATACCTTCATCCAGGACGCCAACATCACCTTCATTGATGAGGAGAACCTACTCACTGTGGACACCAAGGCCCAGCTCTCCACCTCCGATGAGAACGGGGAATCCGAAACGGACTCCAAAGAGGAGCCAAGCTGCGAGTCTGATGGCTCTGTGTTTACCTCGGATGGGCTGGACCGCTGCCACTCCTATGAGCAGCTGGTGGAGGAATACTCTAAGGAGCACAACACTGACTGAGCCCTAAGAGCGCAACACTGACTGAGCCCCTGAGCCATAGACAACAACTGTGATCTCTCCACTTCAGTCTTTTGTTTTTTCGGTCTTTGAATGTTGTAGGAATTTGCACGTTGCCAGATTAGGTGAAGGGTGTCACATGAAGAGGACACTGATGCACACTGTTGATTGTTCTGTCCAGTCTTTCCTGTTACCTGACCGGAGTCCAGACGCTTTGGTTTTCATCTGGGTGGTGGTAATGAGACTCCGAATCAGAATAAGCTGTATTGGTATTAGTCCTGCACTTAGGAATGGACTTCTTATGTGGGATCCCAGCTGGACGGCTGTTGATGTCAAATGAAGGTTTGATATTTATTCTTGGACCTGTTAGATGTTTTATGGGTGATTGGGGTATGATGTCTTAATTATATGCAACCAGGGCTGTGAAGTGGGCACATTTGGGGAAATTGCTGAATTTGCTGCAAATATTTTATCTATGTCATTTAATGCCCTGTTAATTAGATGTTGGAAGTTTGTTCATAGTTCAGTTTGATGAATGATTTAAATCCGATGTTCAAATTGAGAGAGCACTGCTATTCTGTGATAGAAATGCTCGCGGGAGTTTTACTTACAAAACAATGTTCTAAGGGCAGAACAGAAAAAAATTTTGGTTCAGAGAGAACCAATCATGTTGTAGTGGTGGTGGGTCCAAGCAGCTAGAGCAGGTGGGACCAAGACATCTGATCGGTTGCTTCCACATCTTCTAGTTGCTTGAACCAACCTACTCTAAGAATGTGATTGGTTATCTCTCTGAATCAATAATTTTGTTCTGCCTTCAGAAAATTTTTGTGAAAAGTAAAACTCCCATGAACGATGGAGATCCAGGTTTTAGTGAGAATGCAGAGTGATTGGCCCCCTTTGCAGGCCTGGGTATTTATTCCTAGTGTCAGGCCTCGTGCCTATGCTGACACCCAAGAGCCATAACATCCACAGTGTCTCCTTTGACCTCCAGGGGGGGCTGATGGATGTGAAGCTCTTCTAGTTCTGCAAATTGGTTTCACCATATTGGTGCTATTTAACTATAAGTATTACTGAGATGTATTTCAGTGAAGGAGTGTCTATTTAATCACGCACAAGCCCACCTCAGGCAGCACCTAAGCCTAACTGATCCCAGCACATCTCCAAGAAGCGGCTGGGACTCGGGCCTTGCTGGTGGGGTGTGGTAGCCATCTGCCCTGCTTATCTGCTTCCTGCTCTCGTTCTCTCCTCTCGCCCTTTCAGCACACTCTTCATTTGTGAGTGAGTTAGTTTCAGCATCATTTGATGGGGCAGTGGAGGTGACCGATTAGAGAACTGGCCGTTTAACACCAGCACCGTGTGTAGGTTGAAGCGCTGATTCCTGAGGACCTAGAGGAGAACCTGGGCCACGCAGAACTGTAAGCTACTGCTCTGGGCCAGAAGGTATTTTGGGATGCGGCTGTCTGCAGGAACGGAGTCGTGGGTGACCGTATCCTTCCCGGCGCTCCCCAGGGACCCGGCTGAGCTTTTTCTCACACCCCCGCCTGCGTCACCGTGCCGAACGCTGTGGCTCTTGCTGCACGTCTTCCTGCCTGGGCTTCCTGGCTCGATTTAGACCCCCGGTCTGTCCTGCACCATGTTTTTCCTCCTTGGCCTTCGCTCCCCTTTCTCTCCCATTTCCTCAAGATGGTTAGTAAACAAAACACTTTAACCTGGTCAAGGAAACATTTCACGCTCTGATGGGGTTCCTTGAGGCTAGGCAAGCTGGGACTCTCCCATAATGCATCTCCCTGAAGTTCTGTTAGGTCCTGATCTATTGCATGGGGCTCTCCAGATCCATTTCCACTGTGTGTGTAGCCAGTGTTTCTCCGTCTTGTCAATCAAATAAACAGGTATCTCTCTCTCTCTCTTTCTCTCTCTCTCTATCTCTCATTCTATCACCCATGTTAGCACTTTGTTTTTACTCTTTGTGCAGTTGAGCAGTGCCATAGAGCCACATTGTGGAACATCCTGTGTGCTCTCTCTCTCTCTCTCGCTCTCTCTCTCTCTCTCTCTCTCCTACATTAGCACAGTGTTTTTAGCATTTCTTTCTGCAGTTGAGCAGTGGCATAGGGCCACATTGGAAGATACTGTGTCTCACTGTCTTCCTCTCTCTCCCCTTGCCTGTTGGAGGTTAGTGAGTCCACCCCTCCTGCAGAAGCATGGCTTCCGTTCTTCAAAACACCCCCCAGTCCGGATACTTTAGCTGTATCCTCGTTATAGAGCCACCTGTGCTGCCCCAGTGGTGTTTACGGCAGTGTTTACCTCCACTCAGACACGCATTTGCTGGGGGGCCCCTGTCTGCCGCAAACGGCTCCCCAAAATGTCTTTTTGAGTGAGGCCCAGAAACGGCAACTCAGCTGCAGGGTAGCATGAGCCTGTTTGGATATCTTCATAAAAGGTAGATGTGCAACCTCAGACCACAGTGTCCTTAACATCATCCATAAAGACTGTCGAAGTCAAAACTGTCTTTTGGTACTTGGGCAATATTTTTTTCTCCACGGGTTATCATTCGAGTTCCCTCCCCCCCCACCTCACTCTCTTAGGTGAGGGAGGGGAACATTTGAGCCCAGGTGGTTTAATGACATTTGTTGTTCCAAGTTGGATTCACTGTAAAACTTACTCCAGCGTGTTAAATTATTCACATATCTTTGTATAAGAAATGTATGTACAGGGTGTGTATCTTTTATTCACATTTTAAATAAAAGGGTTTTTTTTATTCATTGCGTGTAAACTTTTTGTTTGGGGATTATGTTGCGTGATCCTAACCCCCTGCCCACCCAAGCCTTACTCCCACTGCTCCCACTGCTCCTGAAGTGTCAAGTATCACTCTATAGAAACCTTAGGGAGGAGCTTCTCACTGTGAGAGGAATTTGAGCCGGAAGGTTCCACACGGATATCTGGCTACTCTCGCTGTGTAATTGGGTGAAAGCGTGTAATTGTACGACGCCCACTATTGGAGGCTGGGGATTAAAACAGCTGTGACCTCATGGGGGTGGAGAAGGGTGGGTGGGGGTTTTGAGGATACCTGGGGTGTTAACAATACTTTAAAGGTGGGGGGGTGGGTCTACAATATCTTTAAAAATAGAAGGTGGGAGCGCTGCAGTTCAGTGGACGATGGTGAGGGGGTGTGGCTCAACCTGTTTAGCATTCCAGCCAAACACTGAGGGTGGTGAAAAAGAGGGTTAGAAGAAATGAATTCTGAGAATTGGGAGCCGGTTTGGCCTCTCTGACTAAAATGGAGCGGCTGCTGCTGTGCCCACACTGACTGTCCCCCCCCCAGAACTCAGCCGCCTGCCATCCCCATGCCCCGCCCTGCCCCCAGTATGCCCCCGATACCAGCAGGTCAGTGGTACCTGGGAACGCGAACTTCCTTCCATAAAGAAATTTGTTTCATAAGGCTAGTTGAGTTGTGATTTGGTCGAGGTCCAAATCAAATTTCCCCATAAGAAGTATCTGTGCAAGTTTTAGCAGGTCTGTTTTTGTGTTGTGTTGCCTGAGGTTTTGGTTGCAGCGAGATTTTTCTCGACGGAGGTCCGAATTCATTGAATGCGTCTTGATCCGTCGAAGTTTTAGCAGGAACGATCTAGTTCCGAGATTTCGATCAAGGTACAAGTCGAAAAAAAATCGACAGACCCATTCCACGTCTGAGCTAGTTCAGTTAGGCATTCGACTCTCAAAGTTCTATTGAATCTTTAAGCTTAGCCCTGAGTAATCTCTTAGTAATCTACGGGAGAAGGGTCTGTGTGGATGGAAAAGGGAGGTTTCATAGCAAATCAACACAGTGTGACTGTGTAACAGAGTGGAACTTGAGTTGCAACATCCAAAGAACGGGGGAGTAATCAAGCAACTTTTCTGCACACTGTGTCGTGCATGTCGTGCGTACCCAGATAAAAGGCTCCGGTTTTAACTTACCTAGCCATCTCAGGGTAAATCATTGAATAGGCTTGCTGCCTTGACATGACCATAGGAACAGTATCGGCAAAGCACACAACACACTGCAAGTGCACTGATACAAGTACACTCACACTATATAGGGATAAGAAAAAAAATAAATGTTTTCTTTTTTGTCACAGATGTAATCTCAATATCTATGTGAATTTGTGTCGTCCCGAGACGACAAATGACCCAGCCAGTGATGGTTATGATGAGCTGCTGCAGTCAGCTGAGCCAGGATCCACTGGAGGAAATGGTATCTGTGCGTCCGTCAGTCTGGTTTGTGTGTCTGTGTGTGGTAGATTGTATGAAATATATTTAATAGCCAATGGCTGATCGCCTCGGTTTTCTAAATGATATTTAATAGCCAATGGCTAATTGCTTCGGTTTTCTTGGAAATTTTAGGTGTTCTGTGTCTCAAGAAAAAAAAAAACCAAGCCCCAGGCAATCCTGACATAGCCTCTGACCTTCTCCACTCTGCCCCTCTCCCCCCCCCATTATGGGACGCCCCATGGGCCCCAGCAGATGAACATGACAGGTGAAATAGTTCCCTACATGGTGGTGGGGGTGGGCAGGCAGCAGATGTGTTCGACAGGAGAAAAAGAGAAGTATTTTTTTAAACAGCTTCTAGAAAAAGTGTCAAGATAAGGTGATGAAGAGGAGCGGTCGCTGGCTGGGGTGTCTGAGCAGCCTGCGTACCAGTCCGGCGGCGAGCGGCACCGTGTGCCCCCACCCAGCCAAACTGAGACCCGCCGTGGCGACAGAGCTCACAGTACGTTTGTGAGGAAGCTGAGGCGAATGTTGGCTGGGACCTCCAGCTCAGCCCTTGGAGGGGGAGGTTGAGGGCTGGAAGGGCAGAGTGTTCCTGACTGAACAAGCTGACATCATGCGGTGCTGCTCCGCCACTCGCTGCTAGGCGCTAAGTGGACAGGTGAGGGCGGGATTGTCCGGTTGGGGTAGGAGGAGGATGAGCCCCTGGGTCTGACCGTACAGAGACTCCATGGCGCAGACTGGCCCTCCCCCCGGAAACGGCGGCGGCTGGCAGAGACAGGGATGGCCTGGCCGGTCAGCTGGCAGGTATGTCCCCTGACAGGCCGCGTCCGGAACTGGGAAGGGGGGATGGCCTCGGCTGGCAGCTGGGCCTCGTGGAGATTGTGCCTGGGGAGGGATGCTGTCAGCATGGAACCCCAGGGCCCTTCTGCTAACGCTGCTCTGCGTTTTAAGGTGCCTTATCCTGGGCCGGCTCAGGGTCGGGATGCTTCCCCTGGCAACCCCGTCTCTCGCCACTGTCTGCCTTAAGACTTCCGGTCTCGCCGTGTTGATCTCCCTCCAGCTTCCTGTGCAGGGAGCCCATCCCAGAAACAACAGGCCTGGGAGGGGGATCCGCACAGGCTGGGGCCCCAACCCATCACAGGGCACACACACACACACACACACACACACACACTCACCAGAAAGACAGACACACACACTCACACATTCATATCCTTGTGGGGACTCTCCATTCATCTCTGTGAGAAAACCTGACATCCCAACAATCCCAGACACCGGGGCATACACACCATTCACACGTAACTTTCTGAATGGCAAACGGAGACTGTGCAGATATTCTGTTGACTGGCGGAAAACAGCCAAAGGGCAAGGAAGAAGGCTAAGGGGCCGTGACTTCCCCCACCCAGCACCCCCGCCACGGCGACACCATGGAAAAGCCAATCATCTCTACTAACCTATGCGTCCAAAGAGGGAAACCCGCTGAAATCATGCTGACAGGACAAGCTGGTAGCATCTTCTACAGGACGCCGAATTAACAAGCCAATTTCACTTTGTGTCACATGGGGGCGCCAGCAGTGCAGCTGGCCTAGGGAGCCGCGTGGGCTCGGGCCGGTAATAGCTGGCTGCAGCGGGGAGGCGGGTCCTCCGTTCCGGAATGGTGTGAGACTCATGGGAACCTCCGGCGGAAGTCGACTGAAAGGAGACTGAAATGGATATTATGCTCTCTGCCTATTCTCCATTTAGACTTTTGCCTTTTCTTATCCAAGCATTTCCGCTAAGGAGAATGACTGAAGATAAGAAAATGGGCAGCCCCCCCCCACTGTAGTAACTGTTTGTTCCCAACAAGAGGCCAACCTTGGATGACCATGCGCGTGTAGAGGCAAACACAGCTGCTGGATATGAGATCTGTGTTATTTTTAAGGATCAGGTGCATGTGACCAGGGTGACGATGTCGGTGAGCTGGGGGACAGGCTGTGTGACCCCAAGAGAGCCCTGGACCAAGCACCTCACTCCCTGAGCCAAGATCGAACACAAGGCGCCGAAAGCTTTCAAACTTTTTGCAAAGTGCTTTGGTAGACTGTGCAGTGTTACCCTCAGAAGCATGAAGGAATTCAAGTCTCACAAAAATGCAACAGATAAAAAATTTTCCCACACTTCAAAGACAGCTTTGGTGATTCAGAGAGAACTCTGTGTTCTGCAGAATCTCTCCTCCAGGTCATTACTAATGACTCATTCATTGTGCGGCGACAGTACAGTGTGTCTGTCAGTGATATTTGTTTTTCTACCATTAGTTGCAGGCAATGACTGACGACTTGCAGGGTGACGAGAAGCTCACTTGACGGCAGCGTGATGATCAGCCGGCCACTGATCCGCAGTTGTCGCCAGCTGATCGGAATGACAGATTGCAGCCGCAGGCCTGGCTTTAGCTGCCTCTTGGTCATGGAATGTTCCGGGCTCGTCTTTTTCTTCGCCGGTACCTTTTGTCGCACAGGTATGTGTCAAGAATAGCGATTAAAGGTGGATTTCGAGGAATTGTGGGGGTGCAAGTTGGGGTGGGGGTCAACAGAGTTTGTGTTCGGTGTGGACAGTCAGTTGAGGAATTTGCCAGAAGACCGCCGAGCTAGTCGAGTTTAGGGTAACCCCTCCCGCCCCCCAGTAGCGACATAGGTGGGGGCCGACTTAGTGTGTACAGCAGCAACCAAGACAGGATACTAGCAGGAAAGGTGCTTTGGCCCTGACACGGATGTTAGCTGGCAGTCTGGCATGTGCTTAGCCCCCCACATCTGCTGTTGTAGATATTACCCAGCCACAGCCGACGCTGACGGGACCTGTGCCATGACATGAGGAAGAGGAAGGCCTCCCAAGGTGGTCTCAGAGGAAGGTGGTCTCAGAGGAAGGCGTGGCCTGTATTAAATCACAACGACCTCGGGGTGAGAATCTTGTAAAGTAACATGTCGCCCTCCCTGCCCCCCCCCCCCGCCTGCTGGTGCCCTCCTGCCTGTAAACACTGGGCACCGCGTGTCACACACACACACACAGCGTCGTTTTGACACCCATTAACAGGTCACCCTGCCCTCAGCCACAGCTGTAGTTACACGTTACGGTCGAGTGGCCCCATTGGCTAAAGTGATGCAGCCTCCAGTGAAACACAGCAATTTAGCCTGGGTGGGTCAGATATTTATTGTTAGTGGGAACTCGCTGTTTCGGACGGTATGTGCAGATCTGCCTCTGATCGTTAGGACTGACTTCACATGATGAGCCGTTTCGTTTTTCTCAAAACCCTCCCCCTTGCCCCCCCCCCCCCCCCCCCCCCCACACCCTTCCCAGTCCCGAACCAACATGTGCAAGCCACCTGAACGAGCCACCTCAGCGCTTCTGTTCTGCCTCGACCACTTGGGAGTGGGGGGGTCTGTGTGAGATTTGGAGAGTTTGGAGAGAACTCGGAGAGGGAGCCAATGCCGAGCGACAAGCGCCACCTGCATGCCGGCCTGGCAAGGCAAAACCTCACATGACGATACAGCCCCCACCCCCAGACTATCACTGCCTGGACCATGGATGCCGAAGTAAGGCTGATTCTGGCCGCGAGGTTTGTGTTCATCCCGACCTGCCCCCAACTTTCCTGGAGACCTTTCAGGCTGACGCGGCTTCCATCGCGCCGCCAAACTTTAGCGAACGTCAGGCTGTTGGCAAATCTGGCACGTAGAATCTCCGGAAAAGTCCGGCTGGCCAACCGAGGATCTGCGGACTAATGCGTCTTCACAATCCAAAAACCCATTTTACACGCCTACATTACCACCTCTTCTACTCACAGGCGGATTCTGGGGGACCCTCAAACACTGGACAAATCACAAGCTCACAGCCCCGTCCACACACAGTCACACGAGCACAGTAACTGGACCACAAACTCCCACACTCCACCACATGGAAGCACGAAACAACATAAAAATAAAAAGCAGAAGTTACCTTAGTTGCGTGAATTGAATAAGCCCTAGAGGGTACTGCAGGTCAGTGGGGGATTAACGGATCTCTTTGCCCTGACGTTGCTGAGGCAGCGAGGCAGTTCAGAATCGCGGCGCAAAGTGGAGACGGCCCAAGTGCCTCCTGTTCTCCTTCCTTCCCCCCTTTTCTATCCTCCGCTCCTCATGCCGTCGTGCACAGCCATCGAACGGCTCCGCTCCCAGTAAGACCCGTCTCGCTCATGCGCTACAATCGCACGCTCCGGCTGCTCTTGCTTCCTCCCTCCACCCCTCCCTCTCACACACACACACACACACGCGCGCGCTCAACTGTATTCCTCCCCTCCTTCCCCGCCCCCTTACACGCCAGGCTGCGGGGGAGCTGTAACTGGTGTGTGCGGCGGTGTGTGTGTGTGTGCGCGGCTCGCTGTTAACCCCTGATTTGAGTCCGAGGCGCTCAGCTGGCAGGTTGGACAAATCGCTGGGAGCCTGTGACTCCAGAGAGACTCTCACTGCTCAGCACGACAATCGCCACCCAGCTTGGAGCATTCATCCATAATGACATACTGCATTTTTTAACCATATACCCCCCCTTTAATGTACCACCCCCGCGCCGAAAAGGGAGCTCTTAAAAATATCGCCGTTGCTATAAACAAATAGGAAAAAATCAAAATATATATTCTGATGAATCAGTCCCTTCCTTTGGTGATGACTCTACTTTCCTAAGATTACAGTACGCTGCCGTGGGGATTCTCAGCCATCCCATAATCCGTGGCATGAACATCAATTCCTGGCAATGACACAGGTACATGTTAAGAGGGCCTGCCGTGCGTGTTGTTAGCATGTGTTCCCACACCGTGTACGAGCACAGGGTTAAGGAAAACAGAGGCCAGAGGCGAACTGGAAGTCAAGGACGCGCGTTTGATTGCAAGCCCCCCCCACCCCCACTCCACCAGCGATGGCCTATTTTAAGCCTCAGCAGTACTACATACACAACAAACCGAAGCTGATGCAATGGGATAACGGAAGCCCAGTTCTGGAGCACACCCCCTACACTCATTAAACCATTAAAAAAAACACCGGGCTATTTAAAAAAAAAAAAATCAAGAAACTACGATGCCATCATCAGGAAGGAGTAGGATGACAAAAATAACGGGCAAAATCAGCATCGTAGTATTAGTGTCCTCCTCTGAGTGCCAAACCTCAACCTTTTGCTGCCATGGAATTCTGGGAAACAAACAAGTGTATGCAGAGTGTCACCCACCGTGATACGTCTGGCAGTATGAATGGCTGGGGCGACCAAAGATAAACCAGATGGAAAACATAAAGGGCCAAATCAAGAATTAACCACCTCAAAGTGTTCAGGACTCCTCTGGCAGATCCGAGACACTTATGGCCATTAAAGCACTGCTGCCCATTCAAAGTATGTTCCTGTTGACAGCGTTATCGTTTGGGTATTTCGCTGATTGGTTTACACCACACAAGTATTCACATCATCCTCCTCTGATTGCCCACTGTCTTGTGGAATGAGGCCTGACCATCACCTGACCCCAGGAAGGAGCACCTGTAATATACCCAAGCTGAATTTTCTATTCGCATTTTCTAGTCTTTTTGTTATTTTACCAGTGGGATACTCTCTATGATCCATTTAGTCACAGTCACAAATCAAAAGGTTCGACTAATCCTGAGAATATTTCAAAATGCTCCCCCCCCCCCCCACTCTCCACTGATAGTAGCACACGTCTTCCAGGCAATTTGCCCAAATAATTCACTTCTAAGGTGGTTAAAATTAAAACCATCCATTGTTCTGATGTGTGTATAGTATGCTGGAGACAGACTGGGTGTCTTCTGGAGAGAATATATAGGGTCTTAAATGACAAAAAAAAGGTCATTAGGGTAAAAGTTTCTAGTGACTGAAAGAGCAAATCGCTGTTTATTCACGTTCATTTAGAGATTTAGAAAAATAAGACAGTAATGGCACGTGCCAAACACAATAAAGGATTATCGACTGAACCCTTATTACAGGATCGATGTACTGGTTTTGCAATGAAATCAAACAGCCCACCGTTCCTCGGTAAAAGCAGCTGGGTAAAATTGAGTGCTCATAATTTGTTACGTATACGTATTTCACCTTTCAAACCTCTTGGTTGTTTCCAAGAGATTCCTCGTAATCTCAGGAGGGTAATCAATCTGCCAAGCTCAATAGGTAACTACACGGGAGAGGGGAAGATTTAAAGGTAAAAGAAACCTTCATAGAATATTACAAAAATGATTAATATCGATTATGTGCAAAGTCAACCAATGCAATACTGCAAAGTGGTGCATTTTTGACTCGTCCTGAATGAATAACAACCACCCCCCCCCCCTCCCAATGATGCTGCCCATTGGGCTCGGTTGTCATAGGAACCCCGCATTTGTGCAAGTCAGCTCCATGGCATTTATGTAACTGTAATAAAAATCAGCACAAGCACAGTATACCACACGTACACGTGCGTACTTGAACGGCTCTCGTCGCCCAGCCAGGCGCTTAGCCGCTCCGCCTTCGGAAGCTCTAAACGTAACACTGTGATATAGAAGAGCATTCAGTTCCGCTCTTGGGCTTTTGCACCTTCATTGAGTGATTTTCAACCCGAAAATGGCATTGAAAACATTAAAATGAGCCACATCATACAACATGGCCATGCTATTGTCTAAACAATTCTTTTAAAAACTCCTCTTCAGCAGAGACGTAACCTGGGATCACTTGACTGAATCTTTATTTCTACAGATTACTGATCAAATATGCATGTAGCCAAGAGCAAAACGCTATACGGTCATATTCCGTATCTAGAGTTTCTATTGTTGTCTAATAACACTTTGTCAGAGATGGGTAGGATTAAATGTCTTTCCAACGTTTAACTCATCTTGCGTTAACATAGTACACAGGTGGTATTCTGAAGTTATAAATAGCGCCACAACATTCGTACATTAGCCTAAAATTAAATAGTAATCATTTCTGGCATTAGTGACTTCTTTCAGACATTTGAAATCTCCCAGTAAGTTCAAAAACATTTTAATGATAAACAGCTGCAGAATCAGGGACAATCGTCATTTTCCAAATAGGCCTCAGGTGACTATCACTCTCTCCGAAAAATGTAAGAATGCACAAAAAAAAAAAAAAATACATACACTCGCAGGCTTCATTAAAGACCGATGAGTGTAAGCTCTTTAAGTCTCCTACGTCTGGAAAATCGCCAGGTAATTCTATCATAGAAAAATTCCCAATGAAGCCACAGCAACTGCCAGCAGACTAAAGCTGCCTAGCAATACGCCATAGATCTTAAACATATAGGTAGGTCTGTACTCTGTGGGTCTGTCATTGCACACACAGTTTATGAGGAGTTATATCCCTGTTGAGTTATATCCCTGTGCTTTAGCTAAGTAGTGGAAAGCAGCACACCTGGGTGATATGCATGTACTCGCGGGTCCTCATCTTAAGCTATAGTTTCTTACATTGAAATCAAAGCTAGATGGTTTCCTGCACCTGCATCCCTTCCAGGCTGGTTGGTATCTCCTTAT
>JAABNY020000025.1:21017023-21034326 GCA_015164015.2 Brevimyrus niger | reverse complement strand
GCGTCACAGTGCAGGGACAGGCTGCACTGGGATGGGCTGCACTGTGATGCTGCACTGAGACAGGCTGCACTGGGATGGGCTGCACTGTGATGCTGCACTGAGACAGGCTGCACTGGGATGAGCTGCATTGGGATGGGCTGTACTGTGACACTGTGCTGGGACAGGCTGCACTAGGATGGGCTGCACTGTGACACTGTGCTGGAATGGGCTGCACTGGGAGGACCTCGCTGTCTTGGTCAGATGGCACGCCTCGCAGATTCGCTCCGGCTATTGCAGAAGTCAAACATGAAGTGGGGATAAAAAAAAAAATGTACAAGGAAATTCCATTCAAATGAGAATAGAGGAATAAATCAGGAGGAGGGTGGAGGCAGGGGAATAGTGACTTTCCGGGTGGCTATCGTTTCGGACTCCAGCACACTTCGTGTTCCGGTCACAGCGGATTCCCGTTCCCGGTCCGGGTTTGTTCGGGCTGACTGACGTGAGGGGGAGATCATCCTCCGCGACAGACTGCAGAGGGCGCACTTCGGCTTCTGACCCGGGAAACAGGATGGCCACGCGGCACGGCGGCGGTCGGCACTGCGGCGGTCGGCACTGCGGCGGTCGGCACTGCAGCACTGCAGCACTGCTCACGCTTCCCACTGGCGTCCTCACCGATGGGCAGCTGGGAGTCACGAAATATGACCATTTCCCTATCCTTCACCAGTCTGGTTTTTGTACCTGTGCAAAAAGGCTAGTCTGAGGAAATGCCTTGACCTGATTAAGGCAGTTTGCTTTGTGGTCATGCTGACCGTTTAGGGACTGGACCTTACATAGTCGGCCTGCATTGGATTTGACCTCAGGCCTGGGTCTGTGTTGCCCCTGGGTGCTTAATGGGGGTCTAAAAGTGACATAAAACTGGGTTGTTTGGATTAATAAGAAATCTATCTACTGTAGGGACGGGGTTAAAATGCAGCAGAAGGGGCTCGTTTGTGGGGCGTTGTGTGTTCTGAACTTTAGAGGGCGCCACTGGTGTCTCTCTTTGAGAAAGTGGAGTTTAATGGCTTTGCCTACCTACATGAGGGTGTTTCTCTGCCCTGCTGGGTGGATGTGGTCCCTTAACCAGGAAGCCATTATGAGGGATTGTATGAGTCTTAGTTTGAGGCTCATGTGAGATGAAATGATGTAATATCAGCTGGCTTAGAGGCAGAGAGACACAGCAGACACAAAAGCCCAGAGCAGAAGTGTTTTTTAGAACAACAACGTCACATACAAATCCTCTTTTTTTTCCAGAAACCATCGTGAAAGATGATTTGTTACAAATTAATTCACATCCAAAGAAGTATGTTTACACAGAGTGCCATAACATTGTCTCGAGAGTAAAGCTCTCAGCTAAAAAAGAAAAAAGTTCAGTAAGTCACTGACAGAATCGGTGGTCATGGCAGACAAAAAGAGTATTGATTTTAACAATCAGTGAATAAAGAGGTAAAGTAAATCAGTAGAGTGTATAACACGTAAACAAAATGTTACTGACTCTAAACCACGGGAGTAACAACATACCTTGTGAAAGTCGTATTAAAGGTCTGTGAGGGTTCTAGTGCTGAATGACAAAGGCTCTTATCTCGTGTGCTCACAATGAGGGCTCCTTCCAGATGTTTCTCATGTGATGCTCATGTCATGTGACATCCGTGACCTTTGACCTGTTGAGGGAGACTGGCTGCTTTTGACATTGTAACGGCTCTTTGGTCGAATTTTGCATTAATGCAGCAGCTCGGTCTGATTTTGTGCCCTTTTTTGGATCTGTCTCCCAAACTTCCCCGTCTTACATCTCACAGCTGACAGACTTTCCGGATAATTATGCTTTCCGTGGACTAAATTGGGAAGAGCGCCATGGGAAGGGAGAGCGAGGGAGCTGTCGCACAGTGAGCCTTAGTCAAAGGCGTCCTTCTGATTTAGTGCCTGAAACTTTTCATTCAGTGTTTTTGGAGCCCCGGGTTCGATTCAGGCAGACGCACTCTGGTCCTGCTGCCCTGTCATAAACATTCAGGCGGGAGAGGACAGGGTGATAATAATCCGTAAAGTAGCATGTCATGGCGGAGAGTGAAATCCCCAAGAGCTTTGTCAACCTCGTATCTTTATGCCTTGCAAAATTAATATTTAATGTGCATTTTTGTAGTATTCATGCATGGCAGAAACTGTAAGAAACTAGCTAGGTTTCTAAAATTATAAATGAGTATCTTAATTGCAGGTACCTGGTCTTATTGACCGTGCAATCTGATTTCTTGGTATATTTCGCTTTGCCTCGCCATGCTCTGGTCTGGGCAGAAAACCATCGCTGTTATGTTTCTATGAATTTACAGTGAAATAAGTAGTTGACCCAGCAGGGGTGGGGTCTATTTTTGATATGCATGATGGGAAATGGAGTTTCCCTAGAAACAGCCCTGTTTATCAGGTAGGATGGCAGGTTGACAGGCCTCAGGCCCCCAAGTAACCGACTCAGCTTTCACAAGGTATGTTAGTCTGTGCGTCTTGCCGTCACAAAGCCGACCAGTTTCACGCGTTGACTCGTGGTGGTTTTTCTGCTGGGTTACTGCGTGACCGGAGGCGGGTGAGTACCAGGATTACAGCACTGACAACTGCAGAGCCAAGGAACGACATCGCCACGAGCAAAAACATCCCCCATATATTTATGATTTTTCATTTTTTAGTTGGGAAAAAGCAGAGCATAAAAAGGAGCAAACATTTTGTGAGATACTTAAAGTAAAAATGACACAATGAATAATCGATAAAGATTAAAAAGAGCGAATACACAAATGTTCAAATCATACTGCTCACAGAGCTTCAAACTCAAACACGCTGTCTAGAGTCAGTCTTCTTACTATTAATACAAAAATAGGTAGGAAAAAATCTTTATAAAGCTTACAGTATTTAACAATCAGTAGGCTAGATGTACCTTGATCAAAACGCTAATTTGAAAAATATCACGCAGAGGTTGTGAATGTTGCAGAAGACGGAGGAGGTCGTCGTCATCAGAGGGGCGGGGGGAGGGGGGGGCAGAGATGAACTGTGTGGACCTCGCGGCTCCTGCTGGGTCCTGGCTTGATGAGCCATGCGGATTGTGTGTCAGTGTACTGCCGTAACAGGCCCCACCAGGATCCTACCGACTCCTCTAAATTATCCATCACTGATATTGTCTCTAAAGAATAAGAACCCACCCACTCCCCCTTCCCCAACAGGGGGTAGGAAAATTTGGGAAAATAAGCGCCGGTCAGGTATTAGGTCCGCCAGTCGCCCGTTAAAGCAGCGTCACGCAGCCCTGGGGATCTGACACTGATAGCAAGAAGCCCCCCCCCCCCCCCCCAAAGGCAGATTGCCAGCCGCTGCCACCTTTTTAACATCATGCAAATGAAGCAGCTCCATGGCCACCCCCCTCCCCCCCCCTTGCCCTCTCCACCCGAATGAGGTGATGTTCACTGTTTTTCTTGTAAACTATAATCAGGAGGAAAGGGCATTCTTGCTGCCAGTGGGTTCCGAGAGGCTGCGGCACAGTGCCAGGGAGTGGGGTCAGCCCCCGCTGGGCCTGGCCTGTCAGAGCCGAACAGTAGCATGGGGGGTGGGCCGGCTCCTGGGTTCTGTCAAACCGTTGCCCAAAAATGCACCGCAGAGAAGCCTGTAGGTCAGTGCCTGCTGACCAGGCTGCCTCAGCTTTTTTTTTTTGGGGTGGTGGTGGGGGGGGGGTCCTCTCAGCTGTCGAGCATCTGGTGGAGGATGACCGTTAAAGGTCATGGCCAATAGCCAAGCTGCCCCGGCCTTGTCGCCCTTCAACCCCCAGGGCGGCGGCACTGAGCTGATTCGCCACTGCTTGTGCTCCGCGCAGCACGGAGGGTACTGTGCTTCACTCAACATGTTCTGGCTGGTTGAGAAGAGTGTGAATTCTAGGTATCCTAACGCAGGTAGGTGGGTGGACTGGTGTGCTGGACTGGTGGGTGTGGTTTCAGGCCCAGCTGGAATGTTTAAACAGCCTGCTCACCACGCATGGTGGAGGCTCCCCGTCTCCTGTCAAACTCTCTCTGTTTCCTGTTTATTTTCCTTTCTGCTTTGAGCTTCAATGCACTGATGTACTTCTGCTAACTCGGGAACTGCGCTCGTCAGCTGTTTTGAAGGACTGCGTACGAGGCGGCCAACATTTCGAACCTCACTCATCGTATGCACCTGCTCCTGAACGAAGGCGTCATATCTTAAGCAGCAGCCACACTACACAGATGAGCGGCGATAATAATAAGATTCCTTGCATTAATCAGTAACAGCCTGCTGCAGTCTCAGCTCGTATGAGGCTGTTTCATTGTGAACGCACCGATCTTAACACATTCACGGTGCCCATTCTGTCTCGCTGACGGTGAACTGCTACCCCAGATCTAAGATCTGCCTGAGGCTGGGGTAAAGGCACAGCACCAGCGCCCCCCCTGTTGGCATGAGAGCCCTGGGGACAAGTACCCTCCAATGTGACTGTACAGTCATGTCAAACAGAGCCACTGGCCCATGATCTCGGTGTGTATGTTAAAGTCATGATTACCCTTAACGTATTTAAAAAGCAGCCAGAAAATGGCAAGAAAGATGATCAGAATGGATAGAGCCTCCTTTGCAGACTGCAATCCACCATGGAAATGCCGCTTTTGTATACATATGATAGCTAAAGGTTTCAGTTACATGCTATGTTTTTGGCTTCTCTGATTCAGGTCCAGTGGAATGTGCATCGTCTTATTATAAACAAGCAGATCTTTCAAACTTTTGGTCATTTTTAAAATCGTTTTCTGTCCTTCCTCATATACGAAAAGCTCAAGGTCACCAGCAAACTGATGCAGACTTCAAAGGATGAAGATGTTCGCAGTGATGCCTACAGCATCTCCTGCGGAAGTAGGGGCACGTGTCCTTTTAACATGAAAGGTCTAGCAAAACGAAACACCGTTTCACAGCCAGTAAAGAGTACCTACCGACTGATTATGCTTAGAAGAAATTCACTAATTAGCATGCTGTTAAAGGTTTGATACCTCAGCCTGGTGTAGCAGAGACTGGAGAATGAAAATCAGGGAGCGAAAATGTGATTAGACTGGAGGACCTTCGATATGATGAGCTTGTACTACATACAGGCCTATAATTATCACTTGCTCGTGTCCATAAATGCCTTTGTGCTTTTGCTGTCCCCACTGTCTGCTAAAACATAACAAAAAACGCCATATTTGTGCTTACAGCTGAAGTGGAAAATACTATTTCTGTTTTGAGGAGCAGATTGGGGAAATTTAGCACCAGTTACTACGAAGGCTCCTTGTGAAATTTGTGTTTCAGGATAAGAATGCAGCTTGTCGTCTGAATGGCTGAACTTCTAAAGGGCTAGGAAAAGTGTATTCATTCTTATAACAGATGTTTAGCTATTTCTGTAAAGTCTACCTGACCTGTGGTGTCATCATGATGTTTGATCATGTTTGGCTGTTCCTCTAGGATTATAATCTAACACAGATAATTCTAGCAACATCCGGAATTTTTGCGACCTCCCATTCCTGCTTTTTTTTCTGTTCTTGCATAGTCCTCTCTTCCCGAGAGAGCTCAGTCCGAACTGCGAGTACAAAACCGACGATTATAACGGAGAGCGAACAGAGCCGCGTAGAGTCATGTGACACGGAAACATCGGCTTGACGGCACGCGGTCGGTGCACGGAGAGCTGGCTTGTCTAAAGCCGTCGTTCCTGTGCCGGGTTCAACTTCTGAAGATGTCCACGGCCTCTACCTGCCTACCTCGGTGTAACGAGGGTTGGTTGATGCAAGTGATCAAACCAAAACTGGGTGGGACATGCCTCTGTGTCTCTTTCATTTATATTTACTCTGATGGCCTGGTGATTTAGGTTCGGTTAAAACTTTATCAACCTTATTATACCCCCAGGTTAAAATCATGGGGTATTTTGACCACCATCTACCACCATCTTCTCACTACATGCTTCCCCTTCCTTCTCTCCCTCCTTCTTCCCCACCGACGTCTCCTCTAGTCCTTCAGTCGCCCCCTCCTAGGACTCCAGCAGGCTGTGCCAGCGACACACCTGCTGTCCCTTTGACTCCTTCATCTGGGTCCAGTGGGTCAGCTCCTCTTCCCCAGAGCTGTTGAGGCCCAGCGAGATCCAGCCGATCATCTCCTTGCGCTTCATGCTGCGCTTGTTGTACACCGAGAGGATGAGCGTCACGTCCGACAGCTGAAAGAGTGCCACCTGGAAGACGAACGTCTCCTTGTAGGTGGGGTTGGGCTGCCCCCGGCAGATCGATGTCTTGCACTTGGACATCTCCTGACCCATGGAGTTCAACAGTGTCAGCTTAACGTACGTGTCTGAGCAGGGCGGAACCAACCAGGGGGCAGAGGGAAGACAGGAGAGAGCTATTAACAGCTAGGACTGTTGGAGAAACTCACCAGACTATCATAGAAACACGTTGTAGAAGCTTCCAAAAAGACCAGTCACACACAATTGACTGGAGTTGTCAGATTTCATCGGCTCCCGTCTCTCAACTTCACGGCAAGCTGAGGCCATTTTGCTGTTGTTTGCCCTTTTTCTTTTCTCTAGCTGACTCTTACAAACGGCACACGTCATTTTGCTTCATTATAAAAGTAACGCACTGCTAATCATCACTAATACATGTTCATTGTATTCATGGTTTGCTTTGCTGAGTTCATATTTAATGTCTCCAGTTTGCCTGCCTGCTTTCTTAACCATATAACCCTGCCTCTGCTGGATTATATCAAACAATTTTTAGGGATTTATATACCTTAATTTATGCATCTAATTTTGAACTATTCAGTCATTGCAGGTACCCTTTTAAAATTACTACTGTGATTTATTCATTGAAGCAGATTACAACAACTTTATTGGCCATAAAGCATGTATCCCTATAATCATCACTTTAATGTGATTATTCAATTCACGATCACGCTTCAGGGTCTTTCTCTAGGGTTGGGTTTTGATCTTGAATCTTCACAAAGACCCCTGAAAGTCAGAGCCCGGCAGGCATGAGAGGCTCAGAGAAAATAATCCAAGCAAAGAAAAATCCTCCGGTCGGCCATTTTGGCTCATGTCTTTAACAAGCCCTTTATTTCCGAGCGTTTTCCTTTTCTGGCTTTACGTTTAGTGTCGTGGTGTATGTCACATTTTGAAAGAAAAAGCCTGATGATTTATTCAAACAAACAGAATACGAGTTATTAGTTCCCTTTGTGGTGAAGGAAGAATCAGCTCAGGATTCTATTAGTTGAGTGTTTAATTATTTTCTCCAATCACTCCATATTTATTTTCCTTGTTTTTGTTTTTGTGCAGAAGCTGTGGCGAATGTGTGCTGGAACCATCCACTGCCACTCTGCCAAATGGTACGAGCTAAAGGAATGGCGGCTCCTTCACAAAAGCCCAAAGGGAACGCCATGCATGTCTTTTCAGGGCCGTCTCCTCTCTGCCGTCACTTAATAATAACACCCCCCTGAATAAGCGTGCCACCCGCCCCACCATGACAGGAATGCACGACCGAATGCTTTCATGCAGCGGAGAGCCAGATGCAATTGAAGCCGCGTCGCACAGCTAGGAATAAAAGAGCCTCCAGATTTCAGGGGCATAAAGGCCAGGGTGAAACAGCCCTGATTTCCATTCTCCTGGCTATGAATCAGACGCTCTATAGAGCTGTCACAGATGTAAGTGGGCAGCTTCAGAGGAAGCCTAGGCCCGGCATTGTCGCTAAGAGCCGGGGACCCGCCGCTGCCGATTAATCTGACATCCAGAATGCAGCTGTGCAACTTGTTGGGTATTTTTTTGGGTTTGCTGTTTTCCATTATCATCTTCGATTATCATCTTCATAAGGTCTGAACCTCCACCTGGGGGGGGGGGTCCCAGCACACCCCTCTATCTGCATCCTTTCCAGGGAGCATTTACAGAGCTGGAAGGTACACTTCCTGTCTTATGGATGACGCCTGAATAAGTGCTCCCTGCGACAGCAGCTGGACTAACCCCGTGACAGACAGACATTTTGTGATGCTACTTTACAAAATGAATCTGCCCGGCCTGTTGGAAGCGCAAACCCTCCGCTGCTAGTGGTCCTTGCTGCAGCTCTCGTTTTTTTGCCATGATGGAATCCAGGGGGTTCCACCCCCACCCTCTCTCCTTAAACTTGGTAACATCTTACTGAAGACAGGCTATGCTTTCTGGGCGCCAGCATCAGCGTTGAATACTGCGGTTACTGGGACAGGGCTGTTACTAGAGGACCTCCTGCAGCTCCCTGTCATCCAGAGTACTGTAAAACAACCTTCACCATGGCCCTGAGCTATGCTACTGTTGATTCATTTTATCGCTGTGCCTTTTTGAGCGGATGTACACACTGGGTGTTTTTGAGTTGAATGGGTGACCGTTTAGGCTGTGTGAGTATCTACAAGCTCAGGTCTCCTCTTCCTCGCCGGTCCCCACTGCGAAGGTCCCCTCAGAGCACGGAGCACATGGGAGACGTGGCAGCAAGGCACCGGCAGTCCGTGGAGGAGTGGATGGAGTGATCAAAAGAGGGATGGAGGAAGCCAGGAGCGGGGTATGCGGTGAGGTAGTGGACGGATGGGGTTGGGGCATGGGGGTGATGTGTGCACTTGAGTCAACCTCTCTCCTCACAGATGTGGTCTTTCACAGAAAACATAGATGCAGAACATCGTACCAGGCTGATTTTTTTATGACCTAGAAATAATGGATATATAAATGAAATACAATCTATATATAATAAATTTTCTGCTCAGTGGCTAAAAGGTCATTGTGTTTATAGCTAATATCTATTATTGTAGCTTAAACACTCCATGACCTTCCAGCATGTGTTACTTCCTCTTCACACTACACCCAGTTTTCCGTATGTACTGATGGCCGTAAACGGTCCATACAGCCCGTCTTTGATGTTCTAGTTGCTTGACGGCATCTGCATAACCAACATCCGTAAGGAAATGAGGCTGCTCTCTAGGATGAATCAAGCATAGCGAGATACAGACAGACAGACAGCACAAGTCAAGCGAGGAACAGACAGAGCGAGTCGAGTGTCCATAGGGAGACAGAGGAAGAGGGAAGGGTGATGAGAGCAGGATTGCTGGTCCTGCTGGCAAAGACTCACCTCTGATTATATAAACCTGCCCACCTATCAGGTGTTTCAGACAACAGAATAGGCCGTCTGACAACAGGGGTTGGGAAGCAGTAAGAGAGAGAACGACCGAGATGTCAATCATTGGGTGAAGGGCACACAGGCAGCATGACAGGAGAGTGAAAGAGAGGCAGGGTCAAAGGTCATCGCGAATGTTGATGAGAGTGCATCGCAGCCAGAGATTCTGCTGCAGGTCAGAACAGGAGCAGCGGATGGCAGCAGCCGACCTGAGCTGGTCTCTGCTCCCAACTCCCGATGCCCCACATCTCACACCAGCTGGCTATCAGGCTGACTGATCCTGTATGTTCAGACATTAAGCTACTACTAGATGACCTTCGAAATGCATAAACGTGCATCTGAAATTCAGGTGGTGTGACTGTCTTTTACCAAGCTCTCAGTCTGTATTTGACTGGGATTATATATGTTATGCAGTTATATTTTATTTTAAAACCTAGTTCTGTATTGTTTTTGTGCTTTTAAAAGTTAGAATGGCGGTGTCAATACAGAACTTACATTTTGGTTTATTTTCTTGACCTTTAACTTTATATATGCTTTTGCTGAAACGTATCAATGTCACAAAAGCCTTTCAGATACTGAGTAATATACTAATATCCTTCAGTCACAATATGCAGGTTGGCTCCCAAAAGGAACCTGGAGCTCCATACTTACTGGGTGGCTTATTGGCTGCCAGGTTCTTGAAGTGGCTGCCCTTGATGACCTCCACTGAGAGCCGGCCCGTGGTGGCGTTGTAAATCAGGCCCACCAGTATCTCCGGGCTGGAGCCCTGGCCCGAAGACTGGAAGGACGATGTGCTCTCGCTGCAGGACATCTCCGAAATGCTGACCTGGGACTCGCAGCCCTGCTGGCAGACGGGAGGGGAGGCCGGACATCGCTGGTGCCCACGAGTCGCCCGTGTCTGACACGTTAACCTCACATGCTGAATTCCCCACTTACACACCAGTATACTAATACAGCATAAGCAAACATTGACTATGCTTTAGACCAGGGGATAGTGACCTTATACTCAAAGGGCGCTTTTCCACCGCACCAGGTACCGTACTTTCAGTACTTTCAGTACTTCCATAAAGTACCAAAAGTATGGTACTTCTTTTCTGTCGGTTTCCACTGGCATAAAAAGTGGTACCGGTGCCAAATGACATCATCAGTGACCGCCCCTGACTGACATCATCGCAATGCGCAGCAGGCTATTTTTTTCACTAAATTCAAACATGTTATTATAGTATGATCCTTCGCTTTACTGTAGTTCTGCTTAAGTTTTTGGATTTTCAAGTGGCATTGTTCGGTGTTTCATGTGTGCCCCATTTCTTCCAAGCGGCTTGCTATTACAGCAAATTGCTTTTTATTTCGAGTCGTGCCATCCAAATCTCGCTGGATCTGTTCATCCGACCATATGGCGATTAAAGCCTGTTTCCTCATTTGTCCATCCTTCCATTTTACTTTTTTATATTTTTGTATCTAATGCTTTTTATTTAATTTCTCGCTGTTTGCTGTGTGTATTTTGGGTTTCAGCGGCATATTTGCATAACCAATCAACAGCAAATACGTTTGCAAGTCCCACCAAGTACCAAAGAAGTACACCAGCTGGTTTGGCACTTTCACTACTGGAACTTTCGGTTTTGGTACTCGACAGAAGTCAGTGTAAAAGTGAAAGTACCGTACCAAAAGTACTGTACTTTTTGCGTTGGAAAAGCGCCCAAAGAGGCCAGTGTGTCTGCAGGTTTCTGGGATAAACTTTAGGTCACCTGTTCACACCCAGGTGCCAGAACTCTTTAGCCACTCAGTCCTCTAATTACTCATTTTTGGAGTTGCAGTGAAAACATGCATACACAACGGCTTTTTCTGGATAAAACTGCCTACACCCGATTCAGACAATAGTTTAGACCAGGGTTATTCAAATCACGGTCCTCGAGGTCCAAGCACTGCTTCCTTTACCTGTGAGCCAGGTGTGAAGCCTCTGACCAATCAGAATCAGTAATCATTAAACTAACTGCCTGGAAGGACTGAAAACAAGGCCTGGATTTGGAATAGAGGTCCAGATTTGAAGAGCCCTGGTTTAGACTATGATGATGTGACAGTTGACTCAATACAATCTTCCATGAAACCCTAAGTGTGCTGAGGTCTGGCTGTAGATGTGCAGTGCTCCCCTGCTGATGGTCAGAAAGTCTTGGCCAGCCTGCACCTCATCCAGGCACCTGTACTACAAAGCTGGATTTCTTGTTTAGAGCCGGATAACTTGTCAGATTTAAGGTACCTCAGTTGAAACGGTCTATATCTTGGTTCACTTACATTTAGCCCAGGCTACCTTAAACCTGAAAGTGGCAAAGTGGCAAATCAAAAGCTCATGCTGCATGATATAGGCCCCTGCTCTCTTGCTTGCTTTTTGTTGCTAATTTTTTGGCAAGGAGACCCATTGACAGGGGTCTCATTGACCCACCTTCACTCCTCCCCTATGCCCACAAACCCCAAGGCTCCGACCAGCCGCCTACTCACTGGAAGGGTGCAGCAGGGCTCCAGAATGACGGGAATGTGCATCTTGCCCTGCAGGTTGAGCTTGGTGAGGTAGAACACCTTCTCCCCCAGCAACTTCTCCTTCTTCATCCGCTTCACGCTGTAGAGGCGGAACCGAATGGAGTAGTTGCCGATCATCTCCGACTCGATGTGGTTGAACTTGAAGGTCTCGGTGAAGACCGGGCAGGGCCCCTTCTGCACCCCTGTCTTAGCACGCTGCTTCTTGGTGGGGAGCAGCAGCAGGTGGACCTGCCAGGAGATGTTGCCCGTGCGTTTCAGCGCCGGGAGATCCGTCACGGCAGTCACTGTCACCATGAGCCGGCGCTCCTCCGAGTCGTAGTCGAACACCACGTCCAGAGTGCCGTATTTGGCCAAGGGCTCAGGCTCGTACCCCTTGGGCAGCTGTGCTGCTGAGCCCCGGGCTGACATTTCCTGACAAGAGTGCGGGAGAGAAACATTACCAACGGGGTCATGCGCCACCCCCTGCCGCCCCCCGCTGCATCCCTGTTACTCCTTCACCAATTCCATCGATGGTGATTGCCCACAGAGGCTGCATACAGCGGAGCATCCTACACACTTCCTGTCCCCCAATAAGCCCGCAACCAGCTTAGAAATACATTTTTATGGAGGAATGCTGGAAGAATCGCGTGTACAGCTGCAGTCCTGCAGCTAAGGGGTGGAGGACCATCATGATGACAGAGTGCTCTCCAAACATCTGGTATGAGTTGAACTCGCTGCGGCGTGTTCGTGCTGAACGGGGCCCCTCCTGTCAGCCCCTCTTGCCCCGCGCGAGCCTGGACTACACGAGCGGGCTGCCAATTGAGGCGCTTGCATTCGCCGCGTCCCCCTAACCCGAGAGCATATGGTTGAACGAGATCAAATGGCTTTTTAATAACCATCTTATCTTGAGCTCCTCACGCCCCAGCGTGGCAGTGGGAGATTAATGGGTTGTCAGTGGCAGTTCAGAAGGGTGGCGGGGGGGGGGGGGGGGGGAAAAAAAAAAATGAAAGCAGTCCAGGCCACAAATGTACCGCAAAAATAAAAGGGTCCCCCTGAGTTTCCATAGCACGCTCTGTTTCTCGGTGCAGTTGCCATGGTTTCCTGCGATGTTGAGCTTCTCCTGCGGCGCATTACCGTCGCCTCTGTTTGTCGGCAAGACTCGGCGCGGACTTGTGGAGGCCTGCAGGGTGGGGGAGCTGGTCGGGAGCTGTGCCCTCATTAGCCACCCAGGGTTCACATGGGAACTGGGGGCAGTCTCTGCACCCCCCCCCCCCACACAATACAACATACTGCACTTGGCCTGATCATAACTCGTTCTCAACTCGTTTTTAATCGTTCTTGGGTTCACCTGTACGCGAGTGCTGGCCCAAATAGCGTCACAAGATTCGCGACACTGTTTCTCAAGGGCCCGCAAAATCACTACGGGAGCCTCACAAGGGTACTGACCTCGGGGCTGAGCACGGCGGTGCTGTCGCTGGGCACATCCTCCTCATAGCCCTTGTTGAGGTAGCTCTCGGTCTCGTGGCCGGCGCTGGTTTCGCTCGGGCACTTGCCGTACGAGTGGCGCGGGCTGTCGCTGCAGTGGGACAGGCCGCATTTGGCGTCGCCGGCATCGGAAGGCGTGCAGGACATGCGTGGTGAGCCATCCTCATCCTGGTAGGGTGGGGGTTGCAGCTCGTCCAAAGGGGGCGTGCGCCTCATTCTCTGGATGTAGTTCACTATGGGAAAAACCCCAGAATCACCCCCCCCCAAAGTCAAGGTGCAGGCGCTGGTATACGGGGACACTTCTGAGCCTTGGCTGAATTCGCATACCCTGAACAGCCATGTCGTCCCTGTCACTGACTCCTGTCTCCAGCCCCATCACTTAGCCAAACACGTTTGACTTTGGGTTTTTATCATGGCCTTCTGGGAGTGGGGGGGGGGGGGCGTGATGTGGCCCGACATGGCACCGTGTGCCTAAACTAGCGGGATGCTGCATTAAGGTATGGTGAGCGGTGACATCCCTGGGGCCCTGAGGGATCTGAACATGCCAGATCAGAGTCACTCCTCCAGCAACAGGATGAGTAACAATCCATCTGGCTGTCGTGGATATGCTGGGTGAAATTGCAGCCTGCAGCTGCGAGGGGTATGGCTGATACACTTGGATGGAGGGAGGGATTCTGCACTGAGGGCTCCTGTTGCTAAAGCCTGATTCTGAGCAAAGGTGTCCCAGGGTCTCTGCCTGTCTTGTCCTGATAGGTACATAGCCTCGAGAGTCCTGGAAGCTGCATTAAAAAAGAATGGCAGTTTTTTCTAATCCTTATCTATCTTCAGGGGTGTATACAGGGGCGGAGCCACAGGGGCACTGGCGCCAGCTGAAGACTGATTGGCCCCCATGTGCGCTCCTCTGTCACTCACCAATTCAAAGCATATCATTGGCTAATGATAAGGTTGGCACCTCTATTTAAATGATGGCCTTTCTTGTGCCCCCCCTCCCACTTTAAAAGACCCTTTAGTCGCCACTTTCTCTGTATGTACTGCACGATCCCGTCGCCCTGGAGCCTTGCAGAAACACAGACAGTTGCTGTTGACGTTTTAGCGGTTAGGAAGCATGCCCGAAGAAGCTAGCCCTCCCCATTTCATGGCCTCACCCCTCACCACCAAGAGAACAATGGAGCACCTGGCACAGGATGGTCTTCACCCCCCCCCCCCCCCCTCGCATTAGTGGCTGTGGCACGCATTTCACGGTTAGATGCCAGCGCTCCCACAGCCGCAGGAATGCGCCGCTGGTCATGAGAGGACACGTCTGAATGATCTCACCCCAACTCCTTCATCTGGCCTCCATTAGGGTTCCACTGGCACTCATTACCGCTGAACTTTATATAAGGATGGCCTGCCTTCACTATGACTCACAAGCAGCGCTTACAAAGGCCGGATTATGGCCAGCTCGGCTCCACCGGGGCCCGCCGCCACTACCGTCCTGTTAGCGGCCCACCGGCGGCGAAGCAGTGCATGCTGGGGGATCACGAGGAGACAGTCTCCAATGAGCCATTTTTTTTAAATAATGAGAAGCACTTAGCTTCACGCATTGTGCAAAAAAGGACTCCAGCTCCAGGTTGCTCGACACATCTGGAAGATTATATGTAAAGCAAATAATTCTCTACAGCAGGGGGCGCACACGCCGTTTCTAGGTGAGCCACCGTTCAGTTTGTCCTGTCAGATTAAATAACGTGTTTCTGGAGGAGTGCAGTCACCCATTATATAGTCACAATTCTGCTGCTCAACTTCAGCAAGGCAAAGAGCTGGGGGCAGATTTCTGGAGCGCCGAGGAGCTCGAGAGACCAGTCACCATCCTGGAAAGGGGGGGAGGCCAGCGGAGGGGGGGGGCGGTGCCACAGGTGCCTGGGTGTCCACCTGAACAGCAGACTGCACTGGATGGCAACACAGTGACCAGAGCAGACCCCAGGTTATGGGGGGGGGTGGGGGGGGAGGGGTGAGACCAGTTCAGACAATGCCAAACACCCGAGCAAAATTAACTCCATCACTGGGCTGGCCCTGAAACCACAGGCAGCTACAGGAAGGAAGAGGTCAAAACTGGAGAACGTCACAAACCAGTTTGTCTATCCCTTCCCTTCCGAAGCACCTTGCATGCAGCTTCCTACTTTAGTATCCCCGTGCAAATCTGAGCACTCTCTTTTTGAAGCAGGGGTCTCCAACTCCAGTCCTGGACAACTACTATCCAGTAAGTTTTCTATCCTACCTGGCTTCTGATGAGCCACACCTGCTCCTGGTATTTTCCTGAGAACTAGTTGTAATTGTAAGAAGACATTTCTGGTTATGTGTAAATTTCCTCCACTAATTAACACACAATTATAAGTTTAACTTGGTAGTGTTGCATCCATCCATCCATTTTCTGTACCCTCTTATCCTATTCAGGGTCATGGGGGGGGGGGGGGTATCCGCAGCCTCCAGAGGCTATTGGAATGTTACAGTGAATCTATTTTTCAATATGCTACTTAAAATATGCCTAAATGTCTGGTGGAAATCATGATAACATGCAACTGTAAAATTAGTCACTTGTATATACTTTTAACTGTGAACTTATTCTGAATTTTATAGCATTGGCTTGCGTATGTGGAAAAAATGGGACACATGTTCTTCATAAATATGTGTTTCTATGCTGCTGTGGATGAGTGTGAAATACATAATGAAATTAACAGCCTCCGGTGGTAAAAACACCCACTGCACTTAGCTGGATGCTACCAGCCAAAGTCAGGCTGTAGCTCGCTTGGCCCAGTTCATCCTGTTTTGTCATGCAACAGAAAATCACTTGACTTTTGCACGTCTAATTTATGGGCCATGTCATTGTAATTAACACTGGCCTCACTTGACCTGAGATCAGTGCCACGTCACACTTACAGCACTTAGATCGCAGGTCCGATCACATCAGGTACTATCTGTTCTAAAGTGGCACATTTGTCACCAGCAGGAAAGGTTAAGCAGTGTCTTCTTCGAAATGGGGGGGGGGACATTGATAAACCTCAGATTCATCTGGCAGCAAAGGAACCCTACATGCCCATGAGTGACAAGATGCCGGCTTTCGGATGAGGTCTGCCGAGGGCCCTGAAGACCGAGCTGAAACATGACCCGAAGGTGTCATGACGTGGATCATCTGTCACCAAACAGACCCACTCCGGCCTCCAGCTAGCCTTCAAATCTCAGCTGCCACCCCCCCCCCCCCAAATAACAATCACCTTGTGTTACTTTATGGAGAAAATGGTTTCTGCTTTGGAACCCGGGAAGCTTCCGGGGTCTGTGCTGCCCCAGCCTCCATTGTTTGCCATGTCTGGCCTGTTATTCCCCTCCTGCCCCAAAGGTGTAGTTCCCAGGCAAGTAAAGCAGGTGGCTGGGCCCCCTGCCCAGATTGTGCCACCACCAAGAGCAGCACCACCACAAGGTTGTAGCAATACATGGTCCCATAACCTGAGATGTATGTTAAGAGACACAAGTAAAAGATTGTTACATTCAGTGAGGACAACCATTTCACCCAGGGCAGAGGCAGGGATGAAATAATGAACCTGTTTTTGATTTAATGTGATTTTTTTTTTTAATAGGAAACACTGAAATTTTCAGGGTGCTTGTGACAGCTGGTCTGTACAACTGATTTAAACACAGCAGAGCAGGGTGTAAATAATAGGATTTATGTCTTCTAAGCTGTCTTGAAGGCACAATCAAATCAGAAATAATCACACTGCCTTTTCAGATTAATGCGAATGGAATCGGCAGTATGAGATTCCTGCATCTCCACCTTTAAGAAGCTTAGAACAAAACCTTACAATTGTAGAGGTTGCTGTGGTGTAGAATACCATCACCTAGCTGCACTGCACTGGTCCCTGCAGATGTGCTGTTTAAGCTACAGGCTTAAGCTGTGACATGTAGAATTTAAGAAAAGGAGTAAGGGCTCCACCTGGTGGCCAGAATGGAAAATAGTCACGCCAAGAACACCTACGACTCGCTCCGTAGAATAGAAGTGATATTTCATTAACCACCCCCCCCCCCCCCCCCCCCCCCCCCCCGGGAAAAACTTTCTTTCCCCCAACCACCCCCCCCGTGAAACACAAAAACCCAAAAACGGGGGAG
>JAABNY020000025.1:21006839-21016923 GCA_015164015.2 Brevimyrus niger | reverse complement strand
AGGGAAAATTCTCTCTTCACCTAACCATCTCTCCATGAGACACACAAACACATATACAGGCGAGAGTTAAGGCTGGAGGTCACAGAGCAGGGTCAGCCAATGCGTGGGGCCCCAGGAGCTGGGGGTTAAGAGCCTCACTCTAGTGCCCCTGGATTTGTGACTATTCTGCTGAGGCCAGGACTCAAACCGGCAGCCTTCTGGTGAGAGGCGCAGAGGCTTCGCTCGCAGAACAGTACTGCTCCTGTGTTGCATATGCCTGGCATGTTGATGAATTTAGTAAAATCTGACTTAATGTTCATATGTCAGCAAGTTCATTAATCATAATCTTTTTTAGAGTTCTTAAAACAAATGTTATCACATAGTGGTGGCCTCACACCCCCAGAGTTGGCTGAAATCCTGCCCTCGCTCGGCATGTGAGGAGTTCCCATGTTATCCTGTGTGACTTCGCGTTGGGTCCGCTGCTTTTGGTTACGATTAGGCTGGTCAGTCATGTATTTTCGATGCTGAACCGGTCCGTTTCACGCATGCGCCACACGTCACACGCACAGTCGCGTGCACGCTCGCGGTGTGTGAGGACTGCGGTTTCTCATGTAAAGCCAAAGTAAATCGTGCAGGAACCAAACTTCAGTGAAACATCGGAGGTCAACTTTAAACTGAGTATTAAACGTGTACTGGATAATCTTGAAAAGGAACAGTCGTTCCTATAAGGTCTTAGCGAAACCTTACCACCTGCGGCATAGTGTCCGGGCAGTATGCAGACATGAAAAAGCCTGATTTTAATCTACTTAACAAGAGTTTAAAAAGTATAATCGCATAATATGCGATGTTTGTATTAATAATATTACCCTCTACCTATTATTATTTGGAAGAGTATACAGTATACTTAAGTTTTATTTGGAGGTTTGTAACCTCTGGACTTTTTTTTAGACGAATTTAAACTAACTGGAAAATGATACAAGTAAATGACATTTGTTTTGTTAAATCTTTTGCACCTGCTGCTGTTTGGTCAAGTAAATTATGTTAGATAAAGACGGGTGCACAGCAAGTCGATCATTTTCAGTTAATTGTTATTTGTACCTCTTTCCAGTCACAGAACACTTTATTTTGAGACGTTAAAATGAGAAAAGGCACAACTTATTGCAGTTTAGGGGAAATTGTAAAGTTTAACAATTTATTTTATTATGAAAATACAATTTTGCATTGAAGAAAAGTTATTTTTTTTTTGTACATGCTGTCAATTATAATTTTTAGAAAGAAAATCAGAAATTGCAACTGGTGCATCTGTAATTATGAGAATGATTAACCCTTTATTAGCCATTTGCACAAGTGCAGGCAGATAGGAATTCTTTCTTCTTTTCACTAACCCCATCTGGCTCTTCATAGCTATGGGGGGTACAGCCACGGGTCAGCCAGTGTGTGGCACCCCGGGGTGGGGGGTTCTGCTGAGGCTGGGGCTTTTCTCCAGCAATTCAGAGACATGCAGGCAGGCTCAGCACTGGTCTGGGACTCCATATAGCCCTAGATGCTGGGGTCCCCCAGGGCACCACAGTGAATTTTGCTGACTAAGACGGGGGGTGTAATTCATTCCATAGAATTTTTTTGCCTGCCCACAAACCCAACGGCTTGCAGGGAAAATGCCCAGTATGTGGGACGGTCTGGCCCGGGGTAGTCTGCTGTCCATAGTGTGTGTGTGTGGGTGTGCAGCCTGAACCCCATCACTGCGCAGGGCCCCTGTGATCCTGACCAGGATATGAGGTTGATCTCATTTGAAACAACAAAGTTAACATTTTCAATGTATTGTAGAATTTTAATGAAGCTACTCTCACATCCTGCCCCTCAAGTCCACCTGACCCTCCATGTCTCCTCCCTAGCATGAGCCTAATTTTTTTGTCGTTATTTTGAGATAACAATAAGTTGTTATTTCGACTTAAATTTTCGTTTTTTTCTTTACCATGCTGGCGGAAACAGGCTTCAATACATTTGCTTGTAAGACAAAGATGAAGGAAAAAAACGTTGTAGAAACCAATATGACCACCAGGGGGAGTTTGGAGCACATAAAAGCTTTCCCACCTTAATTTGTTATCCTATATCTAGTTAGGGTGTATTTATCTAGATGATTCAGCAAGCAGCAGGACAGAGACACCTACCCTCTTCGGTGGAGGCTTCACTGCTGTACCCATCATACTCTGCCGAAAGGGGGCTGTATTTCTGCCTGGTCTCCCACCCATAGCCCTTCGGGTTGCGGGTGTCTGCTGCCCTCATGCCCTGTGAGCGTGATACGGCCTCCTGGTACTTCCCCAAGATCTCATCCTCGCTCTCTGAGGATGACCCCCTAGGATCCACGTCAGGATAGCTCTTATCTGCGGACAAGGGGCAGGGAAATGGTGTCAGGGCCCAGTGCGGAAGGCTGGCCGCCTTTAGTTGTGACTGCTGACAGGGATACGATCCAGTGATGCAAAGATGTCAATGGCATGATATCAGAGGGGCAAACAAAGACGCAGCAGACGTCAATAACGGGCTGATTAAATGGGAAGGATGGTCTTCTGAAATACAATGTATGTATGAGCAGAAAAACATTATAAGCCCTGTAAGCAAATATTCAAACTGAAAACTACATCACTGAACAAGGATCAAAAAACATGTGAGCGTGATTGGTTTATTAAAGATATTCCCTATCAATGGATAAATAATTTGCATCCCATATAACAAAACCGAACCGCTTACTGTGAAGAATTGCGCAGTTAAAACTACACACCACTAGATGGAAGCAAAGACAATTTTCAGGGCAGCTGAGGCTGGATGGGAGCAGAGTGTGACAGTCGGGGTCTAAATAGCCAGGTCTGAGGTGTCTCAGTGCTGGCTGCTCACTCTGTCACAGAAACCATTTATGAGACGACTGCACCCTGAGTCTATCTGAACACCTTGGAGTCTCCTCGAGTGCAGACCATAGGGATAAAGGGAAATGTCAAGTCACATTCATGTCCAAATAAATTAATGCCCACAGATCAACCCCTGGTGCACCTTGTTCCCGAGTCCAATTCCTTCAGCATGGCTCTGAGGTAATTACATCCATACTTGTCCATAAAGACACACTGTGGTGAGGAACAACGTGGTCCTCGATGTCTCAAGCCCTCGGCAACAGGTCTGATGGCACCAAGCCTGGCCACTAAAAGCACTCCGCTCCGTAGCTCAGCAGGGAATGTTCCGGAGAGCTCAGTGGGGCTCCCCTGTATCTAGAGAGACCCTCAACGGCCAGCATCCACCCCCAGAACCAAACCCAACACCTTCATCCTCCATGTGGGAGGTGTTTCTGCAGATTCCTCCCCCTGAACAGATTTGTAATTGTTTTCTGGGTATTTTTTAAGAAAGAGATGACATTTCTGTGACACATTTTTGTTGGTGTTTTGTTCAGGTAGACCATGGCTGACAGCTGAAATTAAACATCGGTTTGCACTCTTCATTCATCACCTGCTAAACATAAAACTGAAGAATATTAGTAATTTGAGACTTAATGGCTGATTTTATACTGCGTGTAACAGTTTTTACAATTTTTCTGTTTAGTCTTTTATGATTTTCAGGCATTTTAAACCAGAATCTCTTTACAAATCTCTTCACCAGTGTTCTTTTATTGTATGCAGTCTAATAATTTTGAGAGTAAACAAAACTGGTCAGGTGACATCTGGGCCAAAACTATTCAAGAAAAATGTGCACCTGTCATACCTCGGCGATCCACACCTTTATGAGAGAAAAGAGAGTGTGAGCAAAAATTGAAAAGGTCCAAAAGGAAAAAGTCATATGTGTTGGAAGAAGAGCTGTGTCCAAAGCAGGAAAAGCAGGCAAGGAGAGGAACCAGAAGACAGAGGAACAGGACATAAGGGGGTGCCCTGCAGCGCCTTCACTTCTCACCTTCACCCTCTCTTGAGCCGTTCCTTTCATTCCTGGCGCCGTCGCCCCTTCGCTGTATAGATGACCGGCTTTGTCTCTTTGACCTCCTACCACTGTGGACCTTGTCAGCTCTGCAAGTTTTTGACTGTTGAGCCAAGTCCTTGATTTGATCCTCCATGGTGTCCCTAGTCTTCACCTCGCTGGGTGAACCCTCCGAGACAAACCCTCTACTGTTTCTTTCTGTGTACTTGATGGTGGGACTGGACTTTGACCTGTCCTCCCTGAAACATGCATCACTCCTCCCTTCTCCTTTGGTACCGTTCTGCACCCCCTTGTGAGCCCCTGTACACACCTCTGTGCTCTCGATCCCAGGCTTCTGGCACTGGCCATTACACTTGGCTGCATCTGAGCCCCTTGCCTGGGCCAGCTCCAGGCCGCGTGCGGCCTTCTCGTGGGTCTCCGTCTTGCACTGTTTATCGAGCTCCTCCGCTTGGACCCGCTGGATGATGGTAGAGACCTGCCCGGCCAGCTGGTCACTAACCGTGTAGGTGACGTCCCCCACAACAAAGGCCAGGTCGTCCACAACGTTGGTGACCGAATCCAGGATGGAGGAGACGGATGACATGCTCTGCTGGAAACTCTTGAAAAATGCCATGGCGGCCTCTTGAAGCCCTCCAGGCCTCCCCTGCCGCTTTTCTGGGTGCTAATTCTCCAGCGGTGCCAGACCTCAGCGTGGGTGGCTCTTCTGTCAGGGCTGTCAGGACAGTTGCAGGCTCACGCGCAATATCACTATCACTAACGTATCACTAACGAGACTGGAGTGCGACGCAGCCCGAGAAATCGATGCCCAACCCAAAATGTGGTCTAATTATGCAGTGATGACACTTTTTTCTCCATCAGTTGTAGTTATGAGGGTATGATGGCTGTGCTTCTGGAGGTGGATGCAAGTTTTCAAGCTCTTCTCAGCCCTGGTTGCCATATCTTTACTGGCTATTAACAGAGAATTCTGTACAAGACAATGACTAGAGAGGCAGGAGGAAGCACACAGCTGGGTGGTAGTATAAGAGCATCACAGGAGCAAGGTGCTGAATGTCAGCTGCCTACTCCTCTGCTTTTCTGCTTTATTGACAAATATCTGCCTTGGCAATGATGGTAAACAGTTTGGGCTTTAAGAGACTTGATTCAAAGCCAAAAGGATCCTATTTGCTCTTCTTGGTTCTTCTTTTGCTGCGAATATCTTTGTGTCGCTGAAACGCTTCTGCAAGGCAACGCATATTTTTTTTTGTTAGTCAGTAATGACCCTCCCCCCTCTTATCCCAGGTTAGAGCCATCACCCTCCCATAAAGACACTAAACCACATCCCCCGTCGATGCACGGATAAACAACGAGGAAGGGGGCTGCTCGGCTTTCACGCTGGCGGCTTTGCTGTCAGCGAACGCGTGTCTGATTTGAAGGCACAGAAAAGCTGATACCTGTCTGAGCTATTCACACAGCCCTGAATAAAGGGAGAGGGAAAGAGATGTAGGAGCTTGGTGGGTGGACTGTGTGTCCTGGAGCATGTCAGACTAAGTCCTGAGTGATGACTGCCACCTGCTTTCTATTTGAAATGCGATCGCTTATTAGCATGCACAGCTACGTGCTGCTGGGGCATTGTTCAGGCCGAACAGATAATCCTCCACTGTCAACCACATGCCAAGTTCTAGTCTTTAGACTGGTGTGTCTGCCTAGAAGGTTTTGGAGGCTGAATATCATGTTCCTCATACCTCATGCCAATATCTCCAACCTGTTTTTATCTAAAATTTCCCTTGAAATCCCAGTGGATGTTTAATGAAATAGTAAATGATACCATGGACCAGAACCTAACCATGAAAACCAGAAACTGTCCAATCATGGCATCTCAAGGGTCAGAGTTTTTATCTTCCTGGAGATGCTGCTGATCTCACAGCCTGACAGGGACACATCTGTGTCAAGGTGGCTGAATCCGTCCGATCGTGCACCTAACACAACAGGCTGCGTGAAGGAAGAGCTACACAAAGGTAACGCCTGTGATGCTCTTGAGGTCCTACACACATTCTGGAAATTGTTACAATTAGCAGAATAGCTATCTGAGAGGCCCTGTCCATCTTTCTAATGGGAACAGATAAGGGGAGGTTGGTCAGAAAGCTGTCAACCTGCACTGCACTTACCGAACTGCAAGACACACTGTGCTGCGAGGCCCACAAATGCTATTTTTATCTCTTCTGTTCGCCTCCATCTTTCCGAAGCTGCCTGAAGCCCCCCGTAAGTAATGCTGTCTGCGCGATGACACCACAAGATTCTCTTTTGAGTCCTGAGTGGCAGCATTTCTGACAGTGATTAGCATCTCTGACAAACTTCCGGCACCACACCTCACACCCCTCCTTGGTCCCCGCAAACACACACATGCAGCCTTTATAGCACCATCCTAATTGGAACCAGGCATGTGTGACAGCAGCACTGTTTTCCCAGCACAGCCTGAGATTTGCTGACCTAATCTTGGTGTGTGTGTATAAGACACATCCCTGCTGTGGCCGGTGCTTCAGTCCTTGTTGTTGAGATGTAAGGGGAGTGAGGTTGTTCCATGAACTTGGGGGGTGTGGAGGGGGTGGGTTATAGGGTGGCAGACAGTTCTGGTGTATGAAATACACACACACAAACACACACACACACAAACACACACACATATTTTTACCTTGCAAGTCCTTGTTTTTCCTGTAGTCGTCCAGGCAGGACAGGCTCCCCTGGGTCTCTAAAGACAGCTTGTTGTTGAGGTATAAAAAGAGGAGAGCCATCAACAGGATGAAGATGGCTATGGCGGTGAGGAAGCCCAGGGCTTCTGGGGACACTGTGGAGAGAAGGTGGAGAGCTGAGGGTGACTGTGCATCTCACTACTCCTGTCCAAAAGAACCTCCATGACTAGCCAATACTCAGAAACAGTACTCTTCAACCTGCAGAGAATTAGCAAAGACGGAATGCACTGAAATGAAGCTGTTTGCCCCCCGGTTTGTAATATAACTCATATCTAATGACATGTGCCTAAAACTAGGTCCATTTCAGTATATGCCCAAGCATGGTTTTCAACCAGCCAGATGTCCAGGTTGACTAGCACGTACCAATGGCCTGTATTGAAACATTTAGCTTCAGAGGCATCAAAGATGCATTGATTTGGAAGAAAATGAAAGGCGATTTTTGAGCATCTCAACCGAGAAGTGCTTATGTAGGAGAGTCAGGGTCAGAAGAAGGTCTGGATGTGTAGTTGTAATCATGTCCGACCCATGTGATCTCTTAGGGAGCTGAAATGCTCACTCCTGCTCCCACTCCAGAGGACTTAGATTACCCTAGATGACTCTTTGCGAGAAACTGGGAGTGGTATCTGGCCCCCGACAGATCCAGTGACTCCTGATGGGAAAGGGGCTGGGTTAACAGGTCCCTGGAGCTTATTAAATATTCATGAACTCTTATGAGCTGGAGTCACAGGACCCTCCGCTACCGTGACAGGAGACCCCGCTGGAAGGTGGAAGGATAGGGCACCCGTGAGGCTGTTGCGACAGTTGCCATGGCAGCTGTCACCATGGCGGCTGTCTGCTCTGCCATCAGGTGTCGGATTTCGCCCTGGGCTCTGTTCACCGTCCCTCTGCCTGACAGGAGCACAGCAATCTGTCTGCTTCAGGTTATGCTGGCATCCAAAAATGCGGGGAATCGCCGTTCCAGTTGATTCTAATGCTTGGTTATTTTAATGAGAAATGAATTTACACATGGGGCAATTTCAGGGAAGTACTCACCCCCAGCCAGTGCCGGGGTAACCGTGACCTGTACAGCAAACATGGAAGAACGTGAAAAATCAAGTTCTCCATCCTCTCATTGGCGGGGGCCCAGTCACGAGCCCCAGATTCCATCGACCTCTCTTAACCCCGCAAACAACACACCCACCCCTGACCCCAGAGCAGATGTGGACATGATGGAAGATGCGCTGCACTCTTTCCCAGGGTGGTAGGCAGCTGAGGGCATGGCCTTATTCTCCAGACAGTTTTTGGTTCTTATCCCGGGGTGTGCTCTGCTCATTTTAAAGTATCCCACTGTGAATAGCTGGAAAACATGACAGGCTTCTTGTAAACATGCCATTTAATAGACAAAGTAATATGTAATAACAATGCTAATATTCAGCAGTTAAAAATCCAACGTAGAAACACCTACATTTCTGGGTGCTGGAATTCTGCCCAGGAACTACACAGTCCCAGTAAGCGTCTAAGCTTCTCTTTGGGTAATCTGATGAATCAGATTCTCCTGCCAAAGCACTCTGCCCCGGTGGCTTAACCTGGTGGCACCTGGTCATTCAATCAGGCCCGATTTCCTTGTCCTGCCCCTCAGTGATTTGTATGACATGGCCTGGAGTAGCTGGATGGCACCTTTGCCCTGTGTGAAAGGTGTATGGAGGCTGCAGGGTGATTAATGCAGGAGTGGAATATGAATACAACACGCCTCAGTCTGTGTGTGAGTATGCTGCGGAACTACAAAACACGACCTAAAACTGGACCCTCCGATGTTGACAACCTTTCCAAACAGAGCCGACACGTCAGTTGGGCTTCCGGAGATGTTCCTAAGCAGACTAACCCAACGGTGAGACAGAAATTCAAACCTCAATGTCCGATTCGGATGTCTTGTCTCATTTTCATGGCAACTTTAGCGTTGCGTAGCCGTCAGTCGGAGTCATAGCTACCGTGGCCGACCGGACACACCTCTCAGTACCACAATCACTTTTTCCCATATTCTGCATGTCTGGATGGCGTAGGTTTCTGAGATGAACCAGAATCATCACCCAGAATGCCACTAGAGCATCAATTAGGATAACCTGGACTTGTCAAAGTTGCCCGGGGTGAACACAGCAAAGGGGACAGAGAGACCAATGTGAATGCAGTTTATCGTGCTTTAAAAAACCATCTGATAAAACCTGCAATGGCCTCATTAGCGTCTTCCCCCTTCCCCATCTTAAACTGCACTAACAGGATTTACTTCACTGTCTCCGGAATATTCTGCAAAGTAAGCTCTGCTGTTGCGTCCTTCAGGAGAGTTAAGCAGAGGGAGGCTGTTGATCGTCAATGGTAAACCCAACAGGCAGGTAGGTAAGCTCTGGACAGTGCCTGTCATTGTTTATTGACACTATCATTATCAACGACAAACATGACTGAACAAGAAAAATCTAATACTGAAGCAAACCTCTGCGCTTGTATACAGATGCTGCTCTCTGAGTTCATTGCTTACAGTTGCTACACAACCGTCGCTTTGGAGACCATAACCAAAGATCTTTAGGTGGAAGAGAGAATGACAAAGCCATGTACAGACAGAGAGGATGGAGAAGCTTCCGCTTTATGGTTCTGCTCAAACTAGGCCTCCCGGACAATCCAATATGGGGGGGGGCTGAAGTCCAGTGCCGAGCAGAACATTACTTACAGGATTTAATGTCCCTGAGCTGAAAGTTAAAGACTTAACAACAGAGAAAAAGAGATGAGCTTACATTTCCTCGGCCCGCTTTAAAGAAGAAGCACTCCGCGATCCCACTTCCCCCGATTACCTGCCCGTCCTGTCAGTCCTGCTCGGTGCGAGCGCTGTGCTGTCCCCTGCCGAAAGCGCGCTGTCACCAGGCCTTGGTGCGGTGGCCTATATGTCGGCACTATCTGAATAATTCAGCGGCCAGATGGGACGCGATCCGGTCCCACATGCGGCGGCAGGTCCCTCTTTGTCATGCAACGTTTGATCAACTGCCTACAACTTCGGACATAAATTAGTAAACGTTCAGAGGCCCGGTGACACGGGAAGCCTTAGTATGGATACACTAATTATAATCAGGGGCTTATTAGATGGTTCCAGAAACCAAAGATAATACGTTTACTGGAAAAACACAGAGCGGGGTTTGCAGTGCATCCTAACACCACAGTAAATCAGCACCCCAGGCTTCATTTGGCAGATCTCACCTATGAACACACTCTGATGGTATAAGGCTGTGCCATTCCTGCCAGGGGGACAGAGTGACCCCTGTGGGTGTAAGTGACAAACTATTGCTCGTGGGCTGGCTGCACTGTCACCACTCCACCCAATCCCCCCCCCCCCCCCCCCCCCCCCCCCTGGGGCGGGCAATGGAACTCGGGTGGAAATGGGTGGTGGGGGGGGGGGGGGGGGGGAATGG
>JAABNY020000025.1:20993110-21006739 GCA_015164015.2 Brevimyrus niger | reverse complement strand
TGCCGTGGGGGGGCTTGCCCGGACCCCCCCCCCCCCAGCCCCCCCCCCCCCCCCCACCCGCGCCTGGGACGGCAAATGAAGCTAGACTGAGAATGGATGCTGGCGGGATGAGGCAGGGCGAATGGGGAAGGGCATGAGCGTAAGTGAGCCGCAAGGCACCCTTGGGGGGGTGAAATGCCCTTTCCGAATTTGACTGGCTGTCCGCATGGGTGGGGGAGGGGGTAATGGTGAGTGATGGACCAGGTTGAGATAACAATTTGCATTATTCATAGGCAAAGTGAATAAGATAATCTGCACCTATAAACACGGCTGAAGGTTGCCCCCCCCCCCCCCACAAAGACCCAGAGCATGCAGTCTGACAGTCGGACACAGACATGGGCAGATAAATGACGGCCGCCGCTAAAAAATGCAGGAGGTGCAGGTATGAAATCATGGGACACATGCTGGAGGGGTCCAAATTTTCATTACATCGTAGCCCTTCCCGGCCACAGGGGGGGCATCATGCGAGCTCCTTCAGATCAGCTGACCAGACAGAGCACGCTCATGTGGAGCCTCTGCCGGTCCCCCAGCCGCTGCAGTGCTGCTGTTTTACGACCGCTGTCACCGGCTACCCGCCGGGTACGCAGAACCGGTGGGACATGAGGTTTAATTACTTTCTCTTTACTTCTTTCACTTACTGTGGATGAAGCACTGAATTAGATCCCATTTCCAGCCTCCCTATAGGATTAAGCGTCCTAAGGTGAATCGGGCTCACTGCGGAGGGAGCGTCATGCATGACCTGGGGACCCTTCCGCTTTATCCAATGAAGTAAGCATGACATGATCAGCACTGAATGGGTCAGAACTGTTTGGGCACATGTCACATTAACAGAACATAAGCTTGTTCATTGTACAACCCACTAAGCAATACTATGGTTTTCAATGTATTTAGCATGAAACTCCATGCGAAAAATTCCCTGATGACACTTTTGTGGTTTGTAATTATTTTTTGTAACTGTTTAGTACTGCTTAGTACCTTCTAACCCTCTACATGTGAGTAAACCTGCAATTTCCCTATCTATCTATCTATCTGTCTGTCTGTCTGTCTGTCTGTCTGTCTGTCTGTCTGTCTGTCAGTCAGTCAGTCATGAAGTAAGCTTTCTACACTGCACGAATTTCCCTGCCGGTGCAGATATATCATCTCTCTATGACCTGAAAGTCTGTGTTTCCTGTACCAATGTACAGCTGCTCTGCATTATAACTAGCATCAGTGATGCAGAGGACCTGCACATGGACTTGGTGTGCCGGGGCGGGTGAGGAGGTCGTATTGACTCCTTCCAGGATAGTTCCCAAATGTTTATTAAACAAGAACTCATCAATTTGCATTAAATTATTACCTAATAGAAAATCGATATGGTTCCCCTTTTTACGGAGAAGATCAGCCTTCCTGCATCAGGGAGGAGTTTAACCGATGAGACTGTCACGTTTCGGTCTGGCATCATGCACATCCCTTTAATAACCCCCCATCCCGAAAACCAAGCACCCTGCCCCACCTGAAAGCTACTTACACCTCAAATTCAGATGGCTTAAGACTGCATGCCCTAGATAGCGTTCTGTACACAATCACACTGACAAATTACGCATTTGCACCATTTGTCTTTAGCTATTATGTAAGACATTACAAAATATCCATTACTAGGCTAACAGTATATTTCTCAAGAACAGGGAGGTGGTTTAGCAGCTGAGAGAGCTGAAGTTATTCTTAGCTCCAGAAAAACTTTGCTGGTGGACTACAGAGTATGCTAAGGCAAGGTAAGTCATGTTTTATGGGTGTAGGGGGTGACTATAATCTGTAGGTATAGCACAGTGTGGGGGGGGGGGGGCAGTGTAAACTTCAATGTCACCAGACAAGCCACCCCAGGCAGAAGATGATGCGCATGTCCACCACAGCCTGGGTTACCCTCAGCTTTGGGTTTGTTTAGCCATAAAGTTGATGCACTTTTAAGAAGACCGACTCATGGATGTGAGAAGCAAATGTATTGTAGTGAAGCAGTGTGTTATCCTGTCCCTGGGAGCAGCCATGTCGCAGTGAAGCAGTGTGTTATCCTGTCCCTGGGAGCAGCCATGTCGCAGTGAAGCAGTGTGTTATCCTGTCCCTGGGAGAAGGCACGTCGCAGTGAAGCAGTGTGTTATCCTCTCCCTGGGAGCAGCCATGTCGTATTTATTCACTGGTCCTTCTGGGCTTCTCTTGTCTTCAAGGAGACAGCCAACACACCCCTCATTCTTTCAGACTACAGGAAGACGCCTTTTGTGTTTGTCATAATGTGATCTCAGTGATGTCAGAGTAATTTTTAAAAATTATCCTTATTTAACAACCATCACTGTAAACAGACAAGGGTCTAGAATATCTAAAAATGTACAGAAATATTAACTATTGGCATGCAGAGTGGAAGCACCATTCGACACTGGACCCACCAACGCCAACCAGCGCATCGCTAGATCGCGCCCATGTCATTTTCCAGATTGTTACTGCCCATGTATATCCAGCTGGGCAGTCATGCTGGATCTGTGACCCCATTTCTGCTAATCAGGTGTGAGAGGCACACTGAGGGCATCGCTGTGCCCTGCCACCGCGTCCCTTGACAGATTCAGGTGGAATGACGAAGCTCATCACCAGCCTGGTCTGCTGCCAGCAAGGTGAGTCAGCCAAACTTATAGAACTGGAGACCTTCCGGTCCTTTCCATTTCTATCACAGGAAGCTCTGGAGATATATCAGACCTCCTGGGGCTTTAGGTTATGGTAGGAAATCCCTGAAGACAATGAATGTGCAAAAAAATGACAGAACAAGCACTACTTAGAGTAGGCAAATTCAATGAGCCATCCCTACATGGGCAATGTATATATTCACCCTTGAGAATGTTCATCAAGCTGCACAGTTTGTGGACCCTCCAGGTTTGTCCGTGGTATTGGGGTGTAGAGCAGGACATGTTCCTCATGACAGAGAGCCTGCAGTCAGAACAAGTCTCAGACAGTGTCCCTCACAGCACATTCACATGGCTGCAGAAAGCATCAGACGTTTGCTGTGGTCTGCACTGCTCTTTTTATCCATCTGTACACAAGTATCAGACATAAACACTTTTCCACCTAATGGACTCATAATCAGAAACAGTTCCGTCAGGATATTAAAGGCAAGAGCTGCGTTTCAGTCTGACAAACTCAGGTAAAGCTGTCCACGCTTAGCTTTAGTTCGGCTGGAAACACATTTGCCTTGATCAAGCCGGGGATCATTATTAGTGTTATGCTGTAATTAGCTTTTGGGGGGGGGGGCGGGATTCGAAAAATTCTAGGGTTTGGCCCATTATAACACCAGGACTGGAAAAGAGTGTGATTCACACGCATTGTGTTGATTCCGCATGGTAAACAGCTGTAGTTCCCAACACACCCTGTCCCTTTTGTATCCTGGCAACCATCTCTAGCAGCGTGGGACTTGTTGTTAGATTTCTTTCTATTCTCGACAAAATCGTTTTTTTGCCCCGCATGGGGTCATGGACAGAAAGCTTTCTTCAGTTTAGATTTGTTATAATTAAAGAAAGATACAAAAGACACTGATACAACAGAACGATGTATCGTCCTGAGCTCCCACTTAGACTCGCTGAAGTAAACACTCCAATAACGGACAGAATGATGGACAGGAAAACCTGGGCGGAATCACAGAGAGTAAGTCAGGCATCGATCCCCCCCCCTCCATTGACCAGCTATGGCACAGCGAAAGCGAAACCCCTGACAAAAATGATGCTTTGGTTCAATGATACAAACAACAAACTTCAAGGTTCTGTTCCTCATGCTATAGCTCTGTAGCCACTCAGTGCTAATGGCACCTCCATCTGTGACGGTCACCCTCCCTCTTATCCCGCCCTTTAGCCTGGGGACACCTGGTCACCTGGCCATGGTTACGACGCCGTAATGACCTGCTGAGTAGGCAGGTGGCCATGCTTCCGCAAGGAAACAGATAACTGATGCAAATGGGGGGGGGGGGGCACCACCTGGCACTAGGCCTCCTCCCAGGGTGAGGCATGGTTAGGGGGGGCGGGTGTAAGTGGGACGTCACAGCAAAGCATTGCGGCATGTGACCAGGCCAACCTCTGCGGTGCTTTCCTGAAAAGTTGCATGAGGCGGCATGGTGCACAAGAAAACCAGATGGAACTCAAACGAATTCATAGACTCCAAGGCACATAACATACATCAATATCACACACTACATTAGCACATAAAAACAGAAGGGGGGGGGGTGGTTGTGATGCGCCATCAGTAGCTTTCAGTTAATAGTGTTGTTTTGCTAGCACAGCTAATTAGATGGAGTTCACAGCTGTGATAATTGACAATAAGTGCAGCTCCAGGGGAATCAGGCGTAAGATGCTCTTATTAAGATACCCAAATTTTGCGACAGGCCGAAATAAAACCCAGGGGGTGCCTGGGTGGAGTTCAATACCTTGTAAGCGCTATTAAATAGAAGCAGAGCTTTGATTACACATACCAACGATGTATCAGAGTAATAAAGGCTTGCTTGGGAACAGGCAGGTTTACTAACACAGTTTTACCTTAGGAATACCACTTTGTGTTCCTGTGGAATTATTTTGTTCTTCAATATGAAGATGTCAGTATACCCTAATCCAGGTGGGAGAACTACCATAACCTACGATTCGCAGCCAGCTTTATGAAGTATTTATTTGTTGCTTTTCTTGGAGGGGGTGGTTGACAAGTCAAATACAGAAACTCAAATGGGAAAGTCTGTAACTGCTACTGGAGCTCTGGTTCTCCTGCTGGTGATGGCTTCCCTTGATTCAGGGTCCACTTGAGTAACTGTGGACAAAAGGAGGTGTCCAGCTAGGTTGAATGTTGCAGCCAAATCATTAGACCTTCTGGTCTGGGATCTAAAAGGTGCACGGTGCCGGGCTGACAGTGATTTCCCCCAGCATCATAAATGGAGTCATGGTGAAGCTTTACGGTGTTCAGGAGAGTTGGCCCTCTGTGTTACTGCATCTCCGGTTCACATTGCCACTGAACAGAATCACTGCCACAATGCAGACATGTTACGCTGGCGAACTTCCCAATTGTTTTTCTCTTAGAAGCTCCTATAAGGTCCACCAGTCTTTCTAGAGGCCCAATGCATACTTTTCAGGAACCCTACAGGAACACAAGGTCCTCCAACCCCAGGCCCCGGCTGGGATGGACATGTCTTATGAACTCAGAATCCCAGAAGGTTCTGACCATCCACCAATTTGACTCAGTCCTACCTTGCTCCCCCTGTTTCTGCAACTTTAGTCCATGGACTTCACACCAGGTTTAATGCTTTATTGCATCTGTTCTTTTCTAGCCCAACTGCACGAAACTCTGAAAACCTGAAACTAAATGAATTCCATAGATGAAATGTTATTTCTGACTACAGGAAGTTGCAGGGGCGGACAACCAAAGGCCATAAAGCTTCTGTGTTTCATTCTTAAGTGTTTGTTCATTTGGTTTTCATCTGTCCCATTCCTTCCACATCCCTGTCAACTTGATGGTATCTGTGGTCTGTGGTCTACCTTACCAGCCTCTTGTCATGTCTACCCTTGGTCCATCAAGGCTGGACTGGATCATCTCTACGAGTAGCACAGAGCGTCAACTGAACCAAAACAGCAGAACAGGTACAGATGAGAAGGCAGCTATGGTTGAGGTTATAAAAAAGGTTTCAGTGGCTCTGGGTCCCTAACCCAGCCTGAAGCTGAATGGTGTGGCTCCTCTGTCTGGAAATGAGAGCTGGGTCAGTACCCAGGAGGGATCTGGGTCAGCCAGCCCGGAAGGTGCATACTGTAGTGCTTTCTGGGACAGTGAGAGGAAAACAGGTGCTGTATCAAGTTTATGCTGTAATCAGGACACAGTGGAGGAAATGTCGCCATCATTGGGGATGATCAAACAATCGGAACCGAATTTAAATTAGATCTTCAGTGGAGTATTTGTTAGCTATGGGCTGATCCCGATTCAGGACAGTTGTACTTGCGTTCAGGGTAATTAGCTGAGGTGAATTGGTGGGGTCACATCCCTGGACTCAAAGTTTTACCACCGGAGACCATACTGTGTAATGAGTTTGGGTCACATGTCTGGGGTGATGATGGACTACCAGATTGTTAACACACTCCATCACCCATAACCCAACTATCAATCATTAGTAAAACCCCATGACGACACAGGGAGAACCCGCAAACTCCACACACGGAGACCTAATCCCTGGTCCTAGAGGTATGAGACAACAGTGCTAAACACTGTGCCACTGTGCTGGCCTATACTGATGAAACTTTTTTATTATTATTATATAATATAATAATTATATAATATAATAATTATATAATAACGTTATATATTATTGTAATTATAACCATGGATTCTATCTTTTGTTCCAATCTGCTCCTGTCAAATTATGGTTTAGTTGGCATGGAGACAGTTGCCAGGGTGTCAAAAAGCACTAACCTTATTCAATGACAAGTTGAGCACAATGGCCTCCTCCCACTCAGGTGCTACAAAAGCCCTCTTGTGGACCCATGTCGGCCCACTTAGAAGCCCACACGTGGGTGCGTTTGCAGCCAAGCCAGCCGGTGGCACCCTGAGGCTGACTCATCCGCGTTCAGCTGGCTGAAATTGCCTCTATCACAGCTACTGGCGTCACAATCAGGGCTCACTTGGCATAATTACCTCTCCACACCAGGGTGCTCATCAAAGCTAACTGCTTAGCATTGCTAAGGAGCTTGCTAATGAAATTTGCCTAAATAGTGCCACAGGAAGACATACAGCCCAATAAGGACTCATTCAAGACAGTATCTGAAGAAAAGTGGTGGTCACAATTGTCTATATTCAGGAAATGGGGCCTGGGAAATACTAAAAACAAAGGGTTGTAGATGGTGACCAAGACCTGGACATCAATGGACCCTTGGTTCTCTGGTTCTAGCATGTTGCAGCAGCTGGTGTCTGTTTTGAGAGCAACTGCTGGACAAATTTCAACAGGGGGGGTGACCGAAACAGCTCCATTTATTATTTTGAAATCTGCTGAAGGTCTAAGACACATACATGCAAGAGGCCCAGCAAAAGACATGTATTCTTAAGGTTCTTTCATTATCAAGACACAAGGTTTCAAGCACTGCACACAAAAACGCATAATTTCTACATGGAATTCAAATGTGCTATTATTCTGTCAGTGCTGACAAGTTATGGACTCTAATCTATGTCTAATTTTAAATCAAGAACAGATATATGTCCTTCAGGTTTTAATTTTGAGCGATCGACCAACAGTAGCAGGACTGCTGCAGACGAAGACGCCCTTCCTGACCAGCCCCTGCAGTCTGTGAGAAGAATCCTTACATTCTCTCTGCCGGGCTTAGGAGTGCGGCTGACAATGCTGCCTGGCGCCACCTCGAAAAGTGTCTCACTAGTGCGCAAAAGATTTTGCGGGACCTTAAAGTGGCAGCATCTTTCGGAAGCTCACTCTCATTAATTCCAGTCCGTCCACCCCTCCCCCCTCCATGTGGCTATGGGTGAAGATGAATTTATAGAGGCGGGGAATGCGGGGGACAAGCACAACATGCATGGTAAGTGGCAAATCAGTGCTACAAGTATTGTGTGCTAAATGGAGTGCAGGTATCGGCCAAACCTGAAGTGAATGATGGATGGTGAGGGTCAAAGGTTAAGGGTGGGTGGTGATAGCCAATCACAGCTTTGTCTAAGCATCTTACCTTTTCTGACGCAGATGAGCTCATGTACTCCACAATTGCGTTCACCACCTGTGGAGAAAGTGCATCTTTTAATGAAAAGGGCAATGGAATAGGACACATGACAACAATAGCTGGAAAAACACTTTACATGTGATGAGTAAACATAATTGACAATAGAGAAGACACCGCGTGTTTCATTTAAACATAAAAACAAAGCACAACTTCTCAGAGAACATAAATTATAAATAAGGATGCTGGACTGAAGGCATTTCTTCTCCATCCAAAATCATTGTTAATATCACCCACACAACGTCGCCCCCTTGTCTCAACTCTCTCAGAAATCAATGTTCTAGTGTTACTAAGCACTCTTAAACTCTGTTTAATTATGCAACATGCTGCCAAGTGTTCTGGACGACCCAGTTTCTCTGAGTGCTGTGTGTCTCTGGATCTTGTTGCAATTAGATATGTTCCTCCACATAATTGGTACTGTATGCAGTTTGGTGGACCCCCTTTTGAGAAACGAGCCCCAGATGTAAAGAGCAGGCCAACGCCAAGATCCACCGAAGGTCTGTTTCTGACAATCAGCGCCAAGGTTGCTTGTCCATGTTAATGAAATGATGGGCGGTTCAATTTACTCTTAACTTGTAAAGTCGTACTAATCTTTGGTAACTGTAACTGCCCTCAATATCTCCAGGGGCTGAAATGGATAGCTAGGCCTTCACATGCACTGATGGGATTTTCCACTTAGTCTGCCTAGAGGTTAACCAAAGCTACCACGGGGACATTCACACATTTTACAAGAGTAAGAGTGGGAGCTTGAACAAGCTCAAATTTCCAATGTGAAAGGAATGCTGGCAGCTGTGGGTGATAGCCAATACCCATCCAGCCCCATGAAAACCCAGTTTCATGATGTAACCACCCACCATTTATGGTAGCAACCAGGCATTGCAATGGTTGATGTTTTACAGCACCTGGTGTGGCCTGAGTCTCCCAATGACTCATGGGAATGGGGACGAAGGAGATCAAGCCCCTTAGCAACTCATGGTGACTAGTCCCATAGGATGTGGAGCTGGCCAGGGCTATACCATACAGTCAGTGTCATTCGATTGAGGTGACTTTTTAGGTGGTATTTGGGTCAGCTGATTAGAAGAGCTTCTCCAAATTCTGTTTCCAGTTCTCTCATCAAGGTAAATGTCACGCCTCAGTTGGCGGGGCCACATAACGAAGCCTTGTTACAATCTATTTAACCAGCACTCGGACTAACCACTGTTGCGAAGTATCGTTGTTCTCATCCGCCCTACTAAGCATTCTAACTATCTTGTCTTCTGTACCACATCATCTGCCCTGCCTACCCTGCCTGACCTGCCCTGTCTTCCTGATCCCTGCCCTGCTTCATCTGTGTTCCCTGGTGTGTTATCTTCCAGTCCTGTACCTCATCTTAGGGTTGATCTCTCCGGCTCACAACCCACTGCCTGCCTTCTCGACCATAGCTTGTTGCATGCCCCTTTGGACTTGTCTATTGTTTGGTGTCCCAATAAACCTCTGAGTCTCCTGCCTCTGGGTCCAGCCTGCTCTGTTCCTCCCAGATGTGACAGTATACTTCGCCATGGAATGATGGACCCTGCAGAGACTACGCAACAACTGCAGCAGCAGGTGCATCAACTCACCGGCATGGTGTCATAGCTACTGGAGAACCAGGCAGCTCGAGCCCCACTACCTAGTTCGCTACCATGTACCTCCACTACCGCCCCCGTCTTGACTCTGTAAAGGTATGACAGGAATCCTGACACCTGTCAGTCGTTCTTGATGCAGTGCGGGCTCTACGTGGAAGAGAACCTCGATCGCTTCCGTGATGATACTGCCCGCGTTTGGTTTGTGAACTCCTTGTTAACTGAGAGGGCCAAGGAATGGGCAACTGCTCTCTGGTTAGAGGACAGTCCCCTTCTCAATTCAGCCCGGGATGTCCAACACACCTTCCGTGAGGTCTTCGATCATCCCCCCGGGAGTTTTCCCCCGGACAATCCGGACGAGAAGCACAAAAGCAAAAAAATGTGAATTTCACTGCACATCTCTCAAGTTTCTAGGATATAGGATTCAGCCCGGGAAGGTGGTCATGGATGAAGAAAAGACTCGTGCAGTCCGGGAGTGGCAAGTGGCTACTTCCCCGAACAGTAAGAGAGATGCAGTGCTTTTTAAGCTTTGCCAATTTCTGCTGGCGATTCATCAGAAACTTCAGTACAATCGCCTCTCCGCTCACCTCGCTCACTTGCTGAGGAGGTAAACTCCTGAATTGGACACCCGATGCCACTACCGCCTTCCAGAAACTGCAGTCAGCCTTCTGCTCTTCCTGTATTCTCTGGCAGCTGAACCTGCAGCTTTTCAATTAGAAGTAGATGCCTCTGACACAGGGGTAGGAGCAGTGCTCCTCCAATGAGACACAGTAACCGGGCACCGCTATCCTTGTGCGTATTTCTCTCATAAGTTGTCACCAACCGAGAGAAATTATGATGTGGGAAACCGGGAGTTGTTAGCAAAGAAGCAGGCATTTACAGAGTGGCACCACTGGCTAGAAGGGGCAGAGCATTCTTTTGTGGTATTTATTGATCACTTAGAATATCTCCAGAACGTAAAGCAACAAGCTTGCTGGTCCCTCTTTTTTTTTTTTTACCAATTTTGATTTTAAGGTCTCCTATCTCCCCGGAAAGAAAAACACCCTTTGTCGCCTGCACAATTTGCCTGATTGAGTGTAGGTCCCATCATGCATTGTGTGGAATTTGGAGGAATCCATTCACGCCGCTCATCAACGACATCCTCCACTCGTCAAGTGCCCACAGGGGAACTTTTACGTACCGCTGCCTCAGTGGGCAGCCGCCCTGCAGTGGGTCCACACCTCCCACAGCTCCGGCCACCCGGGTGTCTCTGCCACTTCCCAGCTGCTGTCACGGCGATACTGGTGGCCCGGGCGGAGAGCGGAGAGTATGTCAATTCCTGCCCGAGTGCTCTCAAATAAAATCATTAACCCAACTTCCAGCAGGGTTACTACGTCCTCTCCCAGTACCGGTGCGCCCTTGTTCTCATCCGTCCTTAGACTTTATTACGGATCTGCCTACGCCACAGGGTGACACCGTAATCCTGACAATCGTGGGACGATTCGCTGACGATTCGCTTTTCAAAAATGTGTCGCATCCTAGCTTTACCTAAATTACCCACCGCCAATGAAGTGGCAGAGCTCCTGGTGAACTACAGTAGGTATTGCGATATTACGGGAAACCTGAAAACATCATCTCTGATTGGGGACCCAGTTTGTGTCCAGAGTGTTTAAAGCTTTCTGTGCCAAGTTAAATATTTCACTCAGCCTCCTTTCTAGCTGCCATCCCCAACAAACAGAATGGCCGAACGGACAAATCAGGAGGTGTCCAAAGCACTTTGTCCACTCTGTCACGATCGCGCTGAGGACTAGGCTTCACACCTCCCCTGGGTGGAATACGCCTGCAGCTCTTGAATTCATGCTCTAACCAGTTTATTCTTTTTCCAGTGTGTCTTAGGCTATCAACCTCCACTCTTCCCATGGGATTCTCCACCCACTGAGGTTCTCCTGGAGGAGGACTGGTACCGTAAGTGCTGTCAGACCTGTTCTCTTTCACAATGGGTATTTCAACAGCAGGTGGAGCGACAGAAGAAAATTACAAAACGCCATTGTCGCCCGGCACCCCAGTTGCGAACTGGACAGCGAGTATGGCTTTCTACCCGAAACCTGAGACTTCCCACTACTCGTAAGTTAGCCCCTCGATTTATAAATAAATTCCCTATAGTACGTAAGGTGGGTCCCAAATCCTATCGCCTCCAGTTTCCCTGAATCTACCGTATATCTCCCACGTTCCACGTCTTTTTATTAAAACCGGTGAAATACAGTGCTGTGCATCCTCGTGTCGCTCCCACGGTTCCATCGCCCCAAGTCCTACTCCGTGGGGACCATGTCTATTTAGTGAAAACCCTCTTCAATTCTCATCGTAGAAGGGGAACTCTCCAGTACCTAGTAGATTGGGAGGGTTATGGCCCGGAAGAACGTTCATAGGTGGAGGCCAAGGACATCCTGAATCCTGATCTGAAGGTGACATTTCACCGCGAGTACTTTGTTAAACCTGCACCATGCCCTCATGGCCATTTTTGGGGTCCCTCTTGACCTCCGGGAGGCGGTCGTCGGGGGGGTACAGTCATGCCTTAGTGGGCGGGGCCACATAATGAAACCTCGTTTAACCAGCGCTCGGACTAACCACTGTTCTGAAGTATTGTTGCTCTCATGCGCCCTACTAAGCATTCTACCTCTCTTGTCTTCTGTGTGATGTCATCTACCTTGCCTGACCTGCCTGCCTCATCTTCCTGATCCCTGCCCTGCTTTATCTGTGTTCCCCGGTGTGCCTCATCGTAGGATTGATCTCTCTGGCTCATGACCCTCTGCCTTCTCGACCATTGTTTGTTGCATGCCCCTTTGGACTTGTCTATTGTTTAGTGTCCCAATGAACCTCTGGTTCTCTTGCAACTGGGTCCAGCCTGCTCTGTTCCTCCCGGACGTGACAGTAAATCATCTCAGACTATGTTTGTGAGGGTTTGAGGAGGTCAAGACTTAAGGCTATGCTGGAGTCTTAGGGGAAGCTTCAGAGGACCAGATCTGGACTTTTAATATAAAGTTTACGCCAGGGTGCTGGTCTGAACCCTGGATTTGCATGGTTTGCCACGGTTTAGGGCCCCCAGTTAGTCGCAAACAGTCACGACACTCACAATTTTGACTAATGGCAATTTTCTCAAAGGAATATCTGTTACCCCTTCAGCAAGAAACTAGGATTCATTTCAGATCGCATTTTAAAGGTGCACATAATTGGCCTTGAGTCATATAAAAAAACTGCCATCCATATTTGTGTGAAAACATGGAAACCTCTGCTCCTATATTCTTCTGATGTTTCTCTCATATGTTTGCATTGCCTTTTCTGTCTCTCCCTCCTATTCTCCACCCTTCCTGTCTCCATAATTTTCCTCTTTTTCACTCAGGCTTGTCTTTCACTGACTGGAATCGTCTCACGCACATTAAGACCACATTTGTAATAGGAAGACGAGGAAATGCAGCAGGCTGGTTTTTATGATATTTATGAGAAAACAAATCCTTGTTAAATGGATCTGTGGGGGGTGGGGGTAGCTCACGCTTACTTCAGGGAGTTAGCTGTATCTGGTCTCCATTTGGTCTGTTCTCAGGGAGTCAGCTGTTTCCATTCTCTGTCTAGTCTTTCCTTGTAGAGTCGGCTGTCTTTGATCTCCATTTGGTCTCCCCTTGGGGAATCGGCTGTCTCTGATCTCTGTCTGGTCTCTCCATAGGGACTTTCTGTCTTTAGTCTCCTTTTGGTCTCAACCCCGGGGGTTGAGGTGTTTCTGTTCTCCACTTAGTCTCTCCACAGGGAGTTGGCTGTCTCTGATCTCCATTTGGTCTCTCCTCAAGGAGTTGGTTGTCTCCAGTCTCCATTTGAACTCTTCTGGGAGACTTTCCATCTTTGGTCTTTGTCTGGTCCCTGCTTGGGGAGTTGGCTGCCTTGGGTATCTGTTTACTCTCTTCTCAGGGAGTCTGCTGTCTTTGTTCCCCATTTGGTCTCTCCTTAGGGAGTTGGCTGTCTCGGGTCTCCATTTGGTCTCTCCTTGGGGACTCGCTGTCTCTGGTCTCCAATTGGTCTCTCCTAAAGGAGTAGGCTGTTTCCACTCTCCATTAGGCCTTTCCTTAGAGAGTCAGCTGTCTCTGCTCTCTTTTTGGTTTCCCCTTGGGGAGTCAGCTGTCAACAGTTTCGGTTTAGTCTCTCCTCTGGGACTTGGCTGCCTCTGGTCTCTGTTTTGTCTCTCCTTGGGTACTCTGCTATCTCCATTCTCCATT
>JAABNY020000025.1:20923172-20936246 GCA_015164015.2 Brevimyrus niger | reverse complement strand
CTGTGCCATCCGCCTCTGAGGTCCCTGTGCCATCCGCCTCTGAGGCCCCTGTGCCCTCCGGCTCTGAGGCCCCTGTGTCATCCGGCTCTGAGGTCCCTGTGCCATCCGCCTCTGAGGCCCCTGTGCCATCCGCCTCTGAGGTCCCTGTGCCATCCGCCTCTGAGGCCCCTGTGCCCTCCGGCTCTGAGGCCCCTGTGCCATCCGGCTCTGAGGCCCCTGTCCCCTCCGCCTCAGAGGCCCCTGTGCCCTCCGCCTCAGAGGCCCCTGTGCCCTCCGCCTCAGAGGCCCCTGTTTTAGTCTCGTACCCCTTTTCGCTCACAGCATGATTTTTGCTACAGTTCTGTTATACTGTCTTTTCATAATCATTTTTTTCCTGGCTAAAGTGAAAAGATGAATATTGTGATGACTGCAAATCTAATAGTGTAAGAGTTTCTGTATTAAGTGGTGAAATTAATAAAACAATGTGTTTTTGATGGCATGTTTTAAGCTGTCCTTTTTCAGTTTGTGTGTCCTGTCATGTTTTTAGTGCCGTTCAGCTTGTTTTCTCGAGCCCAACTAATGAACTCATGGCTAATTCATTCCCAGAATGCCCTGGGTGACCTCATGTAAAGGATACAGCCGTTTTAACGACTATGATGTCATTCCCCGCCTCTCTTAATGAACATGTCATCACCCGCGGACCACCGTCCCTGTGAAAGACCACAAAAAGGTTAATTAAATTGCTGGCGTCACTTAACTAAGTCTAATGACTAAGTAAGTGAATGTGAGCTCTTTCCTGCCTGGTGTGAGACCTGTCGTCTCCACGGAGAACACGGAGCAGTGGGGGACATGGGGGGGGGTGGTGATGGTGACAACGTGTCTCCACACTTACCCACGGGGGAGGGGGTGGGTGTTCTCAGTGAGTCAGCAAGGTGTCACCCAGTAATATGGAGGTATGTGGTGCTGCAGTGGGAGGGCAGGATCTGTCCTGGGAGCTGGGGAACTTCAGAGGGTACTCCGGTACTCCTGCTTATTGAATTACACATAGCACCCCTCCCCCCCCCTCACCCCCCTCCCTCTGATTATTGCCCCCCCCCCCCGATTATTTTTATAAAGGAAAAATGCTTTAAAGGCATTTTACAGCCACACTGTGGGCTACTTGTGCAAACAGTGAGGATTTATTTACGCAGGAGGTCTTCAATTCTGAGTGGATGCTGCCGGCCCAAGGTGAGGCATGGATTCCCACAAAGCATTTGGACACGTCTGGAGCTCCTGACGGAGAACAGCCTGTCCGGCATTCTGCTTCAGGAGGGGGGGCATAAGAAGCACGGCAGAAACACCTGAAAGTGAGCAAAGAGAGAGGAACAGTGGCCTACAAACTCCCTATATATAGGATTTTGTTTTTGGATGTTTTTGGGGTGATATGCATCCAGCCTGGGAATCCCAGCCAGTCCCGTCTGCACAAGCAATCACAGCGAAGTCATCCTGACAAGCAATGGAGGTGGACCTGGGATATCAGTTAAAGCTCTGCTAATTCTCCCTGTCGCCACGTGCGTCGGAAGCTTCACACGATGGAGGCCGACCCCCCTTGGGGATCACAGACCGAAGCAGCTTTTGAAAAACCCGCCTGGCAAAGTCCACTTTCTGAGGGAGATCACAGCCCATCTGGCTTGGTTCTGGAGAAATCCTCCAGCCGCCATAGATGTGGGCAGGACAGGGGCTGGTGCTCCTGGGGCTCCAGCGGAGTGGAACAGGAGACCTGCTGTACAGGAGCAGGAGCAGGATGGCAGGATGGCCAGCTGGACACACAGACGTACACATGTTTGTACTCATATGTCTGTGGGGGCCATCCATTCATTTCTATGGGAAAATCCCTAATCCCAACAATGACAACCCTGCCCAGCCCTAACCATACATAACCAAACACAACACAAGACCTTTGGCTATTTTTGTTTTTTGATCACAGTCCCCACAATGTCAAAATAACAAGTTTTTTTTTTGGTCTTCACAATGTACTAAATACATAACCCCCCCCCCCCCTCCCAGACCTGTCCAGTTCTCTTATTATTTATACTCTGGTGCTGGGCGGCACTTACGGGGGAAGCTGTGATATACATTAAATACAGTAATTGGCTGCGATAGGCCGGCGGTTCCCCCTGCAGTCTGATGACGCTTCACAGTGGCAGTATAGCACGTCTCTGACAGGACGCTTCTTGCGCTGCTTTACTTTCTGTACTTTCCCCCCGAATCCCCCAGGCCGCCTCTGCAGCCCAACATGGAAACCATTACATAAAAATGCAGATGCACATTCCAGCGATCTCGCCGGAATAGATAAATAGATTTTGAAATAATTTACAAATGATGCACAAAATGTGTTTGCCATCTGCTCCCCACTCTCGCTGCGGCCCGACACGTCTCTCAGCATCTGCAGAAGCGGGGCGGGGCCACCGGAGGACCGGATGGAGTGCGGGATGCAGGCTGGGATCGGGGGATCGGAGGGGGTCACAAGCAGGGTGCAGTGGGGCTGGACGGGGCAAGACGGGGCAGCAACCTGCCCTAAAAACCAGACTAACCACGGTGTGTTCCACTGAATCCAGGTGCAGTCCGGACGTGCCGCTCACCCCTGCTCTGCCCGCGTACTCCGACGGAGGATACTCATCTGGGGGGCTTTCTGATTTGCGTCTCCCACGTCCTTCCGTCTTCATTCCCGTCTCTCCCAGACATTCAGATCACTTTCTCAGCTGCCGGTGGTTAAAGCTGAAAGCTAAGCAGGTGCCTCCCCCAGGGGACACCCCATAATCCTGGTGCCTGGATGCAGGTGAGCACAGAGGCACAGACTCACCCATGCTTAAGGGCTTGGGGTGGGGGGGGGAGGTGTGGGGGCGCTAGTTAAGGGACCATTGTTCTGAATGCAGATCACTACATCCTGAGTGTGCTACAAGCCAAAGTGACAAAGGAGGGGTTTGGAGTGATAAGGAAGACCCCCCCCCCAATACCCTAATGGAATGGAGAAGAACCAGAACCAGAATCAAATCAGAACACCTTTAACCTGAGGAGAACATTATTAAACCATTTGAATCTTATCAATTATCCCCTTACAAATATTCCATCAAGTCTGTTTCATAGATTCCATCAATTACGGTCATCCAGTACATTCAACGAGTTACGGTCGTCCACTCAGCACATCCCAGTTCCTCTTTTTGTCTCATGTGTTCCTCTCTGAAGCAGCTGGATTTTCATGGCAGAATGAAAACAGCTTTGCCGTCTCCGTACCCAACCGTCCAGGAGATGTTGGGGAAGAAAAAATCTTGGCAGAACATTATTAGTACCACTTACATGGACAAATGGAATTCAGTTAAACCAGTAAGACATCCTGCAAAACAACAGCACACATGGTCTCTATAATTTACAGAGCGCTGAAAGGCTGGATGGTGTGGATGGGCGGGGGCTACACAGGCACGGCAATCGCTCCCCGCGTTCGTCTTCATCCTGGCCACTGGCTTTAGGCCGTAAAGGCGCTGTAATCGCTCCCCGTGTTCATCTTCATCATGGCCACTGGCTTTAGGCTGCACAGGCACAGCAATCGCTCCCTGCGTTCGTCTTCATCCTGGCCACTGGCTTTAGGCTGCAAAGGCACTGTAATCGCTCCCAGCGTTCGTCTGCCTCCTGGCCACTGGCTTTAGGCCGTAAATGCACTGTAATCGCTTCCTGCGTTCATCCTCATACTGGCCGCTGGCTTTAGGCTATAAAGGAACTGTAGTCGTTCCCCACGTTCATCTTCATCCTAGCCTCTGGCTTTAGGCCTCACTGGCACTGTAATCGCTCCCCACGTTCATCTTCATCCTAGCCTCTGGCTTTAGGCCTCACTGGCACTGTAATCGCTCCCCACGTTCATCCTCATCCTGGCCTCTGGCCTTCATTTTGGTTCTGAGCGCCACTCTTTCATAGTCTGCAGTCCTGTCGATATAAATGTATGACATTTTATATTGTTAAAAGGACACATCACTTAAAAGTAGGTGCTTATAAATCTCCTGTGGCATATGGAGTCATCGCAAAGTGCCACTTGGCTTAATGAGAGTGCGGGGGCCCGGCACTCAGGCGTGCAGAGCAGCCCCCTCTGTATCCATCTCCCCACTCCTGCTATTGTGAAAGGCAGCGGTGGCCTGAGTGGGATGCGTGTGAGTCCGCAGGTACCCAGAGCGGAGGGGATCATGCTTAACTGCTCCATGGGTACCAAAAAAAGTCCAGTTTTAGCCCCCAGGGAGGTGTTTTGTGCAATTTCTTTGACTGCAGCGAGAATAACTGCGTGCAGGTTGATGTCCTGTGAATCTTGGATGGCTTGTTCAAAGTTTTGCGAAGAATTTTAGAAAATATATTTGTAATTCTCTTAGACGCTGCCAGCTGGATGGGACCAAGAAAAACAAGGGGGACTACTGAAATACTAAATATATAGAGAAAAAACACAACTGACTAATTATATACAGTCGTTAGCACATGGCCATTGTATAGATTAATATGGAGTGCAGCGTGACGTCTGCAGGATATACAAGGGTAATTGGTCAAACCCACTTTCTTATTGTTGCAGTTGGAGCTGAAAGGAGGAGATTCCAAGGTGCTTCTCGGCGCGTTTGAGTGAAAACAGACCCCGCTGGGCGAGATGTTTCCAAGTCCTTGAGCCATGATTTAGCCAGCAGATGCTGCAGGGTTCAGAGGTCTCCTGGAAACGCCACGATAAGCCCCGGAATCGAAGCCCTGGAAATCGGGAGAGCTGGAACGATCGAACGCACCGCTTTGAGCTCTTACGGATTTGTTTACCATTTGGAGCTATTCGCTGAAAACAAAATGGCTCCTTAACTTCCTGGCGCAGACCATTTATCCTGAATGCTGGGGGGCGAAAAAGGTGAGATCAGAGGAGGCGGACATTTTCCTGAAATTAACTCAACATCAGTGCTGGCTTGTTTTTCAGGGACAGCACACAGATTTTACTGCAGTAACTAGTCAATATATTCATCATTGCCACTTGAATGAGAAATTAATATGGCAGCTACGGACTGTCCAGTTAGAGGCCTTTATTAGCTATTAGCCTGTCCTCCGCACTCCACCCCTCATGCTGTGTTCTCTAGCTTTGAGTCTCTTCCTGACACTGGCCCGGACATTTGTTGGGCTGTCCTCCGAGAGCGCTTTGAATGTCTGGGGAAAACCTAACCAGTCCACCTGCTTCTGTCGGACCAGTGATTTGGGAAGACGGACTTTCTCCTACTGGCCCAGTGACTGACAACCTCAGCCTTACAATAACAGATGACTGTAACTTGAAAAATAGCAATTACACTAAATATAAGCCAGATGTTCACTTGGGGGGGTGTGTTTGATCCCCCTCCCCCCAACCCCGCAGTTTATATATAGGTATGCAGATGAATGGCTATGATGTAAGGCGACCAATTATTATGCCCGTTTCTGCTACAATAAATGACTTAATGCTTTAATCATGCCGTCCTGAGTGCACAGCGGCCCTCCAAATAAGGCGGCCGTGACCGAACGGTGAACACGAGCAGATCGGACGCTCTCGGCACCGCAGAGTCCGGCATCCGCTGGAGTTTGGGTCCAGACTTGGGCCGATCAGGGGGAATGTGGATCGAAATGGTCGTCGAAATCCTTAGAGAACCAGGATGGGCCCCAGCCTCAGGGTCTAGCCGTCTGTCTCTGTTGTTCTGTGCCGATCCAGGTCTTGTGGGCCTTAAAGCTGCCTGAGACTAGAGTTTCTTAAATAAAACCGTCATGTTCTTATTAAACACTTATTTTTTCCATATAAGTATATTGCTCAAAACAGATAGTGGGGTTCAATGATTCCATACCTGCTGCCTGATTATTTGTGAATAGCGTGTGTGTGTGTATGTGTGTGTGTATATATATAAACAGTATAATCAAACTAATAAACAGACCAAAGAAACAATGCACTAGCTCTACTGTAGAAGGTTCCTTACCTCTGTATTAAGTACCTTTAGTTAGCATTAGCATGTATGATGGTGTTAGCCATTAGCGGCAGCGCCAACTTTGGTCAGCTGACCTTCTTTTCAAAAAGTCTGCACACACGTGCACATGCATTTACATGTAGGAAGCGTTTTCTTTACCTTGTAAATAGTTCGTAGTGTTTGCAAACTGCCCCAATGCAGTGATGTACCTAATTTTACATTTATGATGGAATAATATCAATTCACATTAAGACTTCTTGCATGAGCATGAACGTCTGGAAGCGTGAGTGTCACGTCAGAGAGTTATCAGCGCCGGGGCTTCCACACGCTAAGGGCTCTGGCCTTCCCGAGTCCTGCAGGATCTATCTGCAGCGTCTGTGGACCATGAAGGTGATGCCGGCCTGTACGGTAGTTCAAGGGGACGTCACCCCTTATATCATCTGCTCCCCTGCCTGCTTTTCCTTGCAGGTCTCAGGATGACCTGCTACCACTTTCTTCCATTTTTTCCCCCCTGCTCGCTGGAGCCTGTTTTTGAAGTTTTCTCCTCATCGCAGCTCCAATAAATACTGAAAAGTGTCACATCCCAAACCACATGTCCGAGAGTGGAGTGCCCCCCGCCCCCCCGCCTGGCCCTGGCGGTGTGGCGTGCAGATGTGGAGGATCCGCTAGCTGGGCTATGGCTGCATTTGTGGTGAGCAACCAGACTGTGTGAGCCGGCTTCCTTTGCCGGCCTTGGCCCCCGATCCGGGTGGAAATCAGCTCTAGGGCTGGACTTTCAAATGTTTCCGTGTGGCAGAAGGATTCCATTTGCAGGCCGTTTGGAAGAGTGTGCACGTGTGTGTGTGTGTGTGTGTGTGTGTGCCTGTGTGTGTGTCTGATGCCTGTTTAACATGGAGTCTCTCTGTAGTGTAGATTCTGAAATGTAAATGTGGAGGAAACCCTGAGCCAGGGATGAAGGCACTACGTTAAAGCTGCATGAGCCACAGGTAGGTGAATCACACGCTTTATCTGGAGGAGTTGCGCCCCAGCCCCCCCCGACCCTTTCCTGGGAAAAGACGACTCGCCCAGAAGCCAAAATGTCTTGCAGCTTTTTGTAATTTACATGACAATAAAAGAGAGACATTTCTGATACACCTGCAGAGCTAAAACTTAATGATCCATCATGTCCGTCGGGAATCCTATTATGTTAGGTTCGACTGATCTAACTGTCGATAAAACTCTCTGTCTGTAATCGCCACCTGTGAGGAAACTCACTTTCGGGGCCTTAAACCGATACACCAAACTTCTGTCATGGTGGAGTGAGGAATGAAGATGAAGATGAAGAGGCAGAGGTCTGGCCTTTCCACCACAAGTCATGGGAGACCAGGAGCAAAGACTCACAAAGAGAACTCTGCAAGACCCCCGATTTTCTCAGTGTTCCTGGGCGATGCTGCACAGGCCGTGGGAGTCCAGACCACCTTTTATAATCATACCTTCATATTAACTTTGATAATCTAAGTACAGGACCTCTGAGGGGAAAAAAACCTTTATTGTTTTTAACTCTGATTTCAGATTTTCTGGCCAGTCTGTATAATCAGGGAGGCACACCTGTCCTTTCATAAGAATATACACAGAAATCTGAGTAATTTTCTCTAAAATTGTAATTACCAGTTCTCGTTTTTTCCCCCAGAATGAAAATACAGTTAATGTCCTCCCTGGTGAGTTGAAGGACTGAGCTGAGTGCAGTAATACATCCGAACCCCCCCCCCCACCCCACCCCAACTTCACAGGAGGAAGAAAAATGTATGAAAGCAGAAGGGAAGAGAGGGAGAGAAAGAAAGAAAGACAGACAGAGAGAAGGGGAGAGAGAGAGAGGGAGTGAGAGCTTGGCACATGGTCTCCACTGTCATGTACAAGCACTGACATCATCATTGTAAAATTAGGAACTGGTTTCTTCTTTCCTGCAGATGTGGAAGCTTGAAATTGCATTCCGTGGTCCCGTGCCACATTTCATCAGCGCTTTTTCCTTCGCTCGGTCCAGGAGAGCCGGGCTGCATGTGCTCCCAGCGCCGCCCCGGCCGGGCCCCCGCGATCTGGTATCCAGCGCGGGCTACCTAATCCCAGGCCGGGCCCAGCAGGCCCACACCTGCAGCTGATTGGATCCTCCTGGAGTACAAAGGGCTGATTTACTGCGCCGAGGACGCGGGGAGCGGGACGCAGCTGCGGCGGACGGGAAGGGGAAGTTGTTCATCATGCTGCGTGTGTTTCACTAACAATGGTGCAGCCTGAAACAGCACTGCGGCGAAATCATTTCACATAACTGACAGGAGGCGAGATGGTGTTTGGCGTTATTAGGAGAAACGATTCGATGGGGGGGGGTTGGGGGTGAAACACGAGCCCACGATTTTCCACTCGTGGTCCTGACTTTGCTGGACTTCTCTGCGGGCACGGCCAAAGATCAGGAGCAGAGATGCTGGCCATACCAAACACGCATGTATATGCAAATGCATGTCCATATATCAAAGCACCACCACACACGCATCTCCTCACATCGAGGCCCCGCCAAGCATGCACCTCCTCACATCGAGGCCCGCCAAGCATGCACCTCCTCACATCGAGGCCCTGCCAAGCATGCACCTCCTCACATCGAGGCCCCGTCAAGCATGCACCTCCTCACATCGAGGCCCTGCCAAGCATGCACCTCCTCACATCAAGGCCCCGGCAAGCACGCACCTCCTCAAATCGAGGCCCCGCCAAGCATGCACCTCCTCACATCGAGGCCCCTCCACGCACGCACCTCCTCACATCGAGGCCCCGCCTAGCACGCACCTCCTCACATCGAGGCCCCGCCAAGCATAGACCTCCTCACATCGAGCCCCTTCACACACGCACCCCCCCACATCCAGGCACCACTGCGCACGCACGTAGCATGGAGATTGAATAGCCCTATGGCATCCAAACCCTGTATGTTACGGAGGACTCTCTGTAGAATAATTAAATAAATGATAAGAAAGTATTGAGCAGCTTTCAGTCTCTGTTTATTAATGTCCGGCAGCCTCTGGGGCTAATAAACCCTGCGGCTGTCTTTGTCACGATCGCAGCTGCAGTCAGCAGGTGCATGAGCAGAATGTCATAGCGGTGCGACGCTGGAGAAGTGCAGGCCTCGCACGAACGCCACCCCCTTCCCAAGCTGCTATTTACATGCCTCCGCGAATGCAAGAGTTCTCCATAATGTCTCCCGAAGCATTTGCAGCCCTGGATACCGATGTGTCACGGCCTGGTATGATAATCATCCAGCATGGACCCCCAACCCCATGAGAATTCTTTTTGTCCCTTACTTATGATGGGGGTCCATCTCTTCCATAGTTCGACACTCTTATGCCACACTAGGCTTTAAAACTACAGACACTAGGCAGCACAGGGCTGGGATCTTCCTGATGATGGATTCCTCAGACATGTATTTTCTGAAGTGCTTTCAGGTGACACTTAAAGGAAGGATCTTAGTCTATAAACAAGCCCAACTGAATAATGCAAGTGAGTCTCCAGTTCCTTTTGCCACTGGTTGCAGAAGTTCAGGACATGTCATCTGTCATGGAGGAGAATCCAGTTTGGCCCGGAGGTACCTCGAACCGTGAGCATCGCTCGTTACCACATGGCGCATGCAATGTGGCGCTATCAGGATCAACCCCTGTCCGACCAGCAGGTGTTGCTGGTCATCCCTTTCCTAGTGTTTCAGTCCCTCGTGATTACAACCCTCACCTGTGACTTCTTGTTCCCAGCCTTCGTGTTTGGTTGATTGCGATTGGCTCACACCTGTGCCACTGCGGATCATCCATCCTACATCGGCCAAAACAAGCAAACCTAATTCAACCAACTTCCTAGCGGGACTCCGCCCTCCAAGGTGAATTTGCATGAGTTGGTAGGATGTTTACGCCGAAGGTGTCTTTGCCGGAACACTCTGGGGAAATCAAGGCGCTCCTCTGCTCTCCTCATCCTCTGCTCTCCATACGTGGGAGAGGCGACTCCAGGCCGAGATGCGCCTTGGAAAATAAGTCGACGCATTGAGTTCTTCTGCATATGTGCTGGAAGCAGGAGGCCTGGACACAAAGTCCACCGGAACAAATCCGTTTGTGCAGGTCCTTTAAAATCCATTTCCTAAAGGCACGCCTTTTTAAGAAAGAAACATCTCCTGTCCACAGACCCTCTGCCCCATCGTCGGGGACAGTACGCTTGTATACGTATGAAAAGGCCCGACGCATCAGCAGCCACTGCTCATGGACACCCTATGAACTCACAATCTACTCCCAAGAAGTGAAAAAGTGCTTTGTCAACCATAGTTTTCCAAAGCGACATTACAGCCCCTTTGATGGCCTCCCCTGATAGATAGACATTTACATACACTGGTGATTTTAGTATCTAATGAAATATTATTTGCAAGCACTGACCTGTGGCATCTTCCAGACAAGTGAATATAAAAATGTATTTTGAGACATTGATTTCGCATTGCTGGTTAAGTTATTCTATAAACAGTAACGTCTCCTTATGTGTTAAACACATGTCTGTGGCTATTTTTTACTGTTATTTTGTTCTTCCTGCTACAATAAAATCAATTAGTAACGATGCATAAATCAAGCGGAGCATAGAGAGCTTGACCTCAGGGAGGATGTCCCATATTTGTGTGACCATGAGACTGTGGAACCTTCCACATCGCAAGATGAACGTAGCCCACTGCCCTGAAGACACATGGTCAGAATATCATCTTAGCATCTTCTATTGGTGTTACACGAAATACCAAAAGCCCTTCATTGACTCTCACATGCATCGATTTACAAATTGGCCTATAAAAGGGGAGGAAAGAGATAAGTCGTGGTAATGCCAGGAAATATTAGTAGTTTTGCCGCAACAAAACGAAGGCAGCAACATGTGATAGCACACTTCCTGTTAGCGTCTGTGCTAATGAGCGAGAGTGCGCTCTTCTCCGCTCACTCCGCAGCCCGTTCGGAGCCATCGCTCAGCACGCTAACAACCCCTTTCAGGAGCTGCACATGTGCGGGCCGGAGCCTGCAAAAGCAGCAGTGTGTCTAATTTGGCCCAGTTGCAACTGGTTATTTTTAACACGGAGCAGACCAGCTGCCCACCGCCACGTCCTGGTTAGACAGAAAGGTGCAACCACAAACTCTTGGAGTTGCATTACTCTACAAGGATGTCATACTACATGTTGTGTTTATTTGTATCAGTCAAATTTATACTGATGCGGCTTAAACAGTTAAAATGAGTTTACTTTGTCCTACATCCCTTTTATGACCATTATCAGCTGTGGGAAGAAGGCTGGTCTTTCTAAGTCATCTGGCAGTCCTCCTGAGATTAACCAACCACTGTTGATGTCGAAACAGGCCCCATACATCATCGTGTAAGCCTGCTTTTTACTGTTAGTACACCTTTTACTCTTTTACAGTTAGCTTTCCTTCAGTCCTCAAAAGATCTGCTGATGGAGACAGCGGGGCAGGTATTCATCAGTGTCTGCACCTGGTTGTATGGGAACTCTTAGTGCAGATGTGCTGCAGCTTTCAGTCTGTCTTCCGATTGTTTGTGGATGTCTGTGGCTACTGGCTAATGGTCCTCACTGCCTGCTTCTTGCTCCCATAAAACCCCGGTCTCTCTCGACGCCGCGAGTCAGCCGAGAAATTATTACAGAATTTCTGCATCGGCATCTGCGGGCAGTTTTGCTGCGAGCCTCCTGCCTAGACCCCCTGAAAACATGGCAGCAGCTTAAGTGGAGGTAAAGTAGTGGGGGATTTGGGAGGTTCCCTGCTCCCGGTTGCCTCTCAGAGCCGCTAAGCTCTGTAATGCGCCGTTTACCAAGAGGACACGCGGGTCACACCAGGCCCCGGCGAAGCCACGCTCTGGTCGCTGTGTCTTGCACCTGTTTTCCGTTACGTTCCCATCTCGTACTTTTAATGAGCCGTACGTCGCTTTGTTCCTTAAAGGGAACAGCTCGATCCCTGCGTGATGAGCATCTAGAACATTCTGCTTCGAGGAAGCGCAGCGGCGTTCGCTATGGGGGCTGGCTGCACGCTCCGCATGCCTGCCTCGCACTTTTATGTGCAGATTGCAACGAGAGCGCAATTATGTTAATTAGGGCCGGCCACCTGCGTCAATTAAAAATGCTCGGTGTCGGTCTGCTCAGCACATTCTGACAGAGAGGAGAGCCGCACTCAGTCCAAAACATGTTTTCTGAGTTTTGCGAGGCGGCCCTGCCTTCTTGGGGGGCACGATGAAGTCATCGGCACTCTTGCTTCAGCATTTGCCACTTACAGAGACTTCGGAGTTTCATGAAACACATCCCCCCCCGCTGCCGTGTAGGCGAGCGCTTTGGTCGTCAGGGCAACCAGACGGTCACTGGCTCTGTTTTGTTAAAAACAGGCAAAGTGGCAACGTCGTGAACATGATAAGGACACGTCTGCTCATTTTGGGTGGCATATTTGCACATGACTTCCAGAAGGAGACGAGCCTGGTGCCACGTGGGAGAAGCTGCAGAGAGCCGTCATCCAGCCTGCCAAGGATGAGTGGCTGGAAGATGGACGCAGGGGTGTAAAGCTTTGGCTCCGTACCAGCTTTTTTATCCCAGTCATGAATCATTACCGCTATGTAAATGTAGGGTATTTTTATTGTCGTTTTTATGTGTTTATAAATGCTGTACCCAGATGTAATGCGTTACACCGTAAATATGCCATGCTGATGGGAAGCTTGTGGAGCTGTTTAGAATTCACCGGAAAGGCAAACACTCTTCCTGATACTTACGTTCAGGAGACACAAAGCTGAGTGGTTTTGTCCTGAGGGTTGGGCTTGCGGGCACATGACACTGATGGGCGAATTGGTGTGGCTATTATTAGACTGGGATTATACCAAGTTGACAGGGGTGAGCAGGTCTCTGCGTCAATGAGTTGTTCTTTTTCCTGACAAAATATGTGTCCCAACCAGTCCATGTTTAGCTTTTTTAAAAGTTCAGAAGGAAGCATCTTGTAAAGCTGCATGGTTTTCAGCTTGAGTCTAACATGTGCTCCACCTGATGTGCGCTCTGCTTGTTGTGGCTCTGCCTGTCCTGAGCTCTGCCTGTCCTGCGCTCTGCCTGTCCTGTGCTCTGCCT
>JAABNY020000025.1:20898174-20910986 GCA_015164015.2 Brevimyrus niger | reverse complement strand
TTTTTTCACACAGAGCCTAAACAAAACACCCTTTCTTTTCCTTCTCCCCCCCCCCCCCCGGCCCCCCCCCCCCCCCCCCACGTCACATTCGATAAACACGGCGACATGGGCCGCCATCGCTCATCTCCTGCCGTCCGGGTCACCGGCGACGCCGTGGCTGCCGGCTAACCAAAACAATTTACTGAGGAGTTTTTTTTCCAAACTTCCTGAAAGGGGAGACAGAGATTGCCATTTTCCTGTTTCTCAAACTACCGTTCAGGAGAGCACGGACTGTCCATCTCTGGATGCATTTTGCGCTGGACTAATTAGCTTAATTAAAACCAGGTTCCCCTCCAGAGACCGGGGATTACTGACAGCCTGCTCCTTTGTGAAGCTCGCTCAGGGGACATCTTCACCCAGATGTGCGTTTGGCAAAACCGGCAGACAGGTGACAGATGTTATCGAGGGCCGAGCGGCTAAATTATTAGTAAAAACTGCTGGCTATTCATTTATAAGAAAAGACTAATAATTACGGTTTCAGGCCGCGGTTTGTTCCTATCGGAAAAAAGGCAATGCCTTCCATGAGCTCAGCGCACAGAAGCTCCGTGTCTGATGATTTAAATTCAAGTAAGGAGAGGCATTGAAGTCCGATCCCAGAGGGAACCTGCAGGCCAACCTGACCGAAAATCCATTATGAGTTAGCATGCTGAGGCAGACAGGATGCGGCATTAATTCACTATCTCGCTATACCTGACTGCGGCTGTTTTCCCATCGGGGGGTGAAGTATATCAAACCCAGGAGTGGCTGGGAATAGCGGCTACAGAGAGCCCTATATTTCTGCACGCGGTACATATATATGCACGTTTAACAGGCATCTCCATGTTCCGAGTCTCCGACCTATGATGTTCCCCTTCTCCGTCTTCCCGTGATGGAGACAGTGCCGTTTTAGTGCGGTGGAGTTCAGGTGACACATCCGGGGGCAGATTTCCCATTTCTGGGTCTCCCCAAGTGTAGTGACTGTTTGTGGTCAGCAGGGGGGCCCCAAACCCTGGGGGTCCCATGCTCATGTGTGGCGTTAGCAGTGGCGAAATATATATACCAGCCCCTTGCCCGCCGAATCAGAGACTGGAAAGTGTGGAACGCTCTCCTAGGCCTAGCAGCTGAGCAGCTCCGCCGAGAGTGAATCCCATCAGGGCCAGGAAACATCTGGCGGCATGAAAACGGCGCTCGCATGCCAGCCTCCGTAGGTGCAACACTCCAGACATGGTGAAACACCCGCATGGCGCTTCCCACACCCTCCGGCCCAGCGGTGTTCCGGGATTCCAGAGTCCGGATCCTGCTGTAAGGCCCCATCTCTGACACCCAGAATATACTAGACACTAGAAACTAAACAATTCACTGGTCAATTCATGACCTAGAAAGGCATGAATCCTTGTGATTTTTGAGGGGGAAGGACCTGAGATGATGTCACACCTGTATCCCTCCAGCGCGGGACCACAAACGGTGAGATTCAGGGTCCCCAGAGAATTTAATATAATTGAGTCGAACTTGGCCGTCCGTCTCCAAATGGATCGATTGCTAATCCCTGCGGACCGGCGTCTCTCGCCGCTTTCCGTGTCTCCCGCCGCATTCGCATGTTATTGAAACATTACATTACCACTTATTGGACACTCTTCGGGGATTTTTCCACACGTAATTGTATTAGGATTGTTGATGAATTCGTCTCACTCGATTCCTGTTACGGCATCTTGGCCGAGATACAGAAACATTAAACTCTATAGGGGACCTGCAGTAAAAACAAAACATTACCCGTTTATAATGTTCCGAAAACACGCGGCGTGCCGAAACGGCATGGCTGATTGCTGAGGTGCACCCCACCTTCCATTCCATGCCGCCCTTGTCTGTTTAATGCCCATTTCCGTGCTACTCTCCCGCATCGGCCCTCCTGAGGCTGACCCCTCGCTGCGTGGCCAGGGCGGTGCCCGTCGATGTTGGTAGGTGTTACTTTTTACTAATGAGGACATCCCATAATACTCATTCTATTATTGCAAATATCATAATCAAATAGTAAGGAATCATTTTGATGACTCCTCGAAAAGCGCTCCTTCGGGAGAAGGTCCGCATGCCACCGCCGCCAAGGTCTGAAGAGTCTCACGCTCATCTGGAAGTCACAGTGAGGTGCCCAAGGTTGGGTGCTGGCATGGGCGGGGGGAGGTGGGATCAGGAGGGAGGGGGCCTCACCGAGGCCGGTCAGGAATGAGCTGCCATGCCTGCACACATGGGCCCCGCGCTCTGCCCATGGGGCGTGGCCTCATAAGCACCCCCCCTCTGGGAAACCCTGTGATGGATGTGGCCAATGAACACAAACATGTGCACGGCGGTTTTGGGCTTTGAGGCGTCTGAGCACGAGCATTCGCACATTAATATTAGTGGTAGTAGTAGCCGTGCACGGCTAAGCCAGCAGCAGGGGCCCGCAGACACTACACTGCACTTTCACGCATTACCTTTGTGTATTTTGGAGATTTGCTCACCATTCGGAGCCGCTACCCCCTGTAGGGAGCAGTACGCCGTGATGGTGGATAACAGGATCTCCGAGCCCTCACGAGGAAACCTGCCCCTCCCACCATCCTGGTGCTCAGACAGGGATGGGGGGGGGGGACTTGCCTAATCTAATCACCAGCAGTAATATTTCAGCTGATAAGCTGACATGTCCCAGAGCAGCGGGCTGTTCCTGCAATGCCTTTCAGTCGCTGGTAGGTGAGTGAACAGGACTCCACCATTATGTATAACTGTGACGTGGAGGGGGGACAGCGGACGGGCTGAGCCCCTTGGCGCCTCCCGCTGACCTCACCGAAGTGATGCACCAAGGGCAGCGTGTTGGGGGAGCCTACGACATCGGCTAGCGTGTGTGGGTTAGGGTTTCCGAAATATTAGAGGGCGTCATGTAATTGGGAATAACAAGCTGAGGAAATTGGAGGGAAAGGCACCATGTGAGCAAATGGATGCTGTGCAATATGTCATACAAAGTAAACATATATAGTTTATTTAATGCAGCGCTGCCTCTTTCCCTGATGGGGTGTGACTGAGCACACGTCCCCCCGCTGACACGAGTGGCGCGGCCCAAAGTGCTACCTCTGGGCTCTGAGGCACACAGGTGCCGGTCTAACGAGAGGCTGCTTTCCAGTTTGCCCCTGTCGTCATGGAAACTGCTCCATTGATCACGGTGACCGAGTTGCCTTGTATTAGCACTGCAGGTCATGGAGCCGCAACGGAACACAAACTGCAGTACTGCAAGCAGCCACCGGAGGCAATCTGAATCTCTGATCCATCTTCACATGGATAGTAAATGTCACTCGTCATCAGCTTGTGCTTCTTCTAGATTAATCCCATTCTTTAGTGTGCAGTTCTGCATCAAACTCGATTACACAGCACAAGTAAAGTCCTATTATTCATTTATAGATATTAAGTGAATGAACAGTTCAATAAAAGAGTCCATGTAAGGGCCTGAAAGCGGCTGTTGGCTGCTCAGCTCGGGCAGCGTACGTGGAAAGGCGTATGCCAGCGCCCGCCCGCCCGCCGGGATGCCAGCTCCAGAGAAACCGGAATGTGAAACTGAGGCTTTGCCGGATGCCAGCGGCAATGTGTACGGATAGCTGTGTGTGTCTCACACTCTCCTGAGGCGCCTCAGAAGGTTCTAGATAGTAAACAAATGGATGATTCACTGTTGGCCCTGTGCTGAGATGACATGGACCACAAGGCCAGGCGGCATGGAGAGATCAGGTGCCTTTGTTGGTGCAGCTGCCATTCTCTTAGGATCGGCTCCATTTCACTTGCATGGGCCAGAAATGTTCCCACAATTCAGAGTTTAGCTCTTACTGATTACCCAAATCATGACTTGATGGATATCGTGCCTTGACTGGCCAGGAAAGCCGATTGATGTCCACTGAGATGGGAGAGCTCATCCTTCCAAACTCGACCTGCGGGAGACGTCCGAAACCCAGACGGGACTCACACCAAACTCCAGAATCCAGCTCTGCTTAGGAAGCTATTTCAGCAAACCACGTGTGGTTTGGCCCCAATTAAACAAATCTGAAATATAACTGTCTTACATATATTCATTACATTAGAGAGAGAAAGATGAAGCTGTCTGTTATGATTACAGTCTGGTTTGCTTCATTGCTCCGTTTCTTGTAAAGCCTTTCACTTGATGGAGCGTCTGTTTCGAAGCCGCGTGTTTAACAATGACGCACTCCTGATGGCCATTACGCTGCTAGTTAATCATTTAATTAGCACAAATACCGGCATAATCAGCTAGATGTTTGAAGACGTTGATAGCAGTGACTTTGTCCTTTGATAATGAATAATAATAATGTCAGATTGTTGTTAGAGAATGTGTAACAAACGTATCACTTTGAGTTGACATTGATCTTAATAACCTAATAATTATTTGTTGAATGGATAAACACAATAGTGATATTCATAAACAAACACTATGTTACAGGCCACAGGTGCTTTACAATCTCTCTTTACATGTATCTTTATGGCTGGTGTTCCGAGACACAATGCAGATTTAAGTTTGGGTGAAAATCATTCCTATGTACCGGGAAGTTCTCCCACTTTCAGACTGATGAGCTTGCCTTTTGCTGCACAGCATGCTAAGGGATACTTTATAACTCTGTAATGAATCGTTTGGTTGTTCTGATTATCGCAGGATGTCGTAACATGGAGAAAACTACTCAAATGCAGTTTGACAGCCTCAATGATCCCATCCTCAGACATTCTGGCTCGGAATGTAATGAAACAGTGTACGATTAAACAATGACAAAACAGACTGCTAACTCCTGACTGAATCACCCTGAAGTTAATCATATCTGCCCAATTCATACTACTCCTCATTTAAACATTAGACGTTTAAAAATGAAAAAACAATATACTTTGTGTGGGATGTGCAAAATGGAAGGAGAACCACACACACATGCAAACACAGACACAGACACACACACACAAAGTTTGTATTCATCTTTGTGGGGACTCTCCATTCATTTCAAACCCTGATTGCACCAATGACAGCCTTAACCCCTACCCAGCACTAACCTTAACCATAAATAACCAAACTAAATACAAGACTTAAGGTGTTTTTAGTTTTTTTGATTACAATCACAGATTTTTATAAAAATGAGTTTCCCGCCAAAAAAATATCCCCACTGCGTCAAAATGACAGGTTTTTATCATGTAATATATACATAATCCTCCCCCCACACACGCACGCACACACACACAGAGTGCTTGACCCAAATCCATTCTTTACAGTTTGTTTTTCCTTCCCCAGGAAAAAAATGTAAATTATGTCTCACTTGTGTTTTTTATTATATCCCGGCTTAACATACTTGATGTGCTTCTGTGGCAGAAATTGTTGATTAATTCCGAGGTCAAAGCTCTTGAACTTGGTGGAGTGATGCTGAATTGGTGAGCTGGGCCCAAAGATTGCTCATAAAATAAACACTGCCGAGGATGTAAGAATTTTTAACTCAGGTCTATGTTCGTACTCTGTGTCTCGTATAAATCGTACGGGCATTACACACTGAATGGCACTGACGATCCTACACATAGCTGTAAAACGTGCTTGTTTCTAAAATATTATCGCTAACGTTGCAATTTATGTTTCATTGCAGTGTTCCATGAGCCAAATGCAGGCGTTATCAAGCCGAGAACTCTGAGCAAACGCCAAAAAAAAAACTCACAAGCAACTCCGGCAGAACCACCTGCGTCCAGAAGGTGGCGCGTTTTCTACATCGTTGCTATATCGTGACAGAAGATGCCAGAAAGCCGTGTTGGAATAAACACCCCAAACAGAGAAATTCTTCCTCTGAAAACATGAGGATGAGGATGGTTAAATGCCTCCGACGCAAGCTCACTTAATTTTCTCCAATTTTCTTTTCGATAATTTGCCAATCCATTTCTTATATTTACTGATAATTTGAAGCGTCAGTTAAATGTGTAACCTTGTTCCGCAGTTACGGTGATATAGCTATAGAGCAATAAAGTACAAGTAATTAAAACTGCATATTAAATTATTTGAAATATACGTGAACTATAATTTATGGCTATTTGATTTTTTACGGGATATGTAACGTTACTTATGGGAATATGTGTTCTGTAAGTAAGAGAACATGGTCTAAGCCGGTATACTTTCCATTCCGTGAAGCAGAAAATATTAATGCTAAATGCGTCGTGATATGGCTCATTTCTATTGAAACAACAAACGATTTTTTAAAAGTCGGTTTTAAAATAAAGCGCATTTAAATAAACACATCTTTCATTGATTTCTCAATTGTTTCTTGTTTCCCATCATGTATCTTTTAGTTTTGATTAAAGAAGACATTTAATATTATAGAGTTGCAGTTGAAATACATGTGTAACGATAAAAACTGACAGTCATTTATGTCTTGCAATAATTTTCCAAAGATCTTCAATATCTTACTGGCTTAAATTTACATTCCATACCTCCCCGATTTTTTCTTGAAAATAAAAGGGCTCCTTTTATGTTAATAAAAATTTAAACACATGTTTACGATCTGTATTCATTTTCACATGGGTGACAAATTGAATAATGGTTTTAAAGACTAATACGCGTGCGCAGTTTCTTTCCACCCCGGTCCCAAGTGCAAGTGACAGTTGTATATTTACGCTAATTACTATAAAGCGAGGCCTGATTTAGTAGCTTGCAGTCCGGTACAGCGGTAAGACCTCTATCGGAAATCGGGGAGGGGGCTCAGGAAAATGCTACTGACTCTACAGTACACGTTCATCGTGTTACTTCTTTTTTTGCTTTCCAAAGTTTTTTCATCATATTGCACAATTCAAAGTTAAACAAGCCAAACAATAAATCTACATAACGAGAAGTAAAGACCGTCCAAAAAGCTCGTAGTATTTTATATCACGTCTGGGCACAATTGAAAGCCACTTAGTACCACTACTACTTAGAATAATAGCTAATAACATAAACGACGCTGACCAATAAAATGTCAATCGTACACGGTGAACTTAAAAATAAGTTCACACTTCAGTATGCGAATAGATCTTGCGTAGATACTTAAAAATAATGTATGCGCTTAACGAAACTGTTTTAACTCCTTACATTTTTACGTGAAAAAATAAAAGTTTTCGTGGACTAATTTATGAAAAGTGAGCAAGTCATTAATCAGTACAGATTTTGTGTCGTATTTGGACGGTGGGTAAATCCGTTTAATTTGTGTATTTAGATTCAAAGACCTTCGTCCTGCTTTGAATGCACAGAACTTAAAAAAATCAGGTAATGAAATATGTTTCAGTAGTTTTAAAGTGTAATTTACATGCCTGTTAAATGACCATGCAGTAGTTAGGGATTTTAGGATGGCCGTAGTTTTATTTTCCATCCCTGATATACTACATGACTTGTCATTGCACTTGCCACTTTGAAACAGCAGTTTGCATGAGAAAAGCAAAGCAGAGTCCGCATGTCGGGAGAGCTTACAAGCCCATGTTAAAACTTCACGTTACAGTAAGATAGTTTTTTGGACTAAGGGGGGTGGCTGCCCTACGCGCATGTGCGGGTTAAAGGGTTTGGTTGCAATAAAGAGGCGGTTTGAGCCGAGACCGCAGGACTGTGCGTGAAGGCACCTACCCGGATCGCCGCAGCGGTCCCGCACACACATGAGGGATAGATGACACTCATCATCATTCCTGCTGTCAGCCTTACCTTTGCGATTTAAACGAATCACTTTCATGAAACCAGAACTTTCTTGAGAGCGACGTAAAACTTCTGAAAGCCTTACAGTTTGATCCGCAAAACTTCTTTAACTTATCCGACTCAGCCCAGCTCCAATTGTGACACCGCTGGACCCATCGCCTTAGACCAGGTAACAATTTCTTCAGTGTATATGTACATTTTTGTATGAAAATATGCGTTTCGACATCTCAAAAATTTAGGCTTGGGCTCGAAGTGTCGGCACCATCAACATCTCACAGGCTGCGAACTTTTTGAGCAGTTTTTAATTATTTCCAGCGACCGGACGTCTTGCTTTTTAAACAAATAATTGTAACGCAATTAGACGTAGATTTAGACTTAAGTTATACCTTTTCGTATATCATTCCGATTATATGAAACCGCAAACAGTACTTCACAACTTTACAACACAGCTTACATGCAGTAGCAGTCCTATCGAGATCTTCCGGCGATTAGCAGGTGTTACCTTTCTGAAAAGCAACTTTTCGATTGATTAAGTGTTTAGGTATTCTTGTATTTCGGGATTATTTTTAACCACCACCGTGTTCGTGGGAAAAAATAACAATGGTTAGTGCAAAAGTTGCGCAACTTCTTTTCGGAGTTCTTCTTTGCCGCAAAGGATGCGGAGGATGAAGCGCAGATGTATACATGCTGTTGTCCAAGTACATTCTGTTTATGCGTGTATATCTATGTATATGCATTTCGAAGGACCGCGGTTTAAAAATGCGCTTTGAAGGAATTTGGTCAGAAAAAAGGCGGCAGACGGTGTTCATTGAGCGCGAATGTTTCATAGTAGCACTATTTATAAAATAATGATTACTGTTTTACATGTAGTAGTTATTGCTACAATAATAACAATAATAATAATAACAATAATAATAATAGTAATACGGACCGAATCATTCAATTGCAATGAGTTACCCGTGGTACCGCCCGTGTATGAAGGAGTTGAATGTTTTACTACGAACTCAGTTTTAAAAAATTACTTCACTCTGTTGCTTATATATCATTATACTGTATAACAGTTTAAGGAAATAAGTACGTGCTTTTTTGATGACATATGATCATATAAATGGGGTATCGTTATGTTGCTATTATTATCAGTATGATAGTGTTAATGCGTCTTGCATCTTTATCACTGATGTATTTCAATATTCGTTTTATTCGTTACATTTAAACAAGTCAGGCAAATTTTACGGCGTTTAGATATGGACTCGTTTATACTTTATCATTATTTTTACTGTAACAACACAATAACTGCAAATGTATCTGTTAATGGGTGACAGAGCTAAAGGTGTTACAGCAAAACAATCACACAGTGCAATTTATGGAATACATATATAATATGTGTGTGTGTGTGTGTATTTCGTACATAATTGTAAGTCTTTTTATCTACGTTGCCTGGCGTTTTATCTAATGAGACACTGAGTTATACATTAGTGTCTCTGTGCCTGGTTGTTTAATAATAATATGTTACCTAAAAGCTTAAACAGGTGAGCAAGAGTCTAATTAAAATCAACATCTATTTCAAATTATATATGCGTAATATTAATAAAATACGTAGTTACGTGTAGGCCCCAAGAGTAGGAGCAGAGAAAAAGTTACAAATTGCACCAGAATATTATTATTGTTATTGTTTTACATCAAGGAACCGGGTCACAGCGACGCAGAAATGCAATGATTTCCCTACTGTTGGGCATGTCTGCTTTTAAAAATAACATTACTTAACTGTGAAACATTTATTTGTCTTTCTTTTGACATTGTACATTCCATCATGATACGAACACTGGTTTGTTTTAATTGTATTATTTTGTTTTTGTTAAGTCCAGCCACGTGATAGCAGAAAGCTGGCATTTAATTATAACATATACAAAAATATCTAAAAAGGGGGATACAAAATCGGGCGAAAGGATGGCGTGGGCTTGCTGCGTGCGCGGTGTACCTGTGCGCGAGGCGGTCCTTGCTGATATGCGCTGCCGCAGCCGGACATAAGGGCGCGCCCGCGCGTTAACTGCCGCACATTAACATGGGCGACCCAAGAGGCGATACTTCGCCTCGTAATACACACTACACGTCCAGATGTAACATGCCGGCCTCTTCAAACGAAAACCAGCATACTGAAGAAATGTGTATTGGCACTAGAACACCTTTAAAGTGGCTGTAACCACGACAATTAGACTTTAAAGGGACTTTCCTTAATTAACGCGTGCGCAGAATTTACATTCTACAGCTACAAATCACTGTTTTTCATAATAATAATAATAATAATAGTAATATTATTAATAATAATGACAAAGTGTTTAAAGTTGTTTTGATTAGTTTATATATACATTCTTACATTTTTATTATATTATCTTTGATTTTGATTTAATGTTAGACATTTGAATATTATTATTACTATTTATTTTTATTTATTTATTTATTTATTAAAAAAGGTCACTGTGAATGTCGTTGCTAATTATTAATTGTAGCCCATTATTTTCCTGTCTGTGTCGAGATGCACAGGTCCCCCGTTTCCAGACTGGGGGGCAGTAAGGGCAGACTGGCCGCCTTCATCACCTGCGACGCCAGGCAGATTAGCAGGCGCGAAAGGCGGCGGGGCTCGAGTCCTCGCCGGCGTTTGAACAATAAAGCGCGGCTTCTGCTGTCACTTTCCTCGCGATCATCAATGCAACATCTCGCCAATTAGCAAACAAGTCGGGGCCGAAAGCCTCGGGGGGTCAGCCTGGGTCACCAGCCATGCGCGCCAAACGGATGTCCCGAGCTGCACTTGTGGATTTTTTTCGCTTGTTAGTGCTTCGTGTGTATCCACCTATTTTAAGCATTTAGAGTATATTACAGGCGATGTAGCGTAGTCTGTTGAAAAGGTACACTGATCACTGTATGACTCGCGAAAAACCCCGAGTTGCCTGAATATCAGAGGGTTAAGCGTCCCGGGCCGCCTGAACATCAGAGGGTAAAGCGTCCCGGGCGGCCCCGGGCTGACCGCTGATCTCCTTTAATGACTTAGTAAGTAAAAGTCAATTATTTCTGCGTCCTGATCAGAAAAGCAAAATCCCCGGGGGAGCTTTGAGGTCCGGCGGCTCTAATTAGTACTATTTCGCTTTTTATTTACGACGGCCCCTCCCTTCCCCCTCCGCGAACTATAATTGGATATGGTCGTAATCAGATCCGTCATGCAGTTTTATTCTGTTTACTAATATTTTCATTAACCCTCTAAAAACGATCAGCCCCAGGACACTGGAGGCGTTAATAAACTTCCCTTTTTGGAATGTATTGCTGTTTTGTTCATAAAAGCGGCGGTGCATCAATGGTATATTGAGAAGCGTGGAGTTTATATTTAAATTATAAACTACCAAACAAGCACTATACATGGATACAATTAAAGCCTGCGGTAATGGACCGATTATTATGTTTAAATCAACTGTAACAAAGTAAATATTTCCCGAGCCGAGAAACATTTTCAGCTATGATCGTGGAAAAAAAAGTCATTTAATCCACGTAGAAACTCGGAGTGTCATTCAAGGCGAGTGAAACAAAGGGATATTTAGTGTGCTTTATTTGTTCTTATCGAAGCTGATTAAACAGAAAGGCATTTCTCTCAGTGAATGGCTTCTTTCAGTGTACCTGTTTGAAATGGCCCGCAGCGAAATTCCCGGGCTGGGGAAACCGCCCACGCCAAACACACGCAGCGCCGGGGCCGGTCCCGGTCCGGACCAGCCCGACCCGACCCGAACGCTCCGGGGGCTGCCGAGCAAAAAGCGCCGAGTTTATATAAATTAGCTCTATGTTTGTCTATTGACTTTGAAGAAACGCGCCGTAATTATAAAAAAGAACGAAAAAAGCGCACATATCTGGCCGGTAGCGCGTTGTCTGACACGAAAAATAAAACCATTACTTAGAGCGCACGCAAAGCGCCCGTTCGGTGTGATTTACTTCCAAAAAATTTAAACAGTGATTTGCACAATTATAATGATATAATTATGCACGCAGGGTAGTTGCAAAGGAATTTGTCTTGGCCAAAATGTTGCAGGTTAAATCCTTCTAGGTCCTGCTGTAAGATTTAGCTTCACATAACGTGCTGTCTTTAGGGCTAGTAAGGTAAATGGGTGTATTTTGTGTAAAAACGCCCTTCATATGGTTTTTATTCCCGATAAATAGCCACATGCACCTGAATGTCACCCAGTCTGAACGGAATTTCTCTTTCTGTTGCAGCCGGACGGCTGTTGGCTTGCAGTTCACCCACGCAGCAGCCGCTGGTTCTCCGACATGGGAAGTAAGACGCTCCCGGCGCCTGTGCCCCTGCACCCCTCCTTACCCTTGGTAAATTACTCCCTGCTGCAAGCATCAGGCGGCTTCCAGCTGCCCTCAGAGCACATCCCCGGCATCTACAGCTTCAGTACACTGCACGCGGTGCACCTCCACCAGTGGGCGCTGGGCTACCCTCCACTGGCACTGCCACGCTGCACCATCTCCAAGCTGCCGGCGCTGATGGACGCGCGCTTCCCGTTGCCGTCCATCCCCGTGTTTCCGCACGTGGCCGAGCCTAAGCGGGAGAGCGGCGGCCCGGCCACCAAGAGCAAGCCCCGCTTCGACTTCGCCAACCTGGCGGTGGCGGCGACGCAGGAGGAGCCGCTGAAAGCTGAGGACCTGAGCTCGCCGCCGGCCGTGGGCTCCCTGCTGGAGGCGGCCAAGCTCTCGCCCGACCGCAAGCCGAGCCGCGGCCGGCTGCCCTCCAAGACCAAGAAGGAGTTCGTCTGCAAGTTTTGCGGCCGACACTTCACCAAGTCCTACAACCTGCTGATCCACGAGCGCACGCACACGGACGAGAGGCCCTACACCTGCGACATCTGCCACAAGGCCTTCCGGAGGCAGGACCACCTGAGGGACCACAGGTGAGCGCCGAGTCAGGGGCTGTGTCCTGATGCCTCGGGCCGACAGTCGCGTCTATCTACCTGCAGGCCGTTTACGAACCCCGCCCTCGTCGTACATTCAGATGAAGCGCCGCTGTGTGAGGCGGGAGAAAAGCTGAGGCCATGGCGCTGGCCCGTACGGACACGGGCTGACC
>JAABNY020000025.1:20714543-20757193 GCA_015164015.2 Brevimyrus niger | reverse complement strand
TTTTTCTATTTCAGCCCTAGAGATGGTTGTGCCTGAGAATCCCAGCAGATCAGCAGTTTCTGCACTTTGATGAAGCACACTGCCCCCCCACTTCAGAACGCTGTGCTGCGTACCAGGCAGGTGACTTTGATGAAGCACACTGCCCCCCCACGTCAGAATGCTGTGCTGTGTACCAGGCAGGTGACTTCGATGAAGCACACTGCCCCCCCACGTCAGAACGCTGTGCTGTGTACCAGGCAGGTGACTTCGATGAAGCACACTGCCATCCTGCGTCAGACCACTTTCTGCACCTTATCACAAAAACTGCCTCCTGTTCCATTATGTTTCATGTCATCCCAGTTAATCCAGTCACTGTTGCTGAGGATTGTCCACATGACTAATTAAACTCATCCCTTGTTATTTGTGTCTGAGTATTAATATAGTACAATTTTCGTGATTGATGAGCAGTCAGTGAGTCTGGTCGTTACACAAAGCAATTTTTTACTTAGCTGGATCACTTGTCAGATTTAAGGTTGTCTGGGCTAAATGTAAGTGAATGATGATAATGTCCTTAACTACCTTAAACCCAACAAGTTATCTGGTTAAGCAAGAAATCTTGCTTCATGGGACACCCCCCTGCTATGTTGTTATTGTTGCTGCTGGATTTTTTATTTGAAATCTGAAATTTGTAGGATCTACAGCTGTGTGTTAAATGAACACCCCTTTAAGCTTGGCCTGCTTCGGTGAGCAGTGGTGCGGCAGACATGCCTGACGCCAGGCAGGCTGGTGTCAGAGCGTGGGTGACATCCCGTCATCGCGGGCTTGTGTGCACACGCTCTGTGCGACCGTAAGGCATCGTGCGTTTGTGGGAAAGCCCTGATGGTCTTACTCCATGGAAGCATGGTGGGGGGGGGGAAGAGAGCCTGCAGTTCAGAAAGTGTCCGTAATTCATCTGGAACGGTTTATTGTGAAGTGCCAGAGGAAGTTCTTGCCAGTGTACCCCGCACCCCCACCAGAGGTATTTGTTTGCTTTAACTGATCCCAATAGCCCATGTGCTGCTGTTCCAGTTTGCTCTTAAAGTAAGACCCCCTCCCAGTTCTCTCAGCCAGTGAGCTGGGCGTCCTGTCAGCATTGCTATATACAAGGCTGCCCCAGAGGTGCCTGCCGGTGCTCTTTAGTGTAGCCCTTAGCATTGTCCTCCACGATGGAGCTCAGAGCGGGACGGCCCTTTGAGCTCTATGCCTGGGGAGTGGAGCTGGTGGCTAGGCCCCCTCTCAGCAGGGCCATGTCGGGGAAGGGGGGCTGGTCCCCGGGGTCTCGGCCGGGACGTTTATTTATTGTTAATATCACCTAGATGCTTGCTGTCACACCCGGCCTGGCTGCCTGGTGCCTGTAAGACGTCACCCCTCTAGGTGCTGTCAGGACCGGCTGGCCCCAGAGGCTCATGGGACATCTGCAGGAAGCTGGTCTTTTCCTCTTAGTGCCTCGTAAGTCCCAAGGCTATAAGTAGTGATGTGTTTAACATGCTGCCTTCCTGAGAGAATTCTATGTGTATGTCAGGGCTTTGCTGATACGTGCAGTAAAGTGGCTTTTTACATAAATGCTGGTAGTAAGGTGGGTTTGATGTGTCGGCATGCTCTGTGTACGGCTTGAGATGTGGGCAGGAGAAGCTGTCGTGGCGTGAAGGTTCCTGTGGAACTTCGTTTTTTTGGATAGAGGGTGGTACACAGATTTTCTCTTCTGGTGATCTGGTCTTTGGGGCCATGCACGGCTCAGAGTGGGGGATTGTGGGTAATGTACAATGCTGCAGGGGGCAGAATTGGATCCCTGGGGGCAGAGCTGTGCAGTCGGTGGGGCATTGAGGGCAATGTGCTAAACTTCGTAACTGGGAATGTAGCCTGTTACATTTTTGTGGGCTGCCTTGCCCTTCAGCTAACGGGACGCCTGATTAGTTCTCAGGGTTCATGATGCCAGCATTCTGAGATAGTTTGTGATCTGATTTCTGTGACATCCCAGAGTGTTGGGTGTGTAGATCACAGGCAGTGTGGTAACGTCTCTGCATTTTGTGTTGAAACTGGCACTAAAGCATTTGATTATTCTGAATGTTAAATGTAATACTGGCTATTTTAGAATTGTACGGCTGGATTAGAACAATTGTTCCCCGGTTTTAAGAAGCAACGAGTGAGCCCTAGAGCTTTGGCTCCCTCTAGTGGAGACTGCAGAAGTTTCCTGTTTATGTGCCGGAGTGTGTCGTTGTTGCTTATATCCTTCGACTCTGACGGTCACGTTGCTGAGATCAAACCTGCTGAAGCTTGAACAAAACAGTGCAATTTAAATGGTGCCCTCTCGGCTGCGTCACCCTCTAAATCCTCTCAGGTATATTCTGTCTCACCGGCTCTTTCCCTGTGCATTTCCTATCATGACACTCCGCTACCTGTGCCCCCCGCTCCCCACACCTCCTCCTTTAATCCACGGAGAGATGGATGTCCCCGCCGCACGGACAGCACTCCCGTAACAGACGCGCCGCGATCCATCAGTCCCGTAATGGGACACTGCTTTTTAAAGCTGAAACGCGCCCGGCCGAGCTGAGCGTCGGGGGCTGTGAGGAAGTTAATGTAATATACACACACTGTCAGCGCGCTGCGTAAACAAGGCTGAGCGATGCCCCCCCGGCTGCCGTCCAGAGCTTCCGCTGTCTTGTGGTGTGTCTGTTCAGAAACTCGCCTTCCCACCCCCCCCGCACCCCACACCCTGACCCCAGCCAGTCTGCTCTCTGTGTTCCCCCTTCCCCGTGATATGGGCCCCTTGGGGTTTCCTGACGTGTTACTGATGATGATGAAATGTGCAAGACTATTTAGGAAATACTGATCCCTTTTTTTTTTTTTTTTCTTTGGACTCCTCTCCTTGTCGCTGTGGTTGCATCTGCAGCAATTGAATTAGTATCATCTCTTGAAAGTAAAGCGTTCTGGGTTAAACGAGTGTTCAGCTGTTGCGAATTTCACATTTCACTTCTGTTCAAGGGCCAAGATGCGAGTTGGATGCCATTTGGAAAGTATGTTAAGCTATTTCTGTGGCGTGAATGCCGCGCCTTCAGAGTGCCGTGCTCAGGTCAATGTGGTTTGGGGGGGGGGGGGGGGCTCCCACCGTGCCTGGAGGTGGAGGAACCTCCAGAATGTCTGGGGACGCTTGATGTGATTTAAGGAGCTGGGCTTTTGACCAGAGGGTGACAGGTTGGAGGTGCACATGCAGTGATGCTGCTCTCACCTTTATCCCAGACCTCCATGCCACCAGAAATCCCAGCTGGCTACAGATTAAATTAAAGGCTGTTTAAGTTGCTTAATGTCTGCATAAACCAATGCTGAGAAATGCTTGTTATGAATACATGGGGTCCCTCCGCTTGCCAAACACGGACAGCCACTGACATCGGACTGGTCTCTGATGGCTCCACCCGCCTCCTTTGAAACTTATTGATCAGAGCCAAACTTCTCATGCCTTATTAGGTGAGGCCCTGGAGGCCCCGTGATCACGCCATCCGCTAACCCAGATCATTCTCAGCTGATCCCCTCCAGAGCTACCCTGAGCCTCAAACCCCAAACCACGCTGCCAACCCACTGGGTTCTCCGCTTGTGGAAAGTGGATCTCCTGATGCCCCCCCCCACTCCCGTGTTTAAGTGGATTCTGGTTGGGCCGCAGAAGCATAGTCGAGCTGACTTGGCGCCGCGCATCCGCGGAAAAGCCGGCGTTCGGGGTTCTCCTCGGCCCCCGGAGGACCCCGACGGAAACGGTAATTCATCCGTCATGGATGCTGCACGCCCACGCAATGCTGGCCTCCCCATTCCCTGGAAGGCGACGGCTTTCCAGAGCAGCCGTAGCTCCGTCCGGCAATAGCAGGGCTCTGGGTGAAGCTGTTGGGTCAGGATCCTTGGCTGCGTTTGGGGAACAGGGCCGAGCCTCTGATCCAGCTCAGCCACTGGTGCCGCCCGGACTCACCTTCAGTAGCGAGACCTCCTGTTTCTCCAAAGGAAATGCTGGTGGGTTTGTAGAGCTAAATGGGGAGTCAGCGGACGGGCTGCAGCTCTGCACTCTCAGCCTCGCCGCCGTTGGACTCTGTGCTCTGCAGATCGTCCCCTGAGACATCGCGCCTGTGATCACGTCGGCTATGGGGGCCGGAGGGGTGTGTTTGTGTGCTGCCACCAGGCAGCCGGTGCGGTTGGTGGCGCCATCCTGCAGGTGGCGCTGGCGTGCTAAGTAGCAGCTGTAACTGTATCAGTCAGCCAGGTGGCAAGGGCACGTTTACCAGGTGAATGAAGAGAAGGGTTTGAATAAATTTGTGCTTCTGCAGTATGTATTTGGAGTGATTGGGGGGGGGGGATGAGGGTCCTGACAGAATGAAGTGTTAGCAGGCTAGCAAGATGCCCGTTTTCCTTTCTTTACTTTTCCCATCTCTTGAAGGTCTCCCTGCAAATGAAAACCTTCTGGAATGGGACCAGTGAATGTGCTCCGTTTCCCTCCTAGTGTGGTCCTGGTGTCGGGTCTTCCGCCCATGAGGATTGGGTCAGAGCTCAGCCATCGCGGTGGCGCCCCAGTGCCCAGCTCCACTGTTGCCCCACCATCAGTATATAGGTTTGCTGGGGGGTGTGTAGAGGGCTTTGCTTCTGCCCTGTTGAACATGACAAATTTATTCCTTAACTGTTCTTAACACCCTCAAAGGGAACATACCCCCCCAGTGATACCACCAGGGAGTGGAATCTGGTTTAAGTCATGAGTGTGGATCCTAACCCCCCCCCCATCCTTTTAGACACTTTGGCTGGTGCTGGGCCATGGGGGGGGGCTCGGTGTGCAGTACGAGCTCCTCCCCAGCTGCCACGCCCCAGGCATGCTCTCTCTTACCCAGTAGGGGTGCTGTTCCACTCCCCTTCACAGGCTCTCAGGCTCTGTCTGGGTATCAGGGACCCTTAGCGGCGCCCTTAGGGCTATCAGGTCAGGAAGGGGTCCCTGGCAGGTTTTAGATGGATGTTTGCTGAAATGAGACTCTGCTGGGTAACTTTTTATTGAAGGATCTCCTAAATAAGATGCAGGTTGAGCCAGGTCTCAGTTCTAAGGGTTTGTGTAGAGTAATCATCACAGGAGAACATTTTAAACTGAATTTGAGAGAACACTTTTTTACACAGCGTGTTACACCGGATATGGGGCTCTGTCTGCCGGGCCTTGCAGGTAATGCCGGCGTGTTCCGGGCCAGTGGGCCAGGGGGCCGCCAGCCTGCCTGGGAAGTAGGTGACCGCCATCCATGTTTCCAGGAAGAGGGTCGCTCTGCACTCACACCCGCCAGCGTGAAATGGAACCCGCCAAATCCAGCTTTATTTAATAACCAGATGGAAATCTGGGCCGTGGGGGGGCATTCCAGCTGCTATTTATAGAACCGTAAAGAAGTGAAATGTGCAGACATGCCTTATGGGTCCGAGCTGGTGAAACCTTCTTCCGGAAGTTTCCATCACTGCTTATTTACTTCGTGACCCTTTCCAGAGCTCAGCCCGGGCTTCTTCCCTCTCTCCGCACTGTGATTTATTTTCTGTCCGGCCAACCAGAAAATCCAGACCATCAGTTGCTACAGAACCCCCCCGCACCCCCAGTCCCTGCCAAGCGCTTTAAATGACTTCCACATGGTCCCACTGCGTCTCCCACGTTTCAGCCGATCACTCGCCGTGAAGGGCTCGTGTGAACGGGACTGCAGTTGGGCTAATTATATTACCAGCGTGGCTAGCAAGGGCTACTGTACTCTGGGGGGGGCAGGGGGGTGGTCAGGGCATGTTAGCATCCTCAGTGAAAGGAGCCGGTTAGCATGACGGTGACCCTGGATGGGGGCTGGCCTTCCTGGCTGACTTTGGGTCCCTCAGCGTGATTCAGGTGGTCAAGGTGAACTTCAGTCTCTGTTTGTTCTTTAAATATGTGTATTTCATAAGCTATGCCTACTTGACTCAGTATTTCGTTTTAGTTTTAAACTAAATGTGGAGCCTTGAAGTGGAATTTAAAATTAAAATCTTTACATTTAAAATCCCTGGAGCTGTAATTCATTGCCTTAATCAAGCAAGATAAACTGGAGTCAATCTTCACTTCTGTTACCTTTTACAGTGTCTTCAGAAGACAGTCAGAGCGGGTGCTGAAGCTCAGCGATGCTGGGTGTGTGCTCGGAAGGTTGCCGGTTCAAATCCCAATGAGAGGTGGAGGGGTTTTCCTGCGGCACTCCTGAGCAAAGCCCTCGATCCCGGGGTTCCGCGTGACCCCTGCTCCCTCCACTGTTCATCTCTTTGGGTGACAGTGTCGGTCGCATGAATGAATGAATCACTGCAAGACCGAATAGCCAGTGACGTGTGTAAGCATGTGTGTCCCTCAGCCAGAGACGGTGAGCCTCATGGAGTCTGCAGACCATGTGGTGTCACACAGAACTCAGTCCACACGTTACACCATACAGGACATCAAGCCCACAACCTGTATCCTGCCACCACTCCATACCGGAATTACCAGCGGGAGTGGATCATGCTCAGACTGCTTGATGCTGCTCTGTTCTGTGTAATTGCTTAGCATAAGATTCTTGTACTGGGGAATCCCCCCCATCTCTGTAATGAGTGCATGCCTGTGTAAGGTGATGGGGGCGGTGGTGGGGCGGGGGGGCTCGTCATTGAAATGCCACTCTTGAGCCCAGATGCATAAATCTATCCGCTTGATCGTGCTTCGAGATTGAAGGTGTCGTGCGCCTAAGCTTCAGTCCAACAAGTGATTTGAGAAAAAGCCCCCATGAAACGCGCTACGATCTGCTTTCATTTCTGGGGAGTTTGTAGCCAGTGAATGGTGTGCAAATTAGGCATTTGCTGTCAATTACAGTCAGTCTATGTATCAGGCTGTCAGCCTGGGTCCATGTATCTGTGTGCTTCCTCATCACTGCCTGCACCACAGCATTCTGCGTGGTTCTGATCCAGTCACTCCTTCAGGCAGGGAGTGTGTGGATGGATGGATCACTGGCCTCTGGTTATTTAGCACAGTGACAGCCGTCTGTCCTGATCTCTGAGCAAAAGGCAATCAGATCATTCAGGGTTCATGCAGGAACCATGGAACTGCTCGGATTAAAAAGTTGGCCAGGGGGGAGAGTCATGTCTCCTATGTCTTCACCGCCCCCACTTCAGGGGAACTTCTAGCCTTCAGCAACCCTCAGGAATTTTGGTGTGAGCTGCCTGTCCTGTTTTTGGCACAGAAATGAACATTTAGGATGGGGGGGGGGGGGGGGTTAGTGAGACTGATTCTTATTCAGAAATTCAGAGATGCCTCATCAATCCTAAATGCAGGAATAAGAGCAAGACTGTCCCATTTCACCTTTGGCCAACACTCCATCCTGAGTACATCAACCAAAAGATGGCAGCTTATGACATATTAGATCGAGGCGTCTTCCTCGACTGGGATGTTTCTAACCGCTCCCACTAGTACAGTTAATAGTCTGACATAATGGAGAACTGGCTCTGGACCTAAGCCTGTTAAAGCTGCAAGCAGGTCCCCGCGAGCTCCGGGCACGCGGCCGCAGCTCTCTGCCTGCTCTGCTTTGGAGGCCGCAAGAACCTGGGCTTATATTGGGAGCGGCTGCCATCTAGTGGCTGTTCTGTAGTGTTGCACCCAGAATCGATGTTCTACAGCAGGGTATTTCAAATCGAGGTCCGAGCACTGCTGGTTTTCCAGCCTTCCTTTACCTGTCATTCAGGTGTGAAGCCTCTGGCCAATCAGAATCAGTAATTATTAAACTAAATACCTGATAACAAGGCCTGGATTTGGAATCGAGGTCCAAATTTGAAGAAGCCTGTCCTGCAGTCTAGCCAGCTGAGATGTGGAGCGTTTAAGGCACAGGTGTCAGACTCCAGTCCTGGAGGGCCGGAGTCCTGCACATTTTTAGGTTTCCCCTCGTTTAACACACCTGATTCAACTTCTTGTGCTAATTTCCACATAGTTGTTGAGCTGAATCATTTGTGGTGGATAAGGGAAAGAACGAAGATGCACAGGGCAGGCACAGATACAATTTGACACCCCTGGTTTAAGGTCTATCAAACTGCTCGTTTATTCATGGAGGGTTACCTGGAGCAAAAGCTTGCAGTGAAATGTGTTAGTTTCCTCACCCGGGTATAAATATTAGGGATGGTAAGACACACCGATTCTCGTGAAAGTTCACACGGCAACTGTTCCAAATAAATAAGTGTGCACCGGTTACAATATGGGATGAACTTAGAATGCAACGTTTCTAACATATTTGCATCGGCAAAATCCGAGTTAGAACAGTAAATTAAATCATTATGCTTTGTTTATTTCGTTTTATTTATTTAGCTCACGCCTGGCGTTATTAATGTTTTCTGGGTCATCATGCTTTCAAGACACGAGGGATCGATGTCTAACATGGCGAACTTGCTTGTGTTTGTAAACTGTTGCGGGCAAAACAAGCTCTCCTTTGTGTCTGTTTGTGTTTTTTACGCCAGTGCAAAACCGACACGAAAGAAGTACCATACTTTCGGAACTTTATGGAAGTACCGAAAGTACGGTACCTGGTGCAGTGGAAAAACGCCTTTTGAGAGGGTAAGACCGGGCTCAATAAACGGAGCCATCCGTTTCTTTAATTGTTGAAGCGTATTTGGCACTGAGCCGGGAGGAAGTTCATTTTGTTTTTTAAAAGCTTTGTCGGAATTAATCCGCTATGGGAAAGTTAACGAAGCCGGTAACTGATCTTTTATGCACATTGAAAAGTTTAATTTCTTACCATTTAATATTTAGATTAGTTTCCCTCTCTACGCTTTCATGAGCACGCCGTTTAATGCCGGAGCTCCATTTCACCACTGCTGTCAGTCGCCGCTTCTCTGTCGGCCAAGTAGGCCTATCTCGCGAGTTTGTTGTCTGGTCATGCATCGTATCATGTCGAATCACACTGCACCGCGATAGGGGTGAATTGTATCGTATTGCAATGATAATTGCTTTATCTTTAATGTATCGGATCTTTGGCTAATCGTGGAGATGCATGTGTATGGCATCGGCACTGTGGCGGAGATAAATATGCTTCTGCAGCCATGAAATGTCTTTGATTCTTCCACAAACGAGCAGGATTATGTATTGATTTTTTTTACGTGTATGTTGTGCAGTGTGCCTCTGTCTGGGGGGGGGCACTCTTCTTGACAGGCATGTGGGGAGTGTTTTCTGGGATTAATTCTCCTGTGATCAAGCAAGACGACGATGCTGTCAGGAATACAGAAGAGCTGCGCCTGTCCCAGAGTCCCCAGCTGACGTTGTCCCACTATTTTACACAAGTACATGGAAAAATAACAGAATACCCTGTAGCTTAACAGCCCCCCCAGGATCCAAAGGTTTCCATGTGATAGTCACTCATAGGGCTTTACATTGCACCACACATTGTGGCTGTGGCCTACAGACTGCCATAGCAACCCCAGACTCTTTACCCCAGACCAGCAAGGCAAACGGATAGGGCAAACAATAATCAGTCTTGTATTAAGACATTTATAAATATAGCATAATATTTATAATTTAACCTTCTGTCCTATCTGCTTCTGAGTCTGCAATCACATGATTTGGCTCCTGGGGGGGGGGGGGGTGCAGTGTTTAGATATCTGAATAGAAATCCCATCTTCTGGCTCTCAGCGTTGTTGGTGTGAGGCTCTGTGTTTGAAAAGGTCACTGTCCCTCATTGTTATTCCACTGTTGACCTCACAGGATGTGCCGAAGCGGTTCGGGGGGGTGAGCAGCTGGGCTGCGGATGAGGGATGAGTGTGACAGATAAATGGAAAAGCGGGGCTTCACAGAAATTGATGCCACCCTCAAATGGGCCTTTTTGTCTCCAAATGGGCCCGTGAGGTCCAAGTGTCTGTCTTTTTTAAGAAGTTCTGGGTCTTGAGGAATCCCCATTTATTTCCTTTAGACGGTCCTTAAGACAAATATTACATCAGATAAGAAAACCGGGGAATGCAACAGAATATTTGAAGGTGAGGACAAAGTGATGATGTGTGTCGCCTGGGAGGTGTGATGTGTGCAGTGGGTGGGGCTAAAGCACACTGCAGGCCACCTGGCTTTGGAAGGTGGCAGGCCCTCCTGGGTACCATGGCAACCTCCTCCATCAGAAGTCGGAAGTTTAAGTGTATGGCTGGAGGTGTTTTACCAGCCGGACACCAGGGAGCGCTACAGCGTTTTATGGGAGACAGTTGCAGATTGCTTACAGAAAAGCTCGCTCTGGTATGTTCACTGTTTTGACTATCTTCTGGCATGTGTGGCGCCTTCTCATGAGCCTCTCCTGCGTTCTGTGGCCTGGTCCACCTCAGAGGTTAAGCGGGGGCCTCTTGGTGACAGTCATGACACCGATAACGGTCAAGCAGCAAGAAGTTAATCTCAAAGCAGGGCAGTGAGAGGTCAGTGTGCTGTGTCTCTCCATGCTAATTCATGCGCTAATTTGTTTGTTTTACAGTGGCTCTGTGCTCGCTACCATCCCAGCATGCACTACTACGGGCTTGATCCCACGTCCCTACAGATGTCTCGTCTTGGAGAGATTCATGATATTATGACATTTTCTCCCTAAAACTCTCTTGAGTCCCACTGGTCTGTTTGGGTAATGCAGGTGATGTATCGATTAGCTAATCCTCCTCTTTTAGACCCTCCCCTGAAGCATACACTTGTTTACCCTGCGCTTGGCTCATTCTTGCTCTACTGACAAGGCTTAATCACCCGTCCAAGTTGTTTGTTTTTACCCAGGATGCATTGCTGCACCCCAGTGTTTCAGTGTAGTCCTTAAATCTGGTTTTTATGTTCCCAGCACAGAGAGAGGGGCCGGACATTACGGCTATTGATCGTTTTATTAGGCGGGGCCTGAATGCTGTTTGTGTTCTTCTTAATCACTAATTAATCACGAATTACCCAGTAGGTATAGTACTGATTTTATATTGTCTATATGGTCCTTTGGTCCATTACATATTCAACTTTAGAAATAAGCCACTTCAACAAAGCAGAACACTCTCTTTACTTTTAAAAAAAATAAAAATGTTCTTTTAATTGCTTTTAATACCTCTCATTTTTGTCCTGGACATCCAAGTGCCCCCCCCCCCCCTCCCAAATGACCGTGAAGTTTCCATCTGTGAAAGTCCCCGTTCTGCTGTAGTAATGTCCTCCCCGCGTCCTGTGCTGAGTCAGCGTGACGGCGGTACATCATTAAGGTCTTTGCGCTCCATGTTTACGAGCGTTAGGTGATACACAGAAACACACTTTAAGCGCAGAGCAACTAAATCACCCCCCCCCCCCGGCCCAAACTGACTTTCTGGCGTAAATTCGAACAGGAGTCCATATTGACAGGAGCTGCGGATATATTTTCCGCACCGGGCTGTAAAATTGTCTCCTTTTCTTATGTAGACGTCCTGTCTGAATTATGGCTTTGCTCCCTCCTGCCATTTCTCAGAATATGACGCCCCTCATTCTTGCATAGTCACCAACTTTCCACCCAGCTGGGGCTGGATCAGTCTGCTCTGAGACGTGTCGTTTTCCATGCTGATGGGCTGATTGCCTGTGCGGGTCACGTCTCCTTAACGGCGCTGGGTGCTTCTCTTGGTGCCCAGCTTGCCCTTGCTTTCTGATGGCTGTGTTGCGCAGCGTCTATGCTAACTGTCACTTGCTACTAGTCCATGATTGGAAGCATTGTCTTCCTGGCTCCTTGTCAGCTGTGCTTCTGTGATGTATCACCTGCTGTATGCATCTCTGTGGACTGAAACCACGGCTAAATATAAAGCATTCAAGCTTTATGGGGTAAGTGTGTCTTTCCTTTGTGAAACAAAATCCTGGAAGCCGGGGCCCATGTGAGCATGTACATTTTCATGGTGAAATCTGAGCATTTGAAGGTCAGGACTCGAGGCCCTCAGACCACGCTGACCGACACCTTATAGAGCAAGACTTGCTAGCGGAAGAGTCCGGAAATCTGAGGCCGGTTCGTTCATTGACCATAATAGCTCAACGTGCCAGCAAATCGCAGCCCCTATGTTGTTCTGTTAAGCGGTTGTATTAAACCTGGTTGTGATTTACAGCACGTCGCCTGGGTGCTGCTCTTTCTGTACTGGGAAGAGTCAGACGTCATGCATGATATTCGCCCCCTAGTGAGTAATCTCAGGATTGTGGGGAGTGACATTATTTTTAGCAAACGTGGTCCTCAGATTGGGCAGAACTGGGGGCAGAGAGTTGTATAGATTTGAGAGTTTTACCCTCTCAGTGTTACTCCGGAGGGCACCTTAGCCTCCCTGCCGGACTCGGAGCCAACGGTGACCTGGCTGATTTCTGCGGTTGGCTTTCCCCCTGCAGTGTACCCGTGTCTGTCGAGCACTGCGATGTCTGCCCCTGGAGGTGAGTGAATACCTCCACGTCCCACAGCACATGGTGAGGAGCGCCCCCCGAGGTTCAGACCAGGAAGCCTTTCTCTCCAGAGGTCCTGTGTGACAGTGATCCATCCCTTTGGGCAGCAACTTGTCAGGTGACCATGTCTCCTCCAATTAGTGCCCAGATGTTTACTGCGTACGGGGCTATTTCTGTCCTCAGATCCAGCCGTATTCCTGCTTTTATCAAATGCCCAGCTTGATGTCTGCTTTCATAACTGAAGAATCACCATCCCAATCACAGCCTGTAGTTCAGCAGCGCTCCTCCCATTCGTGTCGGTTGTGACAGACCATAAAGTTTTGTTTATGAGAAGGATGTCATATTTAAGAGCTAATTTAGGTCTTCTGGTTTGTCTTTGCACGTTTGTGTTCCTACTGGGAATTACTTTGTTTGTTAAATCAGTGGATCTGTCTGAGTCCCAGAGGTGCTGCATGTCGTCTTCACAAATTGCTCAATCTTAGTGATAAATCAAAGTTTTTCTCTACGTGTGACCTGAGTAGAAACCAGGATGGGGAAGAGGACACTGAGCTAAGCGCCGTGAGCGAAGCACCATAAACAAATGTATCACGGCTTTGCGGTTCTGTCCCACCCCAGGAGACACTGAGGATTCCTGTTTGAGCTGCAGTCCCAGTAGGAAATGGCCATGGCTGTCATCCCTTCATCACCCCTGGGTTCAATACTGGCAGGCGCCGGTTCACCTTCTGAGTCCCAGCGACCTTTCACTTGGTTGTGGTCTTGCTGGCGGCTCTGGCACCTTCCCTGCATCCAGCGGGCCGCTTTACGGGCCTTTGGCACAACCGTCATCTAAATTTTGGCTGAGGATTCATCCTTTCTTACTTTTGGGATGAATGTGCAAATCCTCCCTCAGCAATGGAGCTCCCCCCATGTTAATTGTGATTTAAAGCCTTGCAGTTTAAGCACAGGGTGTCCTTTTGATAGCCACGCTCACATCTGCCCAGTCCCCTCCCCCATCAATCTGCAGCTTTCACCAGGTGACTCGCCATGAGCCAATAAAAGCCTCTTGCCATTGGCTCTGTTGTTCATTAGGTCACATGGCTCCGCCGTCACTTTCCAGGTGTCTCCGTGGCGTGGTGGTTTTGTGAGGGCGCACCCTACGAATGAACGAATGATATCTATCGGCTTGGGCTATGAACAAATGAACGAACGATATGTATCGGCTTGGGCTATGAACGAACGAACGATATCTATCGGCTTGGGCTACGAACGAACGATGCCCTCTTGTCTGCCTCTATGGAAGCCCGGCGAACACCAGTGCATCGCAAGCACCTGTCTGCCGGCCCGGTTGTAAACCGTCCTCTGAACCCCTGATGTGGTTGACTGGCCCAACTTGACCCCAGTTTGCTGCTGTGCACTTGGCCGTTTCTCAGATTGTTCTGTCGTACTGGCCCCCTTTAGCAAAGGCCTCGTGGCGGGGTGTGCACATTGGCCATGTGTTTGTCTGCTGAGGTGACCTGGGGGCCGCGCTTGGAAGCATGCCTCCATTTAGCGCGTAGCTTCACCACATTAAAACCTGCCCCTCGCCACCGTGCTGCTCTCTGCAAACAGCTGTCTGCTTGTTTATGTCACCATGACGTGGAATTCGAGAAGATGAAAGGCCTGATGAGAAACGCTCTCCACTAAGTGAAAGTGTTGCAGGGGGCTTTATCGTGTCCCCCGTCTACTGTGAGGGTGACGTAAAACAGCCATACCTGATACCCCCAGTGACCAAACAAGGCTGAGAGGGCCCTGAGGCTCTCCGGACTAGTGTGTGTAGGTGATGAGGCATGCTCCGCGTGTTTCAGAAGGGACGATGGGGTCTCATGTGGGCTGGCTTGGAGGAGCTCCTTTTGAAGATTGAACTTAATCATGTGGCCTGTAAGCCTGGTAAGGCAGCTGTGGAGATTCCTGTCTGTCTGTCAGTGCAGAGAGGCCTTGATTTTGGGGGGTAGGTACATGTGTTTTAAGGGGGGGGGGGGATGCAGTGTTGTGTAGGATTGACTGTCATGTGTTTGGTGATGTTTCCTAAGTGCATGACATGAGGCATCCTCACCCAATCACGGTGAGTGTCAGGTTGTGGGTCATGCTGTCTTGAAACTGCCTGAGCTCCACGCTAGCAGGTGACAAACGCGCTTAGTTTTTACTTCACATGGGGGGGGGCAGAGGTCAGCTTAGGGGCCTATCTGAGGCATCACTGTGGGTTTCACACTGAACCGGTGAGGCAAGCTGGGGTCTTGCTGACCCACCCCGCTATCCTGTCATCTCAGGCGGTACCCTGTGACCCGGTATGATGACACACCTGCATTTCATTTCCCATCATCCCTAATGACTCCTTAGCTCGGGTCCATGGCAGTGCTCAACAATGCACTGTGGTACAGTGTGTGTAGAAAATTTATAACAAGTTCCTTTTGTGCTGTATGTTTTTGGTTGTCAGTCTGCCACACTGCTGCTGAGGTCATCCTCCACCCCAGACCTCAGTGTCCCCCCTCTCCATGTCCTCCCCACTCTGCAGTCCCTGTCATCGTAAAAAAAAACTGATGTCCTTTAGGACCCGTCATGTCAGATTGCCACGCATGACCAAATGAGGGCGCTGTGATCAGAAGGTTGGGCCCTGAGCGAGGCTGTTAACCGCGATTGCCCCAGCAGCCGTCTGACCCTGCTTTCTCAAAAAATAATGCACATTGCTTCCGATAAAAACAGTTGCTAAATATGAATACTTTCTCTTTTCCATTGTTCTCACTACAGACCTGAGGTGATAGGACGACCCCCCCCCCAATCAGGAGAGAGCGCTTGATCTTGGAGCTTGCAGATGTTGGGTGACATTCTTTCTGGAACTCGGTTATGGTATTGAGTCTTACCTCATCAGCCAGTGTCCACAAAATGTGTTTATTTTTTCCTTCAAGGACGCGCTATTAAAAAAAGCGAATAAAATTAGAAACGTCATTAATTCTCTTGCCACATAGAACTGTCTGCGGCATTCGGCCGTCAGCGGTCGGTCACTCACTGCGTGACTTTTGCGTTGTCTGGCAGAATTAGCCCCAGGCGTGGCTCCGTTACAGGTGTGTGCATGTCACGTCCCATTTGCCCCAAGGGGATTGAGCCTCATCCCATTAGTGTGAAAGTACACGCTGACAAATGTGGGACAATTGAAGGAGACTGTCCAGAACAGGTCTGCCGGGTAAAGGACCTTCAAACTGTTACCTGGGCGTCATTACGTCTTCCTCCCTGGGATAGAGGTGTGACTTTTTCAGGGGCATTGAGAGCATCCATGTGAAGGGGTGTCCCAGGCTTTCAGCTCCAGGTGGGTGTTGGATACAACCCCATTCTCCTGTCATACTTTATAAATGGCTTACGATGACTTGAACTCATCACTTCCTGAATAAAAATAGCATCTACCTCAGGTCGATTTGATACCCTTAGCTCTGCATGTCCCTGTGCACCAATAGATTTCTTAAACTTGTTACCATGAAGTGTTTGTCCAGCGATCGCAGAATGTCCACTCAGCCATGTGGATGAAATGGTAATTCCGATTACTGTCGCTCTGGCGTGTCCCGTTTTAACGATTCATCGATTGAGCATTGTTGAAATTGTAATGAAAATGCTTGACTCAGAAATGGGGACCAGTAACAGCTTCTGGAAATGCAGTCTGTAGACCAGCCAGATCTGGATGTAATGTGACATCATCCCTTTACTTTGTATATGTATCGTTAAAGTTTTGTGCTAAACGCACAGCAGTCTGAAAGCCCCCACCTCCATGGCTGTCTCACGCACATCCTGAACATGCCTCCCTAATCCCCCCCCCCACCCTGCACTCTATTTGCCCGCTGTAAATGAGTGTGTAGAGTGGATCTGTGGCCCCAGAGCGGGGGGGTGGTGGTATCTTTCACCACTGATGAATTGGCTTATAAAGGGCTTGGTTTTGCTCTGGTAAATGTGTGTCCCGCTGTTCGCAAATGAGCGTGGGAGTCACTCACTGGCACCTGCTCCCATAATTGCATCAGTAAATCGTTGCATGATAGTGGCTGCATTCTGCCAATCCCCCCCCAATGCGTGCGTCCTATGTTAACATGTATTCTGGTTAACACATCTACCTACAGGACCTGATTCTGGAGGCAGTCAAACCGCTGCAGTCTGTCAGGGGTCATTACCAAGCCAATAACTGAATGGCTGTACACGGTTGCAATGCAACCTGCTGGTGTTATTCATTCACACTCTGTTTAGTCTGATGGGAGTGAGTAGCTGACATCACTGTGTAATGTGGCAGTACACTGCCCCCCCCCACCCCCCAATGACACTGTAGCTGTCTGTGCCCCTTATGATATGGGTTGGAGTTGCAGGGAGCCATTTGGTTCAGGTTTAATGAGGCAGCTGATTACCCTTTAATCTTATAGCTCCTTCTTGGTCCAAAACAATGTCCTGGAAAGGCACAGTTCTGCAGATGTCAGGTAGTAACAAATACTGGTTTGTTACCAGATGTTTGTAATTATACTCCTATCCCTTAAAGGACAGTATAATTTTCTAGAAGACTAAGTAGCAAGGGTGGTCATGTTTGTAAAGGCTGACTAAAGAACGTCCTTATTTGAGAAATGGGAAGTGTTCATGGCTCAGTGTAAGATATTTTTCTGAAAGATATGGATGTATGATTTATTTTCAGAAAGGATTTTTTTCCCCAGCTTCAGGACCTACCATAGTTTGGACCATCCTCACCTGGCAAAGGACTGCTATTCATCTCAGCTGTCAGTACCAGCTGTCTTTTTAGTTATGGTTAATTCCTTACTTGCATGTACATTTGCTGGAGTATTTATGTTCACCTTGTGATAATAAATATTCTTTCTGTGAAGTGATGGTGTATTTCTCTCTATGCCACCCTGAAATTGCCCTCCCTATGTATAGTGTGTAATAGGTTGGTTCTGGGGCAGGAATCGGCAGTGAAGATGAGTGGTGGAAGGTAGCATGATGAAGGTAGCATGATGTGTCCTCGTATGGATTTCTCACATGTCCTTGCATTGTCACTCCGGCTCAGAGTGTTCATCATATCATCTATATGTGTGACATGGGTGTAACGAGAGCCAGCATTTGAAGATGAGCAGTGGCCATGTGTCATCCATTATTTATAATTATAAGATGGAGCCAATTCCAGCATTGGAGGCAGGATACACCCTGGGCAGGTTGCATGCAAACTTATGTGCCACTTGGAGTAGGCAGTGGACTGACTTTGGGGGTGCGAGATGGCCTCTGGTCATGGTGAGTGGGTTGCCGTGGAAATAGGTAGTAGATTGAGATGATAAATGAGTGTGATGGAAGAGGGCAAAGCCATAGTGGAATATGGGCCCCACCCTACCAAAACACAATGAAAACAGATACATCCTTCACCGCAAACCCTTTAACTCTGGTATTATACCAAAAAAGCCATAGCCCAGTCTGTCAGCCATGCCTGAAAGCATTCTCATAAGTAAAGCTTTACTGTCATCTCACCCATGTACACAGGAAAGTGAAATAATGTTCTTCCTCAATGCTACATTCCTGACATTACAGTGCTGAAGACTGACTTATGGAATCATTTACTAACACATTTCCATTTTCCCCTGTGAGCAGCACAACTCTCATTTCTTAAATTTCCTAATAGACCCCATTTTTCAACCCCCCCCCCCAGCACATCTCTCAGGTGACACAGCGAGGCCCCCCTCTTCCCAGCCAGTGTCCAGACCACGCCAACCCGTCACTTTAAACCACATTAAGGTTTCAGAAGGCTGTAAACATCCCACCATTCTGTTCCATTATCTGCAGGCACGCAGGTCTGCACGGGAACAGACAGAAATGCGCACCAGTACGCTTTAAAAGCCTCTTGCCGTGGAACACTGCTCTCCACAAATCGATGTGTGAATTGTTTCCGGGGGGGGCTGCCCAGCTTCACGTTCTCAACGCAAACTCAACTTTCACATCTTCACCAGCCTTATGCTTGCCTTTCTGACTTCTTAGCTTGGGGAGGGGGCAACACAGGCCACCCTCTTGCCACTTAACCAGGAGGCAGACAGCCCAGAACATCGCCTCAGGTCAGGGGACTTTCCTCTGATCCAGTTTACAGTCAATAGTGCTCCTGAGAACTTCGAAACCCCACAAATGTCTCACTGTTCAACTGGTATGTAAGCAACAGGTCATCACTACATGGGAGGACACCACCAGTAGGGGGCAGCTGACTGGAGAGACGCTGCTATTAGAGGATGATAAATATCCTGTGGGGACGAGGCACACACTGTGGTCTCTATCCCACCATACAGGTACTGCTGAACATTCCTCTGTGTGACAAAGCACCACTTTATCGTGACGCCCTTGTTGCATTTCTCACATGTCACCCATGACTCAACGCTTTTATTTTCCCCCAACCAGATCACCGGACACTGCCTGACTCTCACAACCCCCCCAGCGATGCATCACGACTGGCTGCTCACCACATGCCCTCGCCCTGGCTGTCACTTCCTGTCCTCTTGGGATCACCTGCATAAAAATATTCCGGCTCCCTGCTGCCACCGATGACTTTGCATGATGCGGGACAGTGGAGCGGGTCAGATGCAGAAGAACTCCAGGTGAGGATCCCGTTGGGGGGCCAGACGCCCCCACATAAGAACACGCTACTTACCTCACTGATGCACGCTGCCCGTGTCACAGAACCACGGACAGATAATCCTGGATTTCCATTCACTGGTGGGTTATCAGGCAAGCCCCTCCCCGCTAAATAATTGATGATCATTTCACTTCCTCTGCAACATGGGTAATTTAGGGCACCAGCTAGCTGCATATAGGCATGGGAAGCCCTGGGTAAACTACATACACCCCCCCCCCCTGACGGCTCCTGTAACAGAGTAGGCCGTTTACACACACGTCGTTGGAATGACAGCACGATTATAGTCCTACATTCCACGTATCATTTACCAGCACTTCAATTGCGCTGAATCTCAGTCCTTGTTTTCTCTTCCCTGAATCAGCAATTAAGTGAAGCAACAATGAACATTTAAATGTTTTATTTCCCCTTTCATTACGTGTCCAAATTACCACCGTTAATTATTTTCACTACGAAAGCACGTTCAGACCCTTGTGCGACACTCACTAAACACACGCAGAGGATCGATATTCCATTACCTGCTCAAGCAGATGGTTCAGCATGTGCACCGGGAACCGTTACCGCTGGACTGCAGGGGGCGCCATCAGCATAAACCTCAAGCTGCAGATTCGAGTCCCAGGGGCCCATCAAGAGGCGGAGAGGCTGTGGTTAAATAACCAGCCCCGGAAAATTCAGGCCGCATCAGGTGGCGACAAACAGGACCCCTTCAGTGCCCCCGACCCGGCTGGGTCCACGAGCCTCACGGCTCTGGATTGTGTCTCTTCATTTCACAGTCCATTAGCTCAGCGGCAAAAACATGGATGGGCTTCAGCTCCCCTGGCTGGACAATATCGGAGCGGACGTCAAGAGCCATAGAACTTTCCATCGGCCCCCTCGTGGCCGCAGAAGCAGAAACCGATCCTCACACTCTGTCCCTCGCATGTTTACGTTTCCCACAGGCCCCTCTGTCACGGATCACGGGTTTCGGGAAACGCGTGTGTGTCATCACATGACTAGGTTTCACGTGGATCGAGGCCGTATGTCCTGCTGTTGGAACCAAACTCCTTACTGTCGCTCAGAGGTACCCAACCGCTGCCTCATCTGGTTCATGCTTACACACTCTGGGCAGCCCTTGTCTAAACATGTAGCACGAGCAGAACCTCCTGCCGTCTGTGTTGGACACATGCAGAGCCAGGGGACTGGCCTCCTTGGAGTTACGGCTGTCAAACAGGAAATTGGACAGCAAAACAGCTGAGACTGACGGGAGAAGTATAATGGGGGAAAAGGGGGGGATTTAGCTCCTACCCCACGGAAAGGAATAAAAGCAGATGAACACATAAATTGTACCAGTTCATTCAGTGAAACTGCTTGATTTGAAACCTCTCATGCAGAACGTCTGCTCACAGCTTGAGCGATGTCTCACTTTCAGCTCTACCAGAGATGATCACAGGTAGGCGGATCTGTCCTTTCTGTCCTTGACCATAAGGGTCAGATTTTGAGGCATGGGGGCTAGGGTTGTGTTAAAATTGGCACTTTCTATAGCCTGAAATAAACAGACACACACAGCCATCATACCCACCCCTTCCCCAAAGCATAACCCCCCCCCACTGAAAACTGACCACATTGCCTGGTTCTGTACCCCCCCCCTCCCACTTTCCCCAGGAAATGCATCACAGCCCCCATCTCCACACTGCAATCTCAGCACTTTTGCTCGCTGGCCCAGCAGGGTTACTGTGAGATGTAGCTGATGTTAATCACAGAGGAACTGTGAGCACTCCCCCAGGCTGAGCCCCCCCCCCACAGGTCCTCATCTTCAGGCTGACTGTGAAAAAAGGTCGGAAGTGGGGGCAGAGGACCATAAAACAGTATGGGCATTTGATGGAGCCCCACTGCCCTGGAGTCTGAATCTCAGACCCAAAACCACCCCATCTGAGGTAAAAGATCTCAAAGGAGACGGGAATCATCCTTCCTGTTTTCTGGGACCCTCCTCCACCCCCAAAGCGATTACCGGGACCCTCAATAGATTTCATTCACTTACATCTTTCTTACCAACAAAGGATGTGCCGGTCCTATAAACCTGAGAGTAGATGACCTCAGCCCGGTAAATTTCAGATCACTGTCACGCCTTTACGAGACGGGAGGCAGCGGGAGGGGATAATCGCTGACCCGCTCCAACCGCACAGCTTCCAGTGCTGACGCTGCAGCCAAATTGAAGTGCTTCGTCTCACCAACAATAAAAACAGGCTTTGCTTTGTACTTCCAGGACATGACTGCTTGGGTAAATGCGTCCCGGGAGCAGCTGCGCCTGATGTTGGACATGAGAGATCACAGTGACATCTACCGAGAGCATTAATCCAGGCTGCAGAGCACAGCTGCTTATGAACCCTTGCAGGGTGCGACCGCTAAATAAGTTGACTACTTACCCAAGTCTGTCCCAGTCCAGGCAGGATGAAGGATCCCATACAGGCATCCTACACTCCGGTCCGGAGACTCGCCTTCCGGAGTCATCCAGAGCTCTCCTGCTGCGTTGCGTGGGCATGACTGGCGCCTCTGAATCCTGCCACTTAATCCATCAAATTAGGCTGTCCATTCGTCACACCGTGGCCTTGATGGCTTCTGTGAGGGATGCCGGCCCAATCGGAGTTGGGGGAGATTATTCCTTTACGCCTGTCATCTTCCTTTACAAAGTGGAGGCGACACTCCTACCAGCAGCGACAGAGCAGGCGAGCAGAAACATCACACGTTCAGCCATCCAACACATGCCAGAGCAGTAAGACTTACCAACATAAAACCTGCATTTATCCAAACCTGCCCCTGCTCACAATGAACTGCAGACATTAGGGCGCTCCTTATATGAAGGGCACAATTTTATTCCAATCCTACCCCCCCCTTCACTAACACTAACCTGATGAATTCAACACTCAATCAAACTTTTAAACACACCAAACAGATTGTGACGCTCGTTACGCCGATTCCCAGCTCTCCAGGGATGCGTAACGACCCCATCTGCCACCCGGACCCGTTATGTCTTGGATCAGAGCCAGAAATGCATGTGTAGTGCAGAGGTGCATAAGGGGAGCTGGGTTCACCATCAGAACCGTTTGCACATGCGATTTTCTATCCAGATGCAGTTCAGGGCAGGCTGGCCACTCACCTGTGCGAGGAACACACAGGGAGATCTCAGACAGTTCAGAAGAATCTCCCAGTGTTCTGACTGGGGGAGACACACACCGTGAGAGACTGGGCGTGCGGGACTCAGACGGAGAGGCCCCCACATCTGTCACGATGGTCGCTTCCTACATCATGTGACACCAAGCTGGTTCTCAGTGAATCGGCAGGACTCCTGAGAACACCCTTCCAGAAGACTCCTTCCTGCCAATGCCCAGGTCACATGACGTGGGACATAGCGCAGGCTCCTCACCGGCATCGCGAGGTGTGATTCCTATGAAACCTCCACCCTGTTCTCGGGAGCGACCTGCTCATTCTAAGCTAGCTGTAGATATTCCCCCCCTGTAGATGTCCCCCACTTTGCAGCTGTAAGTGTAACAGGAATCCAGGTGTTTCTGACCACACTGACTAGTGGTCACCAAAGTGGTTGAAATGTGGTGTCAGCTGCTGTCCGGATGGCTTGGGGGGGGGGGAGGGGGTCATAATCTAATTTATTGGCCTTTTTGCAGAAAAGGAAACCCCACTGATGCTGGGGGTTTGACCCCGGTTTCTCTCTCTGGCAGCATGGTCTTGGGCTTCCCAGGTACCTGGCCCATTTCAAGCAGCCAGCGAGTAGTGACAGAGTGGGGCCATGCTGTGTTCTCGAACAAAGTTTCGGACTACCGGAGTAGAAGAGAGCGAGTCTGAGGGGATGGGATTGGAACCGACGCTTATGAGTTTAGCCTGGGGCCAGGAACAGAGGATCGCAAAGGAAATAAGTGGAGATTGACGGTCGCCGCATGGTCGGCACCGAGTTCATCTCGGTGGTTTGACCTTTGCAATGGCAGAGCTTCCTGGCACTGCCTCAGGAACCTCTCTCTGTAAGCACTCTGCACTGGGAATCCTGCAGCGGTTTGCGGGAGGGAGAAATGGGATGTTCAGAACCTCCAGCTGCTTGGGCTTTGTGTACTGTCAGTGTCACACTCTGCAGTCTCACTCAAATGCGAGCTGTATGTAAATAGCTTGCTGTATCTGTCTCAGGGCCGCAGCCCTTCTTTATTGATATTTTAATTGTTCCGGGATGGCCCGCTCTGAGATAACGACGGAGCCTTTGAAGCAGAGCAGTTCTGTCGACGTGGAATCCCTAATGCGTCAGTGGTGCTTGATCAGTCCAGTCACACCAGCCCGCGTCCCAGCCAGATCCGTGATCGCAAACACCTGCCGATATGAACCCCAGGGGCCCCCTTCCGAACAGGACAGCCGCTACATGCCAAATGCTCGTCGTTCAAGATGGTGCAAATGCGACAAGCCACCAAGATCATGCTGCTAGAGACGGAGCTTGGGATCGAACGCCAGGCTTCTGTGGGGCTCCTTCCATTGCAAAACGGCCAGTCGGTGGATTTATGACCCCCAGCAGCTCACATGCAGCCCTTAATGTGAATAAATACCTGTCAGATAGATGCCTTGGTTGGAAAAATGCACGTAAACAAAGACGAAAGGTGTCTCTGCAAAGGAGCGTGGGAAATCTGTCTGCAACCATGTTTCAACCACTTCGGTGACCACTAGTCAGCGTGATCAGAAACTCCAGGATTCCTTTTACAATCACAGCTGCAAAGTGCTCTACAAAATTCAAAATGCCAATATTATCGACTGAGAAATGCGGGAGCATAACCAGCTGGGTTGCATTAAGCAGGAGCAACAGACCCCGACCTTGATCCCCCCCCACATAGGAGCTGGGATGCTGTTACAGTGCCATTGTAATGAAGAGACAGTCACCGCGATCAGTGTGTCACACTTTATTGTATCAGTGTTTCCATACCGAGCCCTGGCAGTCACATGCAGTCCCATCTATCACAGACAGCATCTTTAGATATACGTCATGCCACTTCATACAGCTCAGTGTCTCCATTATGTTAGTGCTCTATTATTGGAATCTTGTTACCAGCACAGGTGCGTCCCATTCACCCTCATGCCCGCCCGCTTCTCCTCGGAGAAACACGCACACCCTCATCTTAGCCTCAATCAGCAAATGAAACACACAGCAGTCAGGAGCACAAACCAAAGCGGGTCTCCCGGGATGCGATGGGCCGTTGACGGAGCCCTGGAAGGGACCATGAGGACACGCTAATCACCCTGAGCAAGCGCTAATCACTTTTAGCTAGAGGGGGTCCTCAGTGGTAGCTGGAGAATCCCAATCTATTCTCAAACCTGCACACGGTCTCCAGGTCTCCAAATTCGGAAGCGTCCATGTCGTCGTCACTGCCGGTCCCGCTGCCCAGAAACGAGCGCATCTCCTGCCCCAATGAGTCCCGGACGTTGAAGTACGGAAGGTCGGGATGCGGCCCCTGGACCTCGCTGTTCCCCTGACCCATGCACTTCTGCCTTTGGTAGTACTTGGAGAACTTGTTGAAGATGACGGTGATCGGCAGGGCCACCACCAGCAGGCCACAGATGATGCACACCGTCGCAATCATCTTGCCGCCGAGGCTCACGGGGTAGGTGTCCCCATAGCCGACAGTAGTCATGCTGATGGTCGCCCACCACCAACCCACGGGGATGCTGTGCAGCTCCGACTCCTCCTCCTCCTTCTCCACGAAGTAGATGAGGACGGAGAAGATCGAGATGCCCACGGAGAGGAAGAGCACAAGCAGGCCCACCTCGTGGTAGCTGTGCCTGAGGGTAGCGCCGAGGGAGCGCAGGCCCACCGAGTGCCTGGCCAACTTGAGGATGCGAAAGATGCGCATGAGCCTCAGGACCTGCACCACCTTGCCGACATTCTGCAGGTCCTCGTTCTCCTCGCTGTCCTCGTCCACCGAGTCGAACGCCAGCGTGGCGTAGAAGGGCACGATGGACACGAAGTCGATGATGTTGAGGGGACTGCTCAGAAACTTACACAGGCAAGGTGTCACCAGCAGCCGCACGAGGAACTCCACCGAGAAGCAGAGGACGCAGACGATCTCAAAGACCTCCAGCACAGGGTCCTCCACCGCCTTCTCGTTGGCGTCGAACCGCTGGAACTCAGGCATGCTGTGGACGCACATGGCTACGATGGAGGTGATGACCACACACAAGGAGGCCACGGCGAGCAGCTTAGCCGAACGCGAATAACCGGGGTTCTCCATCCGAAGCCAGATGCTCTTCCTGACCTCGGAGCACCAGGAGCCCTCGAACTTCTCAAGGTCTTTATCCATGAGGGAGAGCTCCTCAAAGGAGGAGTCAAGGCTATGCTGCTGCTCATCGCTCCGGCGCTCCCAGTCATTCTCCTCGGCATACTCCTTCTGCTCGTGGAAGCGATTGCTGCAGCAGGAGTCCAGGTGGAGCTCCTTGATGCCCCAGTACTCGATCTCCTGGCTGAAGGAGAGGACACAGAGCTCCTCCATCAGATGCATCTTGCCGGTGTGGTAGAAGTTGAGCACATAGAGGAAAAAGCGCGGGTTCCTGTCAAAGTAATACTCCTTCTCGGTCACGTTGTAGTCATCGCAGAGCTCCAGGATGGCCTCCTCAGAGTGGCAGGCTAGAAGGCGGCCCAGTCGGGTTTGGGGGAAGCGTAGCAGAGTGCTGGGGTCCACCTGCTGCTTGTAGCCCCCCACGTTAAGATTGACGAAGCCCATCTGCTCACCACGAGCATGGAGGGCCTGTCCATACACCATAGTGGGTCACACGGGGCAGCAGGACTCAGAAGAAGATGACACAGATTTCAGCTCCACCACCTGCAACAGCAGAACAGAACCCAAGTCTAATTTGCACCAAAATAAACTTTTTCACTCAAGCTGACACCATAAGAACATAAGAAATTTACAAAGGAGTGGAGGCCATTTAACCCATCAAGCTCGATTGAGGAGAACTTAACTAATAGCTCAGAGCTGTTAAAATCTTATCTAGCTCGGATTTAAAGGAACCCAGGGTTTTAGCCTGCATTACACTAACAGGAAGACTATTCCATACTCTAACTACATGCTGTGTAAAGAAGTAATGTAATGGTGAAAATCCACAGGATGTGATCAAATACACACAGGATATGTCAGGATGTTGAAGAACCAACCCACTTTTTAAAAATAAATTATCGAATAAAATATAACCTGCAACTCCCAAAAGCCCAGAACAAAACACAGGTAATAGTAAAAGAAGCAACTAGACTACAGGAGTGCCGCTGTCAGGGCAGGTCCCACACCAGAACGCAAACGGCGATACATTTTTAAACACCGACAGGGCACATCATGGTACTTTTATGAAAAGAAACAGCTGAAATTGCACTTCGAAATAAATCCGGAATAAAGAGCACTAGCCAGAATACTCCATAAATGTACGCTCATCAGTCAAAGCGGGATATGTGCATATCAGTAGAGCCAGCTTCCCTACAATGTCAAAAATTACATTAGGAATCACCGGCACAATAAAGTTGACCTGCCTTAAAACCTGTGCAGAGTCACTTCAACTTGCAGACACATACGAATTACTGAACACTCCCACTCACAAGTGCATCTATACACTGCTGTGGTAACAGAATAAAATACCAAATAAGTCCCCGTATTCGAGAAGCGACATACTGAATTAGGGGCTCATCGCTTCCAGTACAAGACCAAGAGGACTTAAGGTTTCGTTGAAAATGCAAGAAAAAGGTGGAAACATCGGGTCCGCCGTCAACTTTGTTATATTATCCCGGGTCTCACCCCGCAGACCAGCCCAGCTCAGCCCGGCGCCGCCCCGCAGCTCACCGTCAAACATCTTCGCTAACTTTTCCAGGGAAGATGTGCCGCTCTCCGCGTGTCCCGCAGTGAACTGGCGACCGCGAGCTGGGCGCGCGCCGCACCGGTGTTCACGAGGATGCCAGCCTGCGCCAACTGTCCGTGGCTATTGGCTCGCGCGCTCCTCCCCCGCGAAGTGAACGCGCGTGCTGAGAGTACGCGCTCAGAGTGCATCCAGGCTGCAGAGGAAGGGAGTGCGAGGCATTTAGATCCCCCGTGCGCTGCTAGTTGGTGGGTCCAAATCCGAGGCGCTCTTGGAGAAATTGATCTATATGCACTTTATGTTTCTGGCTAGATTATCTATATGCACGGTATGTTTCTGGCTAGATTAGCTCCCTCTGAGGTATGCTGTAAATTAGATTTGCCCCGAAACTTGGAGATACTGTTAATTTTGCTTAATTACTATCTGCGCAAATTTGAAGACTAGATGCAAAATGGGTTTAAGGGTAATCGGGTGGTCCACATACGTTCAGATGTTTGAGAAGTACGGATGGACGATACACTGATTTTCTTTTCGATTCCTTACCAACTGAGGTGCCTGGAGGGCCGAAGCCCTGTGTACCTTAGTTCTTTCCCTGATCCACCACAAGTGATTCAGCTCCAGAGCTTTGTGGTAATTAGCACAAGGAGTTGAATCGGGTGTGTTAAATGCGGGAAAACCCAAAAACTGCAGGGCTCCGGTCCTCCAGGACTGGAGTTTGAACACCCGTGCCTTACCAAGGTCGATATTCTTGATAGCCCCCTTTCCCCCTTATGGGAAGCTCTGACTGGTACTAGGTCTCTGTCCTGCTTCCTATAATGATATAAACATATAAATTACCAGGTAGAAAAACGCCGATATTTTAATGTTAGAGTCGATTCTCAAAATTAAACAATCGATACTTTCTCCAGTTTCATTACCTATAGTATAATCCCTCCTAACACCGCACCCAACATCAATTGGCCTGCACGAAAAATAAAAATAACCCAAGATATTATTCTAGTTTATGTTTTCAAACGGTTTTCAACTTTTTTTTTCCAATCTTAGGGCAAGTCACATACACTTAGCATTGGAGTCCGTGCACACGACTCGTATATCAAAACTATAAGGGAAAACGGGAAAAGAAATAAATAAACTTGAGAAGAACCACAAAAGAACCAAATGTGCAAGATCCGCTGGAAATTCTGCAATGACAGACTTGGACGCACTACAGGCAGGATGCAAGTGCTGCACTTAGTGTGAGTCTATAGGTGCTCACCCGTAATTCAGGGCGAAGAGGGCTGCAAATCATCGCTTGCATGACACGCTCACTATCAATCTACCCGCTTTGATTTCCAACCCCCCCAACAGGAAAATTACTGAATCTACTTTGTCTCCTGCATAGACAAATCACATGCTGTTGTTGTTGCTGCAGTGCGTTTGTCGTCACACACAGTTTCTCGTAGATTGACGGCACATCTCACCGCGGTTCTCCGACTGCGGCAATAAAAGTTCTTACTGATATCGGTTTAATACTAAATTTAATGGTATACTAGGATTATCGTTTTAAAGCAATTAACCTTTTACAAATGAGTAATTTTCTAAAGGCCTATAAAATTATTTTATCACACTCTTTCCGGTTAAAAAGGTCTCACAAAACCACCTTTTCATTCACAGTATTAATTGTGAACGGCTGCTATTATAATTTTTAAAAAGTAGAACAAAGATCAACGCTATCAGACCAACGTCGAGACTATGTTACTAGAATTGGGTATTTAACTTTTTATGTTATTAGTGGGTTCCTGTCGTCACATTTACAAGATTCTTAGGGAGATGACACGTTTTTATCAAAGCAGTTAATTAAAAAAACATTTACCATGAATCCAGATAACCAGATTCACCAATGCAGTGTTTAGTGTGCGCCTCTGCGGGTGAACTTCCATATCGGCCGTTGATTGGCTTAAACACCAGCGCCATCTAGAGGAACAGTGCCATAATTTCAAACGAAAATCCAAAGCGCTCCGGTTTGTCCTGGTTCGATACACATGTGGTGGATTTCATTATACGAATGAGTCTATTCATTTTTCAAATAAGATACATAATACTTTTCTTTTGTCTCTAGTATCGACTGCAGTCTTGAGAGAGCGTGTACTTTTATAATGGGAATGGATTATATGGGTACTAAATTGCCAGCGTCAATACAGCAGAAAGCATAGATCAGCTTAATTCGATTGCGCTGTGTATCGCATTGCTACCAGTAGACGGCACACTAACGCAAGCAGCGGCATCCTAAGCTGCCCAACAGGAGATGCCTTCATTTATTGCAGGGTTTCCGTTTCCATACACAGGTCTGGGCGTTTTACCTAAATTATCCTCCTTGTGTCCCACATTCAATAAACAGTACTTCACATAAGATACATATGTACTTGCACAATTTATTTATACATTTTATGACAACTGATATGTTCAATGTAAGATTTCACTCACTGGTTTCAGCTTTTTATCTGATAAGAGGTTTTATACAAGATCACAAGCAGAGGGAGTGAATGCTTACACATGGCTCTGGTGACACATGGCGGCTGGTAAGTGTTGAAAATGCCCAGAAACCAGCCCAGAAGCCCCCCCCCCCATCTGTCATAGTGCTCACGGGACATGTTACACTGCCACCTGCTGGACAGCTAGAGCTGTATTGCTGGCTATCCCACGGCACTGTGGCACAGCGGGCAGAAGGCATGGCGGCTGACTTCCTGCTCCAGGGCGCAGTGCTTGCAAACACTGCACATCCAGAACTGGTACTCCGAGATGGGCCGGCCCGTCACGATGCAGGTGGGCAGTTTCCCCTCAGCCCTGTGGGGAGCAGAGCACCGGGACCCTTGTGAGAAGGACTTACGGGAGTAACGACTGAACAGAGTCCCCCCTACACAGCGCACGACTCATGCCAGAACAACAATCAGCGGCGGCGGCAGAGGTGCAGATTTCAAGTCCAAAGAGTACAAATCCAGACCAAGATTTTGTTTCAATCAACCAGCTGAGTACTCTGTGACTGTGACTCTTCATGCTCAACTGGTTGGTTAAAACAAAAGTCTGGATTTGTACTCTCTGGACCTGGAATCTCCACAACTATGATTGGACGATTTCCACCTGAGATCGAGGAATTACATCTTAATCTTAACTGATTATATATGCAGATCCAGAGCCAATAGTGCTACTGTTCTGTGCACACATGCCCACTCTTCTAATTGCTGCAGCCCTTTGCTGATTTGGTAGGGATGTAACGATACACTCAACTCACAATTCGATAATACAATTTTCTCACAATTCTTTAACAGAATGAGCTGCAGACAAATTTATTCAAAAACATTAATTTATTTATCCTTCGAAACTGTGAAAAATGTGTCCTCTTCTTAACAGTGCAACTGAATTTGAATAAAATACTGTTAAAAAAACCCAAATCAAAATAAAAATCAACTTTTCAAATAAACAGTAACACGTTACACTAACTGCACCTTCATAATGCTTTTACATTGCATTCATAAAACGTTCGTTACACCTTCATATTTTCATTAAGTATTCAGAAATTCATAAACATCATGCATGTTTCCTTTATATCCTAACATCCTTCAACAGTTGTAATATACATTAATAACAAACACTATATAATAATAACAAACATAATTGTATAATCATGTCATGTTTGTTATTAATGTACATTAAAGCTGTTAAGGGATGGTAGGATGTTAAAGTGTACTTGCATGCTGCTTATGAGTGTTCTATGAACGCATTGTAAAGGTACACTGAATGTTCTATGAATGCATTATGAAGGTGCACTTAATGTAAAGCGTTACTAAAACTAAGGCTTGCATGTGCAGCTTTTTAGCACAGTTTGCCCTTTTAATAGTCCTGGTGGTGGTGAATTGAGCTCACTGCGGTGCCAGTGGGGATGCTGAAGCATGTTCCTTGTGGTATTTGTGTGTTATCAGTCTTTTACAATGTTTGCACTCAATATTTGTCCTGTCTGTGCTTTTTTCACCGTTTTCATTTGTGATTACAGGAAAGCAAAGTACTTAGATCAAAGGTCAAACTGTAGATTGTATACAATCCTACCTGGGAACGATTATAGACTCAAAACTCAGGTTTGGATTGATTTGTGAAGCTGTGTGTAAAAAGGGCCTGTTCTGTCTGAGGAAATTGAGCCGCTTCCACATAGATAGATCCATCATGAGCCTGCTTTATCAGGCTTTTACTGAATCAGTTTTATCGTTTGGGTTAGCGGCTTGGTTTGGGAATCTTTCACTGGAAAAATAAAGACTTAGATAATTAAGTGGTCTAGTAGGCTGATTAAGGAACCACGGGCAAACTTGGAGACTCTATATGTGAGTCAAATACAGCGCATAACCAACTCAGTATTAGTTGACATTTCTCATCCATTACATACTGAGTTTCAGCTTCTTCCATCTGGTCACAGGTTCATAATTCTCAGGTGCAGGACAAAACGATACAGAAAGAGTTTTATTCCGGCAGCAATTACACTAAGGAATAAGTTAAAAGTTATAGCTATTTATATTCTTAGGATTTCATTATTTTATATATCTATTTATTTATTAATATTATTTAACTGATAGTACTGTTTTTACTGTTTATTGTTAGGGATGTACCCCATATTGTGGTATAATGAGTGACGTGTGATATGTGTTTTTTGTGTTTCTCCTATATGGGTTTGTGTACCAATAAAGTTACTTGAACTTGAAGCTGAAATTCCACCACACCGCTGATTTAGGATCCGTGGTTGTGTCCTCAATTTCAAATTCGCTCGCCATCTCGCATTCAGTCAAAACCAAAAACTACGTTACAGTGACATCTGGCGTCTAACTAAGCGATTCGTTATCCACATCAGCCGGTTTAAGTAGTCATACATTTACATCGATTTTTAACCGACCCGCGATTCATCGTTACATGCCTTCTGATTGGCTATGCACAACGTCATTCAGAAGTGGTCACGGGTCCGTGCTGCTCTCACCTCTCAGGGGTGCCGTCCAGCTCGGACTTCCTGTTGTCCTTGGGGCTGTATTTGGTGAAGATCTCCAGGGCCAGGTCTTCATACATCTGCCTCTGCTCCGGCCTCAGGCTCTCCAGGGACTCGAGCCTGATGAAGGCCCGTGAGCAGGTTCCGAAGGCCCGGTTGGCAGAGGAGCAGATGGCTAAGAGTGAGTAGATCTCCACAGCAGGGATGATGTCCTCGTAGTCACGGAGATGCAACGCTACAGGGAGGTTACCGTACATGTTACTTCCTGTTTGCTTTTATAAGATCACATCATTCCATATCTGAGTAAATTACATTGTGTTATGCGCTCTCCTATTGTCAAAGTGTGAGATTTATGAGTCATAAACCAGAGCTGATGAACATTTATGGGTCTGGTTAGTCAGACGAAGTCATGTGAAATATTGCCATCGTGCCCCACAGCTTATCGCCGGATTTCTGGATCCTAAGAGGAAATTTTCAAACAAGTCGTCTTCTGATGCTTTTGAAGACCAACCTGACCCTCAGTGAGGTGTGTTTGTGAGGAGGACTCGAACACAGAGGTCAGTACTGACCAGGTGGCCAGGGTGCATTTCCCCAGTGAGAAGTCGGTGTTTGGCCCAGCGATAAACGGTAACATCGCAACCCCACCAGCAGGGAGCATAGCACGGTACACAGACTCCGGCCCCTGATCTGATTTAGTGCGTCCTGATCTGGGCTGTATGTCAGTGTGTGTACACAGGTGGCCCATCAGCAAGCTGCCCCCCCCCCTTTGCCCAGTAGACAGAGCGCAGCGTGATCCTGTTTACCCTCCAGACCCGGGTGATTCACTGCCAGGCCGCCATAAACACAAGACACATTTTTCACAGGAGCTGTTGGGTATGGAGCATGGTAACACGTGCGGATGCTTATTTGAGTGAGGGTGGGGGCAGGTCTCTGCCAGACCATCTATGGCTCACTGTTAATCTGTCAAGAAAGCCGAGGCCCCCGTCAGACAGGCCCACGCTTTGCTCTCTTTATAGCCCTGCTTCTCCAGCACACACACTAACCAGTGCCCTGGTATGGTTCGAATTAAAGAGCCACTGCACTTCCCCCAAGGTCCAAGTACTGCCACATTCACAGTGTGGACGCCGCTTCAAACACATCAAACGCTGACCCCACTGCCCTCCCTCTCCGACCCCCGAGGTCCCACGGTGGCCCTGTGAAGTCACCCCGGGAGGGCCAGGTCATCATTCTGGGCTCTGGTTCAGCCTGACCTGACGACCTCCATCTATGCGCCCTGCTACCCCGCGAGATGGCAAAGAACATCTGCAGGCTCTGGGCCTTCAGAGCATGATGATCTTCACGCTGAACCTTGAGGACAAAAGGGACCCCCCCCCCCCCCAGCGTACTCTCAAACAGAAAAACTCTTTACACTGTACATGCGGAGAAGCTCACTGCACCCAGCTCCCCACACCACACAATGACACTGTATTGGATTTATAATGCCCTTTACTGGCTCACTGGCACAACAAACCAGCTCACATCCCTGAAGTGGGGCATTTCAATACCATAAAAAAAAGGGGTGAAGGGGGCATGCCCGCGCGGGCAGAGGGGTCTGTACCTGTCCTCATGGCCGCATCCACGTAGCCCTCGTACAGCTGCCTCTGTGCCAGCAGGAAGAAGTGGTAGGCCTCAGCACCACGCCAGGCGCTGTCCACAACACGGCTGTCTGACGACGCGTCCTCCTCCAGCAGACCGGCCAGAGCGGACGTGGCCTGAACGGGGCACCGTGCAAATCACATGACCACCAGGCCTGGGAAGCTGCTGGGAGCTGAGACAGACCTCTGATAAAGGGCACAGAGTGCAGCTCTTTCCCCAGATGAAATGTTTCTGGCGAGTGTCAGTATTTGGGTATGAAAGTTTGTAATGCGAGCGGTGGCCAGTAGGGGGCCCACCTCGGACTTCCGGCCCTGGGCGCGGTCATGCTGCGAGGCCTTCATCTGGCCGTGGTAATCCTCCACGAGCAGGGCTGCCAGCACGTACAGCTTCTTCACCCTCAGCGGCTTGGTCCTCCTCTTGGCCTCCTCGTCTGCAATCTGGGGCGCGATCACTTGGCCCCGTTAAACACGTACGCCTCCACGGCCCCTCGCTTACCCGCCACGCCGCTTGCCAGTCCCAATGGGGTCCCTGTGCTTACAGATAGGTGCCCCCTGCACCCGTCGCCCCATCACCTTGAACATGAGCTTGGCCGCCTCCGGGAAGTGCCGCGCCTTGCGGTACAGCTCCACCGCCTCCAGCGTCTTGTTCTTCTCCAGCAAGTGCGAGGCGTACTTGGCCAAGAGTGAGCCGATCTCCTTCATGTTGTGATCCTTGGCCAGCTCCACGGCCTTGTTCCACTGCGAGCACAGCGAGGACACGTGAGCGCTATAGACGCCAGGCGGCGGGCCTGTACGCCCCCAACGGGACCGGCGGTGCCGGGTGCAGGTCACACGGGCACTGCGGGGGGCCACTTCCTCTGACCATCTGCGGCTACGTGGCTCACTGGCTAAAAGTAACCAAATTAACAAGCTAATCAGAGACACAAGGGTGCAGACACGCCCGTTTCCTGTGCAAGACTCCATTATCGCAACTGGGATCTCGGGCAGCCATAGCAACGAGAGGATAATTACCACTCATTTCTGTAACAAGGCAGTGTGACACAGTAAACGCAGAGGGGAAGCGGCCGATCCCATCCCTGACTGTCCTGCCGACTTCCCACCGCGTCCTATGCGCACACCAGGCCTCACCTGGTTCAGGTGCACGCAGGCGTCCACTGCGGCCTTGGGCTGACTGCACCTCAGGTACGCGCCCACCGCCTGCTCGCACATGCCCACCGTGACAAACATCTGCCCGATCTCCTACGGTTGAGGCCAAAGGACACACTCAGATGTCATGCAATCCGCTCCAGGCTCCGCCCCCCGGGGCTCTCACCGGCAGCAGCTTGTGGTTCTCTGGCAGTGAGCTGGCCAACCTCTCCAGGCCTTCGTAGTCCTCCAGCATGTAGTAGCACTCAGCCAGCCGCTCCTGGTTGCGGCCCTGGAGGTAATACTGCACGGCATTCAGCCTGGAATGAGAAACGTGGCTCAGGACTCATGGGACCGACTGCAAAATCGGTGCAGACTGACTCCTTAGCACCACCCGCACGCCAGGCACCCGCATTAAATGCTTGACAGCCAAGAGGTTTCCTTAAAGCTTCCTTAAACCCCTCGTGAGATTGTTACCATTTCTGTCGGTCTGCAAAGTAATCCCCGATGGCGTTGTAGGCCTGCTCCAGTAGCGCGTCGTCGCTGTCCCCCGAGCCGGACTTCAGCAGCTGCAGAACCCGGAACCAGTCGCCCAGCTTGATCCGCAGGCTGATGGCCAGGTCCCTGGGCGGGGGACGGGGGTTGGGGGTCAGGGGAAGCTGGCAGGGACCTGGCTGCGTGCAGGAGCGCAGACGCAGATGCCTCACCTGCGGTCCATGTCCAGGTACATGCGCTCCGCCTCCTCAAAGCGGCCGAAGTAGGCGGCCACTTCGGCTCGCTTCATGGCCTCGCTGTGCAGGTGGGCCAGCCGCTGGACCAGCTCGATGCCCTGGAAGTCCCCACAGCGCACGAAGGCCTGCTCTGCAGTCGCCAGGTCCAGCTTCTGCAGGCCTGCCTCGGCCAACAGGCGCCTGTGTGACGGACACCCGGGGGGGGGGCACTGCTGAGCAGACCGGCCTGCTGCCTCAGGTCTGTGCAGCGGGTCTGGGGTGACTGCACTGCTGTTCAGCAGTGGCCCTTGCGCAGGCCGCATACAGACCACACACACTTTACACGCAGTCCTCACTCTGTATACACGGGACGCGCTCTGCACGCGGCCCTCACACGGGACACGCGCTCTCACATGCACTGTCATTTCAGGGGCATTAACAGGGGCTGCGTCCTCCTTCATGCTGATGCAGAGGTTCAGCAGTGCCCCCCCCCTCCCTCCAGGCTCACAGACAGTCCCTTAATGGGATGGGATGGGTTGACAGAGAGTGTGGACTGAGCTCTGCTTTTTCCCCCGTACCTCCAAATTCCACCATAGGCTGTGAGAAGTGACAAGGGGAGCTCAACTGGACTGGCTAGACAGCCACACACACGCATGCACCCAGCATAACCCCCCCAGTGGTCTGGATCCTCCACAGATCGCTTGTGCAGAGGCAGGCTAGGGGATGAATGGCTCCCATTGTCCATTCATCTCCGAGGCTGCCGGTGATGGCCGAGTCACGGGCTTCGCTGACATCACGTCTCCCGCCGCACATTTAGAAAAGGCTCTCGCCTGGCGGGGTCGTTACCAGAGTCGGGGGTGTGGGTTGTCCTCGATGAACTGCGAGGCATCCTCAATGCCCACCTTCTCCATCAGCGCCCGGCTGTCCCTCAGCGAGCGGATCTCAAAGTTGATCAGGTAGTCCTTGTTGGGCCTCTCCGGGTCCTAAACACAGTCACACGCAGCGCATGAGAGTGTGTGTCCGTGTGTATATCGTTGTGCATGTACGTGTGTGTGCATATATCAGTGTGTGTGCATGTGTGTGTAGAGAGGGATGTGTGGATACCATAACAGCGGCTGCTCTCTAACAGTGAATAACACCCAGTCAGCAGAAGCTCCTTTACCTTCAGGATCTCATCCAACAGGACTGACTTTATCTCCAGGTCCTCAAAGCTGCAGATGTAGCCAGACGTCTGGATCGGCTCCTGAATGCGTGACGGAGGGAGAACCGGAAACGCAATCAGACACACCGTTAAAGTTCCGTCTCCCTGAAATATGCCGATTTGTAGAAGAATGTGACATGATGAATGTCAGCGACTCAGGGGCGTCATGCTACATTTAAGAGCGTGGTGTGAAGCGTGTGCGTTCCAGTAGCGTGTCAGCGCACATGGGGAGGGCGTGTGCTTCCACATTAGCCGAGCGGATCTCCGGCCCGGTTTCTCACCCCGAGGAGACCCCGGGGGAGATTGGGGGGCCTCCCACATGGCTCTGGGGGTTTATTTTCATAGTGTAGTGAGGGCTCTGCCTGCCCAAAGATTGTGGGGCCCAGGGGAAAACACGGGGGGGGAAGGCATGTGCCCACCGCCTCACCTCAGGGTCCAAGTTCCGGAAGACATACATCCTGGTCTTCTCCATCATGGCGAACAGGTCGGGGTTGTCGCTCGCCCACTGCATGTCCCATACGTCCTTCCGCTCAAACTTCAGTTGGTCCCCCGCCGCCTGTGCTCCCCCGGGGCCACCACCATCCCCCCCAGCCCCCCGGGGCTCCAGGTCAAAGAACGTCAGCACCCCCGCAATATCAATGATGGCCAGTCGGCTGCAGGAGATAAGCACCCCATGATCGCTAGAGCTGCGTCCCCTCATGATAAAGCAGACAATCACAGGTCATGGTGACAGACACGGCTAGTGCCAGGGTAGGATTTCACCTGGAGTTGCAGTTGAGGGAGACCTGGTAGGCACGGTAACTGGGCGTGTACCTCTGCACCAGGCTGACGCCAGGCAGGCTGTACCTCTGGATGGTGCCGGACTCCCGGGCCTGATCACAAACACTCTCATCAGCAGGGAAGGTCACATTAAGCTCATTTAGGGACATGCAGTTTATAATTGGTGTCACATTAAGACTATAGGTGACTCAACCGTTGTTATTTGCAGTTAGTGGGGGAATTAAGGGGCCAGTTCAGGGACGTACCGCAATGAGAGTCAGCCGGGGTACATACCAAAATAAGAGTCTTATCTGTCGCTGTCATGCAGCAGATGGGATCTTTGGTTGTCTAAGAAGAAAAAAAAAAAACATACACGTCTGAGATAAATGACCACCTACAAACTGCAGTGAATGAAGAGAGAGCATCTCAACAGGGTTTTCAGAGCCAGATCAGACTTCTCCTCCACCCGTGATTAAAAGCAACCACCCAGGAAAGAGCGACCGGCCCTAATAACTATGTGCAAAGCGAGGGGGGGGGGGTGGTCTCGCACTCGCTGACTCAGAGAAGACAGCACCCAGTGTTTATCGTCATCCGCAGACGCTTGGGGAGGAGAGGGGGGGCCACTCACAGCGGCAGCCTTGGAGAAGTCCAGCGAGCCGTCAGCCAGGTTATCGTCGACGTGATACACCCTGAAGGGACGACAGGGGGTGAGAGACCCCGAATGTGACAGCGCAGGGTAACAGAACCTTCCGGGCAGCGGCGCCCCCGAGCCTCACCTCTCCCTGCCCTCCTTCCTGGTCCGGGTGACCTGATTAATCTCCAGGGCGGTCAGCTTCTTCGCCACGCGGTACTGCCAGATGTAGAAGGCCTCTCTGGAGGCGGCGATGACGTGGCTCTTCGTCATGGTTACGAACAGCGGCTCTGAGGAAGGCCCGTCAGGGACAGTTAACCCCGCAGGAGTCAGACATGGTGTATGTTTAGTCTGAGAAAGATTCACGACCCAGTGCAGTGCCCATGGAAGGGGCTCACAGGGGCCCCAGCATCTGCCTCTGCCTCAACTGGAAACACGAGGCTGAACATTCATTCATAACCACTCCTCCATTGTCATCTTTCTTTATTTCATTTCTTTGTCCTCCCTTTTCCATGTTTTTGTATAATACTGTCTTAATGATTTTGTAATGTATTCACAACACCCACGTAAAGTGACTCAGCAGTGAAAAGCAGTGACGTGAAAATAAAGTGAACTGACCAGAACGGAATAAGCTAATGTGTACGTAGCGCGGCCGTCCTCCGAAGGCACACAGCATGTTAATAACACCACTAAACGCTGCCGTCGGCATACTCTCCGGCTCTTCACGACTTCACTGTGTGCCTTTTTTGTGCCTTCGGACATCCACACCCTTTGGTACTTTCCACTGCACTGGCCCCTGATCGCGGCGGCTGGCACAGCTTCCCAAGAGAGAGAGGAATTTTGCGGCATTGCCGAGAAGCTGTGGAAGGCCGGCTGCAGCGGGGTTTGACTGCGCCGGCCCTTTGAGGCTGGTGAGCGCAGACGGCGACGCCGCAGTGGGGCCCTTCTGGCATGTCAGCGAGGCCCCCGGGGATGATGGGGCCAAGCAACACACACGTCACACCAGACCGAGAGCACCCCGACGGAGAGCACGGAGCAGGGGTGACTACTCACCGATGTCGATGTATTTGGAGTCCAGTGGGGTCCCAATCGAGTTACAGAGGACCAGCACGAACTGGAAAAGCAGACAGAGAGCAGCAGGGGCTGTAACAGGAAGCTTTGGACGGCAGAGAGCACACAGCCCCAGAGAGTTCCTCAACGTGATGAAGCAGCACTCTCTTCTTAGTGACAGGAGACTGACAGGAGGCTACAGATGACATCACCACCGGCACAGACAGACAAGCATGCCTCACGCCAGCCCGGTCCTGGAGGCCCAAAACTGGCAACCGCGTTAGCCAACATCGCTCCCCCAAACAGAGACTGAACGCGAGGGGCAGCGGAAAGACGCCCCCCAGCATCGCGACCCTCCAGGAACGGGATCACGGCGAACATGAGCCGGCACAGTGGACAACGCGAGGCCGGTGGCGGGCGTACCATGGCACTCGCCGATTCCGGCTCAGCATCCTCCTGGCCGCCGCAAGCGTGGCAGACAGAGACATGGGTAAGGGGAGGGGGAGCATTTTTTGCATTTATATTTAGCAGATGTACATTATTCAGAAGGCAGGGTCACACAGTAAATGGGGGGTTATGGGTCTTGTTCAAATCACATGCTGACACTGATTTGAACACTGAACCTTCACCCTCTGAGAGACACAGCAGCCTCAGCTAAAGCCCCCACGGGCATCAGGACACTCGTTTAACTCTCTCTCTCCGTTCTGACGTTGCTAGTGGTCTAAAGTCAGACACACAACTGGGGGGGGGCTGATGGGGGGAGGGGGACGCATACCTGAGGGTGAGAGTCGTCTGCCTTGGTGGCCAGGATGCAGAAGTCCCCACAAGTGCTGATGGACAGCAGGCTCTTGACATACTTCACATGCTTCTCGTTGTTCTTGGTGTCCCAGAAGACCAGGCAGTACTCCGGGCGGTCAGGCCGGGTGTAGGCGTACACCACTGTGCTGGAGCAGTAACCCCACTGTCCACCAGATCGCGGAAGGGGAGGAGGAGCAACAGTAAGCTTTAGAAGGCAGGGAGCACGCGGCCCGAGAGAGCTCCTCATCGGGATGGAGCAGCACTTTCTTTAGTGGCAGGAGACTGGAAGGCATGAGTGCACCTGAAACCGTCTTCGAGTGAAAGCTTCTACGAGGGGCTAACGTACAGAGGCCCAAAAAGGGTTTGCGGAACCACGTCTGGTCACAGTGCCGGTCAGTCCTATAGGTGACACAGGCAGCCGCCTAGGGCATCAACTTCTGAGGCGGCCACTGACTCGGCAGCCGATTTCACTTTGCCGTTAATGGGGGCACCGTTAGTGATGCTCAAATACTGTGGCCGTCACATTGGCTAGAACCGGTACCGCGTGGTCATGTGATCAACTCAGGGGCGTCCTAATCATGGCCCTGCGAGGGAGCACACAGGGACGCAGTGTGAACCCCCCCCCCCCCCCGCCCACTGCACTCGATTAGCCCCAGGCAGAGAACAAGAGCCAAGCCAGCGAAATATGAATCCTGAAAGGTAAACGGTTATTTTCTGCGGCGTGTCGGCTGCTCGCTGTCAGCATGGAGGCCCGTCAGCATGCTGGGCCATTAGCAAGACGGCCGTCGCGTGGTCAGCAAGCGAGATGTTGGCCAGGCTGAACTGAAGGGCCCTCAGTGTCAGCATCACAGGGAGCCATGGATCAAACTGGCCAGGAGAGCAGAAAATTCTGAGGGCGTCATCTAAATGGGGACACGCAGCCACACCCACAACCCGTCCCCCAAAGCCCCCCCCAGGACTCAAAAAGTTCATACTTGCAACTACATATTTACACATAACCTGAATGTTTAGTGACCCAGAACAACACTGATCACTTTGAATGACCTTGTAGTCCGGCCTGATGTTGGCAAAGTAAATGAAGGAGTCCACAGCCAGGGCAATCCTCAGTCCTCCGCCTTCCCAGGATACCGCTGTGATCTGCTTCCCAGGAACCTTCAAGGTCCGCAGATGCTGCACAGGAAGTAAATGAGGGTGAGGAAGGGAGTCTGCAGCCTATCACTGGCATAACAGGGCACAAGGCTGGGGGGGGGATCCCACACTGAGGATGCCAATCCATTGCAGGGTGCGCATGCACACATACACACACACACACACACTCACACAACTTAGAGGTACCAGTTAGCCTAACTGCATATGATTTCACTGCAGAGGGAAACCAGAGTACTTGGAGGAAACCTGCATGACAGAGGGAGCATGCAAGCTGCACAAACACGAAGCCGGACTGAGGACTGAGGTGACATGCTACAGACTGAGCCTCCAGGTAGCCCCACTGCTAAACCACCATCCTGCATCACCTCTACTGTGAGTGCTGGCCTGTATCCCAAAATGCACTAGTACTCCAGCCTTGTGTTCCCCGGACGCCATTAGTAGAGTCGCATCGGGCCTCACCTCCCCAAACGCTGTGTAGAACTGCACCACATTGACGTCCTTATCCAGGGATGCCGCCCTCTGGCAGCCGGAGACAGCCAGCACGCTACCACACTGGTTCCACTGGATGCTGGCCACGGTCATGCCGGTGTCAATCAGCACAGGATCTGGGCCAGGGAGAAGAGCACAGCGCCACAGGGATATTCTGATTGGGCCAGCTTCACCCATGATGTAATTTCCTATTTATTCACTTTCAAGCCAATCACAATCCAGGAACATATATATGAAAACAACCAGCCAACATAACAGCAGTGCTAACATTATGGAGGAGGGGCAAGCCCAGGGCATACTCACTCTCGTCATTCTCATAGCGCATGATCTGGACGCGGCCGTTGTCGAAGCAGATGGCGAGGCAGGGACAATCGGGCTCCACGTAACCCTCTGTCCCCGGATACCAGTGGATCCCAGCGATGCTGACGGCACCCGTGACATTGGCCAGGCAGCTGACGGTCATCTTCACCTGTGACACGAAACGCAATGGGCCAGTGACAGAGTGCTCCCCTTCAGGGACTGGGGATGCTGGTGCGGGAGTCAGGCCACTTACGATGAAGTTGCCCTGGTTGTCATAGATGTGGATCTCGCCATTGGCCATCCCAAACAGGAGGATCTTGCTGTCAGGTGACCAGGCCACATGCGCCAGCTGAATACCTTTCAGTTCTTTCCCCCAAATCCGGTTACCTGTAATGCAAACCAGCAATCAACTGGGTCCGCCAACCAACCGGCAACCAACATGTGGTTGGTTGGTCTTGCCTCCTCTAGTTGCTTGGATGTACCTCCTCTACAATCTGATTGGTTATCTCTCTGAACCAATCATTTTTCATTCTGCCCTCAGAAAAATTTTGTGTAAGTAAAACTCCCATGAGCTCAGAACAGCTATTCTCTGCTTCTTTTGCCTATAGGGGGCTCCCTAGCAAGCTTACCATCGACCGACCCCACGATGACTGCCCCGTCCTCGTACACAATGCAGATCTTCTGCCCATCTGCATTCCAGCTCATACTCCTCACCACTGACTTGTTCCTGTTGTTGATCATCTCTTCATACCAGGAGCCTGGCAAGCCGATCAGGGGGTTAATCACTTAGATGGGTGCAGGACTGAAATTTTGGTTATAATAATTCACTTTTTGGTCAGATGGGTTATTGAACATTCCATTGGTAGTTGACATGTCCTTAAAATTATGAATCTGGCCCCATAGCAAAAAATGTTTGAAAT
>JAABNY020000025.1:20700810-20714443 GCA_015164015.2 Brevimyrus niger | reverse complement strand
GTTATTGAACATTCCATTGGTAGTTGACATGTCCTTAAAATTATGAATCTGGCCCCATAGCAAAAAATGTTTGAAATCGATCTGATTCTCCATCAGAGAGGTCTAGTCTGAAAAATCACGGAAACGCTTGTAGCATTAGTGCAACATATCGTAAACAGAAGTGAGGATCACACGATGGCTAAGTAGTTCAGAATTGCACGTGCTTCACAGCTGTCACTTCAGCAAGGGACAGGGGAGGGTTTCCCATTATTTAAAGCACAAAGCACTGTCCTGTGTATTGTACTGTAAGTCCTGTGAAAAACTGTCTTGTCACTAGCTGTCCGTCTGTCACACCGTCGTCATGAGGGAATATTATTCTGTGCCATTATACGTGATTGAACTGTGGTTAATATTGTTCACTTCTACGCCACACACCCAATCCCTCCACACCTTTGTACAGCATCCAGACGATGATGAGGCCATTCTGGTCGCTTGTGGTCAGCTTCTGGTATTGCTCGTTCCATGTCACCACCTGAACCGCACCTGCGTGACGGGGGAGTGAGAACACGCTGGGTGCTTCATGTTCCAAAGCGTACCGGACTTATGGGGACGCAAACAGCACAATGACTCACCACTGTGACCCTCCAGAGTCTGGTTCATGGACAGGTTACTAGGCGCTGCAAGTCCTTTGAGTTTGGCATCATCTGCACAAAAGCAGAGGGAAATGCCATTAATGAGGGGAATCACCTGCACCCTTCCAAGGAGAATACAGGTGGATGGATGGATGTCTCTGGTGCAAGTGAAACTCTTCAGATACTTAAAACATTTACATTATATCACACCCACGAGCATTATACGATGAGGGGCACAGATCTTCCTTTTTTGGGTATACTATACCAGCAGCTCAAGTTTATTTAGACAGAGCGAATGGCCACAGTGGCTGGACTATGGGAGGTGCCCACAGAAAAGATGCAGCATGTGTTAATCTCTGCTGCGTGGCCAGGCCTGTAGCAGCCATCACCTGTCTGTGAGTCCAGCCTGAGCACCTTGAGCAAACCGTCCTCCCCCCCGCAGGCGATGAAGCCCTGGTCCTTGTTCCAGGACACGCATTTAAGCCGGACGTTGTTTGGGATGGCGATCTGCAAACGGACAGATGTGAAACAAAACACGGTGAATCAAACACACTGGATTGTTTCAAAAGACCCATCACCAGAAAACGCAAATATAGAACTGTTGGAAAGAAAGGAAAAGAAAGGGATTTATGAGATTCGTATTACTTCGTGCACATGCAAGAGCTTGCCTGCGATAGGATGTTTAGAAACGCGTTATAAATTATTCGTATAGGCTTTTGCGTTTTTTTTTTATCTTACCTTTTTACTCAGGTAAATAAACATCGCTGCTGCTTCACAACGAACGACCACGTCTGGACAACTAGTTACCCCCTGGGGTACCTAACGGGCGAAATTTACTAATGGTTGTATGTGGTCATAGTTTTAATTTAAACATCCTCCTGAAAAATCATTTTGCTTTATGTAAAATTGCTCTTCTATGCATTAAAAGGCACCATCCATTAGCCTTGCACTAGCTAGCCGCTTCGGATGTACGCAGAGATTCCCGAAAGCTTTTCTCGGTTTCCTGGTAACCAAAAACCGGAAGTACACAATCCAACTCTTCCGGTAGGAATACTGCGGTTTATGGAGTTCTGCTTAACGCAGCGTGTTTACCTTAACGCAACTCTGAAGAGGATGGGGAATACTTTTCATAACAACATTCATTTTTAAATTACAATTCAGTCAGCGTTACTCTTCATTGTATGTACGATGACACCATGTAATCATCATTTATATATCATGAATAATGCACACCCATTCGAGTACCAGAGCCCTTTTAGCCAGAGACAATAGAAAACCTTGTAATAGCTATAAGCTTACACTAGTAAAGCAGACTACGTACCCTTACCCGAGACACAAAATCAGAGCCTCAGAATGACGTTTACCGGCACAGTAACTGAAATGCACAAGGATTTTTTCCCTGGTGTTAGTCCACTGGTTACAAGTAGAGATGGGCGATCCACATTTTTTTCACTTATGATCCAATTCCGATACAGATTCCGATACAAGAGCTATTTTTGCTTTGTTATATTTTGCATATATTATTTAATATTATTCATTTTTTAGCTAGTAAATACAGATGGGAAAAATGTATGACAAAAATAGGCTACTACAAACATACATAACATACTGTTCCACCTCGTTTGTTTTAATCGTTTTTGAGGCATTTGCAATTCAATATGAATATGTTCAAAGCAAGTATACACAAGTGGCGAATGCTTAAAAAATTTAACAGTTTTCTCTTATTGGCGTCAGCTCAGTTAAACTTTGTTGCGATGGCAGCCCGTCTTGTATCACAAGCTGCAGAGAGTTCGCAAAATAGTCCAATTAAGTTAGCGACTCCCAAATCATCCATTGCCTTGTTTTGTCTCGCAGTTGCATGCGCGTTATTAAATGGGATTGACCATTAAACGGTATTCCCACCTCAAAACTTTTATTTTACATAGACTGCAAATCGCTGTGCTACTGGTTTCTGTTAAAAGCATATAATACTCCCAGATCGTCACGTCTCATCTTACTCTCGTACTGCGAAGGGTATGCACATGACGTCACAGCAGGCGGAAGTCGCTGTACTCACACCCACTGAGTAGCAAAAAAGACTAACATTCGATTTGAATGCCGCAAAAACACATGTAAAATGGGAAAGAGGTATCGTGCGATTGATGGCCAATAACTAAATAAGTAAGTATAGGACGTGGATCAGTCACGCATGGCCGATACCCGATCCATCAAATAGGTGTGGATCGGCGACGATACCGATCCGAATATCGGTTTCGGTGCGTCTCTATAGTTACAAGCAGGACTACACATGTATACCACTCTGAATTTTGTTAATTACGGTCAGAAGAATCGGGTGTTTTCAGGTCTGGGGGCAGTTTATTTGAGGCATATGCACATAAACATACACTGTAACTGTAGCATAAGTGTCACTCAGTGCCAGCTGCTGTCATACGCACAGAATCGCATCCTTAGTTAAAAGAATAAACCGGGATATGAGTGATTTAAGTGTCACATGTACATTTTTATCTGTACCCAAAATAAAATGTAGCATTATATCAATGTATACACAGCTAACTTCAATCTCCTTTAAATAACATTAAGCATTTTAACAGTGCAACACTTATTTTAAAAAGAGAAAATATAACTTATACAACAAAGCACAAAAAACGTTTCTTGAACCAAAATTCACTACATGATATAAGCATGAAAATGCCAGGGGTAATGGAGGCTCTTTTTCAGACAAGGAGGTGTCCGGCTGATCTGGGCGATGAGTGGATGAGCATCAGCTGATTGGATAGATGTACCCAGCCGGAGAGCAGGGCATCACATGATAGGCTGCTTCATCAGAAACGACGTGGCACAGCCTCCAACCGCTGAAGCTTCTTCGTTACCTCATCCAGTATGAGAGAGACAGTTAAGGACATTACTAATCCCTTCAAGCCACATACATGTAATAGGCCATTCTTTTGTTAAAGCCATTTAACAGAGCAAACCTGGGTCTAATGAGGTAAATAGCAGCCTAAAAAAATAGAAAAGGGAAATGTTGGGAAAATGTGCCCTTAAGTGGAAGGATATGCTTGCTGTTGAAGTCCTGCAGGACTGTCTGCATCTTCCGCTGGAAGGCCACCTGTGCCTCACACTTGCATGGGTCTTGCAATACTGTTGCCCTGGCTTCCTCTACAAGAGGGACACTCCCATTAGCCTGCCAATGTACTGCATTCCTGCAGCACTGTTATGAAAACGCTATCCCACAGCCACGTTACTGCACAGCCACACTAATCCATAGCCACACTAACCTAGAGCCACTCTATCCCATAGTCAGGCACAGCTACGCTAACCCACCGCAGCGCTATCCCACAACCACATAACTGCACAGCCACACTATCCCATAGTCAGGCAATGGCACAACCCCGCTAAACCACAGCCACGCTAACCCATAGCCATTACCGTGACACCGGAGTCCCGCCCTAACTGTTAATGTCTGATCACCTTATAATGTGCCATTGTGAGTTATGTAGAATTCTTAAAGGTCTTTTTTTGCTCAGCTTTAGGTTATGAAATTACTTTGCCGATGATCTGAAGGGAGGTGAAGCTGGGACCCCTGCCACATGCATGCATCTGCAGGGTCTCCCTATTCCCACCGGGAAGCTTTTGCTCCCATATGAATACATTCGACACCAAAAAACGAATCTGTCAGCCCCCGGCAATCACAGTAGACCTCAGGGGCTCTTACGTGAGCATGTTTTCTTGTCTTCATTCAGGAAATATCCATTCCGACACCTGCAGCGTTGTGAGCCGCGGTTGTCGATGCAAATGTGCTCACAGTCGTGTCCAAGGGCACATCTGTCCAGACCTGGTCACGTGATGAAACAACCAATACGGTAGTGTTAGTGCGGATCCTTCCTGATTGGGGAGGAGCAGTGAACTTGGGTTTGTGTGGAGAACTGCAATAATAGGGAAACCTGCAGCAATAATCTGTAAGGATTCAAAAAGCACCATTTTGAAGCAGAGCAGTTCAATGGGCTGCGATGGCATTTGCTGTCATGTTCTATACGCATTGCGGATCACCATTTAACACCGCATCATCGCTGTGATGCAGAAGCCCGCTGAAAGTTTATATATCTGTAAATTATCCAAAAATTCAGCCAATCTAGCATGCACGACCATGGCAGATCCACAGGCTCTTACGTGAACATGTCCTCCTGTCCTCGTTTAGGACATACCCCACTGGACACGAGCAGACCTGCAAGCCGTCGCGCTCCGTGCAAACTGGCTTGCAGTCTTGTCCGGGAGCGCAGCCATCCACACCTGGAGCGAGCATGTTCAGAGGACGGCACGGTAACTCCGCAATCCGGTCTTTCTCATGCCCATTGTTACTTTTGTTTCAGTGCTACAGTATATACTCTGGGCAGCAGACATTCCAGTACTGTATACAACTGTACACTGTACTACCTGCAGTAAGTGAGGTGTACACATGTTATCATGTGTAGTTAGCAAGTGCTATTGCATACAGCCTCAGTGTAGGTCTGCTTACACTGGGACAAAACCACTACATCTTGGCTGATCTGGACAGAAATGCATCTACCTTTGCCAGATTCACGCTGTATGGCCCTGATTGCACCACACAGGTCTGCTAATGTGTGTTTGAAAATTCAGTGTCTGCACTCAAATCCCCGCTTTCTAGAAGAGATTGATTATTAGCATCTGTAAAGACTCACACAGCCTCCTATCAAGCCTCCTCCTCCCTGCTAAAGCCTGCGAGTAGTTTCACACCAACGGACTCACAGCTACGCCCATCGTTTGACATGGAACCCCTTACGCAAACAGGTTCTCCTGTCCTCATTCAGGGTGTACCCTTCGTGGCACCTGCAGTAATAGGAGGTGTTGCTGTTGACACAAATGTGCTCGCAGTCGTGTCCAAGTGTACAGGAGTCCAGTCCTGGAACATACAGGAGGAACAAGAAAAATGGGGCCAGTGAATCAGAAGACAAGGCATCGAGAGAGAGAGAGAGAGAGAGAGAGAAAGAGAGAGAGAGCACCATCTCATTTACCATGGCTGGTGTTCAGCACCAAACCATCACCAAGTGTGCCTGAAAATGTGGTAACAGACTGTAGTTCAATTTGGGTCAGAATGCTAATATATCTGCATGGCAGGTCACAGCATATACGTTTGTGTTCATTGGTACAGTCACACCACACGCCTGTGTATTTACCACAAAGTGTCTCCCGGAACTTAGAGGTGAGCTTCTCGATGACGCCGTATGTCTCCACGTAGAAGACGTGGTCGTCTAGGGGTGGACTGGCCATGAGCCGCAGTGACTGCAGGTCTGCACGGTCCACCCCGATGGCATAGATCTCAATCTGTGTAGCGCGGGCTGTAGCTGACACCTCCTCCACCCCGTCTTGCGGCCGCCCATCCGTCACAATGACAGCCACCTTAGAGATGTTGGTGGAGCGAGGCCGGGCACCCGACTCTTCAGTAAAGACTTTCTCCATGGCCGTCTTGATGGCCAGGCCAGTCATGGTGCCTGTGGAGAGTGGCTCGATCTGGGCCATGGCCCGCTTCAGGTTCGCCTTGTTGAAGTGATTTTTCAAAAGAAACTCGATCTGGACCGTGCTGGCATAGTTGACTACCGCCACCCGGGTGGCATCCCGGCCTATCTCCAGCGTATCCACCATGTCACTTATGAAGGTCTTGACTTTCTCAAATTCGGCAGGGCGCACACTCCGGGAGCTGTCGATGATGAAGACCAAGTCCAAAGGCCGACTTTTACAGTGAGATCCTCCTGGTGAGTAAACAAGAGTATGAAAATCCTAAACAAACTAAACACATTTCTGAACTGGCCACTGTCCCCCACCCTAAGGTTCACTTTGTGCTACTCTGACAAACCAAATGTATGAAATTAATAAGGTAGAACAATGGTCTTCTTAGAAGTGTAGAAGTCGGAAAAACCAAGAAAATGTTGGAAAAGTCCAGCTGGGTCTTCTACAAGTAAAACTTCAAAAGACGTGTGGATGGCCTCAAGCCATCCAGTCAAGGAATCCATGAAGAGAATAGAAGGACAGACAAGACATGATTAGTTTCACTCCAGAGTACACACAAGTAAGACTGATTTGGATCACACAGAGGACACAGTGGGTTTAACCACAGTGGATCACAGAGAAGACACAGTGGGTTTGACCACAGTAAATCACAGAGAAGACACAGTGGGTTTGACCACAGTGGATCACACAAAAGACAGAGGGTTTGACCACAGTGGATCACACAGAGGACACAGTGGGTTTGACCACAGTGGATCACAGAGAGGACACAGTGGGTTTGACCACAGTGGATCACAGAGAGGACACAGTGGGTTTGACCACAGTGGATCACCCAGAAGACACAGTGGATTTCATCACATCAGTGGATCACACAGAGAACACAGTGGGTTTTACCACAGTGGATCACAGAGATGACACAGTGGGTTTGACCACAGTGGATCACAGAGAGGACACAGTGGGTTTGACCACAGTGGATCACAGAGAGGACACAGTGGGTTTCCCCATAGATCACACAAAAGACACACAGTGTGTTTGACCATGGATCACACAGAGGACACAGTGGGTTTGACCACAGTGGATCACAGACAGGGCCACTTTTAACACAGGTGCAATCAGTGTGCCACTGCGGGGACAGGCCCCTGTTTGGGATTTGGATGGTCTAAAATGATGGCGTTAAATTAGTGCCAAAACTCGAGTGCATATGTGCTTGCGAGCAGAAAACCTATGCTCTTTACGTGCTTGCGCCCGCACAGCACTCGCACGCTTGACAGGACGATTGGCTATTTACTTTTGTAGAAGATGAAGATAACTTGTCATTGACCGCGGTTAAGTTAGCCTCATATGGATTTTCATATTATTTTGTCTGTAATAGTTATTCATTATTATATTGCATCCACTTAAAGTGCAATGGAGTAACAACTAAGGGGTTAATAACTAAAACAAAATGGGACAGCCGTGTCCTATCGAGAGTGCTTTCATCAGTGAACTCTGGGGGATAATGCACACCCTTTGGATTTTCAAGATCACTTTAAATGTGACGAAACACGTGATCAAACAATTCAACTGCGGTACATTTGCTTTGTCCCAGGGTGCACTGCCTAAATCACACTTTACAACTTATTTATGGATTAATTTGTGTTATCAATTAATTGTCAATAGGTATGAAATGGAGCAATGGCACGTAATATGCGTACCATGGGTTAATAACTGTGCAAACACGAACGCGTAAGAGAGCGTGGATTTTCTTCTCGCGAGCGCATACGCGTGTGGTTTTTATGTGCGCGAGTTTTAGCACTAATTTAACGCCATATAAAATGGTCAGCCGGGCCCCTATGACAAATTCTTGCACCGACGTCTAAAGGACCTTAAAAGCGGCCCTGATCACACAGGGGACGCAGTGGGTTTGACCATAGTGGAACAGACACAGGAATGCAGTGAGTTTGAATGTAGATTACATGTAAAATGTGTCTTAAATGTGCATGCAATCCCAGCCACAATGACCAAGATATATGGTTAGAATATTGACGAACAGATTTACATTGACTGACTGACGGACACAAAGAACACATGCAGTGCACTGTTTTCATTCCACAATGCAGAGATGACATGCGTTCAAACCCCACAAAGACCTGCCAACCCGAATATACAGTTAATTCTGTATTACCACTGAATGTTTCCTTCTGTTTCAATGTAATAAAAAACCGTAAACAACATCTATAAATAACTGCCGTACTGGCATGTTTGATATGTTTCGGGGGGAAAAAAAACCTTTTGTTTCGTCGAAACATCTACTACCTGAATCAGCAATGATGGTGGTGGTGATGACACTTTGGGTACTGACCAGCTGCGTTGTAGGAGGGGCCACGGTGGACCGGTGGTACCTGACCGGCTCCGTTGTCGGAGGGGCCGCGGTGGACCGGTGGTACCTGACCGGCTCCGTTGTCGGAGGGGCCGCGGTGGACGGCTGGTACCTAACCGGCTCCGTTGTCGGAGGGGCCGCGGTAGACCGGTGGTACCTGACCGGCTCCGTTGTCGGAGTGGCCGCAGTGGACCAGTGGTATCTGACCGGCAGCGTTGGTAGAGGGAATGCGATGGGGTGACGGTAAACGACCGGCGGCGCCGCAGGAGGGGGTGCGGCGGGCCGGTAGTACTTGACCGGCGGCGCCGGTACAACGGGGGCCGGAGGCAAGCGGTACGTGACAGGCGGAGAGATCCTTGGTGGTTGGTGATAGTAGTGATAGCCATAAAACCTGTGATTATTGCCGTGTACTTTGGGCCACCAGAGGGGAGAAGCGGTAGAGCAGTGATTAATGGGCCAGCGGGACGGTCATTTCGGATGGAGATGAGTCAATACAGGTCGAGGTTACGGTGTCTCTCGGTGTAAATGCCCGTCAATCTAGCATTTCCGATAACTTCTCAATTTCGGCAAATATTACATGACAAAAATCACGAAATGTATTTAATAAGGTATGAAAGAGCTAGTAGAAGCTTAAAGCATGTCATCTAAACAAATAAACAAATACAAAAATGCTAACAGACATCTGTAAATCCTACAAATAATATCACCAAAGTTCTCATAATATAGATTCAGAGTCCCATGTACGAAACAAGAACAAAGCGACAGAAAAATTACCGATCGTCACAGCACATTTCTCCATAAATACATGACGGCATAATAATATACCCTGTATGGGCTGTAAGGCGAGCAAAAGGCATTTCGCTTAAAGTGTGAGGTGAGGACGCGGCTGCAGAGGCGAGGATGGCGCGGCACTGCGGACTTTCACAAGTAAAAAAGTGCGCAAAATCACAGTCTGCTGTAAGGCTGCAATTAACCTGCGCTGTTAATGGGTTTATTCAAATGTGATATTGATTAAAATTTGATAAATTGCGCTGAAAGATGTAAATAGGCTTAATCTTAATTAGGCTAATTTTGTGTGTGTGTGTGTGTGTGTGTTTAATTCAACTCTGTTGCGTAGCCACATTCCTGAAGCCTCATCAACTAGTTTTGAAAGTATGCCTTAATCATCACGAGTCGTGTTGTAATTCTCCCGATTATGACAATCATCATTATAAATTAGGTGGAAGAGTGACGGCTAAAGAAAATGGTCACCTACCCCCTGCACTGAGGCCATTTTGCGCAGGCTGGATGTTTTGCAGGTAACTGGACCTTGCCACAGGTCGATCGGCGTAGCGTCCCGGATGATACCCGTAAAACCTGTAGGTTCCCTGCACCTCCAGTACCAGGGCATAGAGCCAAAGTGCCAGACATCTGCCTACGGCGTTCATGCTTTCGCTACAGATGGTCCTTCCTCTCTGCCCTCTCTCGATGGGTGAAAAATACGGCCTGAAGGAAACGGAGGGGTCAGATTTAAAGACCAGCGAAGGGGCCACATGTGACGATCTGATCCAATCCAGAGAAAGAATCTGAGAAGAAATACCGTCTATTCAAGTAGACCGCGCAGGTCTGCAGTGCCAGTCGCAACTACACGCGCCACGAAACAGATTCATATGATAAAAACAACATACAGTTGCTTTTATATAAATGAATGGCAGGGAAGTTAGACAAAACTGTTGCCAAAAGCTGTTTCATTAATTGAATACGACTTTTGTAAGCAGTATGTGGCCTAATGTCCATTGACAGAAAATAAAACAAGATAATCATTTGGGATTTTATTTCAAAGCAAATGCTTGCAAAGCAGAAACGATTTGCTCTTGTCTATTTTGAATAAGGTACCCTTTTAGTTCAATACCTCGGTCGCAGGTCTAATCCATACAACGATTACAGCAACCCTTTTCATAATAATTAAAAACCTGCAAAAATTGACGGCTTTGCAGGTTCGGTTTAAGAAATAATGTATTCAATTTTGGACAGTAAAAGACTAAATTGTTAAAAAAAAATTATATATATATATATATATATAAATTACAGTGAAAGTGACAGAAAACTCGGATTATACGAACCATTCACTGTTTCTGCACTAGATGGCGCTCTTTCTGTAGGCAAAAGCCGCAGCCGGCGTACACATGTTAGAAGTACCTCAAGAATTTTCAAAAATGTTTTCTGAAAACAAGAATGCCATCTGTCTGTCATGTGGGTAGTTTTTTAGCTGAAAGACATCAGTGACTCGCATATTTCTCAACCGCAGACCTCAAGACTGCAGACTAATGCATGCATGTGCGCGGATAGAGAAAAAGGGGCGGTAATTAACATCGAGGTGATGCTTATGGGTAAGCGGGCAATAAAGCATCTGCGTTAGATTTCCGCACGTCTGTAAAAACTTCTGAATTATCTGTTACGTAAGTAACCAATTAAAAGAAACGCCAAAGTCTGCAGTACATTACAAATGGCGGCATGGCTGGATCTTCTAACCAGCGACATTAGCAACTGTGATATTATAAAAGCGGTATCATTCATTTAAAACAGAAGGCTATAGCGTGGCCCGTCCTGGGAATTGCCTTTGTTTTACTGGAAAAGTCTTAGCTTTTCGCATCATTCTTCTGCACAGCCTGTCCCAGGATACTCGATCGCCAGTCCGCTATATAGGCACCACTTGAAATTTGGGGTGTTTAAAAAGCCCCCGACAGTACAGCCACCGGACTATGAATCAGCCTTAGTATTCATATCCGTTTCTATCTGGGAACGCACCAAAAAGCGTGTACGAAATTGGCATTTCCTGAGACCTAAGATGAAAAAGCAAACTTAAGTAGTTCAATTAAGTTTGAAGTTATTTGCGCAAATTATATACGCATATTGTGGTCAAGGCCGTTATTGGAAGATCAACTGTTAAACATCTACAGTATGTGCCAACCATGCTCTTTAGTTACCCACTTTAATTTATGTCACCGCTACCAATCATACCTGTCAAGTTTTGGATTTGAAAATAAGGGAAATTTTCCGGCACTCACCGTGAGCCATCCCACCACCCCAACCAAGCTCCAGTATCTCTTAGATTTTAAGTCTGGTGTACAAGAAATCTAAAATAACCACTTGTTATTTACATTTTATTTTCATCATACATTTTCTTTTCATTTCTCATCTTCACTCATGATTTGATGCAGACTTTGTATCCTTGCTAAAGTCGTCACAGAAGGTGAAAGTAACGTTGTTTTTGGCACACAGCATTGCCATTTAACCCCCGCATTTATGATCTGGTTAATGTTGTAAATGACCTGCAGATTACTGCAAGCGGCAGTTCTCGCGAGTCTGACAGCTCAGTTTGGAGAGGCAGATGATTTTTAAAAATTATATTATAATACGGGAGATTCACGGGAAAATACTAATACGGGAGGACGGCGGGAAAGAGGGGTAAAATACGGTAGTTTCCCGGCCAAAATGGGAGACTTGACAGCTATGCTACAAATTCACGTCCCTTCGCATCCCATCACGTTCCATACCTGCTTGTGCTGGCAGTAATAGGTATGTGTTCTAAACTGCCGCCCTTCCGCAGCGCATTGGCTTTTGTTTGAGTGTTTGACAGTCACATGATTTGTTTAAAGGAAAACCGGCGAATCACACACGCTCAGCCTTTTCGGAGGAAGGAGTTAATGCGTACGTACCCCTGTCGGCAAACTGAACTGCTGAGTAAGCAGACAGCCAACGATGCGCTGCCGGTGATTTAATGCCCCGTTTTCCGATCGTTCGTCACGATGAAGGGCAGCCGGTCCCGTTCGAGGAGCAGACAGCAAGCCCCCCTCCGCTGGGGACCAACGGCTTTCATTTCCAACCAAAACACATCTGCTTCAATTTCAAGCTAACAGAACAAGGAATTTCATATAACCACAGTGCAAAAGCCCCTTAACCCAGTAATGGCCTAATAAGGATAAAACCTCATATTGTGCATAAACCCATATGCATTCAAATGTATAAAAGTAAAATGCCAAAAAGTATACGAGCCCCTCCAGCTAAGATTGTAATTTTGGAACAAGACTAGTTCAGTCAAGCCTTGATCAAGACCTAAAAAGCCACACAGAACCACCACACCCCCAAGACCCTGTGAGGCCTCCCTTCCAGCTGGAAAGGCACTGGAGAAACACACATGCGACTGCGAGGTCTGTACCCACAGCCCCCATCGCATTCACATGCCGGGCCCGCTCACAGAGCGAGTTAAACCCACACGCAAATACCATACGGCGGAGGAAGGTGGACCGACTCTGAGGCAGGATCAGCAGCAGAATATGAGATGGGGAAAAAAGCAGGAACTAAGAATAACTCATTAAAGTCACATCTCCTGCAGGGGGGAAGCCAAACTCTTAGTGAGAGACCACTGACAGCCCCTCCAAACACTTCTCCGTGGGACTGTCAGTAGCTAAGGTGCTGACAGAGTGGGTGTAAAGCCCGCCTGACGTTAATAAGGTCCATTTAGATGTCTATTCTGGTGCACAGGAGCAGAGGAGCAGGATTAAAGGCAGTGAGGTCAGCAGAAACTGGGGCTCCTCCTACACAGCACATAATCCCAGGCAGGAACGATCACCGTCAAGCGTCAAGGGGCCACAGATTTACAGTCACTCTGTCACCTCACATGCCACTTGGTATTTTGGGGGGGGGGGGGATTTAATATTCAGGGATGATTTCAAACACTCACCCAAAAAAAGCCAAACCCCAACAGTCAAATGTAGAAACACAAGATGAGAACGGCTAAGGAGCTGAAAGAAGGCGGCCTCTGCAGGGTGCAACACAAAACATCTCTAGAACATCTCCCATTCTGTCACCCAGGCTCACAGGTCTCACCACTCATGTCGGCACACAGACACACAAAAAGGTCACACAATTTCTGGTCGATTACAAACTTCTCTAAATGTTTATTGAAGCCGTGTCCAAAAGGAACATATCACAGTCTGCAGCAGAGCCTCCAACATCAAAATCCTTGCTGTCTGCTGCGGCACTGGCTCACCCCCCCCCCCCCCCCCCCCCCCCCCCCCCCCCCCCCCCCCCCCAACAACCCCCCCCCGCGGGGGGGGGGGAAAAAAAAAAAAAAAAACAAAAAACAAAAAAAAAAGCGCGC
>JAABNY020000025.1:20689959-20700710 GCA_015164015.2 Brevimyrus niger | reverse complement strand
CAAAACAACTTTCATAAAGTGAAAAGGGCTCCTCGTGTCTTCACACCTTCACAATGATTAAGCTGCATTTAAAAGCAGGAAATTGGTGACAGTATTGATGAGAGCAGATCGTCTAAAGAGTTTGTCTTAAATACCTATAAATAGTCACTTCACAAGAAGAGTGGTCCTAAAAACAGATTAATAATTAGCATTTTATGGCACAGAGATCCTATCAGGAGAAGAATGAAGGAAGAGAGAGAAGAAAGCTGAAGCCCCCCCCAACCCAACACAAGCCCCTGTGATCACAGGATGTCACTTTGCACCCTCATCTCTAGGAAAGAGCAGCGGAGTTAGAGGGACAAGCTTGTTTCTGACTATTTACAGGCCTCTGAGTGGGCGGAGCCTCAGGCTGGTACGTAGGGGGGGGGCGGCTCTTTCTCGGGCATCTTCACTGCCATCTCATAGGTGGGCAGGACGTACTGTGGAGAGAGAGGAGGACAGGGAGGGGGAGGTGTGATCACACGCTCGATGGAGGCTCCAGAGGATTCCACAGGAAGGTCACAATACCTGGGGTGGAGCTTCAAAGGCGGGGTACACCGCGATCTCCGGAAGGTTCCGGTTATTGATGTATTTGTAGCAGTTCCACACACAGCTGATCAGATAGGCCTGTGGGCAGACAGCAGACCCCCCCGCACACAAAGATAAATACCTCACATCTCAGAGTCACACGCCATCTCGTGACTCACGCTGGAGGCGAGTGAGAGGGGAAACTCAGCGGGCAGCGGGCAGCGGGCAGCGGGCAGCGGGCAGCGGGCAGCGGGCAGGCACTGACGGAGGATTTACAGTTTAATCTCGTTTTAACACCCGGGACGTAACAGGGCTTAACCACTGAGCAGTCAGCTTCTGCCATGGGCAGCCGGGTGAACTGCAGCCTCGAGTCAGCGAGTGTGACATTTAGATACTGCGTCTGTGTGTCTGTGCTGGTGGGCGAGTGGGTCACCTTGAGGAAGATGAGGAAAGCGAAGAAGATGAGGACGATGAGCAGCAGGCAGCTGGACTCCAGGGACATCAGGCTGTCTTTGTACGGGAAGTCAGGCTGCGGGAGGATGTGGATGGGTCAGCAACACCAGGCCAACCGAAGGGGGAGAAAGCCAGCAAGCACAGGCCTAGAGAGCCGAGGATTGGCACTCAGGCAGACAGAGAGAGGCGGACGGACAGACAGACAGAGAGAGAGAGAGAGAGAGAGACAGACAGACAGACAGACAGACAGAGAGAGAGAGACGGACAGACAGAGAGAGAGACGGACAGACAGAGAGAGAGACGGACAGACAGAGAGAGAGACGGACCAGCTGCTCCAGGTAGTCCTTGATCCGGGGCAGGTAGGTGAGAGAGCTGATGGCCACCAAGCAGCTCAGCGCAAAGTCAAACAGCTGGTAGCAGAAGAAGGGAATCAACCATCCATCACGGTGCTGCGGGGCGAGAAGGGCAGTACGTCAGGCTCCGCACCGGCCCCCGGGGACAGACGCCTTTCCTAGCCATAGGCCGGGCCCTCCACCAAACACACGCCAGCTAAAGCCTTAAACGAAAACGCTACGCTGGGCCTGGAGCAGCAGCAGATGCGGTTATGAATGATAATTACACACGGCACACACACACACTTCATATACTCCTGTCATTTTGGGGACTGTCCATTCAGTTTTATGGCCATAACCCTAATCCCGACAATGACAACCTTAACCAGTAACCAAACGAAATACAGACACTCCCCGGGTTACGATGACCCATGTTACGATATTTTGACTTGGATAAATGTTTATCTTTCGATGCATTATTCAATAAATTACATGAGATACTCAACACTTTAAAACTTTTGTGTTAATGATTTTGCCCGACTGTCGGAGAATGTAAGTTCTAAGCATGTTCAAAGTTAGTTTGGCTAGGCTGTGATGTTTGTTAAGTCAGGTGTGCTGTGTTAAAATGCATTTTCGTCTTACGATATTTCCACCATACAGTCCCTCGTAGCATAAGTCCATTGTAACCCAGGGAGAGGCTATACAAGATTTCTGGCATACTGACCTGTGCATCTTCGGAGAAAAACATCCGGCAAATAAATGGAAGAGAGAGAAGGGGTTCATGTGGACGGGTGCTGGCATAGAGATAAACATGGCCGCCTGCTTTATGGACACGCAGTCAATGGACTGAAACCGAGGGTTAGCAGGCAGGAGCCCGAGGCCTGATAATCGCACAGGAGGCAGAGGCAGTAAAGGGCTGGGGGGGTAATAATCTGCCGGGACACTGGACACGGTACCCTTCATTCGAGGTTACAGACACACACCCACAGGCAGAGGAGTCAGTCACCAAAGTGAGAACAGCTGACATCCAGAGAATCATGGCATAAGGGCGACAAGATCCTCTAAACGGCAGCAGCATCGCACTGGGAAGGCATGACGGGGACCAGTAAAAACGGCGGCCGTGTCACGGCCTGCATGGCCGCCGCCGACCCACAGCCACGTACAAGGCAAGCGGAGCAATCCCCTCACCGGCCCTGCAGCACTGGCTGAGGGCAACATCTTTCTGCTCTACAGAGACGCGCGAAAAACACACTGACAAGCTGCCAGGTCACACGATCAACTTGTGATCTGCTGGCTTCGCACTGCCCCCTGAACAGGGCAACAGGGCCACTTACCGTGATGGCCCCGTACACCATCATGGCACTGATGGTGAACATCAGCAGGGAGATGGTGAAGCCCACGCAGGCGTTTTCTGAACAGGGGAGAGAGGAGAGAAGCTGCTTTAGGAGGACAGCACTCACACACATGCATGTGCGCACACACACACACACACACACACACACACACGCAATTTATAACACAAGGTTACTACCCTAAAATCTGTATATTAAATAGAACAACAAACGCCGACGTCTCCAGAAACAGCCACACTACACACCACAAGGGCTTCAGGCGTCATGAACGATCCTGATCTGTTCCTATTCATGCGCAGCGAGGCAGCCGCAGTCAGCTGGGAGTCACTCAAGAAGCCGATCAATCGACCAGAGTCCATCAAGCACCTTGCACAAGTCCGCTGGCCCCAGCGGGAGATGCGTTTGTCCACAGCTGGACGGCTTCCAGGCCACTCGCAGCTCTGGCAGCGGGCGGTCTGTCTGCGCGCTCGGCCTCAGCTTGAGGGGGGGCGTGTAAGCACTGGCGGGGCCTAATTAAGTGGCCATGGGCCGCATCGATTTGCTGTCTGACGGGCTCCCATGGCTCTCCTCCACTTATCGGTGACATTAAAGACCTGCTGCGGCTCCCGCCAACACGCGCCCTGAATCGAACACCACCCGCTCTCCACACCCGGTCCCCGTCAGCCATGCAGGGGGCTGGGGAGGGGCGGGGGCCTGCAGAGAGGATTTCCTGGAAAAGCCAATATATTTTATGACCTCGGGCAGATACTAGTACATGCAGGCCAGAAATCTGTGGAAAACAGAGTTTATCAGTACATACAGGTCGGCTTAATCCCCAATTCTCAGGGCTAGAATAAAACACGACGGGTCACACAACTACCCATCTATCTACCAACTATTTATCCTGGTCAGGGTGCCTGGTCAGGGCGTGAGGCTGTGGTACAACCAGGACAAGATGCCAGGCTGCCACCGGGCACACACACAGTCATACCACGCAGACAATTCAGCGATGCTAACTAGGCTAACTGCATAACACTGGGGGAAGATGCAGACTCTACACACAGATCTGAGGCGGGGGGGGTCTGACACCCACAGCTCGCAGAATCCTCAGATTTCACATGGAGGTGTGGCTATTTTCCTGGGATGCAAAAGGTTCCATCTGAAAATCTGGGAACCTGATTTTCCGATCCCGTTTAATGATATTTATCCTAAGCTGTGCACATTTTGGAGAACGCAGAGTCAGAAAAATTTATGTTATTTAGCTTTCAACCGAAGCAACGTACAAGTCAGGAGAACAGCACATAACAAACACAGCCAGTGTGTTAACTGGGCATAAGTACAGCCAGGCTGAGCTGCCAGTGAACGCCCCGGTACCAGCTTTAGTGTAAGCGGCATCGGAGTCGGAGATGCAGAACATCTTACAAAGCTCTCCGGACTCTAGGATTAGAACCGGCGACCTAAGTACAGACACAGGGTCGTAACCCACTGCAGCAGGCACCACCCCCTGCAACTGTATCTCAGCGAAAACATCAACATGACACCCAACTGTGCTGCTCTAACCTACCAAAAGCATTCAGGATACCCAGGGGTCTCCAACATCACACACTAAGGCATTGGAGCAACTGTTACCATAACAACCCAGCCGGAGGAGATGGGGAGGTCATACCTGCCATTCTGTCAGAAGCAAAGTAGTGCTCGATGACCTCATACTGCAGGTCCACGGTGGGAACATTGTCAGGGTGGGTGACAGCCACGGTCAGCAGGATGCCCATCAGGAGGTTCACCACCTGCAGGGGGCACAAGCAGGGATGAAACGCGACCCAACAGGCTGCCCGACGGCGGCTTAATTCCACTCTGCGAGTGTCCAGATCTGAACCGGAGCCAATTCCAGTGCAAAGCCCCTATCAGGTATACAACATGAGTGCCTGGGAGCCCAAGCCATGAAGTGCCTTGGCCACGCTTCAGTGGCGACTGACACGCACCCGGTTATGTGATCGCCCTTCGGTCGGCGCACAGAGAATGCGACCCCAACTCATAACCTGTGCCTGCCCAGCACAGCTGTTCATGTTTCCTGTACCCGAGCATCCGCACCTTCAAATGTCCCATGATGACAGCGATCCGGCACCGTTGGAACGATCGGCTCTAACCTGCGGAGCCACGAGTCACATCTCCATGACGACCAAACATCCCAGGACGACTTTGCCAGGTGCAGCCGGCTGGGCGGTGTCATTCCCGCCGGGGCTCTGACTAAATTTGGGTGGTCCCTCCCTTGGGATCGGCAAAGCTGGTAACGACCAAGCTGAGAATCACCAGAAAAATGGCCCTGGAGCAATTTTAAAGTTTCACTGGAACACGGCAAGCAGAAGCCCTCATTACGCTCATAGGGCAGAGCGAACACTGTCGCATTTCTTAAAGCAGTGTTCCTAAATGCACAACCGCTGCTGTTAACTCTCAGCAGGCAGACTACACAACCACCTCGGAGGAACAATGTGACACAGTAAGTGCCCCTATGCTCTAGGGTGACCTGTATGCATCTCCCTGAGAAAAGGAGCCTCTTTTTACTATCGACGACAGGGCTACACCTACTCAATCATAAGAACATGAGAAATTTACAAACGAGAGGGGGCCATTCGGCCCATCAAGCTCGTTTGGGAAGAACTTAACTAATAGCTCAGAGCTATTACAAGCTTATCTAGCTCTGACTTAAAGGAACCCAGGGTTTTAGCTTCCACTACACTAGCAGGAAGACTAATCCCAACTCTAACTACACGCTGTGTAAAGAAGTGCTTTCTCAAATGCATTTTAAAATGTTCTCCCCCTAATTTCCACTTATGGCCAATATTTAAACTAATATTGGAGTAGCAATTTGGCTGAACAGAATCCAGACCTGTTACAATCTTATATACCTGGATCACGTCCCCCCCTTAGTCTCAGACACATAACACTGCTGTCCCGGGGTGGGCAGTGGAAATAACTCACGGCCAAGCATCATTCTACAAAGTGTCTGTTCACACCCCAAACAGGCAGCAACAGACTTGCACCCTAACTGTGACTAAACGGATCTCTCTGGTGTTTCTGACTCTGCCATCAGCAAGCACGGTGCTCAGGCCCAGTGTGCCCAAAAAGAGGGATTCCTCAGCCCAGTTCCTCTCAGCTGCACGCTTAATATTTTGCCAACACATTACAGACCTCCTGGAGCTGCCAGCGTCATGCAGAGGCCCAGATTTATCACAGAGTCCTCATCTGCACTGTCTGTGCCTACATCACAGAGCCGCGGGCCGCGTGACGAACGGCATCTCCGGGACAGAGGGGATGGGGGGGGGCACAAATCTTGTGCCAGATTGGCGCTCTTTGGATTACACACTGCTGGCACGGTGCAGAGCTGGACTCGGTCATTGCCAGGTCCCTGCGCTCAGAGCCCAGAGGACACTGCAGCACAGCGAGAGCGCCTGCTCCTCTGGCTGTTGCTTTCTCTGGGAGTTATTAATGCAGAACAACACCCTATCCAGGCTGCAGCATGCAAACTGAGTGACTTCGCCCTTTTCATGGGGGATCGGGTCCTCTAGGTCATCGAGGCTCTCGATAAAAAACAACAGTAATAAGAAGAAAAGGAGAAGAGTGCAATGCGGAGAGAAGGACAGGCTCAGTGAAGGAGGAAAGGAAAGAGACTGCGATGCGGAGAGGAGGGCAAGCTCAGTGAAAGACGAAAGGAAAGAGACTGCGACGCGGAGAGGAAGACAGGCTCAGTGAAAGACGAAAGGAAAAACTACGATGCGAAGAGGAAGACAGGCTCCGCGCGCTGTATCACGCGTTTGGGGAGGAGACGGTACGTTTAACGGAAACTGATAAACGTTATGTAACTAATGGCAGGAGAAACGCCTAGAAACGCGGGACACAGCGGGAGCGGACAGTGACCGGCGCTGCGTATGGGCTAAATTACAGCAACACCAACCAAGATAATAGACAGGCATACAGCACAGGGTCGGGACGCTGTCAGGGACATCCGGCCGCAGCCAGAAACCGGTTTGTATTTCTGTAAACGCATAAGATGTCACACGGCTCGATACAAAGCATCTATCCACCCCGCAGTGTCGCCTTTATCGTATTAAAAAGGACAACTTTCGCATTACTATGGTTAGTTTAGCGGGCGGCGGCTTCCAGCACATTCGCCCAAGCCGCCAACGGCTCCGAAGCCGCCCGTCCGTCCGTCCGCCCCTCGGCTGCGCACGTACCATGTACCAAGTGCCAAGAATGATGGTCCCGGTCCGGACGTGGCAGCAGCCGCAGCATCGTGTCGAATAGAAGCGGCTGCGACTCGGCTTGTAGTGCGCACCACTGTCAATCTGCGGGAGAAACATCGCGCTCGACCTCGCCAAGCGCCGACTACCGACGGCTGGCCAAGCCTACTGCGCCCCTACTGGCCGCTGCGCAATAAAAGAGCCATACGCCCCTCCGGCTGACGTTAGCGACAGGCGGCAAATATAGCCAATGGTAAAACAGCTGGGGTAGGATAGGCGTATGCTTAATATTGATTGACAAGTATATGCGCAAATAAGCAATTTCTCATAGATAAATAAATAAATCACGGAAATGGTCTACGCTCGACAAACAGCTTCGTTGGCCAATAGACGCCTAGGAATAAAGTCTGGGCCCTATGTTAGTATTGATTGACCTAAAGAGAATGAATACTTTCGAATGACAAAGGAATTTTCTTATGCACTTGTTTTTGGTCGGTGGTTGAAATTATGTGGAATAGGGTTGAAGTGGTACACCAGGTATTGTGATCTAGTGTTTTAATACTGGGCATAAAGCCGACTGTCAAATCTGGAAAACGAAATATACAGCATTTCTTACTATTGATATTCCTAATATATAGCGCTGCCTTATACCCCTGTTACATTACTTTTTGTCTTTATCATGTGTTGCTGTGGGTATAATTATTTATTTCCATCCTAGTGACACGTTGACTGTGATATTTTTATACCAGTCACACTTTACCACCGCCGTATAAAGAAAAACAGAAGGCTGCTAAAAAATGTAAATGTATTTTCGATCGTCAGAGATATTCTTGTGCAGAATGCAGAACTGTGATGGCGCTTTGGTACGGCTGTCAGATTTTAATGTGCACACTGGCTTCAGGTTTACTTTAAAATCAGCACAGCGTTTGACCTACATACTGCAAGCAAAACTGAAAATGAGCGCTGTACTTAACGGTGACCAGTGAGAACAACCCAGTTTCAGAGCTTAGTTTCCTACGTTTAAATAATCCCAGTTCACACACAGTTTACTAATATATCATAATGCAATAAAAATAGTGACATTTTGTTAGATTCATGTGTGTATCCCAGATAGCTCACATATGTTGTGATTCAATATGACAAAAAGGTTGAAACAACGTTGACTTTCAATCTTTCGCTTTAAATCAACATTGAATCAAGGTTTTGCCACCATCAGGTTCTTAATATTTATAAATATGACCAAAAATCAACTGACCATAATTCAACGCATTTAACTATAATTCAACGTTGAAACAATAACATGATGCTATCTGGGATATATATTCACCCACAACGAAATATTATTGTTTTCTGTTATACATGCCATCCTTCATTCTATCAGCGCGTGTAGATTCAGGTAACATAGGGCGCAGGACGCAAACACATCGCAATGCAGAGACACCAGTCAGCCAGATTATGACCTTGGACTGTGGGGGGACACCTGAGTTTCCAGGGAAAACTGCACAACACAAGGAGAGCATGCAGGATTCAGGACAGTGCTATCCGCTCCGCCATTGTAATGAAAAGACGTTTTATTTAAATAAACGTAGCACCAATAACATTTTTAAACGTTATAAAACTTGGTACAAGTAGTAACTTAGTATAATAATAGCTTCTACAAAATACTCTTTTATAGTGCCAAATGCCTAAAATAACAGAAATAATGGAAACTACTTATTTATTCACGAGAAAGTTCAAACGTAAAATAAACACTAAATTCTCATCAAAGGTAAATGTTAGATGTCATAAATATGCCTTTCAGTCTGAATAAACACCCACGATAATGTTAATGTATTGTCATATTCCCAACTTTCCCAGTGGTGCAAAACTTTGCTAGTGAACATGCAGTCAGCAGAAAACTTGATAAATCCACTTCCTTTGATTTGTTCCGCATCTGCATGAAAGCAAACAGCTATGGACTGGACCTGTTATCAGGGTGAACTTAAAGGGACTTCAACCCCTGTTAGAGTTTCCATCAAACTTCACTGAAGGCAGAATCCAGTGATGTACTGCACTGTGGGACTTTCATCTAAAAAGCTATTTTAGGTTTTCTTATCTTCTGCATTTTACAGCAAGGTTGTCATTTACTGACAACGCCGTGTGCGTCATGACTTCAAACTGTGACTGCACTCCATATGTAAGAACGATTTTAACTGCCAAAGCAAAAAATAAATAAAAAGAAGCTACGGATTCATCCCTATTAACACAGCTGACTGCTGAGCGGGTCTCGACTAAATGTAGTGGGTTTTAAGAGCAAGTGTATTTTGTACAAAAACTTTACAAATGGAGGCCAGGATTTACGAAATGTGGGATTATGCAAGTTTTCCCACAAAGGTCCTTTGGACATGAGAGGGTGATGATTCAGTGGCTGTGCCCGCAGCGGCAGGAAGAGACCTCCCCCCTTCCTGTACGCGTATCTGCAGCATCAACACGTTCCATTAGATTACAATGTTTAAACACGGACCTCAGAACACAACTGGTGGCGGGTCGTTAGATGGAAATTCATGCAGTTTATGTTGATAAACAGAATGTAAATGATGGTGACTTTAAAGTCAAGACACAAAATCTGAGCTGGAGAATAAGAAGCACCCCCACCCCCAGGAGGACAATCCAGGAGAACGTGGGAAATGAGAGGGAGCCATAGTCAGATGCATGACCTCCAGAAACCGAGGGCAACATGGAAAAAACACTGACTGCAGTCTGGCATGTCAGTAGAGGCTCTTAAAACATCTGCACAGATATTTTGTACCACAGGCAGAAATCGCACTGCAAACCGTTTCTTCTTCTGTTCCATGTGCTCACTGCCTTTGCCGGGGTGAGTCATCCTCATAGCATGCCGTGTGCACAGTGTACAGACCCAGATAACCCTGGGCGGCAGCGCCGGAGCCTGGGGGCCGTGCGGATCCAAATCTCTGTCCCGTGGTTCCAAGCATTTAAAAAACTTGAAATTGTGTTATTCATGGGGGAAACTTGATATAAAAAGTCATAAAGAGGTCCACCCATTTCTAACAACAAATTAAAATTTTATTAAAAAATGAAAAATATATATGAATATTTATGTGAGAGAATGAGGATGATGGGTGGTGGTGGGGGGGGGGGGCATGGTGTCCTACCCTCAACTAGGCGTCTGTCAGATCCTGGCACATGCTGGCTATGAGACAGTCCAGTTTGTGGTCTCAGAGGACATTACCCACAGTGCACTGCTTCTCTCTCTGCGGGTCTCGAGCCTGAACAACATTTACATGTTGACCCCGAGTTCAGTATGCAGGGCAGGGATGCTCCACTTCCTACCTCTGCTTCACCTCCTCTCCCTTTCTCTCACTCGCTCGCTCTCTCTCTCTCACACTCTCTCTCTCTCACATTGTGACAATCCGTGGCAGTGTTGTGCACACACCCCAGGAAAGCATTGTCATTTTTGGCTCACGCTCCTCTCTGTGTGGCACTGCAATGATGTCAGGTCGTCTTCCTCACACACCTCTTCTTCCTCCGGTGCTTCTTAGTGTTACTGTCTGGAGAGTTAGACAGAGGTAATGTCACGCCCCAAGAAAACAAGGTGGGAATGCAGACACAGACGTGGCAGGAGACTCACAGTCAGCAAGGTAACTGGCAGCAGCATGGCTTCCAATAACAGCCTATCGGCTGGGTGGAGAAATATGTAGTTGATCCTCTTCTGATATGTAGCTGATCCTCCTCCCTCGCCCCTCTGCCCCTCCCTCTCTCCTCCCTCGCCCCTCTTGCCCCTCCCTCTCTCCTCCCTCGCCCCTCTGCCCCTCCCTCTCTCCTCCCTCGCCCCTCTGCCCCTCCCTCTCTCC
>JAABNY020000025.1:20650948-20672983 GCA_015164015.2 Brevimyrus niger | reverse complement strand
GCAATGCGCCGCACGCTCCGAAAACCCCACACCCCCCCCGCCGCACCCCTCCTTACGCCACATAAAGTGGCTTCCTCTGCACGTGCCGCTCTGTGGGACATGCGGCTGCTTCCAGACAAAGCTGAGCCACACCAAAGGCCTGGGAAAACAGGAAGTGTGGCAGCAAAGCACAAGGACATTGATCAACATGTGCAGGAGTGAAGGATTATGGGAAATCTGTAAGCCAGAAAGCCAGTAACCGGCTGTATGTAGCCCCTTCAAGCCAAGTGTTTGAGACCCACAATACATTTCAGTTCCTTGCTTTCTTCTACCAATCACTGAATGGCTGAAGCCGGAATCTTAAAAACGTCCCAGCAAATGCAACAAGTGAGGGTCAACTGACAGAAATAAATGCAGAGGCTGTCGCTTAGGGCTCCTCCAAACATCCAGGGCCCACTCCACCTCTGGAAAAATGCAACAGTCAAGCTTATTAAATGTGGTGAATCGATCCCCACCCCCCTTTGGCAAGCTTTACCATTTCTCTCGTTTCTCCTGCTCATGTCAGCCTGGGGCCCCCAGATACATTAATCAACCTCTGTTGACATGCTTCCAGAACTAAGCTCAATGCAAGCGGCGTTTAAGCTGGCATGTCCGCACACATAAGCGGATGATTTTTTTTTTATTATTCAAAGGAAAGTCACTTCCTCATTAGTCAACGGTGAAACAAGAGCGGTGATTTCAGACATGGCCAGGCAGGAAGATCCCGACTGGTCTGTCTTCTGTGTAGGAGTTAATTCCCTACAAGATGTGATGAGGGCCGGTTTGACGAGCGTGAAGAAATCACACGTAGAGGCAGAAAGGCGCATGTTCACATCTCCCATGAGGCACTGCAGCACATAGACTAGAACCATGGCTGCAGACTTAGAGATGCAGCAGTCAGGTATAGAGGGTAACGTATGAAGACCGCAGTGTCACCAGAAACAAATTCAGCCAAGAGAAACACGTGCAAAGAACAGATCTTTCAGGAAAATGATGGCCCTGTTCCACTATGGTGTGCTAAGAAGCTCCACTGCCTTCAGATAGCATAGTGCCTCCTCCCAGTGCCCCGCCCCCAACACCTCGGAAAGCAAGCTCCTTCATTGCTATAGTAGATGTTTTTAATTTCATATATACCATCCACTGCTTTATTTGTTTTATTTTACTTAATATTCCATAAAATTCTGTTTTTCTAGATTATATTCATGCACTTTATTTACTTGTCAATATTTTTCATTATTATTTTATTTTTCATTACTTGTTTACTTGTTGGCACTGTGTGTATTGTCTTTGCACCTTGTTTTTTGCACTAAATGTATGTTCGTCCTGCATGCTTGCTGCTGTACAATAATTTCTCCCTAGGATCAATACAGCTCACCTCACTCCACCCTACCCCACCTAACCTAACCTAACCTAACCTAACCTAACCTAAACCTAACTGAATCTAAACCTAATCCTAACCTAAATTAACCTAACCTAATCATGTGACTGAGAATACAGATCACCATATAACTGGAGACTTGATGGGACTTGCTGTGGGTGGTTGGGAAATGTGTTGTTGGTTAAGTCGTGTTCGTAATCTGCGCTGAGGTAGCCAGAGGCATCTTACCCAGATGTGTTTTCTCCTGGGGAACGTTGGGGCTCCCACTTTCATTGGCTAGCTCATTAGCATTGACTAGGTTATTTTGTGTGGCTGTCACTCTCAAATTGCTCCAGGCTTATACATTTACATTAGCTTAGCATACTTCTGCCATACTTAATTCCAAAGCAGCCTGCATTTTCTGCTGGATATTTTACTGGGTTGAGTACTGGGTTGAGTGCTATGATACTCGAACCAGCAGCTTTTGGCTCCTTACACGCTATGTGGCCACCCGCTCCAACCCGTGGCACAATCTATGCCCTCGGTCAATGCTGGATTTACACCTGGGACACTAGAGAGCTCCATTGTTGCACAAAAAAACTATCTGCGCGCCATAGATCTGAAGCACGTGGAAGACATACTGCTGAGCCGGGCCTCCCAATCAGCAGATACATACGTCAGCAGGTACACTGCTATGCAAATGTGTTATCGTGCAAAGTTACGCAACTGAAGAGGAACAACAGGTAGGACACATGCACACACACACAGGTGGAATGAGGAAATGACCGGGGCTGATAGATTGTGCTGCCTAGGCACCTACTCACCTGAGATGAACAAATCATCTATGATCAGCTGATCCAGGGCGCTCCACCCGATTGGCTGGAGACAAGGCTCCGCCCCTCTCCGCTGCCTGCAGGCTTTGCCATTACCGTGACCGGGCCATGAGTGGGTGCCAGCTGGAAGCTTTGCCATGTGCTTTGCTGCGCACAGGCATGGATCTGTCCATCTGACACACCTGGGAGGTGATGAATAGAGGATAACGCCCTCACCCCCGGCTCTGCTGGGTTACGCGCTGCAGGCACCCGTAGGGTCCGCCCAAATCGAACACTTCCTCTTCCATCCAACCGGCTGGCTACGGTTCCCTGCCTGCGGTCACGACAGCCGCATGAGTGCTGGCAGTAGCAGAACCCTGACTCTGAAGCACAGACCCAGTGTGTGGTCGGCTTGACCAACTGGGTTTGGGTGCTTCGTGATCTGCGGTCACCTGGCTCAGGTCTGGGGCAGTGTGTCGGAAGCGTGGTTACTCTCTTTGTGTTTCCCTGTTGTGCTCTGTGGTTGTGAGACCCAGACTACCCATGATGCATTGCACCATTTCCCTCTCGTTTTGGGTTAGGGTTACTTTCTCAAAAGTGACTCGTAAGCCATCAAGTGCTGCACCTTAGAACTTTAGTTTACATCCGAGCCACAAGAACACCTTCAGGAGAAAACACAAAAAGAAAGAACCACAGTATCACCAAAAGCGGCATCCCAGAAAACCAGCACAGGGTGAAAAGGTTAATAGTAAAGCAACTATTGGACACTCATGTTAACAATTATGAGGGCAGTAGTCAAGGGGTAGATTTAAGATCATCTCTGGCTACGGCTTATGATCTGCAAAGAAACAGTTAAGGAAACATTTCTTGATCGTTAAAGAGCTTGGAGGCAAAATGAGTCATAATTACGGACATTTAGCGAAAGACCACATAGCTACGCACGGCGAGTCTGGGATGGGCTCAGGGTGCAGCCTACCGCCGCCTCACTGCGCACTGCACTGCTCATCGCTGGGCAACAGCCGTGTTTACCTCGGTCAGGTAGGGTTGGGAAGGGTGACAGTGGCCTCAGGCCATCCCATGATAACACTCACACCTGGGGGGGGGGGGGGGGCCTGTTGCCAAGGTTACACCTGGAAGTGGACTCCATGAGATAACAGCCTTGTTGGCTGCAGGGAGGTAATACAGAGCCTCTTTACAGCCCTCTGAGACTCATTACCATCTAGGCCCCCTCTGGGCAACGGTCATTTGGGTCAAGAGGTCACTTCCTTTCGGCAAGGGGGCTCCCCAAGCCTGCTGGTCAGAGGGCCGGGTAGCATGTCGGGTTTGGTTCGGTTGGGTGCCGTTTGGTCTGGCAGGCGCTGTAGCATGTTGTCAGGGGAGACTACAGGACAACATGAGGACCCCGAGGTCTCCTAAGAGGCAGCTGGAGCAGGTGCAGCTCTGCCTTGTCACAGGAATGAGATCTGTGTTTGCGCTGACATCACCTCCTGTGTAGGGCTGCGGCCTCTGCCCCAAGAGGCCGAATCTTCTTACATGTGACCGTCGGAAGGCCTCACTGCACAGGGCGCCATCTCCGGCCAGGCGGCAGGGGCCTAAACACAAGCCAAATGACAGGAAGGTCCCCCCATGTTCTCAGACATTTGGACCTTCGGGGGCCGCTGGGGGTAGAGCGTAGGACTGGGAGCAGGGGAGTGCCATGAACGATAATGATATATTTACTTGGATTGTGTGACTGGGCGTGCATGTTTGTGTGTGTGGGTTATGTATATATTACATTGTGAGGACCAAATGTTCCCACCATGTGATAAAAACCTGCTATTTTGACATTGTGGGGACCATTTTTTTCAGGCCCCACAAGGGGGAACTCAGTTTTATAAAGATTCAAAAAGCCAAAAGTCTTGTATTTACTTTGGTTATTTATGGTGCAGGTTGGGGTTACGCCCATAGAAACAAATGAATTGTGGTGCCCACAAGGTTGTGAATACAAACCTGTGTATGTGTGTGTTTTTGTGTGTGCGTATACCCCATGGCCGCAGATTGGGGTATCTGGCCTGCCGTGACGAGTGTCTTACAGCACACACAGAAACACCCAGCAATCTAGAACAATACACCCCCCTCCACCTTAAGCTGTCTGCACCAGTCTGCAGTGCTCATGTACACACGCATGCATGTTTGCATGCATGTGTGTATGTATGGGTACCCCCCCCACACACACACACACACACTATATTATGTAAATCAGGTTGATGACTTCCTATACCACCAAACAGCCAGTTTGGCTGGGGCTGGGAGCTGGTGTCGAGCTGCAATCTTTGCCCTCCGAGTGAGACTCCTCCCAGACCAGGCTGGTGGGCGGGGCTGGCGAGTAGCTTCATGTCTGAAGGCGAATAGAAGCCTTCCTTTGTGCTCCAGAGCCAACCCCCGCAGGGCAGGGTGCATCCGGCTCAAGCTGGGTGAGGAAGGAGGAAGCGGGACACAGACACACAGACACACACACACACACACACACACAGACACACACAAAGGTAATATAATGGCAGAGTGAAAATTACACACACCCTCAAAATGGATGGCTCTGCTTCATGCCTCTAGGGGGGGGGCATCTTCTGTCCACATCACCACAGCCCGCTGAAAATAAACAGCCGATTACAGACTGCCCTGGGTGTTCCTCCTTCCCGCGCTTCCTGTGCTCAAACCGCCGCCATGCAGAGGGGTCCAGGGAGTCGGGTTTTGCCCAGACCTCTGTCGGACTTATTGAGGATAACCTGCCTGGTACTGGCACTCAAACAGGGTTTACAGCCCTGGACCTCTGCCCAGTGGAGGCTGGCCCCGCCCTCGTGAGCTCACCATTAAGGTGCACTGAGCTTCCGTCCAGCCGCCCAGGGGAACCAGCAACATACCGAACACACAGACAGTGGCAGGAACCTCAGGAACCATCCTGCCGGTTCTGCATCTTCAGCCATTAAATCTTGACTGAACCAAATTACGGCGGACAGGAGCTGCAGGCCATCTCTTTCTAATCGAGGTTTTGGAGAACTGGTAGATGACTCTGCTCTCTTTATGTTACAGTCCTAACTTTCCTGATCAGTATTGGGTTGCGGATTGCCTAAAAGGTCATGTGATCAGCATTCAACGCTCTTCCGGCCAGTCAGGCAAAACGAACATTCATGGATCTCACCAAACATCAGCTCTTAATACAAACTCAGGCTTCACCCCCTCCCAGAACAAACCCAGAAAAGGATCCCCAAAATGGCTCTCGTATTACAAGCCTCATTGTTCAATTCCAATTTTATGTCTTAGGTGAAATTTGCCTCTCTTGATGGTTCACATTCATAAAGGTGACCAGCATGTAGCTTTAATATAAATGCACCAGTCCTCTAAAATGGACACGCACACTGACACACCATCTGCACATCATACCTGTGAGACTCATAGCATTAAAACTGACAAAGCGGATCTTTTCTGATCTGAAAAGATTGGATTTCCGTGTCCACACAGCCCTGAAAGCATCAGATCTGTCACATTAAAGCAAAAAAAAAATAAAAATCTCTCTAGTCACTCCAGAGTGGCAATGTGAATAAAGCCGGAATCACCACTGATCCGCAGCACTCTGAAGCCGACAATTACCAAAGCTCATGAATTCCCACCCAAATCCTTTGTTCTCTAGCAGAAATTCCAGGCAAATGAATTTCAGCATTCCTTCGAAGAGCTTTCTGGGCCAGAAGCCGGGAATCTTGCTTGATGACCACCTCCAAGGCTGAAAATAGAAGCCCGTTTTTGTAGCTCTTGGGATGAGCAGCCTGAGGAAAAAAAAATTCAGTGGCAGAGATGAAGGCCGCATTGGATGGAGAGCCTTTGGCCTTCCCACCGGCCCCTGTAATTTCATGCTAACTGCGAGTACCGAGGCGATGCTGGCCGCCGGCGTCTAAAGGGACCAGCTGCGGCCAAACCTTTCCTTGGAACCCAAGTCCTCAAGATACATGCTCTGGTCCTCCGCTGCATTCATACATCACAAGTTACCATACTGCTGATGGTGAGTTTGGGTGGGTTATAAGTCAATGGCTAAGGAAACAGACACGCTTTCGAAAGACAAAAACACAGGGCTGCCGTTTCTTGGTGATAAAGTTCATATTTATTGCAAATTGACCAACAAATTCAAGGGTAAATAAATAGAAAAAAAATTTTACAAATTCCCCAAGGAAGGAAAAGGGGGGAAAAAAAAATGCATAAACATATTGATTTCCTCCATCGTACAGCAGAAACCAATTTTTTTGGGAGTCTGGGAGACGTCTGCAGAAACACAGACCTGGACTCCTGTCCCATACCTCATCTATAGAACACAAAGGTCCCCAGACACTTGGGAACAGTCCCCAGGGAGTGTGGCTGTCAGTGATTTCCCAGTGCTTAAGAAATGGGCCACAAATATCAAATGACTTGACTGAAATAATCAAAACACATACAAAATTTGAATAAAAAAAAAAAAAGCTTGTTGACTCATAGGGGCCTGTAGGCCTACAGTGAATGAGGAGCAGGTCACGCTGCCTTTCTGCACGGCGCCTTTACATCCCACAACACTTTGTTCCGGCAGAGCGACTGACATAGCTGTGCTAACACTCTTCACAATACCATCACTATGTGCTCATAGCCCTAGCGTGCCACATTTGACATCACTGATGGTGCAGACTGATTGGTGGATCGTGACAGTCAGTTCACATTACTGAGTATAGAGGACCATAGGTCACTGGTGATTCGCAAATACCAAAAGGAGGAAAAAAAAAAAAAAAAAAAAACCTTTAGTCAGATTTAATGTCAGACTTGCTGACTGATTCTTATTGGGACTGACTGTGTGCCAGCTACAGACTGGCAGCTTGCTGCCGTGAGAACAGCACACTCCACAACATCTGTCCACCAATCTGCAGCTTCCGTGACATTCTGGCTTGGAGCGGTTCCGTTCCGTTTGGTCCGTCGCCATTCATCACCGAATGCAGAACAAACAAGAGCAGCAACTATTCCACTCCCGTGGAAGAGGCGTGGGGAGTAAAGTTGCGTTGTTATTCAGACAAAGTGCGCTTTGTGACGTCCCAGAGACACAGATCCAGCTTCTGGTCATAGAGGCTGCGAAGCAAAAGACATCAGCAGACAGCCTGGGGGCGCGGGGGGGGGGGGCAAACCGAAAAGCTTCAGGAAATAAGATTTGTACAGCTAAAGACAGAGACCGACAGACAGACAGAGACCGACAGACAGACACCCTCTTAATTCCTAAAAGAACTAAGAATTAGTTGAAGAGAAGCTGCTCAGCAGACAAACACACAGGTTAATGTCTCACAAAGCACATGGACACGCCTCGCGCCCCCCACCCAGAACATCAGCATGATCCTCAAGGCGGCCATACCAAGGCCATCCAGGGATGAGCCGAGACAAAATGTCTGCCACAGACATTCCCATGTGGGCTTGGAAGATAAGGATAGATGAGTCTGTGCTAAAAGCCAGGGGGCAAGTTTAGCAAGAGGAGCCCAACATGGCAGTAATGAAGGACGATCGACAAACCTACATATTTACCCCCCCCCCCACAAAAAAAACGAAAGAGGAAGAAAAAATAAAAATTATCAGCAGGCACAATCACAAACAGAACTGCTCTATCGGTGTTTGATCTTGTCCGGCACTTGGGGTGGGGGGGGGCACACAGTTTCACCTCCTCAAAACACGAGAAGTTGGTACAGAAATGCAGTCTGATCGTCAGTGAATGTAGGACAATCTACACAGCCAAAGAGAAATGGACCCCCTCCCCCCACCTGTCAAAAAGGCAAAACAACCAACACCTCTTAAGTGAGGAACCCAACCAACATCTCAAGTGAGAAACCCCACCACGAGAAAAGGCAAAAGTGTGACATTATGGGGCGTACGTAGAACCAGGGGGGCGTGGGTGGGGGTGAGGCAGGCTACGCTGGGGCCTACGCCAGGAACTCCTCCTGCGCCTGCGGCCGCTGGTAGCCAACGTTAGGGTGGTTGTGTTCATCCAGAGAATAACTGCCCTCGTCCTTCTTCTTCATGCGGTAGACCATGAGGGATACCAAGAGGACAGCGAAGGCCAAGCCCACCACGCCTCCGGAAATCACACCTGGGAGGGCAGAACCAGAGCTGGAGTCAGCTATATAATTGCGTTGAACCCCCAGCTTGCATTTATGGAACCTTGCAGCCTGCATGGCGGGATTCCCAAAACATTTTTCCTACCAAAGAAAGCAAGGAGACAAGATCTGGTTCACTGTGGGGCTCAAACAGAACAGTATGGTACCAAGTCAACATGGTTGGCAGAGAACAAGAACACTGATCCAAAGGCTGAATTTTGTCATCACACACAGCCCTTCATCTCAAGGGGATGAACAAGCAGAGAAAAGCCATTACGGATGTTAGGATGCCCCAGAAGAAGCAGACCTGACCAAGGAAGACCAGTTAAACAGCCTCTTCCGCCCAGTTGGACCGCTCCCTATTCAGAGTGACCACCAGGAGAGACCTACCAGCAAGGACCTCCTTCCTGTCCAGCAGCGACTGGCTCTGCCCTGCAGTCTGCGCATGCTCTTCATCGATGAAAATGTCATCTTCCTGGAAGACAACATTAAGAAGCATCAAATTAATTCCTAAACATCATCATTATAACTTTAGGTTGAATTCATCATCATAGAAACATGAGTATTTCGAGTTAAAATGTGACCTGCGTACAATGATTGCAAGGCAACACCCTTCTTAGACGAAAAGGCATTAAACTCATGCTACCTCCTACTACTGCTTGGGCTCAGAAACAATGCTGCTGTCAGTAATGTGCTTTTCTGTGAAGGTTGAATCAGGCAAGGTAAACCTCTCACCTCAATTGCCACTGGCTGATTGGCCACATGCATCCTGCCCCCCCTTACAATCGGCTCCTCAGAGACTGTCGGGAGCAAAGTCGGAGTGGTGGCCAGGGAGCCCGACGTAGGGACACGCACAGTGAAGATGGGGGTCTCATCCTGAGGTGCCACTGGAGTCGGGGCTGGCTGGGTCTTCTTGGTGGGAGTGTGCTCAGATTCAGGCACGACTGGAAGCTTCAGCATCACCGCTGTGGTGTTGACGTGCATCACAATGGTCGTGGTGGTCGTCGGGGGGAGTGAAGTAACGGTGGTCGTCGGGGGGGGTGAAGTAGCAGCGGTTGTCGGGAGGGGTGAAGTAGCGGCGGTCTTAAGGATGCCCACATCAGCTTGAGGCTGGGCCTTTGTGGGGTGTGACGTGGAACGCTCTTCGTGGCCATTGGGACTGGCTGAAGTAATCTGCCCAGGAAGGTGGTGTTCAGTCACCACACCCCCCTCTGCTGGAGCTCCTGCAGTCCAGTGGGTCGTTACCACGGCACCAGCTTCAGTGGTGGGTGAAGCCTGGGGGGTCACTGCCCTTCCCGGATCGCGCATGATGACTCGCTTCCGCTCCGTCGTCGTAGAAACGCGTGTGGTGTCCAAGGTGGGTGCCGACGAGGGAACAAAACTCAACTCCATGAGATCTGAAAGGAAACGAGGTTTTATCAAAAATAGGGCTTGAACACGTGAGGCTTTCAGTTTACCAGAAGAAAATGGAGCCCTTACAGCTGCTTCCCCACACCTGCCCGCAAAAAAACAATGTGCTATGGCAAGTCAGGCGGGGGCCAGAGTTCGGAGGAGGGTCAGCCCCCATATCCAGCAGCACACCGATTAACTGCAAGATGCTTAACGGATCATCCCTCTTTACAAAGGAAAAGAAGTCTTTATATTACCAAGATACCGGGTTAGCCTTCATCTCTAATGTTAAATTATTATTGTTAGCCGCACTAAAAAGGAGAACCATTTATAAAAATACTCAATGGCTCAAAATTTGCCTTCACAGCATTTCTCCTGAAAGGGCTTCACAACCCAGGCTGCCTCGTTTTGCCACACAGCCGGTCAAAACTCGACGGTTAGGACTGAAGATCCTCAAGTCACACAATGATGGGGGGGTGGGGGTGTCCGTACCATCGTCGCCGGAGCCAGAGCCGGAGATTTCCAGGTCATCTCCTGATGCATCCTGGTCATCTGTAGGACTCCACTCCTGCTGAAAGAGAGGGAGACCATCAGCTCTGTGGCCCGAGGGCAGTGTGGTGGGATCCCGGGTGCAGGGTCTGGTGAAGGGCCACATGAAGGAACACCAGAGACAAGGAGCAGGATCAGAGCTCTACAAAAATAATGCCAGTCGGTGAAAAACGATACTACTGACTCAGGGAGCCGTCCGGACAAGCAGAAGTCAGTTTTCTCTCTTAGGGAAAAAATGTGGTTCTCTTTGAGAGGGAAAGAACATTTAAAATTTTGGCCCACAGAGCCACCCGGCTAGATAACTAAAATCAACTCCAACAGTCTGGGCTTGCACTTCTGTTCAAAGGAAGCGGAGGCAATTCACACATGTCACGTTCCCACGGTGGGAGAGGACGCAGTGCTGTTATGCGGTTTATCGCATCCCTGACAGTTGACTCACAGGATAAACGGGCCCAGACCATTGCAGACGCCACCCAAACAGCAGGCCTGGTCTACTCGCAGATTAGGATCTCCCACACCGACATGGCCGCATTTATGTAGGACACTCTTATTCAAATCACGGTCCTCGAGGTCCGAGCATTGCTGGTTTTCCAGCCTCTCTTTACCTGTCAGTCAGGTGTGAAGCCTCTGGCCAATCAGAATCGGTAATTATTAAACCACCTGGGAGAACTGAAAACAAGGCCTGGATTTGCAATCAAGGTTCAGATTTGAAGAACCCCGATTTAGGAGATTCTTTTGGCCAGAGTGACATAAGGCAGCCCCTGAAGCGATTGGGGATTAAAGGTCTTAATCTGGTGCCTGATTGGGGATTTGATCCGGTGACCTTCTGACCTCAGGCATGACATCTCGACTCCCTCCTGACCCGCCGAGCAGCACACTGCCCCCAGTTTGAAAACCCAATTTCACAATACTAAGCTCCAGCAAAGCTTGCACACTGTAGAGTGAGATGTTTGCTTGATAAATATTGTGTTGCCGTCTGCAAACCTGGGGAGGGGGAAAAAAAGTGACTGAACAAAGGAACAAAACAGCAGGATAAAAAGACGAAGTCGGGATGGCTAGACGAGTTCCCGACTCCTAAACAAAGGTCCTTTGTGGTCTCGTGTGCAGCGGCGTGTAAACCCCGCGCCAGCAGACATCTCCGGCATGAAAAATGTTACGTAGAAGGCTTCCTAGCCTCTCGGCATCAGGGCACATCAAAAAAAAAAAAAAAAACAAACCTGCCAGCCATTCAGCTCCAGCACAAGGTTACTCATTCCCCCACTACTGTCCCACACAAAGACACACACCAACTCTGAAGAACATCTGCCAGACCTTCAGATGATCCCTGCAGCACCCTCAAAGTCACCCAACTGAACAGCAAAGAGTGAAAATCTTTAAGAATCTCCTCGTTGCTAAGAGTTGGGATGTCCGCCAGCAGGCAAAGTGTTCCTAGATGCAGCCACTGGCGAGGGCTGGGGTGGGAGGGGAGGGGGGCACATTCCTAGCCATCTAAGGTAAGGCCTGGGTGGCGGACTGGGAGCAAACCTCCTCCAGTTTGTTTAAACTCGGACCTCACTGCTCACGGCCCAGTCGGGAGGCCGGCCTTCCATAGCGCCGGGGACCTCATGGAGCAGCGAAAACCCCCACGCTGCCAAGCCTGGCTGCCTGGTAGGTACGCACTTTCCCCAGTGACAGAAACAACTGGTATGAACCAACAGAGCCCCACTATAGAGGCTGGACCACAATGAGGTTCAGCAGTACAGTGGGTCCAACACTGTCCTAGCTGAGGACGTTTGGACACTCAGTGACAGAAATGCTGCTTCAGAAACAATAATTTAATATAAGATGATGGGTTTTTTGGTGTGTGCGTCATCCAAAAAGCAAAACACACACACCAAGAAGTATGAGGAGGCATGGAAGGGGCAAAAAACCCAAAGCATGACCCCAGTCCCCCTCCCAAAATCGGCATCCAAAGCCACAAGAAAATAGGGAACACTGGAAAAAAGGCAGTAAAAAGGCAAAAAACTAATTAGGAATGACGACAAAGGATAGAAGCTGAGCAAAAGTCCCATTTCATCTCAGCCAAAAGGCGGCTCTTCTCTAGCTATTCAGCCGGCAGCCAATCAGAGAAAGGCAAGGAAGAGGCGGGGCCATCTGGAGCCTCAGTCCATCCGTCTGTCCTCAAGGCGCCATCACGGCCAGCCACACACTCCCGGCTCAGGCTCAGGGGAGGGGGCTCATGCATTACAAGACTGCTCTTCCCAGACCTGGTGAAGGTGCCCCCAGCAGGTGGACAGGGGGTCAGCACGTCAGGGTCCTCCTCAGGCAGAGTGAGAGAGTTCCATGAGGTCCATTCAAGGAGGCTAGGGCTGCCTGCATCTATCCCATGACAAGAACATAGTGAGAGGGGGAACGGACACCCCATCATATACCACACACACCCCCCCCCCTCTCAGCATCTCAGCTCAAGTACACCCCCCAACCCTCACTCCCAAGATGCACAGCTACAAAGCAAGGAAGTGTACCACTGTTCCCATGAAGACAAATTTTCTTCTGCAGGCGTGGAAACAATTACACCCCCCACCCCTTTGCTGGAGCTGAAGCAGGGTCTGTCAGGGTGGGTAGCATGCTTAAATTCACCACTCTGACGTCAACAGTTCATATCACCGACATCTAAACATGCTTCCTGATCGCCATTTCCGGCTTCCTCTGCTCCTCTGTTGCATGATGTTAAAATATTCACACTGCTAGCAAAAATAGGTCTGACCAAGGATGCCGCTGGGATCTGGGTAAATATTATTCATTCTGCCGCTGATACCGTCACTGTAAACAACAGGCAGCTGTTAAGGACGAAAGGCCCCACTAGTGTCAAAGTGTTGGACTGAAGTACGGGGGACCGTTCCCATGTGTTACCCGAAAACGTGCGCAGTCCCTCATCCTAGCTTCCCCGGAAAACACGGCAGCAGTGCGCCTGCAGAGGACACCCTGGGGACAGCTGGGACACACTTCCGCATTGAGCAGAGACAGATGGTGCGTTCCATTTGCCCTCGGAACTCGGATTCCGAGTTTGGGAGCCGGAAGTCACGACATGCGCGCTCCCGTTTCTCAAAGACCCGAGAAATATCTCTGATAACGCAGAGGATCCCGAGTTCAGAATCCAACATGGCTGCACCCTATATCAACAGAAGGGAAAGTTGTAGTTTTATTCTGATTAAGCACGACATCTCATTTATGGCTCATGAAATCAGTCGCACACACCATACCGTCCAATTTATCTGTGGACGTGTTGCTACAGGGTTTTATACGTGAAGCACCGCGCATAATGTGTTATCAAGTGATATTGCAAACAATGGCTACCAATTAACCGGTCTAGAATGGGATTTAATGATTAATCGGATTATTTGTCGGATTTAAGGTAGTTTGGGTTAATTGTAAGTGAACGAAGATAACGGCGATTTAAACCGAGGTACCTTAAATCTGACAAGTTGTCCGGCTAAGCGAAAAATCTTACTTTTTTCTATATGGGTCCATGATATTGGTACTTCTGTGGCAAATGGAACGCATACGACACTTTTTTCGAGTTTTTGCCGGATGTGATGTAATCTCGGATTCCGAAAATTGGATCCCGAGGCAAATAGAATGCACGAAGATCACTGGCCCCCAGCTCCCAATGATCCATGAACCTATCCTGATTACTGACCATGGTCAGGAGCAGATTTCCTGTTTGGTTGTTACTCAGACCAATTAGTAATCCAAGTGGATGACTAACGGGACACTGGGCAGAGTGGAATTCACGGTCCCTCTGCCCCTTTGGTTGAGTGGAAATAGGAGACCTAAACAGATCTGAGAATAGGACCAAACCAGCTGCAGCATTTTCCCTCCAAAATGTGCTTTTGGGAGCACAGAGCAGATTACATGACGGTGCCCAGACATATCCTGGTATCAGCAGCCAGTCTTTGGGGAAGCAGAGGCTCCCGTGACAGATAAGAAGCTGCGTCTTTATGCCTGGGGGGGGGGGGTCCATTCATCTGCCCGGTCTCTCCCAGGTCCTCCACAGCAGGTACCTGAGCTCCTCTCTCTATCCAGCCAAGACTCTGATAAAAGGCCCTTATTAACTGCTGGAAGCCCTGGAATGTGGCGGGGGGGGGGGGGCTTTGATTATCTTGGAAGCGCCGACAGACCAAACTCATCACCTTGGGGGGAGGGGGGATGTGAGACATGGGGGGGAAATCCCAGCCGCTACAGCATCTGAAGGACCATCTTTGAAGGCCAACCAACCTGCAGCCAAAGCCATCAGCATCCGGTACAGAGCTCAGCAAGCGGGGGGGCCGGGGCAGAGAGGCCTCCGCGCCCAAGGACACCCTCCATCTGGGGGAGTGAGTGCCGGACCAGCCCAACCCAGACATGGGTAAATGCGAAAGGCTTCATCACACAAGAATCCCATGCTCTACAGCTCATAAAACAGCACTTTGCACAGCCAAACATTTCAGACAGGCTGTCAAATTAAAAACGGGACCACCCGATGAGAAACAGATCCGAAATACCTCCATTCCATCCCGAGGCGAAGAGGGGGGTGGAGCGGCGTTAATAGCTACAAAGCAGTTAGATTGACAGAAGCAGCATTCCTCTAAAACCCAATCATGCTCTTTTACGCGGCCCAACCAAAAGGTGAAATAACACTGATCTAGGCAATGTGACATTTAAAGTAGTCAGATCTAAGCCAGCATTCCCATGAACATACACAAGCTCAGGCATGTCAACCATGTACACGTGTAGTTCACTGGAATGACCCCTCCCCCCTCCCCTTTGTTCAATTTAGACAAGGGGGATAAACAACCAGCAGTAACCTGGGGTGGGCGGAGACACCCTTGCCAGCAGCAATGACTCACAGTGCATAGGCAGGGGCGGACCACACCCTGCTGGGCTCTGATTGGACAAAAAAAATAAATGGGAGGCATGTTACACTCAAGTCCAACTCAGGCCATTGCCCTTATTGCGATCAGCTATATGAACCAATCAGGACTAATGTCCAAGCCTGAACCACAAACATACATCCATCCTGAAAGCAACCTCCTTCACAGAAGGGGGCCACCTTAAATTATACAGTCCGGGGTTGGTGGGGGGCTACCTTAAATTATACGTCGCTGGTTCGCATCAGAAATGCCACAATATGACTGAAAGTGAGCAAAAAAACTCCCCTGCCTGTCCAATCTCCTTTAACAGCTGCGAATTTACCAATTAATTAAAGTGTTAATTAGGAATCCGCATGGAGTCCTGATCGCCAAGCAACCGAGCCAGTAGTGCAGATGGTGCTCAGAACAGAGTCCGCCGACACCGAGGCCTTAATGCACAGGGCCACCACACGACCCGGCCCAAGCCCAGCGAGGCTCAGGCGTAAGACGTCAAAAATATTCAAGAACTTCATGCTAATGAAAATATACATGTAAAATATGGTCACATGATCAGATTGTGGCTTCCACAGTTCACACGTTTCTTTGGAACCAATCCAAAGCAAACAGCATACGATGCCAACAAAGTGCTCCGTTACCAGAAATCGCCTGAGTGCGGAATCTCTAACCGTTGGGTACAATGAGAGATACAGATGATTGCAAAATGGAAAGTGCATGTAAAGAAATCGAGGCAGGGAGAGGTTTATGGTGAAACCAGAACCATGGGTGTTCCTTGCACAGAGGAACCTCCTCCACCCTAACCAGCTGCCGACCAAGGCCACTTCTTTCCCAGTGGTGCCACCAGCAGACTAACCCAGAGACGGGCACCGAGCCATTTGTGTCTGCTGCAGGATATTTCAGATGAGAGCAAGAACAAAGTCACAAATACAGGAAGCTTTGCTGACCCCCAAGAGCAGGTAGAACCAGCAGACACACGAGCGGAACGCTGAAGTGGTACTTCGCTGGTCTGATCTAGTTACTAAAGGGGAAAAAAAACAAAAATCCAAGCCACCCGGCTGCAAGATCCACGGAAGCTCAGCCTGTCGCTAGATCAAGCTATGAAGGTGACCTGCTCTACATCCAGACTGAACACCTGGCCAGATGGTTACCAGGTGCCCCTCCAGCACCCTGGACACGTGCAGACCTTTACTTGAGGCACTTTGTTGTTAGGTGTCAGTTGGCACCCGATACCCACACAGAGCAACCAAACCAACCAAAGCTGGCAAGAGACAAACAAGAGCAACAAGCAAGCTTCCTAAATCGCAAAAAACATGTGCAGCCCAACCTCCGACTGGACCTACACCCCATAAGGGATGTTCGTTAAGTCAAAAGTCGAGAGTCCAATTCCTTAAATCTGCTACTGAACAGCAACCACTAACACCCCCCCCCCCCCCAACACTATCCTGGCTACCTGCCAAGTTCAGGTGAGCTGGGTACAGTTCTGCTTTTCCTCACCCCCTCCCATAGCTCACAGCCTGATTTCCTCACACGAAAAGCCTAACAGGATGATCCTGTGCTTGTCTGCCTCCCCCAGTTCACTGCTGGAGAAGCATTCTGTCCTTTCGGGCACCGGTCCACGTCCTTATAGCAAGTGTATCAAACTTCAGTCCTGGGGGACCGGAGCCCTGCACGTTTTTGGGTTTCCCTTCGTTTAACACACCTGATTCAACTCCTTGTGCTATTTACCGCACAGCTCTTGAGCTGAATCATTTATGGAGGAACAGAGAAAGAACTAAGATACACAGGGCTCCAGCCCCCCAGGATTGGAGACCAACACCCCTGCCTTAGAATCACACCGCCAGTCTGGAGACCTGGTCGGCGGCAGGATAGGAAGAGGAACCTTACTTATTACGGCATTGAAGGTGGATGGGATCTGCACGTTTGGACGTTTACAAATCGCAGGAAGGCAGCAAATTTCCACTCCAGCGGCTTGAGTCTAGACCGAAAACAAACATTCACGGCAGCTGGAGACTGAAAGAAACGGCCAGAGAGCTTCAGAAATCCTATAAAAGGCCTGGCCGATTCAAACCATTATTTATGAAATCACAGTAGCAGAGTTGGCTTTCTAGAATAAACTTCCCAGCCAAGGTTAGAGAGCGCTTCGCGTCCAAAGGGGCAATGCCTGAGCAATGACACTGCGGCTGCGGGAAGCGTCCAGCTGCCGGCCCAGAAGCGCTAATTACGGCGAGCTCATTATGACGAGTTCATTATGGCTACAGGCGCAAAAACGAAAGCGCACATAGGGCCCGTAGGTTCAGACGTAAAAACTAAGACTAACGAGATCTAACATTTAAAAAAATGAAAATTAAATGAATGTAGGCATGTGCTTTACCGTTAAGCTACAAATAATTACATCCAGGAATCTTTACAAAGACTTTCATAGTCATTACATTTAAAAGGTTATAAAAAAAACGCACTGGCCGCTGGCAGGGTGCCGCACTTAAAACTTTAATTAAGGGGTGGCTTTTGAAAGGCAATAAGTAGGCAATAAAAGACAGACCTTCCGCTGAAAAGAAGAGAGAGAACTGGCATAAGAAGTTACGCAGATATACATACAGCCAGGAAAAACTAACTTCGCCCAGTTCCCAGCGCGAAAGATATGGCGGAACTGGAGAAACTACAGGATCGTATCTTTCCTACTTTTCGCTTTGGGCACTTTTTAAAATCAAAATGCTGGCGTGTAGTTATAAATAAGGCAGTTCTAAACACCACAACACATGTATTTAAAAACGCTTTCGATCATTTAGAAGATTATCATGAATAGGGAGGCATAGTTCCAGAGGATCAGATCCGCTCTCGGTCCGAATCCCGGAGTCGCCGCACCGGAGCGCACTTTCCCCTTCGTCTCATCGGACTGTGTCGCGACTCCCCGGCGCAGAAAAAGCACTGAATGAAAGTCTAAACTCACCGAAAGTGTGCCGGGAATCCAGACAGCAGCGAACAGCAGCGCCAGCCGAAATCGCATTCTTTTACCGTTTAGTTTGGTTAATTAAAAAAGGCTTTTATCCGCTTTTATCCACACAGCATCGACCACGACTCCTCGCCGCGATAAAATAGCCGCGTATCGGCGGCGACTGCAATAAAGATGAGCTCCGCGGCCGTGGTGGCCCCTCCTTCTACTCGATCTGCGTGAAATTAGCCAAGGTAGATTAACAGGATCCACCCTCCGCCCAAATTTGGAAACATCCGCCCAGAAAGGCTTTCGGAGGACTCTGCAGGGTTGTCCAGTCCGCTCTTTGCGGCTGATCTGAGTGTAAGTTTCGGTGCGCCGACCTCAGCCGTTCTTTGGTAATCAAATTCGGCGCTTCCACTTATTGACAACGCGTAAAATGTAAATTAATCATTTAACGTGAAAAATGTTAACTTACGAAGGAACGGGTGCAAACACCCCAAAAAGTAAATGTTTAGTTATTTATTTGTTTGTTTAACTTTTTTTTTTCCACTGAAAATGGGGGAGAGACCGGCGTAATTACTGCCCATGCGAAACGGGCATGTCACTTTGCAGTTAGGGAGACGACATTGTCACTTGTATATATATTTTTATAATGTAATTAAATTCATTTATTTATCCAAAAATGTACCAAAAGTAGTCGAGAGCCTTCTTTAGAGGCCCATGTAAAACCACCCCATTAACTCTGGGATTTGAACCAGCAACCTTCTACTTAGCCCCAGCACTATAATCCACTGAGTGGCTCAAGCTGTCCCCTCTCCATAGCTTGTCATGGAAACTGTTAATCGAGGTGTCGCTGCACACTGGGCTGCTGGACACTGGTGGTGCCTGAACATAATGTGAAATGGAATAAACAGCCTCTTTAAAGCAGGACGCATCCCTGTGGCTGGCCAACTATCGCAATGCCGGTTCTGATTCACAGTCACTGTCTGCAGGGGTTTTGCTTTTGTTGTTTAGTACATTAAAAGCTCAGATCCAGCTTCACTCCATCAGCTTTTTTCCATCGATATGGCACAAAACGCTGTGCCCTTGCAGAGAAGTGGGATAGGGTGTATTTAAAAACCAGATAAACGAAATTGGATATACAAGATGCTTTTACACAACCAAGCATTTATGTGTATTATACACATCAATATATTAATTTTGGCAGACAGTGCATCAGGAGATCATAAGAACAACCCCAACCTTGCCTGTGCTGGACAGGCAAACATCCCACAAACACACCACACACATCCCACAAAAACCCTGTGGACACCGCACAAGCTCCACAAACACCACCCACATCCCACAAACACTGCACACATCCCACACACATCCCACAAAAAACCCTGCAGACACCGCACACATCCAAGCTATGCCCTACAGGCACCACCCACATCCTGCAAACACTGCACACATCCCACACACATCCCACAAAAAAACCCTGCAGACACCGCACACATCCTAGCTATGCCATACAGGCAGCATCCACATCCCATAAACACACCACAGACACTGCACACATCCCACATGCCCCATAGACACCACACAGACACACCCTGGCTTGTACTCTGTCTGAAGGACAAAAACACCACATATCTGGATGTGTGGAGCGTGAGCGCACCCCCCCCCGGGGGCAAGGGAGCGTGCTTTTGAACCAGTAGAAATTCACATGACAGCTGCCCACAAGCTGGATATCAGAGATGACAGTGGATTGAGTTTCTGGGGGGTGACAGACCCATTAATGTTCCATACCTGAATCCATCCATGCTGATGCTTTAAATGAATCAGGCAAAATATTACAGAAGATTAACCGAGACTGCTCAGGATTAGCGTTTGGAAGATGATGGGATCATTAGCCCGCTGTTACCTTCCAGGGCAAGAAGGGACCTGTCATTGTCACGATCATGCCACTGGCCACAAAGCAGCCGCACAATTAATCAAAATGTGAGTCACATTCAGGAGGAGGGAGGGGAAAAAACAAAAAGTCCTCATTAGATGTGGCCGCATTAGCGGGCTACCTAAATGTCCTCGGGGCCCTTCCTGAGGCTGCCTTAGCTCACGGTGTCTAAGTAGGACAGTCAGTGAGGTGAGACACGCCTGCAGATCAGGTGTCACAGAAAATGTGTATCTGCAGCCATTTTCACCATACGCCATGCAATCCCCGGCTTCATCAGTTGCACGGAATGTCGCTCGGGGTGAAGCACGGTTTGGTGGATGCTCAGGTCAGAAAGTCACCAGCACGTATCAATGCACCTCCATAAGTCAGCTTCAGAGGAGAGAATCAAACAGAACGCAGGCCAATGGAAATGGACGTGTGTCAGTGTGAGATCAACTCACATGGAGAAAGGCCTTCAAATCATCAACTGGTCTGAGGTTCCGAGTCACAGAATAACCAACAGTGAGGTTGTTACTGATGAAAGCGATGTTGCGCGATTCAGTGCTGATTTGTGGGACGGCTGGCTGATGTTCCCGCGATTGGGAAATCCAAGGGGATGAAAGTGGTTTATTTAAAATAGCAGGACCCTTCCATGGAAGGGGGTCCCTGATGATGTGGCAGAAAGACACTAACGGCCTGACGGCATAAAGCCACAGTGGGTGGTTACCACCCCGGTTGAGGTCTGGGCCGGAGCAGAAATGAGTCGTCTGTCTGTGGGACCCAGGACCACCGCTGCCAGACGGTTTAAACTGCAGCAGCTTCCTGCGCACATTCAGCTGAGCACACACTCCTAAACACACACATACACACACAGAGCTGCCCCAGTTTACTCACGCATCACTTCCTGTCTCGGCGTGTAGGGGCACCCAGGCTGACGCAAACCTGACTCCTGCCCTGAAACACTGTCGTTGCCAACAGTGTCATGTTTAGTAAAAGCGCCCCCCCCGCCCCCAAGCCCTGTAAACACACGGAGCATACGTCAGGCCGCACTGACGGAGATCGGCAAGGAGGACTCTTCTCCTGTGCACCTCCTGGCCCCACCTGAGGATGAATAACTGCCCTGTAACCCATGATGATCCTTCCTAATCCTGGCCAGCGAGATCATCGCATTCACCTCTCCCTCTCTCGCATTTCTTGCATTTCAGGGTCAGCGATTTCACTGGGGGGCTATAACCCCCACCCACACGCTCCACTTTGGATAAAAGCGTTCGCTATGTCAATAAGTCGGATTACTGGAACCCCAGCCTGTGGTGTAATATCCTTGAGGTCATATGAAACATTTCAACACCGCAGGGTAAAACTTCTCAAACAGAACCGGACCGTTAGTTCAAGGCCCATTCTGCTCTGCGAACCAACCTGCTCTAGAACAATATTCCACTGCATTAACAGGTATGTTTGGAAAAAATCAGAGTTAGAAGCAGCTTTTCGGCTCAGACGGCTGTACGTGAGAACGCAGCTTAACGAGGCGTCTAAGTCACAGACGCTCCCAGATGCTTACGAGGAGCCTGGAAAGATGGGCAGGTCCTTCAAGGCCACTGATACTGACAGCTTCTACATCAGAGGCAAGCAGAAGCAGGCCCTGAAACCCTCAGCCCCTCCCATTTCTCGGCCCCAGGCCGGGGGCCATTTATCCACCAAGCCGGGCGGGGTGAGGGCCACTCCTTCGGGGCCGGGGAGCCCTTCCAGGAGCTGGCACCCTGTGAGGTTCATGGGCTTGAAGCTCCCAGCCCGCGATGGGACCGGCGGCAGACAGCTGGGGAGGTGAAGAGGTCAGCTGGGGGAAGGGATGATACAGCTTGTTTATTTAGGGTCTGTGCCACTTCCTCAGAGGACTCATCCAAAGCCAGAAGACTGGCTTCATGGTCAGCCCCCCCCCCCCCCCCCCCCCCCGCAAAACCAACTGGGATCCATCGGAATTTTTAAAATACCGCAAAGCGTGGGTGGGGGGGGGGGGGGGGGGGGGGGGGTGGGGGGGGGGGGGGGGTGGGG
>JAABNY020000025.1:20608962-20641497 GCA_015164015.2 Brevimyrus niger | reverse complement strand
ATGCAGGGGGGGGGGGGGGGGGGATCGGCGGGGGTATGACTGGGGGTGGCCTGGCGAGTGTGCCTCAGGGACAGATTCAGAAGACAGGGGGAGTAACCCATAGGCCGGAAGAGGCCATTAGCTGCCCCGGTCAGTCCGCTCCCCGAGTTGGACGCTGAGGCTGCTGCGGCTGGGAGGGACACAGGGTGGGGGGGTCCCACACGACCGTTATGCTTACGCAGCGATCCTCCCAGACCCACGAACATCCGCGGCCAGAAAAGGCCGGTCGCCAACCACATCGCAAACAGAGAGCGGGTCCATCTGCAGCTTACCGGCCTGGGCAGCCGCTGGGTTGATCAGCACCGGAGTCTGCACCAGCCGGACTGGGCCGCCGAGGCCCGTGCGGGCTCCCGGGCCCATCACCAGAGCCCCGGTCTGGTCGTAGTAGGCCGCCGGTGCCAGCACCTGGTAGCCTGGGACAGAGGGCGAACACGGCGGTCACCCGGAGAACCGACGCTGACCGGTTCCACTCACGGACGGACGGGGGCTCACCTTGCACGCCGGTGGGAAGACCCTGGCCAAAGGCCAGCGCGGGGTTTCCCGCCGCCAGAGACTCCTGCTGGTTCTGCTGACCCTGGCCCGGGGTGAGGGGGCGCTGGCTGGCACCAGTGCGCATTACCTGGGATGGGTTCACACAGTGAGACTGTGGTTTGGCATTGTGGAGACTTTGGTTTGGCATTGACTGACCACAAGGGGGCAGCAAACCCACAACACGCAAACTGACGACAGAAGGCTGAGCTGAACAAGGCGACTGCCCATCAAAAGCGCTTCCTCATTCAGACAAGAGACGCAGCATTATTAACACACACGATTTTGGGACAATAACAATACACGAATAATGACGACAAGACTGATCAAGCCTCACGAGAAGTGAGGCCTAACAGCTGCTATCAAGCCACCACACCTGGGGTGGGGGCTCATATCTCCTGCAAAGTCCCCTAAGAATGCCCCCCCCCCCATCCCTACAGAAGGCGAGGCGAAAATTTGGCAGCGGGGCAATCAGATTAGTTGGGAAGTGGTACCTGCTGCTGGCCCTGACCCTGGTTGGCTGCTTGCTGGTTGCTGGAGTTGTTGGCTGCAGCAGCGGCTGCCTGCTGCTGGAAGAGGTTGGCGGGATACACGCCCCAGGGTACACCGTAGTACTGCGGGGGCACCACTGCTGGACCTGGGTGAGGGACATTCAAGGCCTCAGAACATGAAGACTCTGGTTCAGAAAGATCCCAAGGGTTTTTAAAGAGCTAATATTAGACTCCACAGAAGACCAGGAACTCGGTAACTGGGGCAGCAAGGTACACAGTCTAGACCAGTGTTTCCAACCCAGTCTTCGGGGACCCCCAGTCAGTCCACACCTCATCTATGCAACAATCAAGGACACAGAGCACCTGGTACCCTGTGTTGAGGAGGTGAGGTCACCTGCGAGTGTGGCGGCGGCAGCCAATCCAGCGGCAGTGTACGGGTCAGTCCCAGGGGGGGCGGTGCTGATGATGTACGGATTAGGCATGAACGCAGCGGGGGCCAGGCCTGTTGGAAGGAGGCGCCGTCAGAGATGCCGCGCGGGCTGGGAAGCAGGCGGGGGGGGGGGGCGCGGGGCATTTACCGATGTGCTGCTGCTGGGCAGCGGCTAACGCATACTGCTGCTGCTGCTGCGCGGCTGACAACTGCTGCACGGCCAGGTGGCTGGGCCTCTGGAAGAGCTGCGGCCAGAGATGGAGGGGTACTCAGACAGCTCCCAGGCACCGTCACCGGAAGCCCCAAAGCCCCATGCCCACGTCCCATGCCTACCTGGTGCTGGGGGTTATAGTCAAACAGGCCCACGGGGGCTCCGGAAGAGTCCATCTGCACCTGATTCGGCGGGTAGTCGAACTGCAGAGACTCCAGGCCCACCTGCTCCATGCCGTCCATCCCGGCGGCTTCCTGGCTCTGGAATTCCTCGGCCGGAGCCTTACCCACAGCCTGGCCGAGGTGCTGGTGCTGACCCAGCATCTCTGAGCCGGCCTGAACAGAGCTCAGCCTCTCTGCCACCTCTGTAGGGGAGGCCTGCCGGCTGCCGGGGGTGCGGCTATTGCGGGTGGGAGGGGGGTTGGAGAGTTACACTCAAACGCAGACAAACAAAGCAAAGCTTCACGACGTAAAACACCAACAGGCGACACCAAGGCTATGAAAGAATCAGCCTCCAGGTGGCACTGCTGCTCTACTTGTTAGGGCACCATAGAAAAACCAGGGCCTGCGGCTCTGAGCCACAGTGCACAGCTGTTTCTAACTTCGATACTCACTTGAAGTCCTTGCAGTCGGCCTCCATGCCGTTGGCCAGCCCGCGGCCGTTGGCCTTGGCCACATCCTCCCCCTCGGCCTGGCTCAGCTCTCTGCCCTTGTCCTCCTCGAAGGGGGACGGCTTGTCTTTGTTGTCTCCCTTCTCTACCGCATCAGAGCCTGCGTCACTCGCACCCTGCAGACACGCGGAGTCAGGATGCTGCCAGGTCCCCCGAAACAACAGGGAGGGTAATCGCATGGGACCCGGACGTTAATTCTTACGTAAGTCCTCTTTCCGTAACGGCTGTCCGGCTTGTCCCCGGGCGAGGAGCTGAGGACATATTCCACCATGCTCACTCCCAGACCCCCGCTCTCCGAGCGTGGCGACAGCACCGAGTTCACCTCGCTGTTGCCGTGGAAGCTGTGTCCAGGTCGCACCCGTTGCACCATGATGGGCTGCGACATGGAGTGGTCTGGAAAGGGTAAGGAGGACAAGACAATACGAGACGGGCAGACGGGCATGACGCAGTCAGCTGGACGCAATCGACAAGCCACGACAAGCTTTTTAACATGACATGACAGCCACAGTTAACATGCACACGTATTTAACAGACACTTTTGCAAAGTGACACAGGAGTGAGCAAAGCCTGGGGTCAGAGGTCACCGTCAACCAGTATCCACAGCAGCCGTGGTTCAGGACCCAGCAGTAATGCGATTACTCTGTGGGGTGATTAGACCTCACATGCACAGATCAGTAACCTGCCAAGCGACACACCACCTCCGGCTGACGATATAGCTTCCTGATGACGCTGCTGACTGACACAAACATCCTGCCTCAATGGGACAGGCAGACTAAAGGACAGACCACCTGGGCTTCATACCCCAGACAGTTCACACTTCTTATACTATTCGCATCTGGCCAAGAAGACAGTCAGGGAATCCAACACACACACTGGGAAGGTTCCAGCTGAGCACAAATACCGCACGGGATCCTACAGGGCACGGCGGGACAGACAAAGCGGCGTCGGCAGACGTACGAGAGGCCCAGGTGTTCTCTCGCCACTCCTCGCCCAGGAAAATCCCTTTCTGACTGTCCTTGGCCGAGTCATCAGTCTCCCAGATTTTTTTCGCCGGCAGCAGCTGTAAAGGTTAAATTTCAGCAAAAGGATGAAGGATGCGTGCATAGGAACAATTAGTGTAATATTCCCTTAATTACAATTCATTGAAAGAGGGTTTGGTACTAAGGTAACGGAGGCAAACGGCCACTTTTAATCCCAGTTTTTTTTCCTTGTCTTGTTTTGCTTCCTCCTTTCAAAGGCGGTTTGCGTGCAGCTTACCTCGCCCATTCCACGCGACTCTAGTGCCAGGGCCTGGAAGTCATGGTTCATCTCGTCTACAGAGCGCACCTGCACAGGAAACACAGCTGTCTGAGTGACCCCCCACAGAAAACAGAGATACTGCGCTGGTTTAGGCGGCTGCACCCAGCAAAGGAAACAAACGGCACGGCCATAAACAGCCACACAGACACAGGGATTCAGTAAAACAGGGGACAGCCTGACAGGTACTGGAGACACACACAGGGTCATGACTGTTTTATGAGGGCAACGCAGAGGCAGGAGTTGTAAGTAGTTATGGTGAGCAGCTGTGGGGGGGGGCAGAGGTACCTGCCCATCTAATAGCCAGACATTTTACTGAGGTGTACGGTATTTAAAAAACGACACTATTCCAGTATAAATTTGTCAAACTGGTGAAGGGGGTTGGGGTCCCGGCTAATTTTGTCATAGGGATTTCAAAGTACTAGGGCGCGTCTTATTAACAATATACCGCCCAAGCCTTGACTAAAGTTGACTCATATTACTGTCTGCCCCCTCCTGGTCCGGTGGAATATCTGGTGTGTGCAGCACCGACCACAACCATCCGCATCCACAGCTGAGTGCAGTATGAACACAAGCTGCTGCGCTAGACGACAGTCCCCATGTGGAAAAGTAAAGCATGAATTAGGCTTTAGCCAACAGAGAGAGAGCGGCGCGCAGGCCAAGCAGGAACCGCTCAGATAACGCGGCCATACGCTAATCGCTGTCAGCGACCTTTGTGTGCCACCTGATACCCACCCCCACGTTTTCAGTCTGCACTTCCTGTTTATTTAGAAGGGAGGAGGAAGGCAGAAAGGTTCGGCTGTGGCAGGGTTTAAAAGAAGCAGGGCACGGCTGCTGCGGACGGCACGCTAGCGCCGTTAGTGCACGAGTACACAGTCCACCCCTAAGCATAGACTCATGGGCCCAGCAGCAGCAAGGCACCCGGGCGACTCCGCCTCTCTCTCTGCTCACAAAACCTGGCAGCAGGTCCCGTTTCACACAATCCACTGAACAGCCACAACCACTCCCACGACAGAGGGGGGTGCAGGGGGATCGACAGGGTTTTCACACCCACGACAGAGGGGGCCGGACAATCGACAAACTTCACACGCACGACAGAGGAGAGTGCTGGGGGATACATGGGGATGCAAAAAAAATAGAGCAGACCCCCCCCCCTCCCCACATTGCAACACCCCACCGACTCATTTCAACTCTGACACAGCTGGCACGTGCGCAGTCAGTGCCCCTTCTACTCACACCTGATGCACGGGGTGACCTTTCGTGACCTTTGCCCATCCATTACCACACTATAGGCCGCATTGCATGCTCATCCAGCACTGAGCAGAATCCAACAGGAAGCCCCCATATGTTCAACTGTGTCGTTTGGACAAGCAAGACACTGTCCGGGCAGGCCCGGCCTAAATCCGATACCAAACCAAAAGAAACTTGCTTTGGGAAAACCCTTTGGACCAGATTAACAACCTCCTCTGTTATAGACTAAGAGTCCAGCGAATGTGTCAGATGCAAAATTGTAGATTTCCGACACCTTGCTAGTTATATTACACCTGTTCCATCCTGCAGAACTTGTAGAAAAAGTGTAGGACACAAAGGTAACTAGCAATGCAAAATGAGTGCAAACCTGACCAACATAAAAACATGCAAATCTAGCAACATTCAAATATCCCATATGAGCAGCTGGCATGGCAAAAGGCAACACCTGCAGGAATGAGCAATATCAGATGCAGAACACCTTGCATGTCGGCAGTACGGCCAATGCCGGAAAACTAAAAATACATAGATTTTTATATTATAGATCACTTTTAAAAGTGCTGAAATCACGATACAGTAAACTTCTGTACGTGGGTCACTACAGTAAAAAAGCCCGTCTCTTCACGAATCAATTAACCTTCAGTCAGAGAGCACATCTACAGCAGCAGGCAAAGAACAGTAGGGGCTGGACACCTGGCAGGACCCACTCAGCAAATACCTGACTACGTGGCTCCCAGGCTCTGAGCACCATGCTAAGGTGCACGCAGCACGACTTCCAAAAGCCACCAATGCATCTCCTCACACCAACAAGAGATCAGCCAGCGGCTTCAGGGTCTCCCCTATGCAGTGAACTGAACCCGAGACGGGGACACGGTGGACAGCGTAACTGAAAGGGTTAAGGAGTTTCGCATGTCGCCGATTCCCCAGAGAAATGCCGGAGATCGAGGACAAAGGAGAACAACCACCTATCTGGCACCTTCTCAAATCCAAAACAGGGCCAAAGACTTGCCTGACCTGTCACGCGGCCTCACAATCTCAAAGGTAAATCCAAGGTGGTCCATGGTACAGGGCCACATGAGAAGAGCAGCCCCAACTCGCAGTTAACAACATTGTGCCCGAGTAAGGGATAAGGCAACTTGGACAAAGGCTCCTGTGTGGTTGTTCTGTCTAACGGGGAGCTTTTGGGTCACTCGCCCAGCCAGCTTCTCCGATTGCGATTCTCCTCAAAGCCATACTGATGCAAGTGACATTTTCCACATAAATAAAAAGTTGTATAATAATAATAATAATAATAATTGTTATAATAATACTATTATGAATAATAATAATAATAATAATAATAAAGGTCATATTGAGCGATTTGGCGATCTGACTTTTCGAAACAGCACTTGAGAACCTGTGCATGTGACAAGATGGCCACCTCCCAGTGATTCCATTAAAACAGGGCAGAGGAGCAGCCCCCGAAAGTGATGCAAGGCTATGCTGTTTTTACAGCAACTTCGGCTGTACGAGCTATTTAGTCAAACAGCAGCAATAACGCTGTCCTGCAGGCCCAGGCCGTACACTTTGGAAAACATCTGTTTATAGTCACCCATTTGAACAGAACTCCCCCCTTATCCCTAGTGAATGTTCAGAGCGCTGCAACTCAAAGTACCCCAAACCACACACATTTAAAATCAGCCCAGGGTTTTACAATACATTTAATTTAATGATAGCGCACAAGGTTGGAATAACAAAGAAAATTCCAGAAATGCTAGCCAGGCTTCTTCAGCAGTAAGATATCACCCCAGAGCAATCTTTTATAGCAAGACCCATCTGATTACGTTTGTTTTGATCCATTCACTGTTTTCATGGAAAGCAGGAAAAGTATGCTCGATACCCTAACTACACACAAAAGAGATGTGCCGTTGAAATATAGCATCCCGTAAAAGCTTTACACATAGCCCTAGACTGTCAGCAAACTCGTGTAGTTGTCAGTATGTGTGTTCAGGCATGTTTTCCTGAACAGTTCAGACCCACTAATCCCAACCTAGAAGGGCTACAGTTCTCATTCCGCATGAGCAATGACATGTGAGGTTGTTCATGAGAACTCCGAACGAAAGCAACCCTTCAAGACCAGAACTGAAGCCCCGAACCAAGCACAGACCCATAAGCCAGACACTTCAGCTGAGCAACACGATGCACTTTTTTGTTACACTATCCAAGTGCTTAGTGCTCTGCTTCCTGTTCCCAGATCCCTCCATCCACCATGACTCCCCTCCCCTGGGCAGTAAAGCCACTGCCACTACCTGGTCCATGTGGATCCCGTCTCCCGTGGGCCAGCGGTGCTTGCTGGTGTAGCCAGCCAGCTGCTCCCCAGGCTGCCGCTGGAAGAAGTAGCCCACAGTGGCGTCGTCCTGCGAACGCCCACTTAGAGGAGGCTGGCCCCCCGGGGCACCCACCACTGTCGCCGAAACTGTCGGGGCCAAAGTGTGAGGGTTCGAGGCCCCATCCAGGACCTGCTGTGCCTGGGCCCCGTTTCCACCCCCAGCCAAAGCAGCCGAGCCTGGGACCCGGACCCCTGCGGCCTCCTGGGCACCATTGGCGTGCCGCATCCCTCCGCGAGTCTCCTGCCAGCCCACTTCATTCATGCCTAGGAGGACGCATGGAATGCTCATTCCACGGGAAAACCTGCAGGGAAAAAGCAAACATTACTCTGTGACATCACAAGGTCAGGCTGGGCCGCCAGCTGTGCTCAAGACGGTCACACACGCTGAAGTACTTTTGCTTTTAATTCAATAACAATTTGACTTAAGATTTCTATAGGAGCTTAAGTTGTCAGATGGGCATTATATGAAAAGGCGGCTAACAGGCAAAACCAGTTCTGACAGCAGAAAAATAAAAAGGCAAGACAAACAGAAGCATGAGGCAGACAGCACACAGCTGAAGACAGACATGATGACAGTAATTTCTCCCATATCTCCTAGTGTTTGCCTTGGGCATCTTTGGGCCACAAATGAGGGATAACCACAGTATCTAAAAAGTAAGCCCTCATTGCTAAAGAGCTCATCTAGATACACAGAGTGTCTGGTTTATCATACAAGTTTATTGTAGTGTCGAAAGGTATCTAGTGCTGTACATGTTTGCAGCTGAAAATGAAATTGTGCTTATGTAAGCAATTTCAGCACAAAAAACATCTAATCAATGAGATCGCATAAAAAGGGAAACACACCTCTGTAGATGAGCACAACGCAGGGCACTTTATATTTTTTACATTTATAAAATTCTACAGAAAACAGTGTCAAATTACTGCACGGACGACCGAAGACTTGTTTCAACAAGACCAGGGTTCAGAAATACGGCTGAACTCTTAATGAAAACGTGCTTTTATTTTCCTGATTGTGATGCATGTCCATCCATCCGCCACCTTGCAATACGTCCGCCTATCACGATCTGCCAGCCGCCAACAATCAGCTTAACCAAGAGACAGGAAAAAGACTAGAGATCGAGTCTAACCACATTTCTAACAGAAGAAAGCGCAGTAAAGGTTTTATTACGGAGTGGGGAATTCCCTGTGTCGTCCTTACTCGGAAATACGTAAAAATCACCATCTATCAACGGTAAAAATATAAGTATAAAAAACCGCATCCAATGTGGACGGGACCTTAGGCGTCAGCTAGGCAGCTGGTTAGAGCAGTGGCAGTTCTACCTTAACCAGCAGGTTAATAACATCTATCGTGCAGAGAGAAAGCGAAACCTCAGACGGTCGTCCAGCTCAGGGGCCTCGGTGTGCGGAAGAAGCGAAGCCAGTTACCGAAAGGAGGCGGGCATGCGACTACAACAAACAATATAGTCGGTATTAGAGAATAAGCTGAAGTAAGATGCTGCATGCACGAAGCGCGGCCAGCTACAGCTAATCCGACAAGAAAGCAAAACAAAAGACTAGCTGCCCGCACCGTGTTTACGATGCGCCGCGACGTGAGGTTCCGGAAACCCCACGACCGACAGCTCCCCTGCTGCTAACCAAACAATATCAATTAAGCCCCCGAACCAGCGCTACGGCGAACTGCGAGCATCTCACTCAGCATCTTCAAAACAACAACAAGTCAGACATCATATGTGAGAAAGCGACGACCGGCTGCGGGGAGACAGGCCTCCCACCCGAGTCAAAACAATAAAAGGGGTTGAAAACGCGTCGAGCTCCGAGCGCTTCGAGTCGGTGAGAGCGGCCTCCGTTCCGATCCTTTGTCCCGAAACGTGGAAGGCCGGTCGACCGCTAGAAGTAGAGTCGTCCGCGGAGCGCCAGCGGCTAGCCAGCTAACAAGCTAACAAAACACAGGCACGAGAACGTGCCCCCCCGCAACGCGGCCAGCACGACGGGCTTCGGCTGCCCCAAAAACAACAGATAATACAGCGACGACAAAGAGGAAAACGCATAGGGTGTCTTGTTTTTGCGCTCCGCGTCCGTGACAATAACCCCGGATCTGAACCCGTCACGGCGCGCATGTCGTCGGGTTTGGGGGATGGACGGGATACTCACGGGCAGCGCCGACGGATGGCGATGGCTCTTTATATTATACAGCCGTGGTGCTTTTTTCAGCTATGTGGACGCTCAGTGGTTTTTTTTTGTAATTTTTAATGGGTTTTTAATTTATATGTCGAGCGGGACCGTCGCCCTGCGCCCCCCTCCCCTCATGAACTACACCAGCGACTGTGGAGTTTCCAGCAATATGGCGCCGGCAGCAGGAGGAGGAGCGTTTCCTCAGCGGCGAAGCCGTAGCTGCCAGAGCGACCTGGTTAGGACGCATGCGTGAACAGCTGTCCGCGCTCGACCTGTCACTGCGCATGCGTAAACAGCTGGCTGTACACATGCGCGGCCAACTGTACACTCGGCTTTCATACTTCGCATGCGTGGAAGGAAATGTGGTTGGAAAACTTTAGATAAATATCTTGCCAGCATAATACACGTTTTGAATAAGTTAGTGTCTACATGAAGAAACGGAATGAAGTTGAAGTGTTTTTGGTTTTTGATTTTTCGTGCATGTTGGTTTTTCTTTCGTCTCAGTGGCACAAGCTATCATCATGTATTTACAGTTTTCCTTCAGTGTACCGTAATACATTTTTCAGGTAGAAAATGTATTTTCCCTTTCATCAAAGTATTCTTTTCACCAGCGTAATATTACACATTCTCATAGTATTTTTCATGTCTCTGATATCAGAGCTGATGTCATTCTCTCCAGTAGAACGATGTTCGAATCAACGGTATTCAAATTGTACTGATTAAATTAGACTAGTGTTATTAATCCCCAAAGGGAAATTTGGTTTGCAGGCAACAGTAAACAGAACCAGCACACATATAAAAAATATATGAAGCTATTTAAAAATCATAAATACATGGCATCATATGAAAATTATCATATAAAAGTATGAATAGACCCTGCCCAAAACCTACAGCTTAGTTAAAAAAAAACAATAGCTGATAGAACAAATGATCTCAGGTACCTGTTTGGTTTGGCTCTCCCAGAGGTAGTGTACCCCCCTCCCACCCGATTGCAGTAGGCAAAATACTGCATGAAGATGCTGTTAGGTATCCACCTTAATGACCTTTACCCCCTGGATGGCTCTAGCTTCATAAATATGACCAAGAATCTTCACGTCAGTGCCAATAATCTTCCGGCAGTTTAATAATCTTCCCTTAGCCTATTGTTCCCAAACCAAAAACTTAAAAGTAATAAAATAAAAGACGAATAAAAGGGTGATCTATCAAGATTAAAACTGGAAACAATCTAAGACTAATAACGTGAAAATGTTTTCTTAATTTAGTTACTCCTATTGAAACCCACCAAGGTAGAAAAGTGAGAAATGGTACATTAGCCAGTATTTTTAGTCCCTTCACTGGTGGTTCAAGAGCTGAGAGATGAGCCAGTGTAAGAAGAATAGCTCTCTGAAAATATTATCTTACCTCTGGTTACTCATTCACCTAAAATAACTCTTGTCAGCATCTGGAAAACAATAACAGTCAGCATTGTGAGGCTTTTATCCTCAGTGCACGTTCTGTCGATCACAGGAGTGGACCTTACAGAACCGTGACCAGGGCACCGTGATCGTGCTTTACTGAGGCTCCACACTGTCACAGCGTGGTTTTCTATGGGTGAACCCCATCGCCTGCACAAATGGAGGGCTTGGCCACTTCCCGTTCCAGTGGCAGCACAGGAACGCTCCGACTGAAGCGTGAGGTGGGGCTGATCGGGGCGGTGTCCCTTATTGCCGGCACTATGATCGGATCCGGGATTTTCATGTCCCCCCAGCTGGTACTCTGCACCATCGGGAGTCCTGGGAGCAGCCTGGTCATCTGGGCGGCGTGTGGTGTACTGACTGTGCTTAGCTCGCTGTGCTACGCAGAGCTCGGCACCGTTATTATGGAGTCTGGGGGAGAATACGTCTATATCCTCCGAACGTCCGGCCCCCCCCTGGCCTTTGTGCTGGTCTTCACCTCTGTTCTCGTGGTGAGACCGGCCAGCCTGGCGGGCGTGGCCCTGAGCTTTGCAGAGTACGCCGTGGCCCCCTTCTATCAGGACTGCCTGCCTTCCCCGCTGGTGGTGAAGCTCACTGCAGCAGCTGGCATCCTGCTTCTGGCCGCGGTGAACTGCCTGAACATCCGCGGCTCTATGGCTGTCCAGGTGTTCTTCATGGTGGCCAAGGTGTTGGCACTGGGCACCATAGTCATCGGAGGCGTGGTGGTACTTGCGGATGGACAGATGGACAGCCTGAAGAATGCTTTTGAAGGGACCAAAGCGGGTGCCGGTACAATAGGGGTGGCATTTTATCAAGGCCTTTGGTCGTACGATGGCTGGAACAACCTAAACTATGTGACAGAGGAGCTAAAGAGTCCAGAGGTAAACACACAGCATGCTCCAGCCTACATCTGGGTCCTTAGGGAGATTTGCATACTGACCTCGGCTTCTCTGTAGCCTGTTGGTAACATGTAACTTGGAAGGCAAGAATTAGTCAGTTTTAAGACGTATCTGTAATACCTCAGTCACAATCTGGCATAAATCATACTAGCTACCGAAATGTTGCATTGTCAGCTGTGTTAGGATTGACTCCATCTCCCTAGCTGGTTTTTCTCTTCCCTGAGTATAAAAGCAAAGAGCTCTGAAGGGTTAGCTGAGCCTGAGCAGTACAGTGTCACTCATCAAAGGCATCTTTAAAAGACTGGACCCTGCTAGTTTAGTGTGGGAGAGTTACAGCACCTGGCGTTACAAGAAAACTGCCGGATAACACTAGTAACTTGAATGCAGATCCAACACAGAGTCACTTTAACATGCCAGACATCCCCTGCGATTCCCCATTAAAGGTCACCCAGCGTGGCACTTGGGAATCTTTGCGTTCTGGCTGTCTGCTTTCACCTGCCTTGCACTCTGCTCCCACTGAAGGTCAGAAATGGTGCTTTTCCATGGCTACCAAGAACCGAGCCGGATATGAGCTGTAGCGCTAAGAGGTTTTTTTTCCAATTGTACATTATCCGAGCTGTACCCATGCTGACAAACGTGATCAAGCTGGCTTGTCAAAATGCATGGAGATAACAGTGTTTTGCATTGATATAGGTGTTGATATGGATATCTTAAAGAAAAAGAAAAAAAAAATCCAACCTCTTAATTAACAAAGTACTATGAACTGCTAAACAGAATTGATTTGTAAAATTCTTAAGCATTTAATGCTAAGATAAGACAGCGATTCTCACAGACTGCTACATATAGATTACACATAGTTTACCAGGATACTGTTGACTGTGAACAGTAAATAAGCACCTCTTCGGTTTTGGCCTGTCGCTCTACACACCCAGTAACACCCTTACTGAGCTGACCCTCCCGCAGTGGAAAACTGAAGCGATCTGGAACTCGGCTGTAGCTAGTGTCTCTTCGCAGTACGGCCTTGTTCCTGTAAGCCAGTGGAGAAGCACTAAAAAAGTGTCCGTCTCTAGGGTTAGCATTGTTAGCCATGTGACCATGCTTCCACTGGCCTCCCCGTTAAAGGACAGTGAGGTACATACTGGATCCCCTAAAGGATGCGGTCAGGATCACAATATAATTTCATCCATTTTAAAAAACAAAACAACCATAACATGACAGAGGGAACTGAAACAGTCAGACACGTTCTTCATGGGCTCTGCTTGCGAGTGCCAGGGTTTAAGTACTGTTTTTTTGAGCCCATACCATATGACATGACGCACATCCTTTCCTGCAATTGCCAGTGTTCATGTTGCAACGGCACTTGCTAATACAGGCTGTCGCAGTCACAAGACCACAGCTGTGAAGTGACCCAGAGGAGCCCAACACCCGGGGCTAATTAGATGGGCTTTGGTGTCCCAGCATGTGTCTACTGGCTTTTGGCAAAACAGGTAACGACAGGGTGGCAAACCCTCGAATGACTCGTGCCTGCACACTGCTGCAGATCTGGAGAGGTGGTTCAATGCAGTGACTCCAAGCAGTCGTTGGCACCTCAGAGTCGAGCGCGGCAACAAAAACATATTAACACGTGTCAGGGTTAATATTAACTGGGAACTTTGGACAGCGTAGCCCTGCTTTACTTCATTATTCGCATTGACATTTGATCTTACTGTAGTGGGCCCGTCTTGGAGTGAAAGCAGCATTAAGAGACGGCTGGTTATATAGGACAAGCCGGAGGGGCCATGGACGGAAAGACGGGGGAGAAGGTAGCACTGAAGCGGGAGGTGGGCCTGCTGGGTGCGGTGGCACTGGTCGCGGGCACCATGATCGGCTCCGGCATCTTCATCTCGCCGCAGTTCGTGCTGCGCGACGTGGGGAGCCCGGGGGCCAGCCTGCTGATCTGGCTGCTCTGCGGCCTGGTGGCCATGATGGGCGCCCTGTGCTTTGCTGAGCTGGGGACCCTCTTCCGGGAGTCTGGGGGAGAGTTCATCTACGTGCTGCGCATCTACGGCAAGCCCCCAGCCTTCCTGGTGGCCTTCACCTTCACGTTGGTTGTGAAGCCCTCGGGAATGGCGGCGACGGCCCTGAGCTTCGCCCAGTACATCCTGAGTCCCTTCTACTCAGAGTGCCCCCCCCCAGAGGTGGCGGTGAAGTGCACGGCCGTGGCGTGTCTCCTAATGGTGGCCACCGTCAACGTGCTCAGCGTCCGCCTCAGCATGTCCATCCAGGTCCTCTTCCTGACAGCTAAGCTGGCGGCCCTCTTCATCATCCTCGTTGGGGGAATGGTAATTCTGGCCCAGGGCCACTCTGGAAGTTTCCGGAATGCTTTTGGGGGAACCCGGCTGGAGGTGAACCTCATAGGAATCGCGCTCTACCAAGGCCTTTGGTGCTACGCCGGCTGGTACAACCTGAATTATGTGATCGAGGAGCTGAAGCAACCTGAGGTAACACCACTGGCACGTGACCGTCCATTTGACCGACAGCTAATGTCAGCAAGATGCAGGTCAAAAAACTGTCTTTTAATAAATATTTCCTGCTTTACTGCCAGCTGTCTGAAACAAAATGGTTTCCATGAAACCTTTGATATGGTTGACATTTGCAATACAATAAGATAAGCGCAATGGGCTGATCTCAGTGAGGCTTGATGGAGACCACTCAGTTGCACCAGGACTGGTACGAGGGTCTCCCGGGATGCACGTGACTCCCAAATCAAGGCAAATCATACTGCAGATCTGGGATTTTCCTTATCGCTAAAATCACTGGAGAGTTGCAATGATTGATGCCTCTAAAAAGTAAATAAGCAAGTGACAGGCATCATCAGCGCCATAATAAGTAACTTCATGTTTAACGCAGCAAGCTCTTCCTGTGTGTGTGATGCTCTGTGCCCCGAGGCTGACTGGCTGCGATAGGAGCAATCCGGGCCCTCAGACAGATGCTTTGGGATGTCATTTCGGGGCCCCGAGGAGCAGCACGGGCCCTCAGAATTTTGGGGTGTCATTATGGGGTCCTGGGGAGCAGTGACTCCTCATATGAAGCTCACTCCAGTGATGACTCACTGAGCCAGTGGCAAAGAACCAGACAAACGCACAAATGCTTAGTCACACACAGACTCACTGTTCCTGACATGCTCAGCCAGCGTGACTCATCCGTGACTCTCAACTTGCACACCAGAGCCGTTCACCTGGCTAGACATGGGTAACAGTGATGCCCTTTAGCAGCATGGTGGCTGTGGCATGTTACCTGAAACTCTCACCAACTGTATTTGTGTTTTAATGCCCCCCTCCCCCTTCCCCAGGTGAACCTCCCCAGAGCAGTCATGATCGCTATACCCATGGTCACCGTGCTCTACCTGCTGGTGAACGTGAGCTACCTGGCGGCCATGACGCCGCAGGAGCTTGTGTCCTCCAGTGCTGTGGCTGTCACCTGGGGGTAAGCCGGCCGCACTCCCAGAAAGGGCCGTCCTGCTCCACATCGGACACTGCGAGCTCCAGTCAGCCTCCGGCCCTTTACTCCTGCTCTCAAGATCACATCGTGTTCATCTAAACTTAACATTCCTCGCTGTCAATCTACTACTGAACACTGCTGCTCTGCTCGTCCAAACCACTGCACTGAACTTTCCAACCTATCAGCCATTGGTCAAGTTTTCTATGTTATTTGTCAACATTGCCCCCTTACATGTCCACACCCTGTTTGCTACTCATCAACATGACAACCTCCTTTTCACACCGGCATCTTACTGGTCAATTCTACTGTTGTTAGTCAACACTGCCACCAGTCACACCCACTACTTTCTACTTTACCATGTTTTTTGTTAACATTACTATGTTTCAGGTCCATACTGGCTTCTTATTGGTCAACTTTGTTATGCTATGTATTTTCCACTGGAACAACAGGAACAAGGTTCTGGGCAGCTGGGGTGTGGTGATGTCCGTGGCAGCTGCTCTGTCTGCCTTCGGGTCCCTGAATGGCACCTTCTTCAGCGGAGGCCGTGTGTGCTTTGTGGCCGCCCGGGAGGGGCACATGGTGAGCGTGATGCCATCTGAATTTTGGGGACCTCAGAGTCTAATGCTAGGATTAATTCCAGGTCCTTGTGCATGATGCCGTTAGGAGAGATTCAGTATCATCTGTACTGAATCACACACCTGGGCCCGGTCCAAGAGGGCCAGGTCCAGACAGGCCCGGTCCAAGAGGGCCAGGAATAGGCAGGCCCGGTTCAAGAGGGCCAGGTCCAGACAGGCCCGGTCCAAGAGGGCCAGGTCCACAGCACTTCTTAAGCTGTTATGCTCTGTGTCTAGCCCGATATCCTGGCCATGGCACATGTCCGTCGACTCACCCCTTCACCAGCCCTCATCTTCACCACTGCCATCGCACTGCTGGTGCTGATTCCCGGTGACTTCCAGAGCATCATCAACTTCTTCAGGTAAGAGCGCTGACCTCTCCTGGACAACCTGGGAAGCACACCATGGACAGACTTGGATTACAGTGGTACCTCAGTTCTCGAACTCAACAGAACAAACCAGTTTGACCTAGAACTCGTTCTGAATATCAGAAGTCAAACCATGAACGCTGACTTAATATAAATTGTATGCCCCAGGAAATGACTCATACTACAATGCAATTCTTACTTGAATGCCTTCTTCACAGACTGGCCATTTAACAAAATAAAGCAGCGCAACATTACAGTAACTAAAAATAAATAAACCACTAACTTATGTGTACTATTAGAGCATTTATGTAACTTATTTAAACTATATTTTACCAGGTAAATTAACTGAAAACCAGTTCTCACTGCTTTACGTGATATTCAGGAGAAATAGCAGATCACGCACCGGAACTGCCTGGGATACAAACGTCATGCGTGTAACTAAACTCTTCAGCCAATAAGGGCAAAGGTGTGTTGTCACAAAGGCGGTTCCAATTTGTGCAGCCGGGTGAGAGGTCGCAATGCATCTAACTGTAATGCATTGCGTCAGGATCAAAATGCGTTGCTGTAAGCAAGTCAAACGCACCCAATGACCAGACTGGGGAAACAAACTGAAACACGGACTTAACAGGACTAATGACAACAACCAGAAACAGCTGATCACATGGGAATCCCACAAGAGGTTAACGAGGGGGCGTGACACACAGAAGGAGCAGACGATCGGGGCAGGACAGGGGTAATGTTGGGATAAGATCTTTAATGTTTTGGAAGCCATTAAGAAAAAATGCTATTCTTGTTTTATCCTGTTCATTTTGTGTTTAAATGCTTAAAAACACATTTAGGTGTAATTTTGGAGGACCGGGAACCAAGTAATTGCTTTTCCATTATTTCTTATGGGAAAATTTGATCAGAACTGAAACTTTTTAGGATTCAATCCTGAGTCCAGAACGGATTAAGTTCGAGAACCGAGGTACCACTGTAATTCCAAGAGGCAGAATGTAAGAGAAGCTCTAACATGAAAGCAGCCGGTCATGTTACAATTTAACCAGATTTTTTGGTTTTGGAAAATTTTATAACGCCTGGCCAAGATATGAGTAATAAAGTGTTACTAGCTCTTTATAAATCATATGATAAATGATGGCTATAGATCAGGGTACAGGCATGACCCTGTGCCCTATTGTTGGATTATTATCTGTTTATATACCTGGTTGTGTCAGCAAAACTTTGAGCTACTTCATGGGTGGAAGTGGTGAGAGAGAACATCCAAAAGGCTGATGTTATAAGGCACACACACACACACACACACACACACAGGTTTGTAAGTATTGATCTTTGTGGGGACTCTTCATTCATTTCTATCGGGAAAACTCTAATTACAACATGGCAACTTTGACCCCGACCCAACCCTAACCTTAACCATACGTGACCACGCTACCCACTGAACTTGGCCCGGGGAATATTTCTAAAAGAAAGTGCAAATAAGCTGCATGCTAAAATGCCAAATGAAATAGCAGGTGTGCAGAATAATTCAATGAGAAATTGGGTAAGCAGCACTTCGGGGGAACCAGCCTGCACTGTCTCACAGCACTGACAACTGAGTTAGGGTTTCTGCAGCCGCAGACAGGTTGAGGCAGGACAATGAGCGCCTGTGCTGCCCCTACTGGCAGTTTATGAGACTAGCAGCCCTGCACTTACTGGCTTCCTGGAGGAGCGCTCATGTGCCTTTACTCACCTCCTGTCTGGCCTTTTGCAGCTTTACAGCCTGGTTCTTCTATGGGATCACTGTGTCCGGCCTGCTCTACCTCAAAGTCAAGAAACCAGAGCTGCCCAGGCCATACAAGGTGGGAGTGGCTTGAAGCTCTTCAGTGACCTCCAGTGGTGGGAGGCCACCTTTCTGGCTATGACAGGAGCGATTAGTGCTGAAAAGACCAGAACCACTTATACATATTCACAGGACATTCATTCATTTACTATGTAATACACACAGTGCAATGCTGTTTACTCCAGAACCATTACTACAGAATTACATATAACATTTTCCCTGAAATTCTTTTCACTGTTACTGTCTATTAATGTGTAAATGTATTTTTACTGTCAGCAATTCTACTTAACTAGCTAACTAGATAGCTACCCGCCTACTTACCAGCCACCTAACTAACCAGCCATGTGTGTATTGTGTTACTGTAAACCTTTGATTTCCTTCAGGGTTAATAGAGTATCTATTCCAGTTAGCATGCTTCCACGTGCAACCCATTCCCACTCTCTGCTATTCCCTGCTGAACCCCCCTCCCACGTGTGTTGCCAGGTGCCCATTGTCATTCCTATCCTGGTCCTCATTGCCGCCATCTTCTTGGTGCTGGCACCCGTTATCGACGACCCGCAGATAGAATACCTGTACGTCACCCTCTTCATCCTCAGCGGCATCATCATCTATGTGCCCTTCATCCACTACAAGCTGTGCCCAGGACTGCTGGACCGGCTCACAGTGGTCCTTCAACTCTTCCTCGAGGTCGCACCAGCAGACAAAAACCTGTAACGAGCCAGCAGACAAAAACCTGTAACGAGCCAGCAGACAAAAACCTGTAACGAGCCAGCAGACAAAAACCTGTAATGAGCCAGCAGACAAAAACCTGTAACAAGCCAGCAGACAAAAACCTGTAACGAGCCAGCAGACAAAAACCTGATGGAGACTGGAAGTAGAAGCTGACATATAAACCATGAAATTTGTCATTTTAATGTTGTTATAGAATAACGAACTGAAATAATTCAGTGCATAACATTTCCTATTGAATCTGCTTAGTAATCAGTTAACAGGCCATCATTACATAATTTCCCCTGACCATTCATAATGTTTTCTCATGTCTATCATTGCCAAAATCTCTTTGAAAAAGAAATGTTCCTGCTAATTACCCATGTTCTTCCTGTCTGGTGCCTTCTCTCTCTCTGTTGCAGTAGCAAGCTTTCACAGTGTAATGCAGTAGGCAATTTTGGACAAAAGTCTGTACTGAATCAAGCAGATTAATGCAAATGTAGGCCCTCTGTGTTTCTGCTGGAGCTGTACCATGCTACCTCCCTTATTAAGGTGCTAACAATGCTGGCTCCACAGTCACCAGTGACATGTGTCGTCACCTGCAGTGTGGTCTGTGTCATTTAGTTAGTAATTTGCATCAGTAAAACACATGCAAAAATCAAGAGGTGATACACAGCAAAAATACATTTGCACACAATGAACACAGGTGTACAGCTTCTTTGCCTCACGTATTTTGTAATGCTAAAGTTATTTACACAAGTCTTAATATTCCATTACTTCTCTTGTGAAACAAACTCAAGCTAGCTAGTTGGCAGCCAGATATACAAAAAAAATCAGCAGCACAGTGTAAGAATTATTTTTATTTATTTATTTTTTGCTGCTCAGCAGAATCTCACCAAGGGTGCCAGAACACCCAGGGCCAGCCCTGCCAGCTTGACAGGTTTCATAAACTTTCATATTTATCTACAAATAGAATTGCATTTTTGCATCGGCCATTAACAAATCACGACGAATAATATGCGGCAGATACTAGGAAGGTGCCGTTGGATCCACCTTGACCTTTTCACCAGCTTTTCTTCTTCATCTGCGTAAACGACACTCTCTGTTTTCAGTAGTAATACTTATCCAAGCACAAAAGGAGGTTGGAAATACAAGCAGAGAGCCTTTGTATACTTTTGGGTGGCGAAGGTGCGGAGATTCAGCGCAGATACCGCCCAAACGCGTCATCTGCCTCCCAGTAAACAGGGCGGCACTCTTTTGTATATTATACTGATAATTGACACCAGAAAACCTAAAGCGGCGCGGAGGTCCGAGTCAAAGATGTCAGCAACGCACGGATAAAGGTGCGACAGGCAACGCAAATCATTCCTGGTCGGGACCCCCAGCCCACAAGACAAAACAACAAAAGTCAGACACGGCTTTTCGTCAGTTAAAACAATTTATCTACATTTTAAGATCTCTATATAAATATAGCTGCATATCTCTCACAGTATTGTTCAGATTAGACATCATTGGGAAAGGAGGTTACCATATACACTGCACACAAGCGTAGTATCCGCTGGGTGGCGCTGAAATCGCATCGCACCTGCGTGTGAATCAAAGCTTAAGTCAAATGAAAACGTTTGTCTGCAGATAAACTAAACAAAAGAACTGTGATTTGGGTCAGGAATTTTAACGTGTGTTTTTAATTTAAGAATAAAATACAGGCAGTACTATGGGCAAAAAATTAATAGTTCTGTCGCATACAACAGTCATATTTCATGAATATAGATTTTTGACATATCCTCTCCCGTGGACATCCGTACCTCAGCAGGGTTACGCACATTTAACAGAGGTTGGGAAAAGCGATTTTGACACTCTAGAGCAGAATTTTCAGTTGAAACCATAACAGAATTCGTCACTTTGTCCCACCTGCGTTGCCATTACTTAGTAACAGATTGGCTGTAATGTACCAGAATGACACACAATGATTTTTCACACTGATTTGCCGGTTCGGATGTCTAAAATCACAGTCAAACAACATGAAAAATCTACTGAATCTGTATCAAGACATAAACCAGCAAAATGACGATATATCTGAAAATTGAAAGCACTCATTATTATTCATTTATCATAAACTATCGGCTTAAATATAAAATACGGCATTAGACAGATATCATTTATTGTGGCTGGCTAATTGACTTGGTGTATTTACTGCCAGCAGAACACAAATAGCGCGGCAGTGTCTAGTACCGCGTGTACCCTTTCATTTCGTTCCCAAACTCTTCATGTCCGCGTCTGCGCAGTCCCCGGTCCCGGACTCGCTTTCAGGTCCCCGCAAGTCCTCGTGGCAAATAGGATAGCTCCACCCATACGCATGTAATAGGATTGCGGAGCCAACCAAAGTTTCTATTTGAAACGGTGACATCATCCTTCTTCATGCCATTGGATGGCTATATTAAGAAAGCGGCTGGACTCTTTAAAAGCTAACGGCTCCGATATTCGTCGTGTATTTGCTGGGAGATGTTGTGGTGGTAGTGGTAATATTCTGTGTACCTTGTCGAGCGTTTCTGTTGTATGAAAGATTCGTTATAGAGACTTAAATCTGAAAAAACAACACTTTAGAGTGGTTTTGCCGTTACTGTCACTTGATTATATATACACAGATCAAATGGCCGCTATTCGTAAGAAACTGGTGGTGGTTGGGGACGGTGCATGCGGAAAGACCTGTCTGCTGATAGTCTTCAGTAAGGACGAGTTCCCGGAGGTCTACGTACCCACCGTCTTCGAGAACTACGTGGCGGACATCGAGGTGGACAGCAAGCAAGTGGAGCTGGCTCTCTGGGACACGGCCGGCCAGGAGGACTACGATCGCCTCCGCCCTCTCTCCTACCCGGACACCGATGTTATCCTTATGTGCTTCTCCGTGGACAGCCCGGATTCTTTGGAGAACATCCCCGAGAAGTGGGTGCCCGAGGTGAAGCACTTCTGCCCAAACGTGCCCATAATCCTGGTGGCCAACAAAAAGGACCTGCGCAACGACGAGAACGTCAGGAACGAGCTGGCGCGGATGAAGCAGGAGCCCGTGAAAACCGAGGACGGCAGGGCCATGGCCGTGCGCATTGGCGCCTACGACTACCTGGAATGTTCGGCCAAGACCAAGGACGGGGTCCGGGAGGTCTTCGAGACAGCAACCCGGGCCGCCCTGCAGAAACGCTCCAGGCCGTCGGGCGGCTGCGTCAACTGCTGCAAGTTGCTGTGAAACTCCTGGACGGACCGCTGACAAGCACGAAACGAGCAAGTGATGGGGCATGTGATGCTCCAGCGTCTGTTCTGTGCCAAGACTCATGAAAACGGGACAGAGGGACCCCACCAGCAGACCTTTGGGGTACACTGTGGGGGGGTGGGGGGGTGGAGGTTGGTATGCGCAGAGGGCGAGGGTGATGCATAAACATCCTCCGCGTAGCTGGAAGTGACAGACCCATCGAGAAGTGACAGCCAACAGTTAATTTCGTGTTTTTTAAAATATATATATACTGCTTTGGTTGGACAGGCTTCGCAAACGCCAGGTGACTTTGGGGGGGAGGGGGGTCACGTTTTGAGGGGTCTGAATGCTTGGCCGCTGCTCCGTCCCGTTCCCGTTTGAGTGTGAAGAACATCGGAACAGATCCATCCGGGAGAGCATGAAAGACGCAAAGTCCCCGGGAGACGTAGAGTCGGGGACAGAGGGTGATATTTTGAGAGCGACAAACTTTTGGAACCAGTTAAATCGTTGCAGCTGTCGGGATGGGAAATTTTAAAAGCGGGCTGGGCGGAGGCGGCCCGTCTCGTTAACGGTGCCGGCTTGGTCTCGGTCCCTTATTAGACCTTCGGCAGTATTTCGTGGCGCGTGACACGGAGCAAGCGGCTGCCCCTTGCTGAGCGCAGCAGCCCATTTTCTTTACTTCCATTTTGCACAAAGTCTAGATGCTGCCCAAGGCTCTTCGACATCAGCATTTATACATTGTGGCATCCTAGAAAGCGTATGTGCTCTGTAAACTACGTGTTCATTTGTGTTGTTTCTGAAAAGCCCTTGGAAAGAGGCTGTTTTTCCATACTTTTTTCTCCAAGCTGACCACGGCGGCGTGGGAACTGGCGAACAGAAGCGATCCCACCCAACGTAGTGTGAAATATTTTGCTCTGTCTGCTACAGAGGTTTTTTTTTTATTATTAAATATCTAAATTGTTCAATAATATTTTTACGTCGTAATGCCTGTAGTACAAAGGATTTTTTTTCTTTGTTTAAAAGGACGTAAATGCATACAAAGACTTATGGGATGTTTACAAAGCGACGTGCTGTGTGTAAAATTCTGCCAAACAAAGTATTAAATGTTTAAATTAAAGCCTTGATTGTTAATTTTCATCAACTGACAACTTGTGATTGCATTCATTATTACTTATTGAATTACATGTACACAAATTGCGGGGAATTATATAAATCTTAGTCGAGCTATTTTTGGATTTAGTATTAGCCGCAAATTGGTTTTATATGCTAATCTAAGGAAATTAAAATATCCTGTTGGGGCACATAAGGCAGACTGAGGGTCTCTTTGTTTGCAGGGGTGGGGCAGCGGGAGGGAGTCCGCCGGGTCCCAGCGCCTCCCCCCGCCGGTCTTTCTTCCCAAAGCTTCGGCTTTGTAAGGGTTTTACGATCCAACTCGGGAAGAAAACGTTATTTTTTTTCTTCGGAAAGCAGTTTGTCAGGCTGCAGTACTCTGTGGCTGTGGTGCGTAGTTGTTAATAGACATTAATCATAATGTGGCCGGTTGAGGCTTATCTCTGGTTTTTCTTAATGCCCAAAAGCTTCACTTGGGTCAGTGCAGTGACTGTCGTACTTTCCCTCTGTTGGCTCATGGGGAGGGTGTGTGATTAGGTCAGGAGCTCCACACTCTGCCTGAGGTGCAGGATGGGGGAGGGTCTGTGTCGGGGGGAGGGTTACTGTGTGCCTCAGACTGAGATTGACTGCGAAAAATGCAGTGTCTCCCACATCTGTGACATGGCAGAGATCCAGGGCTCCCTCGCTGGCTTCTGCCTCTCGCTCTCACACACACACGCACACACACACACACACACACACACACATGGTCAGTTATTCAGCAGTTGTTCACATGTTTTGTACTACCACTAAAACTGTCCTGCTTTTAACTTAACTTCCTGTTCCCAGAACCAGTCTGGATCAGCCTTGTCAGCGAGCACACAAAGATCTGAGCCCCCGGTGCCAAAATCTCACTCAGTAGGCCTGTGGTGCAGAAGCAGACCCTGTCCTTCCGGCTGCAGCACCCCCCCCCCCCCCCTTATGTGGTCGCATGACCCCCTGGGCGTTCTTCAGGCTCAGGTCATGACTCCGTGCCAGACAGACCACTCAAATGGGCACCTGGGACAGAACAATAACATCAGGTTTCAAAGCCCATGTGTGGGGTGTGTGCAGGCAACCTTTCCTGGGGAGTTTCTGAACTTTTCCTTTATATCCCACCGGAGTATAAAAACCCAGCCTTTGGCAACACTGACAAGCTGTCCTCCTAATCCAACATCAGTACAGCTCTGCACTTATAAATAGAACATTTTCACTCTCGTAAAACCAAATATACCAGCAGATAAAGTTATTTTTCGTGCTGTGAGGGGAAGTGAAGACCGCAGCGACACAATCTGCCCTTCTGTTATTCCTGTGTCCCGAGCTTTGGTGGGAATGTTGCCTCTCTTTCGAGACACTGCTCTGATGTGCCGTACTTTGGAATTCCGTTTTTAGTTTACAAAACCCCGACCGACCTCCGTCAATTCCGCCTGCTCTTCGCTTGTGCAGGGCTGGCGTGTTTGCTGCATAATGCAAATGTTTCGAGGGATTCCAAAGCACACCATCCCAATCTCTATTATCCTTTTTTTTTCGACACACCCAGTCTTCGCTGCCAAGTGTATCTGCACTCATGTCAATCCCCTAAGCATGAGAGCCATCGCCGGTTAGAGGGTTGGTAGAGGCTCACGGGAGTATCATGGGTAACTCTATAGACGATGGCAAAAAAGTCATTAGGGAAGAAGTGCAATGCATCGGGCAAAGGTATCGGTTACTGCTAAAGAACACAGCTGGTTAGCCAAAGACACACAAATGCTGCCATTCACCATTTATCAGCTAATAGGTTTGTTCCCTCCACATGTTCTGACGTGCCTGGGCTGGGACATCATCCCATCATGCACTGCAGTGACAAGACAGCCAATCAGCAGCTGTGCTGCCCAGCCCCAGGCCAGCCGGCTGCTGCACATGAAGTGATTCTCTTTAACCTGACCCATCTTAAATACATAATAGCACAACAATGGCCATAGTAATAATAGTCATATCAGCAGTAATAACAGTTTGCAATCTTTTGTTCTCTTTCCTGGTCTTGCGGGGTGTGTGTGTGTGTGGGGTGGGGGGTTCTGCCCCTGAATTAGTCCCATTATATAGTGGACCAGGTTAGGTTTAGGGTTAGGGAAAATAGTGGCTGAGGAAGAGGCCTTCAGTAGCAGGAACTGGGGTCAGAACAGGCCACGTTACACCCAGACACCCCAGGAAGGGGAACTACCAAGAATTATTTCAAAAATAAAATAAAGAGTCATGCAGTAACTCTGACTGAACAATAGCATGTAGGGAACCTTGCATTCTGCCCACAGCCGAGAAACATCGAGTCGGTTGGTTTGACTTTTCACTTAGGCGTTCAAACTCCCTCTCCCGATTTCAGCTCAGGGCATCCTGCTGGATTTCCCCACACGCCTCTTCTGTGTGTTTTTACTCTCCATATTTTAGTGTTGTGTTTAAAGCCGTCATCTCAGGTGTCGCCCTGTCCCTTTTCTCTGGAACCTTCTGCAGGCTTCCTGTTGCCTCTCTGTGATGTGAACTTCAGCAGAACACAAAAACACCAGGAACACTAAAGCTGCAACGAACACACACGGCTGTTTGCGAATCATTTGGCAAATAAGACATAAAACACATAATTACTGTTTTCTATCCCAAGGAACAACTGGCAAAATCTTTTAATTCTATCCATGACTAAATGCTGGATATAGATACATCAAGCACAGCTAAACAGAAGTTTCTGGCATTTTGAATAAAGGCTTGCAGATTTTAAAGATGCAGCCTCGATGAAAAGGAGGTCTTGGGAGAAGCGGCAGAGGGTCACATGACGGCGAGTGGACGTGCCCAACTTCGCCGGAAAGCATCACGCCTGGTCTTACCATCCTCAGTTCTGAAGCAGCATGTTGCTGGGCAAATTTTCAGGGTGCAAGTTGTTGGGGGTGGGGGTGAGGTAATAGGAGCTGACCTACTTTACGCTGCTTTTCTGATCATTTATGTATCACCCTTTCAAACAGTACAACCAGCCTCAGAGAAGTAAACAAGAGAGACCACAAGCAACCCCCCCCCCCCCCGCCGTGCCTCTAATTCACTACCAGGCTGTTTCTCTCTTACCACCCACCCCCCTCCATAAACACACACACACACACACACACAGGACCATAGTCAAACATAAATCAGGTAAATGTCCTAAATGTAAGTACTTCCTGAGGAATAGATGATGAATGTGTGTGTTGGTTTTTTTTTTGGATGACATCTCGGTGCTGGTCAGCAGGGTAATTAGCGGTGAGGGAAGGGGACTCGGGGGGGGGGGCAGAGGCCTCCCACATCTAAGGGTCTCTCTCATGATTGGAGCAGACATCTCTCCCTAAGCATGCTGTTATAATACACTGAACACAAAGGCACACACAAACCTTTACTCATATCTTTGTGGGGACAGTCCATTCATTTCTATGGGCAAAATCCTAATCCCAACAATGACGACCTTAACGCCAACCCAGCCCTAGCTTTAACCATAAGTAACCAAACTAAATACACACATTGACACAAACAGGCACCAACACTTATCACTAAACATTATCACTGAACATTTCCCCTATTCTACACCTGCTTCTGCTGGGTATGGGTTCAGAGAGAAGACCTAGCTGAGAACATGTGAATGTCTGCACTGCGGGACAAGGAACTCATTCACGCTGCTCCTTCCCTGTTGATTTTGTTCACTTCATGTTTATTTAGATCATACTCAGACACATGATCATTTTAGTTGCCATTATTCCTACAGTGTGTTACAGACATTGCTTGTAGTTGGAGGCATCCTGACTGATTATCAGTGAACATGGATGTACAACCCCCCCCCCTCCCCCCCCCCCGCACAACCTCTGGGTTTATTCCAAACATCCTACTGTACAAGGTCTGGCTCCACCCCTGGTGAGGAAAGTTCCTCAGCCATGCATCGGAAAGTGCACCAGACAGAAACGCTGACACTTGATGGATGAAGGCGTTCAGAACCCCAGCTGGTAAACTTCCTCTCACAGATGTTGAGAGTCATTCTGCCAATGCAGCAGCGGCTCCAACAGACTGATCATGTGACATGGCATGCCTGAGGCCATTGACCAACAGGTCTTTCTTAGAACACGAAGATGCCCATTCTCTCCCTATGGAGCCAGGAGGTCGTAAACTCCTTCATGGAGAGTGATTAAATCAGGCACACAGCATCGTATGGCCAGGTAATCGCCATGATGAGATAGGGTCGCACTCCTGATCCCCCCGCTCCTCCACCAACCCCAAATCATCATAAGACGTGGCCAGCCCATTCCGGACTGTAACCTTTACAGATCTACACTGGGACACCAGGCAGGGCAGAACTGTAGACCAATGGGGTGCTGAATACACTTTATGACTTTTCTAGAGACAAAGAGAGTTGCTGGTTCCCATGGCAACGCCAGCAGGGTGTTTGTCTTAGTCCTGTATAAACACTGTAAGTATTCTGCCCATGTTCCCAGCTCCCCAAGGCCCAGGGTGCAAAGACTCTCCAGACTAATGAGGGTGTCTACAGTAGCCCTTTTCAGGGCACGAAAAACACTCTCTCTCTCTCTCACACACACACACACAGGTTTGTAATTACATCTTTTTGGGGACTCTCCATCCCCTATGGAAAATTTGGTCCCCAAAATGTAATACATAATCCCCCCCTTCCCTCACCACACACACACCTTCACACCCTCACACACAAACAAAGACTCAGCAAGTGAAAATAACAGGTATTGTCATTTAAATGTGCACGGACAGACCATCCCCATGCAGACAGGAGAAGCTGTTTTGTGTCAAACTTAATTCTCCAGCTTCATCGTTTTTTAAAGTGCTTCCTTAGACGACACAAGGCTGCAATTCGCTTTGCCGGAACAACGCGATGCTCCGGAATGGATTGGGCCTTTAGGGACATTGTTTTTTGGGGGGGAGGGCAGTAATGGGTTGGGAACAGGCCAGCATTTCAGGTTTAAATGGATCCGACAGAACGGATCACAGCAGCTTTCTGTTTGGGGCTCAGACAGACGGGCCGGGTGCTGTGAGACAGTCAGGGAATCGCCATTAAAACGAGAAACAAGGCCCTCTTTAGAGACATCGAAAAAAGCAGAGAGCCTGAATACAGGAGGCGTTAGGATCTGGAAACGGGGGTCCTAAAAGCCGCAGGGCAGCATGAACAGTGCTGAGTCAGTCAGCTCTTCGGGTGTCCAGCTCATCGCCTGCACAAAATCACCAGCCCTCGACAAACACTCACACCTCCCTCAATACTTTCTATTGGAAATCTGCATTTTGCTCATCAGATGAGATGTGCTCCAGGAAGAAGCTGAGGCCTGAGAATCCCCCCCGTGTTCAGACTGCCACCCAACGTGGCAGCTCAGGGCCTGTCTGTTAAAAAAAAAAAACAGCAAAGGGGGGAATCCCCTGATCGCTGGCCGACCCACTCAGGGAGATTCAGTGTCGGGCTGCGCCAGTGTTGGGCTGATCCAGTGTCCGGTTGATCCAGTGACAATGACTCTGCATGGCCCTGCATTTCAGCGACATTCACCCTACCCCGAAATAAGAAGACTACCCCAAGGGCTATTCCAGTCAGACAACAAATAATCACCACAAGTGTCACAATCAGTCTGAAAATTCATATTCATGGCGAATAGCGGAGGGTGGGGGGGGGGTACCACATGAACCAGAGGTCAGCTTTTGTCCTTTTTGTGGAGGCGAGTTGGCCATGCTTTCTAATTTCAGCCCCTGGCTCATCAGTTTTCCTCATCTATTCATGATTTTGTTGGTTCATGGACGGAGGGGGACTGTTATTGATTCCACTCAGAATAAATGCATCAGCCACAAGACAGTGAAATGGATCTCAAGGTCCAGCTCGTGTGGAAGATGTATTATTTGTATAGAGAAAGATTGATTTGCTTACAAACTACCTATTCAGGTCTCTCTTGCTGCCCCCTCTCTCTCTTTCCTCCTTGCCCGGGGATGCTGGCGCTCGGCCAGGTAGGCCAGAAGGGAAGGCCAGCGGCTTTGTTTATCTCTGATGACTGCACTCAGGAAAGGCCTCAGCCAGAGAAACCTGGTATGTTCACTACAGCCGGTCCCTTCTGTAGCTACACTGCTTCAAAGCAGCTTCCCCCTTAGAAGATCACTCTGCGATGTTGCAGATTTACGGAGAACGGAGACTGGTATCGGCTGACCCCTCTGAGACCCCTGTGATGGAATCAGCCTCGACTGCGGCGCCATGCAAAGTGCCTGACGGGGGATTGGTACAATGCCACACAATTTCCAGCCTGGAGAAAGTGGAACGTGGTGACTGTGACGATATAGATTGCAGCTGGGGGGATGGGGGAGCAGACTCCTCCATGCGAGGGCATCTCTGACTCATGCGGCCGCTACAGTGAGATCTTAAAGGCCAGTCGGTCATCTGACCTTCTGGGTATTTATGTAAAAATAACCATATCCTACAATGGAAGGATATTAGCTTTACGGGAAGAAGTACAATGGCTTGCAAGGCACAACAGCGAAGGGAAACGTCTCTGGCTTTGTCAGAGTGGAAGTCTGCACCTCAAAAACAGGAAGGGATGAAAACTTGCATCTGGCACAGCGCCCCCTGTGGTGTGTTCTACATTCAGTAGGCCTCCCTATATTTGAATGTCCTGGTGAAAGGTAGGGAGGAGGGGCTACAGCTGTTTCCCCTCATGGGTGGGAAAATTAGTTATGATTTCTGTGCCTGGCAGTCAGTTTAGGACCAGGAGCTCAGAAGCTACTACATCTGTGTCCACCAGCCCAGCCCCAAATCCCCCAGCACCTCCAAGGCTAATTTAACGTTCCCTCTGTCTGTGCTGATGTGTGGTTCTGTCACCAGGGATGGCAGTTCTGTGCTGAGCATTCATAGTGATCCTTCCATCACATTCACACTGATCCTTCAAATAAGCAGCGTAGAGCTTGATGATTGCCTTCCCTGGCGTATGTTATAAACGCAGCTCGCAGAGCCCGACGGGCAGCCTGTGCTCCCCATGTGTCACAGTGGAGATCAACAAAAGCGGCGCACCGGCAGATCAGAGAGACAAAAGGGAGGGTCCAGCAGGAGCAGGAGTCAGAGGCCGATTTCCCCACTCTGCGTGCCGTTTACCTGGTGGGGGGGGCAGTATAGCGTGAAATAACCCCCCTCACATGAGTCACAGGGCACTGTGGGAGCAAAGATGAACGAGAACACTAGGAATGCTGGGAACATGTGCATGGTGTGTCGATGGTTGCAGCGCCAGTCGTGCCTGGACGTAACTAACTAACTCTAACTGTGACATTGTGCTACGCGTATTAACCACTACACCACCTGCTGGACAACCACAGTACATACCATCTGATCACACCACTTGCATATAAACAGCTTTGAATCATCTCTTTACTCACCTCTGTTGGTTAGGGTGACCATCACAGGCAGGACACAAAGAGGCATCAATGCCACGCAAATATGGGAAGGTATTCTGACTGTAGAAAGCAAATACCATCATGAAACAAAGTGGAATCTCAGACATTTCTCGAATTTTTAGGTCCCAAAAGAGTCATATGGTCACCCTACTGTTGTGGTATCTGAGGTGGAAGCCATCTCTAAACCATCATTAAGATTGTTTGAGGCTTGGATCCAGAGTCCATGACATGATCGATAGGAAAAATAAAAAATGTTAGAAACTACCCGCTAGAAATTTCTACTGCCTGTTACTTATATTAGGTATAAGATGAGTGTGTTAATCAGTCTAACATTTTGCTGTTAATCAGTGTTATTCTTATAATATGTTTCAGACTGAACCTTTTTCCCACCTTTTAATTTTTGCTGGCTCCCACAGTCTGTTAAAGCTAACTGAATTTAGCCATTTACACAGAGCAAATTAAGAACATATAAACACCTGCTGAGTGACTCTACCCACTTATAAGCACAAAGTGTTGATTTGAAATTATTGCTCCTCATTTTAAACTGAAACAACGTAAATGAAATAGCATTTCTCTGGATGTTGTCTGGTTTAGTGATCAAGTTGAAGGCCTGCGTAAACATGGGAAGCCTGGGCCTCGAGTTTGACTCACACAAGGATCTGGTTCGTGCTTAGGAGAAGTTCTGCTATGAAGTCCAGGAGAGGGATCTGGAGGCATGACCTGTGTAAGAAGAAGAGGCTGATTTTAGGCACATCTGTTTCCAGACAATGGATTGTGTTCAACTCACAAACTAGCAAGACAAAACTGAATAAGGCTGTAAACAAAAAACACTCAGTGTTTGACAACAGGCACCCAAAGCATCCATTTCATGAATAATCTGCAGATGGTTTAACAATGGAGTTCAGCACTCCCACCACCTCCTATCCACTGTCCTAGGCTCAGCCCTCCTGGGGGGTGTCCTTCCTGGTGGATGCCTAGGAGGATATCTATCATTCACTCTTTTACCCACCAACCCCCCCCCCAGTGAGAGGCTGTGTGTGTGTGTGTGTGTGTGTGTGTGTGTGCGTGTGTGTGCGTGTGTGTCAGTGTGAAGCTCTGTGTGTGTGTGTGTGTGTGTGTCAGTGTGAGGCTGTGTGTGTGCGTGTCAGTGTCAGTGTGAGGCTCTGCGTGTGTGTGTGTGTGTGTGTGTGTCAGTGGGAGACTTGTGTGTGTGTGTGTGTGTGTCAGTGTCAGTGTGAGGCTCTGTGTGTGTATGTCAGTGTCAGTGAGAGGCTCTGTGTGTGTGTGTGTGTCAGTGTCAGTGTGAGGCTCTGTGTCTGTGTGTGAATGGCACCCAAACAAACCAACTCCCACATGGCGTGTGCAGGTGAAAAGGAGGTGGCAATGAGGCTGGTTACCGGAATATTGGGGCAGAAAGATGACGGCGAGTTGGCCCCAGGACCACTGGTCACTGGTGCGTTGTTTATGCACGCAGCTCAGCACGAAGGCACCGGGCTCCCGGCCCGTTTGGGCCCCTCCAGTCTGTCGGGGGCGTCTGGAGTCTCTCTCTTCTTGGCATCCAGGAGAAGATCAAAACTCACCAGGCGGAAAGATCCGGCGGCGCTCCAGCGCCATGGAAACGCCAGCAAGAGTCAAATAAACAGAATAATCGTTACGTTAGAGAGAAAAGACGCAGCTGACTCCAAGTAGAGGAAAGGTTGGGCACCTTGGGGGGTGGGGGCAAAGTGAGCCCGAAGAGATCACAGGATTCTGTGGGGGAGGGAAGAGTCTGCGGTGTGTTGCTGTTGCCCACTGCATATGGTGGGGGGGGGGGGGGGGGGAGAGGGGGGGCCGGGGGGGGAGAGGGGGGGGGGGGAGGCGGGGGGGGGGGGGGGGGGGGGGGGGGAATGCTGCCATGCTGCACTCAGCTGGCACTAAAACTTAATATACCATTAGGGACGCCAGGGAGGAGAAGA
>JAABNY020000025.1:20588856-20600563 GCA_015164015.2 Brevimyrus niger | reverse complement strand
GTGACGCCACAACACCAGGTGAAAAACCCATCCTGGCGAGGGGGGGGGGTATCCCCTTTCAGCAGCGAGCAGCGAGCGAATCGTCTGAAACAGTCTGACAGCCAATATCCCCCAGACCCCACCCTGTCATGGTGCGACAGAGACGGTTTTCCGCTACGAGACAGAACACCTCAAGCGAGTGACCCGGCCTCGCCGCCCCCCGGACCTCCCACGCAGACTAGCACAGACTCAACTTCCTGTGACTTAGCCCATTACTCAACGTCATCAGCGTGGTGGTTTTGTAGCATGGCATTATGGGATATGGATCCACATTGACCCTTAACAGCCACTCTGACAAAGCTAACGGATGCGTCGTTCTTAATGTGTCATCAAATTGTCTTTTAGCCCACATGTGCTCAGTGTCTCACCTGGCTGCCTAAATGGCTGAGGAGCTTAACCTTTCATGGGATGCCTAATCACGCAGGTCAGGTGTAAGGCTGTCAACTAGCACGTCACCCGCAGACAATCAGTTACTGGATTGAGTTTCACATTAGTGTGTTTCCCGTAATGGCTGACTATGGAGATCCCATTAAGTAAATGAAGCGGAGATTCATTTTGTCATTGGAATTCACCCCCCGTTTCCTCCGAGGATCTTAAAAGTGTCACTCTGGCTGTGCTTCCTTACCGTAGCTGGGATTAGAAATCGATTGAGCGCCAGCGTAGCTGGTATGGGGTAGTACAATCTCACGTCCGACAACATCAGTGATGGGGCAGATTTATTTCACTGGCCTGGGGGAGGCTGTTTTGGATCTCAGATTAACAGCGTCTGTCTGCAAAGGCACCTGCTTTGTCCCGCTCCAAAATCTCCCCATTTCAACTTTGAGGTGATTTTTTATTTTTTTTTAAATCGGGCAGTGTGGTCACCCATTAAGGCACCGCGGGGACCCTCAAGTGTCAAGTGCGGCCAAACCAAGATGGTGAGTAAAAGCAAGGAAGTGGAACAATAAAACATTAATGGGAGATTAATATTTAAGCAGCAACAGGGACTGAACAAACTCCTCCAAGCCCACTGAGAGCAAGAAGAAGGTTCCCTGACTAGGAAGTCAGATGGAAAGCCAAAGAACAGAGGGATAGATGAAGGAGAGTATTGTCGTTCTGGACAGATTTGTGTCACTTTGAGTAATGAAATCATAATGAATTGTTCCCAGTTAGCCTGTGACAAGCAAGGCAGGCAACTGACCTGGGCACTAGGAAATGCTGCTCTCTTGAGTAGGGGGGAAGGGGATGGACCAGCCCTTGGCGAATGAGGACATTCAGCAGGAATGATGCCGCATCACTAGTTGGGGCCAGACAGCCAGTTTCTACTGGCTGTGATTAGTTAAAAAAAAAGAAGCTCATTCTAACAGCTGTATCTGGGAATGTGCAGAATGAGCGTTTTCCTGCCGGATGCGGGAAAGAAAAACAAAGCAGAAATAAATAGGTTTGGGTTTAGGGGGAGTATGTTTCTGCAAGGTTCATTAAGATGAGCACTGTCTCTCGGCTTCCTGGGGGCTTATAAAGGCCCCATCATTTTCATTCTGTCATTCACTCCCTCCCCCCTTCCCAGAACCCCTTCACCTCAATTCAAGCTGCTTCTTCATCGAGGGGGGAAGGCATGTCCTAAAAGGCAGAAGGAGCATGAAAAATGGAGGGAGATAATGCTTCAGAATGGAGTGAGTGTCCATCGCCTTCCCACGCCTGCTGTTCTCAAGCTAAGAGAACCATCCAGATAAAAACCAGTAAAGCTGCAGCGCTCCACCCAAGCAGGGTTTCCACACTCGGTCTCCTCCCAATCTACACGGCAAACAACCGCACTCATAACCCGCCTGTATCCTTACATCAAATCAAGGTATACGGGGTCAATTTCTCCCCAAGGCCAGCTAGATGATCACCAGCCACCCAGAATGGCCCTGATGTCCTCGAGCGCTTTGCTGGTCCGTCCAAAGCTGAGCATGTTTGGCAAATTTGAATAATGTCGTTGGGTGTGGAATAATATGACTGTAGAAGTAGCGTTACTGGAGCTGGCCCTGAGGGTGATACAGGCTGTACTGTAAAATCCATTTTTAACTCTTTAGAATGAGAGGCACAAATTGGACCCTTATTCTAAATCCAACAAGCCAGTGTTTCCCTTTAGAATGGCTCTCAGATCCGTGTACACGTGTGGATTCTTAATTAGCTCTGATTTCCTTTCAGAATTAGAAACCCCCACCCATCCTCCCTCCCTCTAGTTCTGCTGATGACATCAGCCACCAGGGAAAGTCTTGTCAATTGTACCATTGAGGTTTGGGATTCTAATCAAGGCAGATAGGAGATCTTTTGTTCAGGAGAATATAGAGCGAGCAGGGGACAGTGGGCAGGATTTCAAAGCGCCCTCCGGCAGACGGGCTCTGTGGAACATTTGTCCCCGATAACAGCTGCAAGTTGTAGCGTAAACCAGGCTGGTCGGCTCCCACCTTTGTTGCTGACAAGCCATAATGTGGCCCTTTAGCTCAGATCTGCGTGAAGGGAGGGGGGGCGTTTACACCACGCAGCTGTTATGGTTTATCATAAATGCCCGTGAGGACCATGAGTTTGAAGCCTGCGTCACCAAGGACACCTGCTAAAGGTACCCGCTGACCCAGTAGCACCATTAGTTAGGAAGACTATTCTCTGGTCCAGGACGTGAATCAGGCCCGGAAGTTCCAACAGCACAGACTCCAGACTCGGCTTCCCAAGAGAGGAGCTCGACAGGAGACACAACACAATTTTTAGCTCAGAATGGGGCGGGTTTAGCTCTGCTTTTCAAACTGGAGACTAAATCAATGTGATTCCATTTAGTTCCATAAGTAATTCATGGGCATCTTTTTTCTTTTCCCGAGGAGGACCAGGTCCCGCCGACCAGGTCACAGGTCGATCTATTATTGATGCGGGGAATCAATCCCTCACATCCCAGGCGGAGCAGAGACCTCACACCAAGTTCTGCGACACGGTGTCAGCCAGCACAGACGAGGAGGCGTCTTTCACAGGAAGGCACTGTCCCCAGGGTGGAGTGTCCAGACGGCACCGTCACACATGGGCACAGCTGGTCCTCCCCCCCCCCCCGCCGGCTCCCTTGCCCTTTGACCTCTCGCCTGGTCATGCCAGTGGATATTCCTCCACAGCTGTGGCCATGCCAATTGGCCATGAGTGCCTTCGGAGTGAAGAGCAAGGCACGCGTGTCCAGGATGGGCGCATGGCTGGCACACGCCTTCCCCCCCCCCTTGCTACACCAGCAACCCGTCGCCCGTAGCCCCCACCTGGGCATCACCCTCTGTGCTAATCCCCGTGCCCGGGGGGCAATGAGTCACTCCCAGGCTGGCTGGCCTTCACACGCTACACTAGCACAACGGCCTCTTTGTTGTGTCACAGAGGGGCGTGGCCTCTCAGCCTCCCCAGATCACATACACTCAGCCCGGGACTCGACCCAACGCTAAGCCTGCTAAACCCCAGCAGGCTGTCAGCGGAGAGGGGAGACTGGCAGGGAGCCGTAAACTGGAGACATGGCCAGTAGTTTTCAAAGAACCTAGAAAGAAGCACATTTTTGAAAAACACATCAGGATGGCACAGCCCCGTGCCCACCCTGCTTCTCGGGACTTCAGACACACAGTGCACCCCCCAGGGCAGATTACTCCAGAAGCACACCACCCCCGAACACGTAAATCCCAGCAGCTATCCCTTCCTCTACTCGCCCATGAGTCTGAGGCCAATCTGTAGGCCCAGACCCCCCTCCCCCCGTAAATCTACTGTCAATCCTGGATTTTGTTTTTGTCTGAGTGATGTCATCAGTCATGGCCCTCCACTGGCATTTACCAGAAATGGCAAAAAACAGAAATGCTCATTCGCTCCGCTTCTCTCACTTGCTTGCTCTAAGCCAGCTGACTTTCAAATGGTTGCTTTCGCAAAACAAGGTCAAATTCCAGGCTCCTGCCTTTGACTGGCGTAGTGCTAAAAAAAGACACGTTAGACGCGCCATGGAAGAGGGAGCGCACTGCAGGCAGCTGCGTCACATGGGTGTCGTCCCAGACAACCAACAGGATGTCGGCATGGCAACTTGACGCAACTCAACTGAGGACGCCATGGACCTGAGGGGAAGATGTTCCCGTCGAGGATGGCCAACAACCGTCTCTCACCTGGCCGTGGTTGCCATGGCGACAGTAGCAGGGTGGCGGCTGGCCCGGGTGACCAGCTTTGCTGGCTTGGCATGGAGCGACAGGTCACCAGCTGCCACATCTGCCGCCTTCTCTGTGAGGTCAGGCAAAGTCGCCCTGCAGTCATCAAGCAGAAAGGAGCTCTGCACGTTTTTCTGCTCTGTAAAGATAAATTTCGACCATTCAGGGCTGCCCTCCATTCTCCAATAACAAACAGCTTAACACAAATCACTGTTAAGCTGGGGGATCATGCTATATGTTTGCTGTGAGCGACTTGTGTGACAGAATCCCTCCATGGGCTTGGTCAAAAGTCACAAGGACTTTATTCATCTTGCTTATTCACCGTGACATAAATGCTGAAATTTGATCAGGGTGTGAGGGTGTATTTGCATGTACAGCCAAGCGCTGTCTGGGATTCAGGAGCTCTCTAATGGCAGGAGTTAGTAGGCCATAGAGGGGACCAGGGGCCCCAATGTCTGCTGGGAAGTGAAGTCCGGCATTTAGACATCCAGCAAATTTCCTCATCTTAACTGTGGAGCGTAAGGTGGACAAGGCATCACATGATACCTCAGGATCGTTTTACTTTGACTTCAGTCAAAGTAACGCCAGAGGTCTACTGTGTATTGATAGTAGGTGACATTTGGCTCATTTGATTTACATTCGAATTATGTGTTTACAGTTCTGGGTCCCGGTGAAATTTTGCGCCAGATACAAACTGATCGGACCCAGTCAGACATGCAGATGCCTCCAGTGTGATACAGATGGGTTTCATTTCAGAACAAATACCATCACAATGATTTTTTTCCGTCTGGTCAGGGGTGTGACGCCAGTCCTGGATCTGGGCATAAGAGGAAAGCATTATTAGAGAAACAGCTGCACAAGGGCTTGCAGAACTCCAGTGAGGAAGCACGACCCAAGCCGGATTGTTTTTGCCGGGCAGGAATCTTGCCATAAAAAGTCACCTCTTCCGACTGAGTTCATGGAGTCGTTGTCGCTGGCATCCATGTCGCGTCGGCTGCCAGTTTGGCCAACAGTCTCCCAGACAGCCCAACAGGCTCAGCGTTCAGGCGACCAGGGATATTTTATTGTGCTCGCCATGCAAACGTGCTGTTTTCTTCTGCACACAGACAGGAAAACAATCAGACTCCAGCTCAGGCCCTACCTGCTGCTGTTTTCTCCGGCCGTTTCCTCCTATACAATCATATCTATAAGCAAACGTCCGTGTGAAGTGCAGGAAAGAGTCCCTGTGAGGGCTGAGAATGTGTGGAATGTAGCTGCTTAGCAAGGGGAATTTTTTTTGGGGAAGTCTCCAAGGGTGAAAGGGTGGCCTGGATGCCGTCTGCTTGCATTTTGGCCCAGTAATGAGAAGCATTCGCAGCCTATGGGACCGCAGGGCCTGAACCTTCTGTAACCACAGGCATCATAAACCAGTGACCGGGACAGAAGCTGAACAATGAGCCGGGGAGGACGGCGTTCCCTTCCATCTATCTAAGGCCGGACGTGGTGCCCTGCAACCCTTCGCAGCTTCTAAACAGTAAAGCAATGACTCGGGAGACCCTGCCACAAAAACAGACCTTAACCCAGCCCGCAGATGTCAGCTTCTGCACCGGAACCCACACCAATCCACCCTCATCAGCCAAACCACACGAGGGGAGACGTCTTGACGTCACCAAGCTCCAGTACAGTGCAGCTGTTTTGCTTTCCATCCAGCCTGCTCAGTGTATCTTCTGCAGATAAACTTTGATTTTCAAATTAGGAGAAGCTAATAGAGACCCTAACACGGTGTGATTAGTCATCACTCATATGGACGGTGTGTGACTAGGGAGCTTGACGGCATTGGCTCCTCGACACCGGTGGGTGTTAATTCCCTTGATATGAGGAAACAGATGGAGCATGGAGGAGAGATGATGCATTACACAGTTAGAATGAAAAATAAGAGCATAAACGCGGGGCAGGCGGGTGTCCCAGCGTCACGCGGCAAAGAGGCCGCGATTCTGCAGGAAGCGCTTGCAGATGACCCCCCCCCCCCCCCCGCCGTTTCAGAACCTGCTATTTTTCTTTTCGTGGAACGAAAACAACAGAAGTGAGGCTCCGTCCCAAAACAGCAGGAAGTCTCATGAATCACCAAAAGGTCTGGACGTTCCTCTCTGCGGCTGCATATTCCAGCGCTGTTTAGAGCCCGGTGAGATCCCGATTGATTACCCCTCCGGCGGAACAAAACAAAGGCTAGCGTCACACATTTCCAAGGTGGGCGGGACGGCGGCGTGATAAGTACAGTCACCGTGTCAGCCGTGAACGAGCGCTCGGCATTCAGCGGGGGCCGCGCTTTCACGCTTTTCACGATGCCGGTCACATTTCCGCAGCTGACTTCTTGAAAGATGAAGGTCCAGCTCACAGTGTGATCCCAGTCACCACTGTCATTTACTACACACTGGCACTTTCGCATCACCTCGCTGTCCATCCTGCACGATATTGTATATTTCTGTTTGCTGTTTATTGTACATACAATATTGTTCTCACTATTCTGCTATTTAACTTTTGTCGTTGTTTATCGCTATACGTTCTTTAAGTCTGCAGGGAGGTAAACAAATGTTTCATTGTATTTGATGAGACATCTTACGAATCCTTTTTCATGAATACTTTGATGCAATGTTTTGAAAAGACAGCATGTGACATGTGAGAACCTTGAGGATCATCACACCTTGGCGCTACATGGCCATGTTGACTAAGGGCGTAACTCACACTAGGTGATACATACCTGCATGAGCACGTTTGACCCCCGAAGTCCAGTTCGTCAGACTAGCGTGACTCCATTCCCTGCCCGGATTAGTCGGACTCCGGCACAGTACACCAAGTGTGATCACTAGCGGTAGACTAGATGTGATGTCGATGATGATGGACCTGGAATGAACGGGTCAGGTAGGCTGTACATACAGGGTAGCAACAAATATTTGACAAGCGTGGAGGCAAAAGATGACTTTGGTTTAGGACATAGATGGAGTATTTGCTTGAATTTTAGGCTGACAAAGTATCCAGGAACAACTGGATGCAACACACAAAAAGATATTTCAGATAAAATTAGAACTGTCTTATACATGCATCACAAATAAATAAAAATCCCCCTACTCAATAAATCTATGAGGGCCGTGTGTCATCGCAGCCAAAAGGACTCCAAATAAACCAGATAATAAGGACATTAATCATGCGCTCCATGGTGCTGTTTGATAGCTCTGTTCTTCCTACGTAAAAATAAAATGGCATGGTGATGACAAAACTCAGGCCCGAAACATTAAGTGCAATGAGCGCAGATATCAGTGGGGGAGAGGGGAGGAGGGGCAATCGTGCTCAGGCATGGTACAAGGCAACAAGGCAACCGGGCCAAGTGTGAGTACAGCCTACATCGAAGAATAGACCTGAGACCTGAGCACCTATGGTGTGAAGTTGGGGGGAAGCCGAGCATCCAGCATGAGGAACGTCCTCCTCTACTCCCATCAATCTCCTCAGGAAGCACTTCCGCCTTGATCCTCATAGACCTGAAAAAGCCCCCATCCTCAGGACGCCGCCCGCCCCCAGGGCCTTACTCTCTTCCCATGTGTCGGATGTCTCTGTAAACAGGATGCGGGCTCTGGAGCACGTCTCAAAGCCACCAGCTAGATCTGCTAGGATTCCCCAATGAGGCAACTTCCTACATATCAGGAGTGGGAGCGTGTGACCTCATCTAGGACCGGGGGGGCCTCCCTTTTCTCTGCAGAAATACCCAACCATAGGACAGACTTTGGGCCAGAGCAAGTTCCTCCTTCAGCACAAAAGAACAGAGAGCGTTCCGCTTTATGCGACTTCCTGTCCTTCCCTGGCGACAGACCTGTTTCATGGCATGTGCTTCTTGCTTGCTTTTATAAACAGATTTTTTTGAGTCGTTCCAGTAGCTGTTAGCATGTTAGCATGACTATAAATCTAGGAGCAACAGTTAATTGATTTCAATGGCTAGTTAGCATTGTATTTAGTTACATTAGTCACTTAGTCGCTTGAGCTTTACTCAAAAGCACAGCAGTACATTCAGGGTCAGGAACCCAGTTTGTCATGCTTGGTTCAGCTCCCAGCCTTGGCTGACTAATACAGCCACGTTTTCGGAACATGGTGCCCTCTATGCAGCCTATGTACCAACGTTTTGAACCTCTAGCCTCATTTTCCTCTACGGTTATAACACCAGGAAAGCAAAAATGGGGGCCAAGCCTGTCCTGAAGAACAGAAATGAGGCTTGATTCGCCATCTGCACGAGGATGAGTACAGATATGCAGGAAGGAGCTGGCTTTTGCATATCCCATCATGCTCTCTTCTTTTTAAGACAGACAGACACACACACAGGTCAGAGCAAAGCTTGTGGTCTTTGCTGCGTGAATCAGCCAAGCATCCAGCATTTTTGGGGGATTAAGGACATTGTTTAAGGGCCCAAAGGAGGCGTGACTGCCTTGCCGAGCATGAGATTGGAAACAGCAACTTTCCGATCACAGGCAGACACACCTAACCAACTGACTAACTGCTCCCAAAGAAATATATTTTATAAAGAGTATGAAAAGCTCAGATCCATGAGATACGCACATGCACTTTTGTAGCACAGGATTCTTGACTGGGCCAAAGGCCACGCTCCAGCACCTTTTACCCACTTAACTGCTCACTTCAGTTAGTTCCACAGAACCAGCGATCAGTGTGGACTCTTCCTACACGACACAAGTGGAAATGTACGGTAGACATGAGGCAGCATTTCCAGAACTGCAGGCGGAGCTTCAGAAAAATTAAGGAGCGACAAGACAGGAGCGACATTTCCCCGATCAGGAAGTGAGTCAGACCACCTACCCACTCTGTTACCACATGTTTGCACAGGATGTCCTTGGACAACTAAAACAGAAACAAAAATACTCAATCACGTGTCTTGAAATCAGGAAACGAAAGCAAGATGTTAGGCTACATGTAGGTACCATGTGCTGCAACAAGCTGGAAGCTGGGGGACAACATGTGACTCCGTCCTGAGGAGGGACCCACCGGGCTGGCTCTCACAGTGCCCTTGTCCTCTCTACCGCCTCCTGCTGGCAGCGCAGCTGGGCTGCCTACTGCATGCAGTCCCCAGAGACCAGGTGCTAATTGCTCATTTAATTAATTCAGCTCATCGGCAGGGCAACAAAGCTTCTGTCATCACTGAGCTGGAAAACAAACTAGACCAATATTTACTGAAATATAAGGACATTTCAACAAGTTTCAGAGTGCTTAGTCCCGTCATAGTGTTGACTTTGAAATAATTTTACAAGAACCTCAGGTCAACAAAACAAAACTTAACAATCAAAACACTTAGCAGCCCGAGGGAACTCAGCCTCACTCAGCACACAATCTAAGGAACAACCATAAGGTGTCCCAGCATGCACCTCGTGGAGGAAGTGACCTCATATACTGAGCTGATCAGAAACAAAGAGTAACGTAGGCTGGGCCGTGCTGACTTGCTGAGTGGGCTTGCACTAGCAGGTCTGGAAACTGCTGGGCCAGGCCAACAAACAAGGCCAAACAAGGGCATCCACCAAGGGCGCCATCTTCTGGAGGGGTCATTTTCACTTTGTCTCACACAGGGAGCACCGGTAGTGCAGCTTGCCTAAATAGGTACTGAGGACAAACACCAAGCAGCTAAACTCCAACGACAGATTGAAGGGAGCTATAGTACTGAGCGCACTGTCAAAGGTTTGGTACCCGACTGACAAAAATATTCAGCATAAAAGAAATGTTTCCGTGGGTTCTGCTGCCGACCGCTGTGACGGAGCATAGATGGGCTCCATCCCACACATCATCCATCATGGTGTTTTTCCCACCCCACCAAATGTTAGGCGCCTGGTGGACATTCACCACCTGATTCACAGTGAGGTGTCAAAGATTTATGTTCCATTATAGGGGGGCCCATTTGTTCCCCCCCCCAGCCTTCGCCTGGGTTCCAGGATCTGTTGGCTGGGTGGTCGGTGGGGGGGTTAGCATCAGCAAACTGAGCGACAAAATGGAAAAAAAATGCAGCCTCAATGCCAATGACAGTCAGTATGTTTACATGAACAACTAAGTCAAGCTACAGGTACAGCTTGATTACACCATTTAATCAGACTACTGTCCCTGTCCCAGTTTACATGCATGGAGGGGAATCGATTTATGTCAGACTCCGGAACAATAGGGGGCGATATGGCTCCTTTCAGCTTATCAGTATTGGGTTTTTACTGGTGGACTTATTACATCACAGATGTAAAAAAACAATAACATTAATAATAATGGGTGTATGGGCAAATGAAGTGAGGTGAACAGATACAACAGGATCAGGAACAGGATAGCGTAATAAGAAATAAAGTATTTTGTATTGCATACTATTACAGCACAGTATTGGAAATTTTTCAAACATTGAAAACTTCAAACTGATTTCCAAAACTGTGGAGCATGTGCAGAGCTCCTCGGCCAGTGTTTGAGTCCAACAGAACGTAAACATGCAGGAGTAAATCACCTCCTAATAGCGTTATCTGGGTGTCTTAGTCATCTTAGACTTGTCATCTTCCCCCTGCTCCCCGTTTGCGTCTGAAATTTTACTGTATTTCACTCTCCCTGCCGGCCCCTGAAGGATGGGCTCCCCCTTTGAGTCTGGTCCCTCCCAAGGTTTCTTCCTTCTCGGGAGTTTTTCCTTGCCACAGTCGCCTATGGCTTACTCACTGGGGGCTTTGGGTGAGGATTCTGTAAAGCGCTTTGAGATGATGTATTGTTGTGATAATGCGCTACACAAAAATAAATTTGTTGTTGTTTGTTGTTGTTTGTTGTTGTGGAAAGCACTTTGAGAAATTTGATTTAATACAATTTCAGTCAAACTAACATGTTTACATGGATTTTAGAAATCTGGTTTTAGTTGGATTAACACGGTAATTCCATTTCCTTGGTGTGCCTGTAAATGTACTGAGGCCTAAAAATAGGTTTCTTCCCAGAGCGCCCCCCAGCCTCAGACCAAGGGGTACGACATCACCCCGATTTCTGACCCAAGCATCCTATATCTGAAAGGCTGATGACAAAAGACACAGGAATTCCAAGCACACAATCGCACAACAATCTGAAAAGCCCAGAACTATTCTAACTGTTGTCCACTGCAGACGAGCTCGGCGCTGCGCAGGGACGCCACACAGGAGTTAACCAGGCCTCAATGAAAGGGGCAGGCAGTATTTAAAGAGACAGGGCGCCTTTGGACAAATGGCAGCGAACAGTCTGAGACATCTGGCAGCTCCGGTGATGCTGAGGTCCCTCAGAGGGAAGCAGACGGATTAATCCGAGAAGCAGAGCCATGTCACCGGTCAGCACACGACAAGCTGTTTTATTAGCGTCCCTCGACAAACACCCCCCTGCACTTTTGTAAAGCTTCACTTTGAAGTAAAGCCCAGGGTGTGGCGACCTGAAAGCTTTAACCCCCGCCCCCCCCCCCCCTCCGGGGGCGCCCCCACCCGGCCCCCCCCGGGGGCTTGGGGCAA
>JAABNY020000025.1:20498394-20521183 GCA_015164015.2 Brevimyrus niger | reverse complement strand
TCATCCCTCACCACTGCCTCCTCCCGTACCACCACCACATCCTCATCCCTCACCACTGCCTCCTCCCGTACCACCACCACATCCTCATCCCTCACCACTGCCTCCTCCCGTACCACCACCACATCCTCATCCCTCACCACTGCCTCCTCCCGTACCACCACATCCTCATCCCTCACCACTGCCTCCTCCTCCAGCATCAACCCGCTGCCTCCAGTGAGGGACCAGCAGGGGCCTGTGGGGACAGCTCTAGCATAGATTTCCACAGGAGCACTCCATAAGCAGCACAGGACAGTGCCCAACCTTTAACTGGAAGTCAAAGTGGTACAGACCCTTACCCACAATAACATCCACTGTTGGCAAAGTGCAATTACACTGATATTTTCCCCCATCTATGTTGACACAAAACTAAAGTTGGGGCAATGCCCTGGGGAGGAGCTGCGGGAGTGTGCACTGCGGCACGGTTGACTCACCTCCATGGAACCTGAGAGGGGAGGCTTAGTGCAGAGCAACGCTGAACATCGCTGATGTCATGAGGCGCACAGCATGGCCAGCTCCCGGGTTACGGGTTTAAGGCGCAATTGTGAGGCTGCACTGCCAGTCCAAGCCAAGAGCAATGTGTTACTTCAACAGTGTACGCATGCCAAGATGAAGGGGAATAAATCACACCAAGGAGGAGCAGTGGGAGAATTACAGCGGAGGACCATCCCAGAGAGCTCAGCTCCTCTACGCTAGCCGTTAGAAAGGAAGCAGGGAAATGGAGTCATGTTTTTGCAATTAACATTTAATTACTTAAGACCTCGTCACTTAAAGAGAGAGAGAAGAAACACCAGTCTTCAAGGAGTGGGTGCTGTCCAGAACTACAGTGTGAATAAATCTGCCGACCCAGGGGGTGTCAAGATCTTACTCCTCATTTTCCTGGCTGAAGGGCCTGCGTGATCAAACGACGTTCCACCATCTGTTTAAGGTCAGTTCGATTTTCCATAAGGTTAAGGTAAACCCCTGTTCAACCCCTCTGTTCATCAGGAAGCTGGGGGAGCCCTGGAGGGTTCCGTACTTACAGGCGTATGGAGTCGCTCCCGTTCCACCTGTGGCCTGGTGCCCCAAAGACCTGCCGCACTTGGGTTTCTCGTTGCTAAGCAATGAAACAAAGCGATGTGCGAAAGCCATGCTGCATCTCAGAAACCCGTCTTGGCGGGACCCAGACCGAGCGGATGACATGATTTAGACGAGGCACGTACGGATGTCCTCAAGATGTCTAAACGACGGCCACTTATTGCTGGAGACCTCATCTCAACCGAGACGACCAGTTAAAATGCAGCCTGGTTGTCTTTACCGCTTGCAGGTGATGTCCAGTTCGAGGCTTCTTTTATTTGCCCCACATATCTAAGTAAGACATTACCCTTGGATGGACCCTTGACTTGGTCAGGCTCAACAGCACAGCGACAGTCACATGACAGGGTTGGGGGACAGCCTACCTGGAATGATGAGGAAGAGCAGCGGGGGGCTGCCGCGTCGCCCTCCAGGGGGACCCAGCTCTCTCTGCCCAAACTTGAGCACCTCCGTAGCAGCCCCACAGCAGTACAGATGTTCTAAGACCCCATCGCACACCTCCCCCCCTCCGTCTTCACCCAGGGACCCCATCCCTGCAGAAAACACAGACACCCCAGCAAGGAATTTCAGTCCTGGGGTCACACGATGCCCAAGGCCCGCTCAGGGCCTGGACCAGTTCCTTGGGGCGATGGTGTCCAGAGCTCATCACGCAAGGAAAGGTCTGGTCTTCCACCATTGACAGCACTGAGGGCCAGAGGCTCCCCTTGGCTGGGTCATCACTTTGGGGTTCTTTCTGCATTAGAACATTAATTTTGATCAACGTAAGAGCCTCAGGAATCAAAGAAGGATGCAGAGTTGAAGGCCAGGATTAAGTCTCAGCCTCATGAATAGCCAGCAGGTCCCAGCACCTGGAAGCAGCCCTATCACAGCATTTCCTAGACACTTCTAGCACCAAAACCATATCTATGCCTCGTAATGGACTGACATTCAGCTCAGTAAACGGGGGGGTGAGGAAGGTTCACGCAGAGAGAAACTCAACATTAAAGGCCGGTGGGCAGTGACAGGCGGCTGGGGGGGGCAATATGAGGGCAGCACGCTGAAAATGAAAAGCGCACAATAGCAGTGGCTCCTCACGTGCCCAGCTAAAAAAAAAAGGCATTTTAAAGGTCAGCCTCAGAGAATTCCTTTCGGAGAGGATGTTAACTTCAGAAAAGCCACCGGTAACCAAAAGGGGGGGTGGGGGTGGGTGGAAGGTTTTAATACAGCCTGACAATGGGCCAGACCTGCTGGGCATATTATTGTGACCCAGAAGAATGCAGTTCACAGTGGGGGGGCGTCTTTCTCCATTAGCCCTGGGGTAGGGGGAGGGGGGGCATCAGCCTCTCTCCTGCCGATGAATAGCGGCACGGCGGAAATGCAGGGCGATGCGACCAGGGACTGCGCTGCCCACAGACGGCCCCCCCGACCCCGGGCCGGGCCTGAGGGGTACTGCAGCGAAGGACATGGATTTTAATCTTCAGCAGGGGGCACGCAGTGAATCTGGGGGCAATAAAAGCTGCAGTGCGGCTCCACACATCCGTTCCCAGAGCGCAGCCGTAATAAAAGCTTTACGTGTGACAGGGTTTCCCTGAAACGATAAAACAGGGGCTTTTATTGAAGCGGGTTAGGACCCTGCCATGCCACAAAAGCTAAACTGATGACTCTCCCCCCACTGAGAAACTCAGGGAAGGGGTTTAATCATGGGAGCCTTAGCGCAGGTCACACCCCCCATGTCCATACCAATGACAGGCCTTCATTTCAACACCGAGATTATTGTGGGGGTGTTAAGCGAGTATTACAATGTTCACTCTATAATGCTCATAAGCCTTACAGATATTACCGAACCAAGATGTGGCGATCAGGACAAAGTAAAAATCAGGTTGTTCTGGTTAAGGTGCAGTGATAAGTAGACAAGTAACCAAAACTTTTAGAGAAGATTCTGTTGTCAGAGGGCAGTGTAGACAAGTGGGGAAGGGGGGGGGGGTAGCTGAGAATTGACCTGAGATAACCTGGTGAAGCACCCAACTTGAAATTGCATTGTTTTGGTCACTAAACAATGTCATCATACTACCCTTTAAAATAATCTCCAAATTCAGCTGACTCTATAACTGTATTATAAGTATATATTGGATAACAACAGATGTATTTTTTTATTTTGAATGGTGGACATATAACATTAATTTGAATGAATTTCTTTCACTGTTTTGTGAGACAGGGTTAGAGACGCGGGAACACGGATTCGAGGGGAAGATCCCACCAGGGGTCTTGCTGTTGTACCACTGACGACCCCTTTGACTGAAATGCTCCAGTAAAGCATCCATGTGTAGAAATAAACAGGTAAAAATAAAGTTTTTTTTTCAAAACACGTGGGGCTGGTTTTTAAATAGGAGTGTTTTAAAAAGAGATCGATGTTGGCTCCCTGAACGATTCAGGGACGTGGCAGGACAAAGTCCGTCAGCCACCCAGGAGATAAATGTATTAACACCGACTCACCCCATAATATTGGAGCTACTCGGGTTCTTTAGATAGCATCAGTGGAAGGGCGTTTTTCAATCGTTTCGTATCACAGGTCACGAAAGGCACGATAGCCTACCTCAGATATATGTCTAATGTGCAGATACAGCACCAGTGGAGAGCTGATCCACTTAATTCATTCACAGAGAATGCCGACCGGCTACTTTTGACTGACGGAGAAATGAGCCCTGCAGGTATATTTGATTTAATGAGAAATGACATTGTCGCCACTTACTTACGGCCAATACGACTCCAGTATTCAAAACAACACTGACGTCTCGCCTGCTTGAGGTAACCAGCAGCCCGGTGACAGCAGCGGATGTCGGTGTACAAAGAAATAGGTTCGACCGACAACAAACGCTATAGAATATGATGGGGTGCACCGCTTTTTTGTTTCCGACTGTAAACAGGAAGTTGTAACAACGCGTTCCTGTATTTGGCTTGCTCACTGGGGGAAGCCGCCACTCAAATGAACAGGTACAAATATGTAAAATTAGGTATTAAATAATAGCAAATGTATATATTTCTTAAAGAATGCTTTTGGTATAATAAAAATCTAGCAAATCAATACTATAACCAAGGAAGTATAACCAGGGGGGTTAGTAGAATTTTTTTTTAATGTAATTGGATTGGTCGGGGTTTGGGGCCCAATATGATCTACTTTCATGGGGCCCAGTGGCACCCTTGAGTGCATCAGCAAAATTCATTTTGTTTTTACTGATCGCACAAATGGACCACTCTGGGTTACTCAGTATTAAAGTATGTGGTCTTTTTTAAATTACATTCAGTTCAGTCTGAAAATCACAGATTGACAAAAAACATATATACCGACACAGCCTGTTTCTCATTCTAATATGACAAACACAGTCGTGTGACAGATTCATTTTACTATGAGAAGTCCAAACTCTGCCACCACTTTACAAACACACACTGCCTGTGTGGTCAGACTCCCATAATTGGGGTTGCTTAATGAACTTGGAGTAAAGCGCTTCTATAATAGCCCCCCATGTCATCTCCAGAAGTGGCTGCACTGACACTGACAATAACTCTGACACTGTCCCTGCAAACAAACACTACCAGTGTGACCCAAAGCCTCAACGGTACAGATACAGGGGTTGGGGCCTCGCTTACAGTTTAAAATCCACACCCTCAAACACTCCCATTCATACTCAGCAGATGTCTTCTGTGGGGGAGACATGGGGGGGGGGGGTGGCTGATGAGGTGCCGAAAAGCTGCCGTGCGTATCTCCGGAACCGGAGCTCGACGTAGCAGGAATGCCTTCATTATCCAACAGCAACAACTTAGAGGAATGTCCATTGCTTCCATTAGAAACATTTTGTCCATTATTTTGCTGGACAAATGAACAAGCTCAAGGTGGATCGCATCTGGTCACCACTGCTTAAACAAACCTATTTGCCAAGTCCTACTCTGGCTTGTTTTATCCCTAACACAAGCTCGTGTTGCATTTTTTGTTTTTCTGCAGGCCGTCAAATACACACCGACGTTCCGTTCCAATCTCTTAATCGTTAATTGAATTTAGACTGGTGTTGCTCGTCATGAAGATTACGGGACAGGCATATTTGCAATTCTGTGTACCACGAAGTCCAAGTCAAATAAAAGGAGAACATGTTTTATTACTACAATTTATTGTTAAGGCAGCGTACAGGTGCTATGCTTGGGAGTGAGCCAGCGAAAACACGGGGCTCCGAAAATGAAAAGAATGTGCAAAAGTCCAGAGGTCAGACTTTTAACCACTTAAAGCAAAGCATGTTTATACGGGGAGAAAGTATTTTAATCTTAGCAGAACAGTCCTGGGCCAAGGCCATCTTGCTGGAGCGCTCTTGATGCGTGATTCCATGAATTTTGGACAGCTAAGCTTAACAAAGGAAGAAGGAAGGCGAGCTTTGGGAAGGGGGGGGGGGCGAGGGATGCATGAAGTCACAAAATAAACATTTGGACAAACAGTACTCAAGGCGTTCGTTACAGGACCGGGACCGGGATTTAAAGACTTAGCGAAATTCATGGAGATAATCTGGTGAAACTTTCAGGTACATGGTCTGCTCAGCCAGACCAGCTTTGAATGCTGTAATGCTGTTAAACCTTAACATCTGGGTTTAGAATAGGGAGCAAAAGTATGACAGATGCACACATCCCTGAGATGGGGGGGAGAAACCAGAATTTTCAGGGACATTTGGTTTTACGGGAATCCAACAGCTTCATTTAACGTGGCATCATCAAGATGGACATCTTTATTGTTTCTGAACCCCCCCCCCCTCAAAAATGTTCCTTCCCCCCCTTCAGTGTAGTTCCTGTTTATTGGCGATAGGGGGCCTCAAACCTCAGGGCCCCATGCAAATGCGTGGTTTGAGTGGTGGTATAGTAAACACCATTGTTGATCGCGAGGGACCGTAAAGCAGGGTAACGGACACCCGCTTTATCTGCCCCCTGGGGGCCCGGAGTCCATCTTCTCCAAGTTTCAGTCAGGCCCACTCAAGCCTCGTTTCAGACGAATGTCCCACAAATGCAGCTTCACTGCACTGACAGGCTGCATTAGCGGAAGCATCTCAGTGTATCTTTCAGTGGCAGGGAAGCTAAACAAATAGCACGTCGCTAAATCAGAACAGATGGACTGAAACGGCGAAGCTGTCAAAGATGTACTTAGGCCATTAGTCATGGGTTCCTGTAAGCACGGCTTACTGGTGGGTATGAGCTACTTCTGCTCAGTAGAGACATCTCACCCTAGAGTGAAAGTTGTCCCGCTTCCAGCGATGTTCTCGAGGTACAGCGTGTAGCTGGCCTGCGCCACGTCGACCAAGGATTACACGTGTGAGGAAGTTCAATATCTGGTGTCACAGCTCTCAGGAACGGAGCAGCTCCAGTGCAGATGATAATCTTCAGCTGTCTCAGGCATCTGCGTGAATGTCTGGGAGGCTGAAGATGTTACATCAAAGCATGCGGATCGCTGCACTCCAGTGCACAGCAGGGCAGGGTAACAGCCCCGTTAAATGTCGACAATAATAACAAGTGAATATTTGTTTAACAAAAATATATATATATTTTATTTTAAAAGATAAAATCTTTCTTTTTGTGCCATATGTGCAGGTACATTGTGATGAGTTTTTTCACATCTGCCATCTTGCTCCCCGTCATTTAAACCAGACACATGTATGGAGGTTAAAGTGAATCCTGGGCTCTGAGCACAGGGCCTGCTATCCGGGCAGCACTTTTTGGGGGGGTTAAGGGTCAAGGTAGCAACTGAGACGAGGGAGCATGAGATAGAAAGTGGTGACCTTCCCATCACAGAAGCCTAGCCTACTGAACCACACAGCGCCCCCCACTGGAGGGAGCCCTGAGTTTTGTGCTGGAGGCCGGCATCCCTCTCATGCGGAAACGCCTTGACCACCGGCTTGTAGTAATCCTCTACAACGGGCTTATAGGCGTGTATCAGACTGAAGCGCATTGAACTCAACAGACTGGTTGTACCGAACACTAGACTGTTATAAACTGCACCCTGAAAAATGCAGTGAAATTGCCAGCAGCCGCCCTGATCGTCAGGATGTGATCACACTGACACTGCACCTTCCAGCTCCCAGTCCTGACAAGTGATTTTATGTCCTGCTCTGCGGGTATCAGCTTGCGGCTGGCTTACCTGAGGGGGGGGGGGGTCATGCACAATTCCAAACCAGACCCCTCAGGTGGCCCCCCATCGGCCCCCTGCCCCAGCTTAACTAATCTGGGAAACCTTATTTTTGCTGTAGCTTCGGCATGCTGTTTATCTGTGAGGTGCTGTCATTTTCGGAAATCTCCACCGTGACTTTGCCGTCTCTTCTTAATCCGCTTAGGCGTGCAGTTAGCTCACGTTCATTTCCTGCCTTCAGCTTGAATAGCCTCCACACACAAAATAAAGTGCAGCCGCCGGCCAAACTCTCCAGCGAACGCCAGCTCTGCGTACGAGATCGCGGATCCAGTCGGCCGGAGCCCTCTGTCCCACAAGCTCTTCCTCTGACCATCTTCTCTCAGCAGCCATTGCAACATGGCAGAGGGTGAAGCAGACTTCATATACAAAGCCCCCCACTTAGATCCTGCTGTAAACATGCTCCCCACCCTGTGTTACTTACACTAAATCAGCTCCTGCAGTCTGTTTCTAATCAAAGCCTGTATCTTTATTGAAGGAAACATTTTTCTTTTGTTTTTTTTTGGCATAAAACCCTAAGGAGCAGAGAAACGAAGGCGCCACATATGCGTAAAGACTCTGCATATCTGCCTCTCCATGTCTCCGCATCTCTGCCTGTCCATGTCTCTGCCTCTCCGCATCTCTGCCTCTACATGTCTCTGCCTCTCCGCATCTCTGCCTCTACATGTCTCTGCCTTTGCATGTCTCTGCCTCCCCATGTCTCTGCCTCTCCGCATCTCTGCCTCTCCATGTATCTGCCTCTCCGCATCTCTGCCTCTCCATGTATCTGCCTCTTTGTAACTCCCCACTAAACACACAGTGCGGCGTTTCAGCCAATGCATTCCAGCCAAGTCCTGCCGTGCTTCCTCCCCTAAGAGCTGCTTTTACTGTTCACTCAGCTTCCCTAACTGCTGGGCCTGGCTCTCCTCCGCATGGCCAAATATCACATCAACGGCTGCCGACCTGCCCCCCCCCACCAGCCCCTACTGGTTCAGTGTAACTCCTGGTTTCTATTTGTTCAGCCACATTTGTCTTGTGTTCAGACCCCAAACCCCACGTACACTCACCACGGCGGTCGGCCACGTCCCCCCCAGTGTGAGCCAAAGCCCCGCCCCCTTCCCATGAGGAAGTTTCTAGTTTGGAGTGCAATCTTTCAAACTGGATAATTGGTTATAAAATCTGAAAACTGACAAAGGGCAACCTAGACACTTAGAGAAGTATCAATCATTCTAGATTTTTTCTTTTCTCTTTTTATAATGGGATGTCAACTGTACCTTGTTAGTGTTTTTTTAAACTTGGCTGCTCCATCTTTGCTCTGGTCCACAGCCATCTCCTTTGGGGGGGTTTGGTTTGGGGAGTCAGTCCACAGCAATCTCCTTTGGGGGGGGGTTGGGGATTCGGAACACAGCTGAGGGTGGCCATCAGTTGGCGTGGTACAAATTTCAGGTCATCATGTGATGACTCATGTGATGAGTATCAGCTCTTTCTTCACTGTGTAACTTTATTCACTCTTCTTTTAATCCTCACACACCACTGCAAACATCTCATGCCATTTACACGACCTTCCGAGCAGAACTCGGGTCACGGCACCAGAGCGTGCGCCGTGCTCAAGGAGATGATCCCTCTGCTCATTTTCGCATGAGGTGCAGCTTCAGCGTCGCTCTCTTAAGCCTAATGAGAGCGCCATGGCTGAGCTCCTCTGTCCTCCAGGCGAGGATGAAAAGCGAGGTCACATGCCTCAGAAGAGCTCTCCAAACAGGGCCTCAAGACATTCAGGAAGCGTTCCAGGAGAACATTACCACCGGCCTGGAAAGGATGTTTCTGCACTTTGTATCTGCAGGAATCAAACCTCAGTTTTCTCCATGATGAGGCATGTCCAGTATGAAGGGGGTCCTTTGCACAGAGCCCTCATGTGTCCCAGAAGATTCTGGTGCTATCGTGATTCGTGTGTGGGGGGTAGGGACTCCGGAGTCTGCATCCCTGCGGAGAGGCGGATTCGATTACCCTAGTAGACCCGACCAATCAATCTCCAGACAAGCAGGATGATTAATCTATCACAGACAATGGCCGGGCCTGGTGGGACACCAGCTCACACTCATCAAAGGCAGCTGCACAGGAATGTGTGCACAGGCGTCGCCACGACAGCAAGAGTCAGGGAGAGGCCAAGACGACTAGGGAGGCGAAGAAGGAGAGAGTGTGGCGAGTGTCACGGACACATAACAGTGGGTCAGCCGGTCGCGGCCACAAGTCATGAGAACGAGATGCGCCTGCGAGCCTTGCTGCAGAATTCGGAGAGAAACAAAATCCTCCTGGATGTTTGTGAGCTTGTTCAAGCTGATCTCATTTTTATCGGAAAAAGGAGGAGAGGCATGAGAGCGGAGTAATGGTAGGCTTTAGCGGGGACCATATGGTGCGCGAGCTTGTAATTTTGTTGTCACAACAGGTTGAAAAATACTCTTTACTTTTAACCTGATACTACGGTGCCTCAGAGGTATCAGCCGGTATGCGAGGAACGTTCTCGGCGGGATGCTTTAAACCATCCTGCGTGTGTGTCAGGGGGAGGCGGGGGGCCGGGGGAGGTGAATATTTAGTGCACCTGTGAAAACACATTCGATCATAACGGCAAGCACAATGTTCTTAGTGGGATCCATAACAAGTTTTCAAACAAGAAAAATGCCTGCGGCGTTAAGTATTTCCTGAATTTATTTTGATGGATGACAGAGTGCGTATCCTTCACTCATTAAACAGCATATTGATATAATTTCATAAATGAATTTAATACACAGATGTTCTGAATAGTTTTGGGGAGGGGGGGCTGCATTAATCAAATTCTTTACAATGTGTGTGTTTTTTATGGGAAAGGGGGAGACATGAAAATCGACCAGATATTTATTGGTTTCTGTAAAACACTGTGCAGCTGTATCAGAGGTTGCGTGTGTGGTTCTGATTATCCCCCGTAATTAGGGGCCTGATTTGTTTATTCGTTTGTAAACAGGAACCTGTTGGGCCGAACATCCTGCTCCGAATCCTCGGTCATGCAGGGCAGTCGAGGGAGCCCAGCGAAAATGTCCTTCAAGGCGCTGGTCAAGAAGAGGTCAGGAAAAGGTGCTCTGCTCGCAAGGACCCAGCAGGATGCCGCAGGCAGGCCAGAACCATCCAGCGCTGTGCCTGCGATGCGCCTTGGAATTAACCGGCACAGCAAGTGACAGAAACCAGGTCTTTATAGGTGGTTAAAAGGCCCTCCCCATACACCCCAGTTCCACCACTTCAGCATCTGATTGGTTCAACTTCCCACCTCCAGCAAAAGTTTAAATTTATGCACCTGGTTCCCCAAAGACAGCGACTGCGCTCAGTATATTCACCCCCACCTCCCCCCCCCTCAGAAGTGAGGTCAAAGGGTCAACTCACTTAACGCAGGAAGCTCTTCCCGCTCAGCTATCGTGTACAGGGGGGACTGCATAAAGAATAAAGATTTGTATTAGTGCATACTAATTTAGTGCCCCGTGGGCCACATGTGGGCGGGTGCACAGCTGTGTCCGCGAGACATAACCTAACGGCTGGGGGGGGGGGGGTTGGCCCGGTTCACTCCAGGCTGCATGGACGACGAGCGGATGATGTCATCCAAGGAGCATTTCTTGCGATATCTGCAGGCCTGGCCGGCACACGTCAAGGCCTGAGCACGCAGGGAGAGGCGCGCCTGCTCGCCTTTCGGGAAGTCACTCGTGAGCGCTCCCCGGCTGTATAAAAACATGACACCCCACTTCCAGCCCGCTGACACGCGCAGTTTCATGACCTTTGCCCCCGTCGCTTTGCTCGCGTTCCAGATCCCCTAAATGACTCTAAGGTCACTAATGCACTGTGATCCAATAACTGATGTCTGACCTCATTTCCCATGATGCATAGGGGTGCACATTTGCTGATGCCCTCTTCATGTGTACAGAATAAAGCTTTGGGATTTGAACCTGTAACCCTATGCTAATAATTTCAGTATTCTTTTACAATACCTGTATGTTACATAGTTACATACTCCTGGTTCATAATTGTGCTAGTTTTATAAAACTTAAGAACATTTATGATTATTTAACTAATGGAAACTGCAAGTATTTTTGTAAAGTGCAGGTGAAAGGCTCTGTTAGATGTCTTCCTGGGTGTTCCATCTTACAGTGCTGTGTTAATTCGAGCCCATTTTCCATTAACTAATGCAGATGTTGGGCGTCGAGCTCCAGGACCCCATCTTCAGAATGAGGTTCATTTTGGTCCGAAGTGTTGAAAACTAGTTTGACTACCAGCTGATGTTCCAGAATGTTCTCCGGCCAGACATTACAGTGCACCTTCGAGGAGATCTTGCGGCCGTGACTGTGGATTGTGCCGAGCACCACGGAGTATGAAGTCACCATTAACCCCTGACCTGTAATTAATCATTAGCGTGTCCGCCACCAGCACTCTGTAAACGCCTCGCAGATTAAACGGTGTGTGTGCAGCCCTATGTCTTGGGCACGGCCTCGCGCCTCAACGTCGGAGCCGAAACGACAGCCGGGTGGCCTTTCCCTACTGTCCTCTTCACAGTACCGGTACCACTTGTCAGAGCTCCCTGACAGGGGGTTTCTGCGTGTGTGGGAGCATTCTTCTAAGACAGGGCAGGGGACACGCAAACGAGTCCCCACCCCCATCAGGAAATGGTGTTTTATGTGACATGGTTCACACTGGAGGGCCACCAGGGGGCAGTGGCTTCGTGGTTCCATATGCTGTGTCTGTGATCGGAAGGTTGCTCGTTCAAATCCCAGATTTGGCAGTGGTTCCACCACTGGGCCCTTAAGCGAGGCCCTTAACCCCCAATTGCTTTCACCCCGCTTTCAAACTATCACTTTGGTAAAATAAATAAAATGTAAAACGTATGGTCCCTGTTTCAAAGGGACAGCGGGTGTCGCGTCCCCTTTCGGTCCTCCTGCTGTCCGCATCGTAGGACTCCGCCGCTGCTTCATCCGCCCCTTGTTGTTTCGACTTGTCAGGTGAATTAATGGCCGATGGCGGTGGAAGGCTTCGCCGCTGACGCACGGCCGACATCACAACCCGCGATTAGCCCCTTTCGCAGGCCGAGGGCTGCCCTGCTCCGCAGAAGAGATAAGGACACCGGCAGGGTTTCTGTTCACCGTCAAATGTCAACAGCACTTGACCCGCCACCTCTGGCACGGCGCAGAGTGATTTTAAACCCGACACCCTGGGAGTTTACACCCAGTCTTAATGATGGCTAAACCCCACCCACGGTGAAAACGCTTAAGGCAGGAACCAAACAGGATGGGGGTATATCTGCAGAACGTGAGAAGAGGGGCCGGGAGCCGCGAGCGACGCCGTGCTAGCAGCGCCCCCTACAGGCTGTCCTCTTGTAACAGGGGCTAACAGGAGGCCACCATTCCACCGCTAAGTGCTTCCCTAATGGCACACACATGCTTGCTCCTTAGCCATAACCCTAACATGCCTGGCAGGGGGGTGCGGGGGGGGCAGGCTGGCTAGGTCGTTTCTGTTTCCTCTTTAGTGTTCCCTGGCTCTTTTCCCATCACACTCTTTAGACTTAGTTTTTATCTTCCGGCACTTTTCTGTAGTCATTGAGGTCTTTCTAAAGTACTTTGGGGCAACTAAGTAGAGAAGTGTATATTATAAAAGTGAAAACTGATTTTTTTTTTTCTTATTTAGAACTTTATTTGGTAGCTGTACAAAAAAGCGCTTGAATCAAAGGCCCCGCTGAACACTTCTATAGCAAACAGTGAATTTGCCTCATGACCCTTGGTTTTGGGACAGGGCTGGGAATCCCTCTGTGGCTCATCACGGTGCATTGTGACACCAATGTGGGTGTTTCCATTTTTCGATATGAGAGAGCTGATTGGCTGAGGAAAACTTCTGCTAATTGGCGCCCATCTCCTCTTCTCTCCAGGTGCGGGCTGTTTCTGTAAAGAATGTAATCGCTGCGATATTACTGTGGCGATGAGTGAGGGCTGAGCTAATTACCAGCGGAGGAGTTGGGGGGCTAATTACCACACAGGTGTCTGGAGCAGTGCCCTCCTGCTGGGGGGTGGGGGGAGCGGTAATCTGAAGGTCTTGCAGATACGTGCAGGTCCCTGTCTGCTGACTGTCAGCTGTCTCCCCGTCCATCCCCTCCTCTCTCACTCGCTCTCCTCTTTCTTGCACCGCAGTCTCTCTGAAGCCCTTTCCCCCCCCTTTCAGCATCCCTCCTGCCTGCGCTTGTAAGCACGCTCACGCTGAATCCCGCTCCCCCCCCCCACCCGACATGATAGGACACGCCCCCTTTTTATGGTTAAGCGGATGGCATCTGACTGACTACGGGTTACAGAAGGAAATGGGAGGCAGGTATACGTGCCAGAGTACTTTGGCAGCTCGTCTGTGCAATAAACAGCCAGTGGCTGGCGGGAAAAACCTGGCATCTGTGCAGAGTATTACACAAAAGTATTACAAAATAAAGTACATATTAAGTATTATATTACACATAAAATATTATATATAAAGTATTAATCGGATTATGTTCCAAATTTTTTAGGGCCCGAATCTCAAACCCCCCTCCCCAAATACACACACACACACACACACACGCACACACACACACACACAGCACCCCTGATTATTATATACTATATGGGCTAAGTTATTGGGAGATTGGGAAATCTTTCCGCAGTATTTTTGGAGTGTGTCTGTGGTCATTTTGGCCCATTCATCCAGAAGAGCATTTGTGAGGTCAGGCACTGATGTTGGATGTGAAGGCCTGGCTCAGAGTCTCCGCTGTAGTTCATCCCAAAGGTGTTCGATAAAGTGGAGGTCAGGGGTCAAATTTCATGAATTGACTTATCGCAAAGGTAGCATCCTATGACCTATGACAGTGCCACACTGAATTCACTGAGCTCTTCAGAACAACCTGTTCTTCCACAAATGTTTGTAAACCTGACTGCATGACCAGGTGCTTTATTTCATACACCTGTGGCAAGGGGTCGAAGGTGTGTCCCAATACTTTTGGTCATATAGTATGGTAAGTATTAAACATGATGTTATGGTTAAAATGACGTCCATGGAAACACGGGCATGAATCATGGGCCAAGACGACCCCCCACGTCACCAGTGGACAAGGCAGTGACTGGCTGGAGCTGCCATCCATGTACCTGTGACAGAAAAGGCAGAGAGGGGCGAAGGCATGGACAATGAAAGCAGGTACGCACAGAAGAAACAGACGCAGGCAGAAATGCAGATGCATGTAGGCAGGCACAGGCACACTGGCAAGCAGGTAGGCAGGCAGACACACAGGCAAGCAGACACAGGCAGGCACAGGCAGGCAGAAAGACAGATGCATGTAGGCAGGCAGGCACAGGCAGGCAGAAAGACAGATGCATGTAGGCAGGCACAGGCACACAGGCAGGCAAAGGCAGGCAGACATGCAGACAAGCACACACAAGAAACAGAGCCTGTAGTATCCCTAATCACACATCTATGGTACCCAGAAATGATGGGATATCAGTGACACCCTTTTGAGTGCCGTTATTCTGTGAAATTCCCCCAGTTCACAGGCTTCTTTTCCCAAACAGCAAATGAAAGGTTGCGGAATGTCATGGCTGCACACTGGCATGCTGCTATAGCACTTGGGATTGGGGGGGGATGTGCACGGAGGCATTGTCGTTTGACAGGAGTCACTGACGTTATGAGACCTGCGGAGATTTAAGGCTGACATTAACGCAGCTTTTGCTGGGAAGCTGCTCGATGTGCTTCACAGATCTTGGCGCTCCTCAGGCTGGAGCCAGGAACTGCTCCCCAAATATCCAAATATTTTGGGGGAGGGCAGGGTGATCGGTCTGCAAAAAAGATTGAAATGCCCCCCCCCTCCACGCAGCTCGCAGACAGACACCATCCTGCAAGGCAGACAGCACCGCCTGGCAGCCCCAAGCCGGCCAGTTCTGACTGCTTTAGCAGACGGCCCCCGCGTCCCCTAACTGATCAGGAATGACATGACCCCTCCCCAGGATGAAAATAATACCCCCATGTATCAGTGAAGGCTTCAGAAATGTGTGACATGCCTTCCCTGGCATCCTGTCGTCAGGAGACAGCCTCCGCGACCAAACAGCTCGGTGCGACGCGCTGGCTAATTGAGACGTTGGCAGAAGCTGCATGACCCGAGCCGTAAATGTGAAATCGTAGGTCAGCTGACGTGCTCCTTGCGTCTCTGCACAGTCTGCGAGGGCCAAGGCCTTCCAGGGTCCGAATTCCTGCTCAGAAAGACGCTTTTATGACTGAGAAACATGAGGCTGGCGCTGCAGCCGTAGATCAGGCCGTTTGCTGCTTCAGGGCGCAGTACAGTACCAGCTGTCATGTATTTATACGAAGGCTACATACATTTTAAGATGTATTGGAGTATTGAGTTCACTTCCTCCTGGTACACAGTGCTTTAGATAAGAAACACATGCAAACCGGCCCATTTATCTCTGTGCTGCACACACAGCAGAGGCATCCTGATGCTCCCTTCGCTAGAATATCCACAGCAGTGGGGGGGGGGGGGGTTTGTTCTCCCTGGATTGGCCACCTCAGCCCGGCAGGGCTGTGACTCTCCTCGTTTTAGCCACCCTGGCTAATTAGCATCCTGCTAACACGCCGAGCTCTGTCACCTCCAGTTCATTACCCATGTGTCACAGGATACCAGCGCACCGAATCACGGGACCCACGAGCTGGCTCCATGCCCTCAACACGGGGTATCCATGCCGACGGCCGCCCATGCGGCAGTCAGCCCCTTGTCGGGGCAGATTCACGGCCTTCTCGCGTGAAATATAGACCTCTGCCTGAACAATTTATCAGGCCTGTCAGCCTGTCTTCCACGCTGCTGCTCCAGAGATGGATTTCAGGATGAGTAAAGGGGGGGGGGGGTCAGGCCCTTTCCTGGGGTGTCAATGCTTTTTACGAGACAAGGGCCTTTAAACTGCCAGCATGACGTGAGAACGAACAGCAGATAAAACACGCAGCAGTGGTGGCACGTCCCAGCCCTGGAAGCCGGCGAGAGCCGGAGAGGCCCAGACTCCAGGCACCCGCCAGGCACGCTACGGCCCGGGGTGACTGGAAGACGGGATGCTGGGATTCGTGGTCTCTGCAGGACCCACGGTGTGTCAGAGTGGGTAAAGCGGGCACAGGCGATGCCAGGAGAGAGCCTGAAAGGGGGCCAGCGGAACACAGAGACAGGAGGCTGGGAAACAAGGCATGAGCGATGAATGTTATAGGGGGTTGGAATGCGGCCATAGGAGCCAAACAGGAAATAGGGATTGCCCCCCCCCCCATGACAGCTACTGAGCACTGAACCTGACAGAGACTGAACCATGCCGCAGTCTTGATTTCTACAATATTGGACCCATAAACACCGCACTGTATGGCAGATCCGTAACTCTGCATCTTACAGCAGCGTTTGCTGCTTTTGCCCTTGGGTTACAACACAGCCGGCATGTTGTCTTCAGGATGTAGGCGGGGGCCTGTACTCTCAGAAGCATGTGATTGGATGGCCTTGCAAGCACCTGGCGTATCACATCCAATCACCATTCCCATCCACCCATGGGCCCCACTCATCATGGCGGGCTCTCTTTGCCAACTGCTGTCCACAAACAGAGAAACAGACATTTCAATCACAGATATTAAATGCCAAAGTTCCCCAGCTCTTACCTCCTGTGTTGCTCTGGCAGGACACTTTGCCTGTGGCTGGAAGGGCGCCGGCTCGTCACATAAAAGCGTCTGTTAAACAAATAAAGTGCAGAAGTAAACAGTTTCGAAGGTTAAAGGAGCCGGATTCTTCCTGGGGGGGTTGCTCCCCTCGCTGTCCTGCCCCCGCCACTGTTTTCACCGTTTTCACGCCTCTGTCCTGCAGGTGGCCATGCCCCAGGTGGCGGGACTCACCGCGGAGCCGGGTCACATCACCTCTGACTCAGTGCCGCCTCCTCTGCGGTCACTTCCTTCCTAGTTTTATGGCCAGAGCAGGTGAGCAAACACGGTCGGGCCCCCTGGACGCCGCGCGTCGGCCACGCAATCCCCGCGTTCAGGTTGCGCCCGTGGTGGCGGGGGCCATCCGTCATGGTGAGGTCTCCAGATGGCGGGCCCTTTCATCCCGACGGGCCCCGGCTGCGTGGGCCCCCGCCCGCCAGCTGACGGCCCTGGTCACGCTTCTAGCACTTGGCCTTTCAGCTGTAGCTCTTTAAGGAGTCTCGGCGCTTTTATAGATTACGGCGAATGTCAGAAACACACAGAGCAGCGAGCAGATGAAGGCAGCACTGGGAGTCGCCCACACACCTGTACGCTGGCGTACGCTTGGAGGAGGAAGCCCCAGGCAGCAAAGAGCCATGAAACACCGGTGGGAGGTGGGGTCACGTCCCAGGTCGTGTATGTAGTGAAACACAACAGGCCACTGACGCTGGGCCCGTGTGGGGAGAGCCGGTCACCCCCCCTGGAGGCGCAGGCATCTGTGAGTAACATAGAAGAAAACAGGAGCATCCCCCCAGGGTGCTCCTTCTCTCTCTCCCTCACCGCGTCTCCCTCCCTCTTTCTCTCTTTTTGAAGTCCGGCACTGTGTAGCGCACTGCGGTTGCCAGATTTAATAAAACAGTGCAACATTGAAGAGGAATTCAAGCGTTTAACGGCGCAGCTCTGAGCAGCATCTGGGGACCCCAGCGCCGTCCATAAAAAGGCGGGAAGGAAAAGCACACGCTAGATTAAAGGGCCATGGCCGCCAAAGGAGGGGGGTAAACAGGTGTTTGCAGGGTCACTTATTTCACCCAAAGATGCTTTCAGTTTTATTCGATTATATTGGCTGATATTTCACTGGAACAATGTGTGCAAAGTACCTCGCCTAAGGGTACTACAGTAATCCTGTGTGGGAAAAAGACCTGCTTAAGGGTACAACAGCAATCCTGTGTGGGAAACGTGGTCGCCTAAGGGTACAACAGCAATCCTGTGTGACAAACAGACCTCGCTTAAGGGTACAACAGCAATTCTGTGTGGGAAACGGACCTCGCCTAAGGGTAAAACCGCAATCTTGTGTGGGAAACAGACCTCGCTTAAGGGTACAACAGCAATCCTCTGTAGGAAATGGACCTTCCTAAGGGTACAACAGCGATCCTGTGTGGGAATCAAACCTTCCATTAGGGTACAACAGCAATCCTGCCTGGGAAACAGGCCTCTCCCAAGTGTACAACAGCAATCCTGTGTAGGAAACGGACCTCGCCTAAGTGTACAACAGCAATCCTGTATGGGAAATGGACCTCGGCTAAAGGTACAACAGCAACCCTGTGTGGGAACCAAACCTCCCATTAGGGTACAACAGCAATCCTTCCTGGGAAACAGACCTCTCCCAAGTGTACAACAGCAATCCTGTGTAGGAAACGGACCTCCCCTAAGCATACAACTGCAATCCTGTATGGGAAATGGACCTCGGCTAAAGGTACAACAGCAATCCTGTGTGGGAAACGGACCTCGCCTAAGGGTACAACTGCGATCCTGTGTGGGAAATGGACCTCGTCTAAGGGTATAACAGCACTCCTGTGTGGCAAACGAACCTCAGCTCAGGGTACAACAGCAATCCTGTGTGGGAAACAGACCTTACTTAAGGGTACAACAACAATTCTGTGTGGGAAATGGACCTTGCATAAGGGTATGACAGCAATCCTGTGTGGAAAGTGGACCTTGTCTAAGGGTACAACAGTAATCCTGTGTGGGAAACAGACATGTTACTAGCTATTATCCACTCTTAAATCTCTTGCAATTAAGGATGAATGCTAAGACTACAAAGATAAGATATTTACCATGGAATATTGTGGACTTCTACATGCCTAAAAATACATTTTGTACGTAAACACGGGTATTGATGGATTCGTTCGATTACTCTGTCTGCCTTTTACTGAGCCGGAACATTCTGGAACACAGTTTCTGTTGATTACACACAGTGTAATGGACGTAATCTGCATTCCTTGCGGCATACCCTGCAGGCGGGTCGGCTCTCTCCCCCGGCTGCAGACTCCCGCCAAAGGGGTACATTGTCAGCATGTCGCGCATGGCCCCGGTTCCAGCTTGCAGCCACATACATTTTCACAGCGGGGTGGGGGGGTCGTGACCCTCATCTGTTTCATGTCACTCATGCTCAGACATCAGATCTCAAGAGGTCTGCGGTTCTGATCGGGATTACTGTCACACAAAGCCCACATTTATAACACCAGGTTACAGTCATAACATGGGGGGAGTACAACCCCAGGGTCTGCCCACCTCTCTCGCTTATGCTTCCTCTTCGTCGCCGTCTCTTTCTCTTTCTCTCTTCCCCTCGCCACCCCCTCTCTCCATCCCTCCGTCTCGCTGGCCAGCCACAGTGCTGCCGCTCGCTCGTTGTGCTGCTCATGCCCGACCTGAGGGCTGTCAGGCGCTTATTTCCTGCTCGGTCTCTCTCACTGGGTCGGTTGCGTGCTGGGCCTCTCGTCCGCCGCGTGTCCCGGTCACCTGGATCTCACCCTGGAAGCGCCGCAGCCCAGGGGGGCTGTGGAGAGGGAGGGGGTTTGCAGTGAAGCATCGTGTTGGGAAAGCCATCAAACGCGCGGCCTGCCGAGATGTGAGGCTGAGGACAGCGCCACCGTGGAGCTCGGGGGACAACTAAAGGCAATAAAAGCCTTCCTCTCTAGTGGTGGGGGGCCAGGGGCTGGGGAGGCCGTCTCCTGCTGGCAGGAAGTGCAAAGGGTCTGGTGTGGGCTTCTGTGCAAGCAGACGGCCCCAGCACAGCAGAGCAGCGGGTGTGGGCCAGGACGCTTCCCCCCCCGCCACCTCCATATCACCATGTATTTGGTAGTGTGGGGGCCAGAGAACCCGGGGTAAGCGGGAGGCCGAGGCAAGGCACACAGCAGGCGTCCCAGAACGGCGGCCCGGGGTCATGGGATAATGAAGACGCTTTGGTATCAAGAGCATAAATCTGAAATATTACAGCACGTCAAATGGACCCAGAAACCTAGATCCCGCTCCCTGCTGAAGGAGCGCCAGTCAAGGGCGCACAAAGGCCTCCACTGCAGGAGCCCAGCGGGATGCTGGGAAATGGACTCACTGTGAACCAGCGAGTTTTCCGCTCAGTTCCGAGGACTTCCCGGCGATAGACGCCACCTTCTCCCGCTCCGCACCGCCGGCTCCGTTTGATGCAGATGCAAGCATCTCTGCATGCTGCCGCTCAGCCATTTGGGGAGGGGCTCTCAGCCAACTCGGCCAATCAGGTGCAGTCACCCCTCACTGGGCGTTAAGCTGGAGCTTTTCTTGGGATTCTTAGACGGGATGCGATCTATTTCCCTTCAAGGTAAAACAGTGGACGACTGAGGATTTAAGCAAACTTTTGGCAGGATTAGTGCAATGGAAGTATTTTCCATCACAGAGCAGAGCATCCCTTCGTCATTCCCAAGCGGGGGGTAAAATGTCGGTCAAACAGAATGAGCATCTTTGTCTCAGTCAGAAACGGGCAGGATTGACTGCCCTCTCAGCCACGGCCACGCTTAACCTACTGGGGGCTAATAAAGCAATAAGAGGTGGTTTAAACTGGCCAGTGATTGATAACACACAGTGCCTGTCAGCTGTGCCTTTTGAAGACTTAATTAAACTGTTTACCTTATTGGTTGAGGGCATGTATACCTACCACATACTTATTGGCTGAGGGGATGTGTGCCTAACATCCTTATTGGTGAAGGTGATGTGTGCCTACCACATCCTTATTGGTTGAAATAAGGAATGTCTATCACATTTCAGCTGCTGCAATGTGGGCTTTTAATTGAGTTCCCTTTCAGTGTTTAACTGAGCACTTATTGACTGCCCCATGTTTGTCATTGGCCCATTTTTTTGTTGAGAAAGAGTAGTTTAATGAAGCATCCCCTCATTCCTTGTGAAACCAGCAAAGAACTGGGAGGTCCCAGCCTGCCGGCACAGCCCCCAGGGGCCTGGTGGGGGGGCAGGACTGAGCAATAGCCACCATCCAAGTCGATTAAATGGCCCACCACAGAGAGGCTAGCAGATGGCGGCTGCAGGCTGCCTGTGAATCCTTCTCTTCTGGAGAATATGCGGGGAGGTTCCCATGCCGACGGGCCTGGATCGGAATCGGATATTAGAACCGTCTGGGCCAAGTTCAGACCCCCCCAATTCCAGCATGCATCTGTTCTTCACGCTCTGCCATTATCAATGTTTAACTAACATCAAGTCCAGTATCAAGACCCAGCCAGAGACCATCTGAAAAACAGTCTGGCAGTGCTTTGGATGCCCTTTTCGAGGTCTTGGACAATAATACCTGGGCAGATACTTCATGGAGGAATCAGTGGTGGCACAGAAGCCTGAGCAGACATGAAGGCCCCTTAAGGATCCTACAGTCGGCTGGCGTCTTCCTGACTGTCACACATGGCGCATACCAGTTCAGGACACAGTTTCTCCTTTGATTGTGATATTCTTCCGGGGGTCCACTGACGCATGTGACTGACGCTGTCCCTGGCAGGTGCTGGCTCTCGTCATTGCTGGGCCATTGCAAGTGACACATGACCTTCGAGGCTGATGAGTCCAAAAGTGCAGGGGTGGGGGGGCAGGCCATCCGCAGCTGTGAAGGATGGGGGGCAGTGGGCCTTATGGATGGCGGTGTTATCATATCTCTCACGCCCCAGACGCTGGTGACATTTGACTTTCTCTCGCTGCCTCGTTACCGCATGATGTCCAGCTGGACACGTTCCAGGCGAGAGACGCACAACAATGCCAACCTTTATCTGGGGGGGCACTGACGTCACCGAGGCACCTGCAGGCCGCACTCTCTGCATGTCACATGACGGTCACATGACATCATTACGGCGTGAGATGAGAGAACACCGCTGCCAGGTGAAGGACACATTACATTAAAGGGAGCCTCTTCTGCTTGGATCAGATGTACATGAGGAGACCATACTGTAAGGTCTACAGCGGCGGGTCCCTGCAGACTCAAAAATGCCAGAATTTCAGCAGCATCATGGAGGCCAGCGTCCAGGATCCTTCAGCACCTCTGAGCAGTCTATACCAGAGGACGTTCCCAGATTCCCACTTCCACCCTCGGAGGCGACATCCCTCACTGGGCACTCAGGTTCTGGCCCAGTAGGTCCAGGCTCCAGACGTGTTAGCAGTTAGCGTGTCCCTGGATATCGACGTGCAAAATATTTATAATCTACCACCAATCCTGGGGTCCGAGGCCAAGATACACATCATGCAAAAAAGGTGCCACTGTAACCATAGTGATGGGTTCACTGGGGGGAGAAGTGGGCTGGGGATGGAGAGACCCCAGCGAGTCAGCCGATTTGTTACCATCAAAAACAAAAGCGGCTCACATTAGCGCATTGTCGGGGGGAAGACCCACTGTGGGTGGTGGGGGCCACAGGGGGCCGGGTTTGAGGATTTAAAGGGTTTTGTGGTTTAGGCATTTACCGGAGCTGGCTCAAAGCCCCCCCCCCCCCCCCCCCATACACTGACCTTGGC
>JAABNY020000025.1:20464686-20498384 GCA_015164015.2 Brevimyrus niger | reverse complement strand
GCATGGGGCCTACATTAATATTGAAAACGTAACCGCCGGGCCGACTATGCACCCCCCCCGCGACCTGTGTAAACCAAGTCACATGTTTCCTGCTCAAACGCTACCCCCCGCCTTGCCACCGCAGAGCCGATGGTCCTTTCGGGGGAAACCACAGACCGCGTTTGATCCCAGTACAGCATACCGTTTGATGTTCTGCACCACCCAGTCCTTATTGGAGGGGGGGGGGGACAGAGTTAGGGGGGTCAGGGATTTCTACAGCTCAGTGCGTCCTGTGGTGTACGGGCGTGTGAACACAATTCACACCGGGTGTCCGTCAGGGACTCCCCTCCACCACTAAAAAAATGCAGAATCAAAATTGTTATTCTTTTGCCGTTACAAGGACTGGGGCGGGGGGCGGGGGGTGGTTGTGGGCACACCAGACACTAAGCAGTCGGAAGGCGCAGAGGGGCAGGTGGTCTGGGAGTACTTAGTGTGACGGTAAACCAGATAACGAGGCCGCCTCACATCTCGCCGAAGACCTCAGATTTACTCCCTGAACTCAGGATGACTCGACCGGGGGAAAAAAAAAAAACACATTTTTCAGACACATTTTTGTTTTTAAAGCTGGGTAACCAGGGATTCTGGGTCGATGCGGCGATAACATCGGCACACAGGTGGCCTTTCGCCATCGCAGTAACCTGAGCAATGCCTGGATGGCGCTCTCCTTAATCTGAATCGAATCTGCTTGGTCCGTCCTGTCCTTCCGAGCCGTAACTCAGCTCAGTCACACCTGGCCGTCGGGCAGCTCAGTCACGCCTGGTGGTGATGTAATTATGACTGGGGTGGGGAGGGGGGGGGGGGCGTAGCTTGTGGAGAAACCGGAGCGATGGCGGTCGGTCTGCTCGAGCACGCCCCCCTCCCCCCAGCCCGCGCCGTGTCTCAGATGCTCGTAAACACTCCGGCTGCTGCCCCCGGCGCCGTGCCTGAAACCGGGCCCTGATGGATGCGCTGTGGTGTGGAGTCACTCCCAAAACTGAGCTCCACTCATATGTGACAGCTGCCAAAAGGACGCGGGGGCGGGCGGGGACACTCTCCAGGGAAAGCCATTCATAAAACTGCAACAGGAACATAACAGTGTACCTGTAACCAGCTTAACAGGAAGCAGACAGGGGGAACATTCCGGAAGGCAGGGACAGCAGTGTGATTATAGAATTCAATGCAGTGTTCAGGCCTAATTTCCATTGTGTGTAAACAGGGCTCATGCTGGGTATGAGTGCGAGAAGGGAGAGTATTTCAGATCACAGCCTCCCCCGTGACAGACACACCCAGCCCTCCCCCCATTGTCCTACATGATAAGTCCTGTATAATAATTATTCCTTCTCTGTACGTCTCCTTTGTCTAAGCGGCCATGTTGCATGCTTGTTTTGAATAAGTCAGCTTTGTCCAGCATGGTGTCCGGCGATCCTGTGGTGTCACATTCCTCTGAAGCTGTTGGGGCTACAAGGTCGCCCTAAATTCTGCCCCGGGGGCATAAACACACCGAGATGTGTGGAAGATGTGGGGGTGGGGGGGTGGCACAGCAGAAACCCCGCTAACGCCTCTGAGCTCCTCGGAGAGCCGTGACTGACCGTGAGCGGGCTTCTCAAAAAGAGCCATCAGACCTGTGCATGATTCTTCAAGTCCTTGGGAAGCTTGGTGGCATTCGCACATCGAAAGGTGTAGCAGCTCATCATGTTATTATAGCAGAAATTCATTGACCCAGTAAAAGTGAAAGATGTGCAGGTTAATGGAGGCCAGCCTGGGGGTGGGGGGGGCACCCGGATGGATCGGATCAACGAGCAACGATCAACCCACACAGGCCTTGGCACCAAACCGATGGGGCCCTCCCGGCCTGAATGCTACCTTTGTTTTCTTTAAGTCAGAGGAACAACAAAGCCTGTGATTCCTTAACTGCAAACCTCCAGTGTGCCCCCCCCCCCCCCCAGCGCGGGCAGAGAATCTCCCAACATGAAAGCTGCACAGGCCTGGTTAGTTTGAGCCACGGTATCTCCTGGTTACTGCACCTCTCAAAGGAAGTATTGGGTTTCCCCTGTACCGTGTGCCGCCTTTCTCTGTCTCCTGGCGTCCTCACCGTGCCCGGCATATGCAAATCAGCCGGGCCAACCGCAGACGCAGGCATCACCCCCACAGACCGCCCCCTCTGCCACCGGGATGGGCACCAGAACAACCGGCTCCGCTTACGTGGCCACTGGCCCCCGGCGCGACCCCGTCTCCTGTCACCGCATCACCTGACATCCTCAAACCGTGCTGAATTATTAATCTGTGGAAATCCCGTCACCTGCACGCCACCGTTGTTATAGAAACACAATACGCCCCTTTGTTTGGGGGCTATTGAGTCGGCCCCTGTGTGACACACGCCCACACGCGTGTTCACACGCCCATGGCCCACACATGTACGCGCAGGCGCTGAACTCCGCCGACCCCCAAACGCAGTCCAGCCTCAAACAGCTTCCGCTAAGTCTCCCGGAACCAACAGGTATCCAACCTGCTGACAGCAAAGGGCCAGAGGTCACAGGTCACAGGTCACTCTTTTCAGTCAGAGACCCCTAAGAAAGAGGCAAAACATCTCAGTTAAGCAGATCGAGAGGAACAACAGATACAAAATATTTGAAGAATAAAAAATCTGAATCTAAAATACTAAAAGACATCAGTTTTATAATAACTGCTAAACTGACATGCCTTATTACTCATTTTTGGGATTATGTTGCCTTTCGTGAAGTGAGACAGCAAGTTTAAAACACGCATAGTTTGCAGGTTACCAATCCCCCTCTGTCCAAACAGCCAGTGTTCACTGTAAGAGCTGCTTATTACAGCCTAATGACTGCTCCCTGAAGTCTCTGTCTGTGGGTTCAGACTATGTGATAATGATCAAGCTTTCGCCTAATTAAATATGCATATGAGCTAACGACTAACAGAGGACTAGTTTTGCATTATGAAGTACTTTAAAATCTGGTACTAAGAGCTTGGTCAGACTTCACCCTTGAGGTGTGTGTGTGGGGGGGGGGGGTTACCACTCTGTACGCCAGTTCCATAGAAGGCAGTCTGCAAGTGAAATCACCCTGTTATAAATGTTTTACTTCAAAGGGATACCTCCCATTCATAGGAGAAATGAGAGTAACCAATGAAATGTGAGTTTACCAGGTTGCAAGCATCTGATTGGATGGAAGAAGAGCCTGGGTTTTGCTACCGCTGGGCTGTGCGCCAAGTAACCAAACCTCACGTGTTTCTAACTGGAGTACTTTGGCTCAGAGGTGCCATCAGGCAAAGCCAATACCTGAGTCAGAGGTCACATGCAATCACAGGGAAAGCTGATACAAGGGTACCAGCTACCCGTATCCCCACCATCACAGCCCTGCTGCTCCTGAACTGAGGAGTGTCATCAGCGCTGCCACTCCTGAACCAGGTCATCAGCCACTCAGAACACAGCAACACCAAAACACAGTCAGCAGTGGCACACACGGGAAGCACAGGCCAGATGAAGAGCGGGGCTCCGCAGCAGCTTCCGCCCCAAATCTGCATTGTCGCCATTCTTCTTGCAGTAAAGGTCACATACATTTCAATGCATTACAGCAACAAAAACAAGAAAGTAACCCAAAAGACCAAAACGGCCAGGGAGGACCCGGTGATCGGCTCTCCCGGCACGTTCTGCCGATAATGATCCGGCCGTCGTGCACATTGCCGGCGGCCTGACTGCTGGACACGATTAATGGCGACGACCGCCCAGCCGGGAACACATCTGGCTCTGCTTGGGCCAGGATTACTAAGCGCTCCAAAGGAAAATATGTGTGGCTGAAGGCTGGCTCACCTTCCCGGTGCACAGCGCTCCAACGCAGCATGGTACCGTAATGTAAACATCCGATAACGTGCGCGGGAAGGGGTGCAGGGGGGAAGGGGGCAGCTCACGGGACCCAGCAGCTGCGGGGACCAGTTGTTAGCGCTCCACTCTTGGCTCGCACATCTGTTGCATGCCTCTGTGCCGTACGGGCCCCTGCCGGCTTTGGCCCTCAGCACTCCACCCCCCCCTTCCTTTCGTGTCAGATATTATGTAATGGCTGCAGGCCAGGACGGCGAATTGGGTACAGCGATCCTGGAGAGAGTTTGAACTCCGCGGTGCTGGTGAGAAAGGAATTGCTTCTGACGTGCGTTGAAGAACCGTCTTTCGCTGGCTGGGTCCCAGAACACCTGATTTCCTGGCGTGCTGGAGCGCCACCTGGCTGTGCACGTTTCTGCAGTCGTGCAGGTGGCTCTGCAGTAGTGGCTAGAATGAAACACGAGTATGGGTTTGGTAGGGTGGAGGGAAACATCTCCTGTTCTGTCACAGCGGCCCAGGGTGTCCGGCGAGCAGATCACGCAGGTGGTGGAACTGTATAACTGGATGGCTGTTTACAGTTACCAACACATACAAATCCCCCATTAGGACACAGTGAACTAGAATATTCCACAGAGTAAGTTTGACACACTCTGAAGAACCAGAAGAACTAGCAGAGACTTGAAGAGCTGCTCATAGCAATGATCAACACTCATTCAAGGTCCATGTAGTTGCCTCTACATACTGCCATGCACTGGATTCTGGGTGACGACATCGGCAGAGCAAACGGGTGCAAAATAAATGTATGTTATGCTGGCCATGCAAGCTTGTGCAACAGTACTTTTATGGGCCAGTTGTCAGTGAGGTGGGAGGGTGTATCCCGAAACCCACCCCCCTCCCCCCAGTCGAAACATACCCTATGAAGGGGTGGCCAAGAAAATGACCCCAGATAATTGCCCATATATATTTATAGTTGCAAAGTAACATGCAGTTTAAACGAGGAAAAAGGAATGTGATTATCTACTATTTAGTGTAATGACCACAGCCAACAGGGGGCCCTAATCCTCAGAGGCCCTATATTAATGCATGGCTTGAATGCCGGTAAACACCAGCACTGTGAATCAGAATGACTCTCATTACACTTCAGGTGTAGGAGGTCAGGAACATTGCCAGCATTTCCTCTTGGCCTGCAGGGGGCGTCGCATGGGACTTTCCCAGAAGAATATGATTTGTGGGAGTTTGGCTGAGTGCTTCCTTCAGAATGACACGATCCTGACCCGAGCTCCCTGGTCCCTCTGGAAGCCTCCATCACCGCCATGTCTAGTGGGCCATCACAGGAGACCTTTTTAAGTCTGGGTTCCACACCTGCACCTCGGCATCCGCAACAGGTCACCACGGCAACAGTAGATAACAGAGAGGCGGCAGCGAGACATCAATCCCGCGAGCGTGTTAGCATTATAGCCTGAACGAAATAAAACGCACATAACTCAAAGACGACCACCCAGGGGACTCTAAGCCCTGCCCCGGCACATCTGACCACGTACGCAGCTCACCAGAGGGGATGGTTTTAAATCAGGGGAAACGGAGGTTGCCTAGACGTGAGGCAGGGGTCGAAGCATGGAATCACCCGACAAAACAAAAACACCAAAACCCTTCAACGGGTAATGAAGCAAGTCACCCGATACTGCCACCAGGCCGCACTCAGGCAGAGCGAGGAGCGCTGGAAGTGTCAGCTTCAGCCGAAAGTCCCAGAGCCAACCTCAGCAATGGCTTTACCACCTGGGGAACAATGTGCTCTCTCTGCTGCCTCCCACCCCAACGGCACACAGACAAAAGGGACTCTGTCTGTGGCCTTTGATGAGGTAGTGGGCATCATGGCGGAGTGAAAAACAAACGGCCCTTGCAGCCACGTAAGAAGAAATGACACTGCGGGCAGGAAACCAATAAAGATCCTTGCTGTAGTTTTTCTTGGGGTGGTCAGGTACCCTCATCTGCGCTGGGCAATGCCAACAATGAACAAACAAAAGCCACGGCAGCAACGTTCCTCAGAGTCAGGGAGAGGCACCTCGGGGTCCGGGAGAGGCACATCAGAGTCGGGATGAGGCCACTCAGAGTCAGGGAGAGGCACATCAGAGTCAGGGTGAGGCCCCTCAGGGTCAGGAAGAGGCACCTCAGAGTCATAAAGAGGCACATCAGAGTCAGGGAGAGGCACATCAGAGTCAGGGAGAGGCACATCAGAGTCAGGATGAGGCCCCTCAGAGTCAGGAAGAGGCACATCGGAGTCAGGATGAGGCCCCTCAGAGTCAGGGAGAGACATATCTAAGTCAGGGAGAGGCACCTGTGAGTCAGGGAGAGGCACATCAGAACCATCTGTAGGCCAAACTGCCCCATTCAACAATGCATTGTGTTGGACCTTCAAAGCAACTTATAATAGCTACACATTCATATACCTCGTCGTTTGAAGTATGCAGCCCCTGAATTTAGACACAGCTATTGACTTTAGGAATGTAATCTTTTAGGGCGCTACATAAAGAAATTCAATTGGGCTTTTTGCATGTTATCTCTTCTGTGTTTATATTGAAATGTCATTGCATTTTTCCTGTACTTTACCTCACAGAGATGTCTGAAATGGAAATGAATGTCTTAAAAACTTTACATTAATAATAATTTAATAATTCAGCCATGATTTTATGGCCTGCGTACCAATCTTACGATAAGAGAGCACAGTACCGGGTGTGACCCTTCTAGAAGGCTGGAAATATAGGGTGACACTACAAATGCAACTTCCCTGAAACCTTAGGTGTAAATAAAGTGCTAATTAAATTAACATGTATTCTGAAACCAGTAGGTCTGCAGCTGTAAAGATCAAGGGAGGCCAACCCCTGACCTCCTGCCATGACTCTCAGCTGTGCAGGAGTGAGATTAGGCGACGCCGCCCTAGTGGTTGTATCAGGTAACCACCATACCAAGTTCCCCTTTTATCATGAGAATGCCCTCAAATGACTTTAAAACCAAAACAAAACCTGAATCACACTATTGTTTCTGAGTAATGCGAGGATCGACCTAGAAAGGTAAGCGAGGGGTCATACTGGGGGGGCAACAGCAAGAAAAACATTCAGCAAGAAAAAGAGGAAAACATTTGGTTTGCTCCTGGTGATGCTGTTTAAGAATCGACAAGGAAAGGATTCCTGGGAATGATCCCTACAATGTTTTATGCGGAACAAGAAAGACAAGAGCTTAAAATAAATAAGTAAAATAATAAATGTTTTTCGAAGTACACTAATGAAAAGAACAGAATTTCTGTGACAGCAAGGATGAGTTGATTTTCTTAAACAGAAAAGCTCACTGATATGCTTTTATTAGATGGCACCTTGTAGTGGTACCCACTAATCCAGTAAAACGGAAAACAACTCCTAGCTGGTGAGAATTGTTCAAACTGGAAATCGGCTAAAACCCTCTACCATGGAGATCCAGCATTCTCAGATGATGATGTCAGTCATTTTAGCCAATAGGTGTGTAAGCGATGGTCTAGGAAAACAGCCGCACCAACGGAAACATCCATATTTAACTGAATTCACTTTGCTTGTTAATCAGTCACCCAGCCACAGCTGAGTTGAAATGGTTATTCTGATATTTGTCAATTACTTCCAGTTTTGAATAGACTTTTTGTTTCTATTGCTAGGTTTGAAACACTGGGGTGAGCATTTAAGTTCAGAAAGAAACACTGTCAGTTACTGTAAAATGTGAGTTTGCATCGCCGGGCCCCTGGCAGCGAGGTATTTCCCCCTCTCTCGCTTTAACGGTACCGCATTTTGTTACAGGACTAGTACTTTCTCAGCTGGGTTTCTTTCACTTCAAATATGTGCCAGTCGGCAAGTGGCTTTAAATTAGTTTCACTCTGAGCTGTGTTTTTCGGACAAGCCAAGGCCTAGAGCGGCACGACGTCGTAACAGAGCAGGTCTGCACTGGGAAGCTCGGCCGCTCTCACGCTAACCCTCTCTGCTTCTTCCATATCTGCTTTCAAACAGAAATCTGTTGGTGTTGGCCCCGACTGGCCTGCCGTGCACCATATATCACGGTGTCCCTGCCGAACTCAAAGGCCACACTTCACTTTTAATGGTTTCGCAATGAAATGACATAGAAAAGGCAGGTTTTGCGCTTTGTTCTGCAAGACACTGGGCCCATTGAGAATGTGTGTGTGTTTGTGGGTACACATACTATGTGTGTGTGTGTCGGTCTGTCTGTCTGTCACTGCATGTACGTGTGTTTGTGTAATTATGTATGTAAGTGTAGGTGTGTGTCAGTCTCGCTGTATGCATGTGTGTGACTGTTATTAGGTGTGTGTGTGCGGGCTGGGGCTCGATCCGGTTGCACGCTCCCTCCTCATGCCAGTAATCTGATGACGGAGCCAGGAGCTCGGAATTTCAGAAGCTTTCTCACAGATTTCGGGATGTCAGGCCTCAGATTCCAAGACGTCGGACTCTGAGATTCCGCGACAGATGTGGCACTGTAGCACAGCTGCCTGAGTCCACGTGGAGCAGCAGGAAGACTGGAAAAAGGTGCTCCAGGGTGCAGAGGGGAACAAGTGAGGCTGTAACCGAAGAGGCACCTGGGCCCCAGAGCGGGCATTTCGGGGACGCGGCGAGCCGCCATACCACTGCTAATTTACAACCGCTAAGCTGATGGTGACATATTACACAAGCTGTGAGAATCACTCCAACATGGTGCTGCTCTGTCAATTGGTCTCAACAGAGCACTTAGGAATGGTGTAAAAATATGTATTTCACTCCACAAAAAGGGCATAATGTGGAAAATTACTTTCTGCAAGAGATTATAGGTTGCCCCTCTTTTAACATCTGCCCCTCCTGAGGAGTTTAAGGCTGTTAGTGGGAAATGAGGTCCAGTTAAGAACAGAGGTTTTTTTTTTAACACATTGACATTTCCAAAACTGGGAGAGAACAAAGCCAGCCTGTATGCAGAAATGCAGTCAATGATGTTGCAGAACTTTGGAACTTCACATTGAGAATCTGTGAGCTGTCAAAATGTATGCCTCTATTAGTTTGCTGATTTACAACAGACTGGAAGACTCACTGTGCATTTATAGCCATGGTGAACTTCTTCATAACATATTAATAAGCCTGAACATTACTACCTGGACATTAAGAGGAAAAGTAAGGCCCATGACAAAGGTGCTGCCCTCACTGTCCTCACTGGCTCACTGTCCTGACTGTCAACACCTCGGTGCCTGATATTCCTGAGATGGTTTTATACAAACGTTGAAAGAAGAATAATGAAACCAGAGCTTAAGGATTCCACCAGCATCTGCAGCCGCCTGTTTCCCCTCCAGTCATCCGACATGGCCTTCAGACAGGGTCCCCAAAGAGGTGGAGCATGTGGGATACCTTTTGCTGGTCTTTGGAGGAATGGAGTGACCCATAAAACGGTCAACCGATATCTTGAAAACACAGATCATCAAATCCATTCACCTTGAAACCAGATTTCTTATATTTTCACGTATTAGCAAACTGCACATACAGAGAGACGATATATCACTGGGACAATTAGACCAATAAATCAAACCATGGCTTTGGACAGAGATCTGATTCATGTCAGTTTCACTCATATTCAGTGTTCCAATCCCAAGGTATTCTCATGAGGGACTTCACAGTAACACAGTTTTCATTATTACTTATCAGTATATAAATATGCCATTTACTGTAGTTAATTTACATCGTAGTTGCAGGTGAATGCGGATATGTAGTCTCACACTGGAGTGAGATCCATTTGGTTTATTCATGTATTCTTGTTCTTCGGAGACTTGCCGTTCAGCCTGGACACCGTCAGTTTGCCGAAGGCTAACACTAAATTAGCGATGTGCAACAGCACTGATGAGAGAAAGCGCTATGCAACAGTTCGGGACTGAGTGGGGTCCTTCACCCTAAATTCAGGTGAGGGAGCAGGTATTAAAACAGGGTCTGGGGCCAGGGCCAGGGGCAGGAGCCCAGATGGGAAAGAAAGAGCGGGGAGAGAAGGCACTGGTGCTGGGCCCAGCCGGGGGGGGACCAGCTGATGCTCCACCCACCATGTCCGGATGATCCATATCCTTCTAATAGAGTAGTGTGGGAAAAGCAGCACGCCCTGCCATATGCCCCGCCCCCAGATTCCTGACAGGTGGCTGCCGCCGTGCTTAGCAACATTTGTTGCAGACCCGTTTCAGGAGGGTATATGAAATGTCGACGGGGGGCTCACACTGTCCCACCAGGTAACCAGGGGAAATAAGTCGAGGGAATGCAGAGAGCAATAATGGCGAGGTCAAGAGGCCATACATGCAGCTGAAGTAGAGAAAGTGAGCGAGAACGCGACAGGTCGAGCGCTCGGCCATCATGAGTGAGTCGACAGCACCACCACGTGGCTGAGTAGGGCAATGCATTCCCATGATGCTTTGGATGAGCATCTTCCATTGATGCTTTGAATTTTAATCAGTTTAATTAGATAATTAGATGAGTACCACCAAATATTTATCAATTTAACAAATTCACTAATTTTACTAATGAATAAGAAAGAACTGAACGTGTCCGGATATAAATCTTAAACTCTGCTGGTTCTCTTGTCTTTGAATGAATGATCTCCTAAGAAAAACATTTTCCCTATAATGAAAGGCCACAGGCATGCTTTGGTTGGGACACTGATAGTTTTGAATTAATCTGTGAAAGTGAGCTGTGAATGTAGCCTTAGTGAGACGGCACAGTTTACAAAAAGGCTCCCATTGCAATCTGCATTAAAACGGGTCTTTATTGAAACTCCCCAAAGGAAGAAAAGGGGACAATAAAGCAGTTGTTTATTATAACATAATAATACGAAATTACTAAACCAGTCAGACTTCAATTGCAAAAAACAGCAGCATCAACAAAATCTACATGTGCCAGTATAACAGCTTTAAATACATTCTCAAAGATTCCATGAAATAACAATGGTCCTTTTTCATTTTTATTTATCCTCTAATTTCAGGCATTTCTGTTACAGAGCTTTACTTTCCTCCTCACTCGGTAGTGTTTTGCAAGTCCTTACAGTTAGCTTGTTGTGGGCCAATCATTAAATGATCTCCAGAAAAAAGGAAGAGGGATGTCGATGTCTGCTTTTCTGTTGCTAGCTCTCATGTAAGGCTGCGCACTCTTCGAGACGTCCTGCAAGAGCTGGATGACTTTGTTGAAAAATGCATTCAGGTTTGACCGAACATCATCAATCCACAGCTGGAGCTTGGTGTTCAGGCGCTCCATGTTCACCTCAGAATAGACCTCCTGGATTGTCATTTTGGCTTTGGATTTATACCCCTCTGCCACCTTCTTGAATTCCTCAAACGGTGCACCAAATGATTGCATAAATTGCACATTGCCGGCCTCTGTGATGATGCTATTGAGGCTGGCGGAAAGCTCATCCAGGCCTTGGGTCTTCAAGAAGTCCACTGCATCATCCACCTTTTGAATGCACAGCTGTAGGAAAGTCTTCAGCTTCTCCAGAATATCTTCAAGTCTGATGTTCTCTAAGGTTCTCACCATGTTCATAATGTTATTCTGCATATTTTTCATTGCATATTTCACATTTTCCACAATGGTCCTTCCACTGATGATGTAGTCAGTACTAGGAACTGTGAATTCAATGTTGTTTACATGACTGATGAAGGCACCTGCATTAGATTCTATGAAGCTGTAAATCATCTGGTTTGACTGTTCAATCACCCTAGCAATGGAGCGGCTGGCCCTCTGGAACAGTTCTTCTCCAGTGAGCTTCTCCTTGATCCCAGGCAGCTGAAACTTAGTCTTGCTCAGGAATTTCATGACTGCATCCAGCAATAGTTTGACATTCTTCTGATATTGTTGGAGAAGTTGCCTGATGAAGCGAGTTAGGTCATCACTAAGTTTCTGGAAATCTGCAGCCGGAATACTGTCAACTGCCCTCTTGTATATCACTTTGCTTTGGTCCCTGATTTTCTCAATCTCATTTTGCAATGTGTCAAGGTTCCTTGGTATCTTCTGGTAGGCTTTCTCGATGGAACTGGACACAGTGTTCTTTAGCATCAAAGAGGCGCGGTTCAGGTCCATGCCAAAGTGGTCTTGGTGGTACTTGTTTGTGAACTTGTATAGCGAGGACGTGATAGCAGGCACTCTGTCCTTCAGGCCACCAAGTATGTCATACGTGACTTGGGTGTTCCAAGTAGTCTGTAGGTTGAGTTTCTCTGAGTTCTTCAAGTTTACCTTCATGCTTAGGATGTCCATATCCTTTTCAGGAGCAGACTGTCCAGAAAAAACGGACAAATCAGTGGACAGAGAATCAAATTAATAACCAGAGTTTCTGGTAATAGTCCAGAAAACCCAACTCACCGGGTAGCGACTGTAAAGCTTTCCCAACAACTGTGACGGAGTCTTCTTCTGCATGAGGATGCCAAGGAATCCAGATGATGGAGACGATATGGAGGCACTAACGCTGTCCTTGCGGGATACGTAGCGAAGGCTGACATCAGTGAATGTTGCACTGGTGATATCGACATTCAAAGTGTGGCGAGAGGCACTGAAGGGCAAAATGAACGTTACTCATGTTAATACAGTATCGGTATATACATATAGATTATAAAAACATTTCCAAAAATTATGGGCTATAAAAACTCTACAATGATATTTTTGCCAATATATATGTTCATATAAATTTGGTTTTGCTGTTTAGAGATCTGAGGCATTTGACAACATGAAATTTATGTAACCTGAGAGATTACGCAAAAATTTACCTTGCATCCTGAGAAGCCTGTCGTTTCATCCTGGGTGGGGAAAGAAAAAAAAAAGTTTTTCATGTTTCTTTTTCAAATATTGCTTACTATATACAGTACATACATATACACACAGAGACAACAGATTTTTTAAACCTGCGTTATAGGATAATACAAAGCATGGCTGGCTTGCTGGAAGAACATAGCAGTAGCCTGTAGGTCACAAGTTCCTGACTAAAGTATTTCACGTTTCCTGTCAGCTCATAAAAAACTCTACATGCAGTAGTTCTGCCCATCCTCATTATATATAAAACTGTCCTAATGGGTACTGCACATCTGCAAACAGGCAAAATATCTTACCTCAAGGACTGCGTGAGTGTTTGTTGCCAGTCCAGGCTCAGATCTTTGTGAGAGAGGGTCCCTTTGCCAGTTATGCTCACAGCCCCATTTTCAAACTGAGTGTTTGCAATTGCTGTGTAGAGCAAAGACAAACTCAGTACACATACAGCTGAGCTACAGCTTTTAAATAATCCAAAATGGAAAGTGATCAATGGAAATAGTTGTAAGACCTACCATCCAGCTCATACTCCAGGAAGACCATAGTGGATGTGCAGGAAGACTTCAGTGAGGTGACAAAGGTAGGAGCTTTGTTCTCTAGTTCAACAGCCCATTTGATGTTGTAAATGGGAGAAGACACCTTTACAGTTGTAGACAGGGAGCCAAAGTACGGAATAAAAATCCCAACTGGAAAGTTCAGAGTAATCTCAGGAATTTCAATCTTCTGCTCTGGGATTGTGATGGAAGGCAGCTCAAAGTTGGAGATTTGTTTTTCAATGTCATCCAGGCGGACCGTGTATGTGCCAATAGTCATGGACTTTGGCAGGCTGAAAGATGAGATGGTAATTTCATATTTTGGCAGTTTCACTGCTAATGATGACATCCTGTTCATGAGGTACTCTGTATTAATGCTGATGCTTGGCACATTCACTTTAGGCAGGCCTGGCAAGTTGACTTCAAATTCAGGAATCTCAATCACCCTCGGGATTAAAAGGTTCCTTAGGTCAATGACGAAGGATGGAACTCGCAAGGTGGTAAAGGGCACTTCGAAAGCTGGAATGATGGCAGGAGGAATACTCATCTGCTCAGGGAAATTCATTCCGTCGTAACGCATGTCAATGTCCCTGATGTTTTGAGGAATGTCCCTCACCCATTGGGGGACCGCCAAGGTGATTTCGGGGATGTTAAAAACGATACCATTCTCAAAAACTTTACTGGGCAGAGCAAAGAGGAATCCATCCTTGTTCTTGGTGTATATCACAACTGAGGAGGCATTAAGGAACTGTAGCTTGTCTTCATTAGTGGTCATATCGAACTTGAGTACATCCCACAGGTTTTTCTGGTAAATAGGCAGCTTTATGGTCTTCAAGAAAGCAAGGTAGCCCTCCACTGACTCTGTCCACTCCAGTCGAACTTCAGTCTCATCGTTTGACAGCAGATGATTACCAGTATGGACAGCAGATGCCAGCTGCTCCCTGCCACTCCAGCTGAACATTTGTTTCTCTGGCATGGCAATAAATTTAATGTTTTCAACCACACTTGCCTCACCAACGTTGCTGGGCTGGGACATATCAATCTGCAAATTACCTGTAAGGGTCTTCAGTGGAACAAATTCAAAGGTTGCTTTGGCACTATGCTTTCCCTTAGTACTGAAAGGTCTAACATCAGCGTTATTGTTGCCTTTGATGGTCAATGTAGCATACACTCTACGCAGAGATGCCTCCAAAGCCAGATTTTTATTCATGTCTGCACGCATGTTTATGTACACATTAGGTGTCTCATATTGTACTTTTGAGTCCATGTCAGCATTTATTGTAGATCGCAGGCCATTAGCATTCAGGTAGACGTTACCTTCTTTGTTGAAGGTTGCAATGAATCCACCAAATGGTAAAATAGTTCCATTAATCATTCCCTTGGTAGAAGTCTCCAAAGAGATGGCAGATGGCAATCCTTCCAAATGGAGACTATTTTCAATACTACATTTGCCATAAACATCTTGAGCAAAGTCATATGTCACGCTTACCTTGGAGACCACATTTGGTTTAGTCTTAGTGTTTCCTTTGAGTTCGTGATTTAATTCTAGGTTTAGCATCAACAGGCTGGCTTTGGCAGAGGTCATAATGGATGCTTCTGTATTTCTCTTGGTAAGGCTCATTATGGTATTGTAGTTGACCTGAACCAAAATGTTTTCCAGGGACAGAGTGGTGGCTAGTTTATATCCTCGTTTTCTTGTCAAGCTGGTAGTTCCCTCTAGTTTGCTTTTGAGGACATCAAAAATAGAACTTGAGGATGCTCCAAATTTCACCACAATGTCGGACTGATTGTACAGACCAGCATTAGCATTCAAGGTAACCACAGAGGACTTGAATGAGAAATCATAGGTAATATTGCCCATGGCAGGAATCATAATTGTGTTTTGTGTGACTGGCAGAGTAATTATGGGCAGGGAGAGTCGTCTGAGGGTTTTAGGCACATTTAACACTGGCAGCTCTGGAACAGGTATTACAAGTGTGTATGAAGGAATTGAGAAGCCCATCATTGGCACCTTAAAGTTAGGTGTGGTGATCTCCTTGGGGATGATGAGTCTGAATGATGGCAATTCAGCTGTGAATGGAGAAACTTCAATGTTCAAAATAGGGATGGTGTATCCAGGGATAGTGAGTGTTTTGGCCGGCAGAGCTGATCTGACAGCTTTGTGCTTTTCCAGCTGTGTCTTAGCTTGGTTATACGAGTCAGTTAGCAGACGGATCGCCTCGTCTCTACCCTGCTCAAACTTTGCATTGAGTATCTTGGAATTTTCATTGATGGCACTGTAGAGTGGTGTTAGGTCAATGTCAAAGACATGCATCTCAGGATTCTTTTGGTATTGGAGCTTGAAAGCCATATCAAATGACTGCGAGGTAGTAGCCAGGAGCTTCTTCAGGCCCATGTCCTCCCACAGGGAGAATCTCCTAATCTGTGGGGTTCTCATTTCAGTATAAGGCACATTCATTTCAGGGATGCTGAGAGGTACAGTCAGGAAATCGAGGTTAGCCTCACCAGTCATTTCTGCATAGACACCAATGTCTTTTTCGTTGTTCTCCACACGGAAGTTGTGGCTGTACTTGTATTGATTAAATCGGGCCAAGGCCCCCCAGCTTACAGACTGCTTGTTTGAATTGAGAAGGACAATATAGTTGTTCTGTAGATCAATTTTTCCAGTCAGTTTCAGGGGTAAAATGATCTTTCCATTTCCCTTATTTTTAGAATCAAGAATGACTTCATAAGGGTGAGCAACAAAATTTATGGAGTTGGACATGGTTCCACTAACTCTACCAGTGAGTTCACTGTTATGGGAGGCTGTCAACTTGATTTCCAATAATTCCACATCAGCCTTTCCTTTCAATGAAAAAACACTGCCTTTAATAAAAGGAGCTTCCGTCTCCGCTTGAATATCGAGAGTCATGTAGCTAAAAATGACGGATTCAGCATTTACAGTTTGCTTCATTTTCAGAGCCTTGCTGTTCGTGTCCCCAGTAAATTTGAGTCTCGCAGTATTGGTGTCAAGAGTGAACTCAAGGTTACTTTTATGGGTACCATCGTCAGTGTAATCCAAAATAGACCACTTTCCATTGCCAATGGTTCCAGCTGTCAAAGAAATGGTACCGGACTCAAAAGTTGCACCTGCTTTATGGGTAAGGCTAACCTGACTAGAGATTTCAGGAGATGGGATATTCAGGGTATGCTTATAGTTGGTGTCCATTGATGCAGAAATTCCACTCTTCAAGACTACATTCATGTTGTTGACAATGTCACCTGTGTACATTTCTGTGGTAACTTTAGCCTTAGTTACTGCTTTAGCTTGTGGTGAGGTAACACCAAGGGTGACTGAGCCCTGGTGGTCAACGCTGAAGGCTTTATGGTTAAATTTTAAGGTTTCACTGAGTACCAGGCTTCTCATTTCAGGGGCTTCTATCTGGGCGGTAGCATCCAGAGCATATGCTAGGTAATCCCTAATTGATTCCATTTGGGAAGTAAATGTAGCAGTGAATCGTGGGTTCCTTGAACTGCTTGTTGAGTTTTGGAGAACTGCTGCAGTTTGGAGTTTGTAGTGTGGACAGCTGACTCTGAATTCACTGTAGAGTTTACCAAAAGCAGGTACTTCAACTTCACTGGGGATTTTTGGCATTTTAATCTCAGGAATTGGGAGCATAGTGATCTCAAAATTTTCCAGATTCAGTTTTGGGATGGTAATCTCTGGAAACCTGATTTCTGAAATGGAAATCTCTGGAAATGTCAGGTCAGGCAGATCTGAGAAGTATATCAGTTTGAGGTCTCCAAACAGATCACTGGGACTAGGGAATGTAACTTCCATGTTTCTGATGCTGTCAATGAAGGAAATTATTACTTTCTTGATTTCCTCGAAGTCAATGGTGAAAGAGGGTATGCTATATAAATCAAGAATAGTGAACTCAGGGATAGAGACCTTTTCCGGAATTGTAATCGTTTGCAGCTTTTCTAGATTGATCTGAACAGGGGGCACAACAAGATTAGTGAGAGGAACAGTGAATGAAGGGATTTCAAACTGCAGTGCCTTCAATGTGTTCACATACTGCTCAAAAGCCTGCTGAATTTCATCAATGATTTCTTGGTGTTCAGCCAATTTGCGGATTTCTGCAATCAGTTTATTCAACTGAGAGGCGATGTAGCTGACCATGTTTTTGTAGGATTCAATTGCTCTTTTAAGGTAGAAACGAATTTCCTTTCTGATTTCCATGCTGCCAATTCTCTCCCGAAGGTCTTTGAGGTAGTCCTGCAGCTTTATCTTGATGTCACTGAAAGCTGTAGCGTCAATGATATCCTGGACCATTAAGAACATCTCTGCAACCCTTGTGTTTTTCAGTTTATTCAAGTAGTTCACAGTGGAGGCTTGGAGGTCTCTCATAAATTTGCGAGTGGCTTCAATTTTCTGTGGGATCTCATAAGCTTGGAGATGTTCATTGAAACTCCTTGTCACTGCACTTAATTTCTGGTTTACGGTGTCAATGAATGCACTGTAGTCAAATTCCTGAATTTTTTCAACAATCACCACTATGTACTCATTAAGCTTGTCAATTAATTGTTTGAAGTCCGCTGCTTCCAGTAGTTCCACTGCTTTATTGAGGATTTGCATTAGTTTGTCAGGCAAATATTGGAAATCAACAGATTTTAGAGTATCAACTATCGACTGCAGTGTTTTTTGTACATTGTATTTCTTGAAAAGTTCTAGTCCTCGGTCCATGACCACCTTGATTTTCTTGTCAAGCTCATACTTGAGAATTAGATCCCTCACCTGAGAGTACACCACATTAATCTTCTCAACGATTTGATACTCCTCAATCCAGTTAACTATTACATCTTTCATGGAGTCAACAATTGCAATGATTTCTTCAGCAGGAATTTGAAATGACAGCTTACCAAGGTATTCATTTACTTTAATTGAAGAGACATAGTCTTTCAGGTTTTGAATGAATTTCATAATATCAAAGTTCAATAACATTTGTTTCAGTTCACTTATTTGCTCCTGAACTTTCGATTTAATATCATACTTAGTATCGAGATCCTGCAGCCAGGCAATGCTGCTGTCCTTCAGGTTATTGAAATCAAACTGCCTAATGATGTTTTCCATGGTATTTATAGCATTGATAATTGATTTAGAGATTCCAGTTCTCTCATCAAAGTCCCTTAGCTTGTTTCCAACCTGCATGAGAGCATTTGACCAGGTTCCACTTCCAATCTGTTCTTTCACCATGACTAGAAATTCTCTGATTATAATTTGCAGCTCATGTAGGGTTTGTGCAAAGGACACCTTCAGATTCTCTAAGGAATCTTCCAGGTCTTCCAGTGTAATTATATACTTCTGAGTCAGAGCCGCAAGCTGCTTCTTAGTTTCAGCCACCTTGTTTTCCAGGTCCATTTTCTGCATGTAGTAGTTAAGTTGCTGCGGCAATTTGTCCAAGTTAGCCCTAAATTCACCAGCCAGGCGGTTTACATCTAAACTGTTGATGTAAAACTGAATGGACTGAAGAACATTCAGAATGGTGACTTTGAATTCATCAAAAGCAGCAGGAAAGCTTTCAATGAAAGGCAGTTCGATGATATGAAAATTTCCATTTTTGTCATACTTCACAAAGCCAGAAACGCTGCACCCTTGGTTCTGTTGCTCTCCAGCTGCCCCGCTGAGCATGGTTCCAGAGAGTTCCACTCCAATCCTTTCAGCATTATTGTAGGCACTGAAATCCTGACTATAGCCATAGTTGTTAAGTTTGGATTTTATCCTCCATGTGGCAGATTGCTCATTGGGAGTCAAGAGCCCATTAACCTTATTGTCAAATTCTGTTTTTACAGGTGCACCACCACTAATCATATGGTTGCTTGAGGCTCGGTAGTCATGAGAGTAGGCGAAAGCTAGAGGTTCTGCCTTCAAAAGGAACTTGCTGTACAGCTGGCCACTGTGTTTTCCATACAGGTTCAGCTCACCATCACCACTGAGGAGAGCATCTACGTTGAAGCTGAACGGCACTGCAAGGGTATGGAGGTTGCTGTTGAGCTGGAGAGATTTAGACTTGAAGCGAGCTTCACTACTGAATTTAGAAGAAAGACCAACTACCTCCAGATCAACATCATGGCTCATCTGAGCTCCTAGAACTTTTCCAGTGGTACTACATTTTAGTTTTCCTTCCAGTCCAGTATAGCCAATTTCATAAGTGTGTTTGACCTCTTGATCCTCTCCAAAGGCCCCCTTTAGTTTGCCAGTCAGATCAATTTTGTAAGGCTCAACTTTGAACAAGCCATTGTTGGTGAACTCAACATCCATGAGCCTGAGGTCATTGTTCATATTTACCGTTGCAATGAAGGGCTTCATGTCAAATTTTATATCATGCTTGTAGGAAGTGCTGTCACAGATAAAGTTGTCTGTTTTGGACTGCAGGACTAAGCTCCAGAGGGTCAATATCAGACTATGAGTATGTTCAGTTTTCATTTTTTGCACAGATGCCATGAGGTTATTTGTCACAGTCAGTCCCTGCTTGTTCACCCTCACATTCATTCTATTCCGGGAGCTTGCATCAAATAGGTTGCCTTCATAAACACTGTTCAGATAGGCTTCACCAACACCAGCTTTCCCTTCAATCTGGAGCTCAGCTCTGTTCTGGTGGATGCTTCCTTTTGATGTGATGGACAAAACTGCCCCAGAGCTATCAACTGTGCTATGAAACCGGTTTTCAAAAGTTAAGGGCTTCAGTTGTAGTGTGGTGGTGCCTGTAGTTTCTAAGCCATTACTTCCAATCATCAGTGTAGCCTTGTGTGACCCACGGGTTACATCGAACATGATGGTACCATCAGAATTGATCTCCATCCCTGAAGAGCTCACAGAACCAGAGAGGAGGGAATAGGCTCTGTTTTTGGCATCACCAGCTTGGGTCTCCACTCGAATGATTCCACGTTCACCAGAAATCTTCAGTTCTGCATTGCTGCTAAGTTTCTGCCCAAGGGCTTCAGTTACAGCTTTTGACTTCAAGGTAAAGAGGCCATCCTTGTACTTAAGTTCTCCTTCATGCTTCAGAGCATCATGATTCACATTAGTGTCAGACAGGACTGACACATCTCCATCTATATAAGATCCCTTGATTGTGTTTGAGACCCCAAGAAGTGTGGAATCCAAATTTAGCGATGAATCTCTTTTTATGGTTTTCTTGCCAACGTCCACCACATAGGATTCAGTGTAGGCTGTGTTGGCATACAGTGAACCCAACTTGAAGGTACTATCTATGTTGGTGTTAAAGGTGAAATCAATGTTCCCATAATCAGCCTGACCAGACATCAATAATGAGGTGTTAAGGCCCATGGGGCTGAATACCCTAAAGTGTGAGCTTGATGTTACAGAAGTTCTGTCTTCTTGTGTTGTCAGAAATTCCATGATGTTGAACTGAGAATTTATAAGGCTATGTTTAAGGGAAGTCATCACAGAGTACTTCAGAGATTTCATTGTGCCACTGATCGCTGCTATACCTATTATAAGACAAAACAAATAAGTGTTACAGTATTTTTTTAGGAAGTCTAAAGTTCACATTTAGCCAGTTTCCGGCATATAAGTAAAGCAGGTCCAATAAACATAAGAATGCAAACAAAATACATAGCATTGTTTCATTACTGAATAGGACAGTAACTAATATATATTTTTAAATTCCTTTTTCTTTAAAATCAAATTATTTTTCTGAAACACAATCAATGTTGCAAAGCAGAAAGGGGGGAAACGAATAAAATAAGGTGCTTACCTTCAGTTTCATAAGAGAAGATCTCAATGGGGCTGTCAGCCTTGACTTTGAACTTGGCTATGTAGCTGGGGGTGTCCACTGTGTCATTGCCCCCAGAAATTGATCCCTCCCAACTGTAATAGTTGCTGGTCATCTTGGCAGCTGCTTCAGCCATCCCCAGGAGGGGCACACTGAGCTCATAGTAGTGGGGGATGGTAAAAACGGGTATTGCGATGACTCTCTCGGATGCCCACAGCCCATATTCCAAGCCGTTGGAATAGTGAGGAATGGTCACACTTGGGGGGATGTTTAACTCTTTTGAGGATTTTCCACCCAGTGGCAGAGGGACAGTGACTGTGACTCTGTCCTTGTTGAACTGGTATCTGAAGGAGCTTTCACTGGTGAAGGAAGAAAGATAAAGAGCTCAGGAACAACATTTTAGGAATTCTTAGGAAAACCATAAGTTGACAAATCAGTCCTTTCTACCACTCAGTATCTATTTGTTACTTACTATTTCAGGAACAGTGTCTCAGGCAGAGAAGGTAAGTTAATCTCTGGGATGTTCCTCTTGTTCCTCAAGTTCTCCATATAAGGGATGCTTATGGCCATTTTGTCCAGCCAGATATTCCCTGCCTAAACGCAAAGGATAATCGTTAATATCACATAGACTTCTGGGTTTCTCTATTTAAATCTACTTATATCTGATTTTTTTTGTGTGATGGCCAATTCGTCCTTATCTTGTCCTATAACAAATGATCAGGTGATTACCCAGTTGATCGGATAATGCCTCATCTTTCCCCCCTGCCCCCTCCCCCCCTCCCCGATAGGTTTCCTTCCTCAGTATAAAGTGATGAATTAGGTGATATAGTGTCTCTAAATCACTCTTTGTGTGATGAATTGGCTTCGAATTGGCATCAATTCCAGAGTGCACCTTTGCTCAGGACCAGCAATTCCTGGGATAAACTTTGGTATCCCATTTGGACGTGACAATTCTGAAAAATGTATATATATTTCCAACTGACCTCAATAGTTTTAGAGACAATGTGACGCAATTTCATGTCCGTCTTCGCAACCTTCTGATCCAATATTTCATTGGCAATATTCTCAAGTTTTCTCTGGTACCCCTCCAGATCAGGGATGAGCTTTTGGATCTCGGAATTCATGTTAGATTCCATTTCCACCTCTATCTGATTCTCATCTATAAAGAAATGTATTATTTTTTTCTATCAGTTCATTTTGTAATCATCTTAATATCTGCATGTTTTCTATTCTTTGGAATATCTGGAAAGCAGAAAGATTTACCTAGTTTGAAGGTGATTCTCTGCAGGGAGGTGGTCTCTGGGATTTTGACAGCTGTTTCCAGCTGTAGTGCCATGCTATCTGAGCGCTTCAGGGAGGCAGTGGCTGTGGCATCAGTCTGCAGGGCAGGAACAGTCAGCTGGAACTGCACCATAGCCTCCTTCATCATGTCAAGTCTACAGGAAACATGAGAAATCAAGACAGTTAATGACATGCAGGATCTGCAATGTAAGCACTTTTTCCAAATGTCCCTGATCACCAGAGGTGGGTGATTTAGGTAGAGAGTAAAAGTCCAGATCAAGATGTTGTTTCAAGCAACCATTTAAATATAAAGAGCGTTCAACTGGTTGGTTGAAACAAGACCATGGTCTGTACTTTTACTCACTGGACCTAAACTACCCACCTTTGCACTTCACTCGTTTTACCTGGAGCGGCCAACTATGGTGAGCTGAGGGATTTTTTTGTTGGTGACGTCTATCGTGACAGCTTGGGTCTTCATTCCCTTCATGTTGCTCGAAGAGACCGACAGTCTGATCCCAGCCTCCACGTCGTAATTTGGAATCTGAATGTCAGCGGTCAGAATGTTCCTGTTCCTGTTGTATTTAGCTATGGCGACTGCTTCTGTGGGCTCAGCACCTGAAGACCAGAAAGGAACCAGGGTTTAAAGCTATGCTATTGCAATGAAGAAAAGGGAAGGAATCATCATTTGAAAGTTGTACCTTCGGCACTCAGCACCAACTTTACGGCATCCACCTTATGGCGACCCTCCTTGCCCTCCCTTAGCAGCTCATAACTCAGGGTGGCGGTGTATTCTGTGACCTCTCCCGTAGGCTGGAGCTCCACGGCCAATCTGAGCACCACAAAGGTTTGGATGATAACCAATTAGACTGAATCCCATCTATCAAGTACTGATGTAGACCAACGGGAAGTTAAGGGCCCATACCGCGTCTCGCCAGTAAGTGGGTAGTAGGGAGCCACGTCAGAGGAGCTGGCATTAGAGTAGCGCAGTATGGCACAGTACTTCACCCCGGTAAAGAGGGGGCTGCACTCCACCAGGTCAGTTCTGTCCTCAATCATGGAGGGCATTATTTTGGTCTGCGCAGTGGACACAGACAGCAGTCTGTTGCTGTAGTTTCAGATGGCAAAGACAAAAAAAACACACATTATTCAATATGAGATGATCTCACAATGTTCTGAGGAGAAAACATCTAACATTTTAAAACGGAATAATGAATAGTGTCCTTGCCTGATGCTGAAGAGCTGGGTAGTGCCCTGTGGTGCTGGAATGGCAAGCTTGACTTGGTCGCTGTTTATGGTGACCTTGGCGTTGAGGGAGCTCTCATGGTACAAGTTGGTGTGCATTTCAATGCCTGCCGCAACAAACTCAGGGATGTGGATACCCATCTGTGTCACAAACTCCACGCCCATGGAGGGCATGAAGGAAAGCTCCTGCTGCAGGAAGAGAAGATGGGGCTTAGGACGTCCCTTTAGTTGGCCAGAGAATTTCATACATCACTGTTGGCCATTTTGATTCATCGATCCCCCAGCTGTATGGTGACCGAGAGGTTTACCATGAGTGGCCTCAGGCTTAGGCCTCCTTTGGCTCCAGGGGTGACGATTCCAGACAGTGAGAACTTCAGTGGGAAGCCGGCAGCAGTTGGCAAAGCAAATTCATTGTCCATGAAGATATAGTGAGCAAATAATTCATTGTCTGTTCTGGTCACCAGAGACTTCAAGAACTGAGATAAGAAGAAAAAAAAAAAGATAAGAAGGTCATTATGTAACATGACAGATAGTTTTTTATCCTGAAAGTTAGAAGAATGAGGTATATTAAACAGTGTGTACCTCCAGGGGCATGAGCCTCAAGATGGCATCAGTGTACATAGCAGCATTTTGGGCTATTGCATCTAAGTCACTGGACTTGATATAGCCCAGCTCATTTCCCATGATCCTCAGGTAGGACATGAACTCAGGGGACTTCTGTGACTTCAGTGTCTTTAACAGCTTGTTGAAGTTTCGGCTCACTTCATTCATGATGTTTCTGGGAACCTGCTCACATAGGGCAGCAAAACAGAGATAATGCATCCAATGAATGCAAAATGTCCGAAAATAAAAGAGACTGATCTAGCTACACCTGAGAACACCAGCTTTTGTTAAATACCTGTCTCTTCATTCTCTCATTCTTCAGTGGATCTATCCAGTTTTTGATAAACTCGTTGACTTTGGATGGCATATTCTCCTCGGCCCAGTACATAGCCTTTGATGCAGTATCTGGGAAGAACCCATTTTCTCCAAACAGGGCATCAATTGTTGGTTCAAATCCATTCCCCTCCATACCAACCTTTATTTGAAATACAAAATTCCTATTTACTTTGTGCATAATACCAGAGATAATACCATATTATTCTGGAAAACCTAAATTACAATTAAAATATAGATCAGAAACATTTGAGTATTACACTGTAAAATTTTGAAATGCTAAAAATCTGCGTAGATTATTAAAAAAAAATAAAGTTGAAAGCATGCTAATTTTTGTTTCGTACTTCAATCAGGTCGAGGTTGTATCCAAAGGCCTTCAAGGTTGTCTCCAGCATGACTTCTTTCGGCATGTAGCCTGTGGAATCGAAAAGTACATTTCCCTCCACCGAGGGGCTGATTTTGTAATTACGAGATGACTTGGAAAAGTCCACAGGAGCAAACACTTCATTGCCCTGCAATGCCTCCATGATCTTCTGTCTTGTCCTGTGAGGCAGAAAGGAAAAGCCATGAAGCCCATGAAAACATTTCCTGCCAGCAGGTTTTTGTTTCCATCTCATTTCCATTACCTTTCAGATTCAGCATCCACCGAATTCAAGATGTTGACGACGTGGGAAGCCACAAAGCTCTTGACCTGCTCATTCTGCTCAGTCTCCAGCGTGCTCAGCAACTGTCTCAGGTCAGCAATCTCGGTATTCTTCATCAGCATCAGGTAGGCAGCGATGCGTTTCTGGATGGGGCTTTGGTCATCCTGGTAGGTTTGCAAAAGAGCTCTGCTAACCTGCGGAATTTCAAAAAAAGCAAAACCCCCGTCAGGCACATTGAGACAGATGCTCACTACTGAAGGTCACAGGCCAGGTATGGAGAACTTACCTCTTCATCAATAGTCATCTGTCTGAAAGCCTGGATGGCGGCCTGCTGAACAGCCTGGGAGGCAGCGGGTTGTCTAATGCATCTCAGAAGGGTTGACTTCAGGGCAGGATTGGCAGCCTCCATGGCTCCTCCCATGTTGCCGATGACCTGAATGTATAGAAAAATGGAATATTCCAGTTATTATCATCTATTATCCAACTGGCTCAGAGCAGAGAACAAGGCAGGGAGCACAACTTTGAGGCTTCTTCATCATCATCATCATCGGAAACCACGGAAGAAAGTCATTCAAAGTGCTCAGGTACGCACCCTCAGTGTTAGGTAGGTCTTGTCCTCGTCACCGGAGCAGTCTCCAGTTAGCAAGGAGGCCATGAATTCTGACACGTCGGTCATCACTGGTATAACCTTTCTCTCATTCTGGTACAATCTGTTGTTGATAATAAGGGCCAGTTAGAATATAATGCTTGGGCAGCTGTTGTATTTACTGACACAGGGAAAAAGTTGCATCAAGACGGCGATTAGCACAATAACCAGCTTGGACTCACTTCCTGACGACGTTGCTCAGGCCGAACATGGTGGCTTTGCTCTGTCGGTTCTGAGCCATGCTGAACATATCCCTCACACGGCAGCCGCAGGGTTTGGGTACGAGGCTCAGTGCGTAGACGGCAGCATCCGTTGCTATGGCAGCGGCCTCTTCATCAGAGTTTCTCAGGATCTGCAGGATGGCGCTGGTGCACTCGCGGGTGCCACACTGGGCCAGCGCCTGCCAGGTCAGCGAGCCGGAAACCTGCATCATCTCAGGGACAGCGGCGCCAAGGGTCTCATTCTTCAGGCCCCGGAGCTCAGAGACCAATTTCTGGAAGAGGCTGGGCCTCTGCTGGCCTTGTTCGGTCTGAGACAGCCCACTCAGGTCTCTCATTGCGGCCAAAACAGCATCCTTGTTCTGGACAGGGGCCTTGTCCTCCGCAAACTCCATGTACAGCGGCTTCCAGTTGGCCTCATCTATACAGATAGATAAATTACACTGATTCAGTGCGCAACCTTCACATACGCATTATCCTAAACCCAATATCCCTAACCTACCCTAACTGAAGGTCTGCAGGTCATAGGTGACTTACCGTAGCTGATGTATCGATTGTTGATCTTGGTGGATTCCTGCAGGTTTAGTCTCTGTACTATTTCGGAGGTGATCCCATATGCGTTACTGTGCCAGGGAAGACAGATAGAGTGTTGCTAGAGTATCAAGCATATAATACTTCATATAGCTTAATATATAACTGATGCTATTTTCAGTTAAATTACAGTTTAAATAACAGGAGTTTCTCCATTTTCATCTGTACCTCCCCTAATACCATCCCACTCTTTCCTAACAACTCCCCATGGCTGGTGGGACTCACTTGTGTGAGAAGGGCAGGAAGATGTGTTTCTCCGTGCAGGTTGCTCCCGTCATGGACTTCCTCTTGTTTTCAAAGCGGTAGGAGCAGGTCTGTGTGCTTCTGATGAGCTTGGAGAGAGGAACATTCTGTGGATAGCAGGGATGGGGAGATTGTTAAGGAAGTGGATGCAAACTTAGTGGATGCAAAAAAATGACTTTTTGGGAAAACTTTGCTTTAGCACAAAAATACAGGCTAATGTCTGAAAAGCTATATGAACAGAAATAAATGTTATGAAAAGCCGAGTGGGATCTGGGTAACAGAAGTTGTGAAAGAGCACTTTCTACTGGCAAGACTTCTTACCAGGCCTGAGATGAGTGCCAGAGGACTGGTGGAGTCGCTCATGGGGTTGAAGTGGTCACACTCAGACAAGTCTCTAGTGAGGAAAACGGAGGTGACGTCCGCCCTGGTCTCAGCGTCGACGTTTGTCTTGCATAGACCATGCAAGGTAGCCTGACATGAAGTACAGAAATATTCTAAGCTTTTTTATTCTTCTGATCTTGCTACTGCAGCAACATATTTCCATAGATGACAGAGCAGAAGTCTCGTACTTCCAAGAACATCAATTGAAACCATTTTCTACTTATATTAGCCAAAAGCTCAGGGCTGTACTCAGTCACACGCTGCGTGTTTGTCTCACAGCAAGCAGGAGCAGCAGCTGGTAATTGCAGTATGCAGGTAATTGGTTTATGACAAAGAGGAAACCTTCCTACCATATACTTGGGGTTTTCCTCCTCCTCTTCCTCAACAGGGACCATCAGGGCAGAGATTATGCCCCTCTTGATGTTAAGGATGTTGGCAGGCTCCGTATGGTCAGTATTCAGCTTCACCTCTGTTAACTGTTCAACAGCAAACTTCAGGGGATACCTGTAAGCACAACAATGTAGGGAAGGCGTCAGAAACAGTGATGAAACCCAGGAGTGCTGCACTGTATCTTAGAAGAAATAGCCGAATGACCCCCAAATGGCACCTACTTCTCCATGGCAACCCGGAAGGCATCGGAGCCCACAGCAGGCCGGTACACGGGCTGGCCCTGGGCGTCGATGACGGACACCTCGCTGAGGGAGCACTCGCTGGTGTGCATGATGAAGTTACATGCCTGGGGCACCTCCAAATCGACCTGATGCCGGAGGGGGTGCAGCCAGGAGTCAGAATGGCATGGTGCGGCGGGGCAGAGAAGGAAGTGGGGGCATAGGGGCATGGGGGCAAAGGGGCAAGATCACACCTACCTTACAGGTGACCTTTGGACCATTCTTCAAGTTTGCAGTGCCATTTACCCCGTTCTTGCTCTCTGCCTCATACTGGTACACATATTTCCTAAAGTTTCTGAACCTTGTTGCCACTTGAAAGAGAATGATGTGACAAGGTTACCATGAAATATTACATTAAATTGCTACATAAATTATTAGGATTAAATCTTACTAGGCCTAAAAAACTTCTCGTGGTGTTAAAATAATTATTTTCTACATTCTGCACAGTGTTAAGTCATCACCAAGTTGTTTCTCTGGAGCAAATACTGTCAGTGTCCACATGGAGGTGCTTTGTCAAACACTTTATCAATGGCACAGTGAGCTTCGTTCAGTCTAACCTCCAAATCATCAATCCAGACCTTTAGACCCTTGATTATGAACTGCCAGTTCTCTGAGTCAACATTATCTGTTCACCAGATAGTAAACAGGTCAGTACCAGGGTCCACAGCAGCTATCTTGGATGCTTTATCTAACCAAGATTAGCAAAGTTGCGACACTATTACCTCAGCTTCTGGAATTACTGTTTTTTTACCATTTCAAATACAGTTTAGTTATTGAGGACTTACACAAACATGTTGAGCTTTGGTCCTGATCACTGCCTTGTTCTACAGAAAAAATAAAAACTGAGCTCAGCAATAATCAGATCCATACCATCCAACAAATCTACAGCAAATGCAACAAATTCAAGTCTGTGGCAAATCACTATATACATTACAGACAACAGAAATTTACATGACAAAATTGTCAAATTAATATGAAGACCTTCATAGCTCTTAAAATAATAAAATAATTGGTTTTGTCAGCTTTAATTTAAAAAAGTCACTAAATTATACAATCCAAAAAACACAAAACTCAATACAATGAACAATAAAAGTACAGTTATAATATATAATAAATTAATATGGAATAAATATGTAATAATGAGTACTAATTTAATTTTCAGAGTTGGAAGAGCATAGTATTTGACGTTTTTTTCTGTACATAATTAAGTAATAACTGCTCATTGTATTTCATACAAATATAAGTAGAAGTTGCTTCCATATCAGCAGCTCCAACGAGCGAATCTAATTTCTGTACCTGAGAACTCCGAATCACTAAGAACACTAAGGAAATACCACCACCCCTTATGATTTTACACAAGCAGCCCCTCACAAACGCCAGTCCCGCTAACTCGGGTGGCACCCCACATCTGTGCCTCTGGCTCGTGCCCCAAGTGGCAGTGCCAGCTTGGTGGGTGGGGGTCCGGACAGGGGGTACTCACGGGCCAAGGCCTGGGTGCTCAGCAGCAGCAGGAGGCAGAGCCAGAAGTCCCCCATGGTGGGCACGGTGACGCTCTGTCCCTCGGGTCTGATGAGCCTTGCTTTCTGACCGAGACTGGCTCCCCATGCAGGCATTGCTCTTTTATACCTCCGCGGGCCGGCCCAGCCCAGAGGCCTCTCGGGAACGAGTCCAAAGTGTGCCGGCTCCAAAGTTCCCTGCTGGTGGCTGACTGGACAGGGGCGGCAGGCTTCATAAACAGGACTCAGAGCTCAGCCTGAGCATTGAGGGACGGGACGCTCTCACCCAACGGATCACGTAAACACGATTATTTACACTTTTCATTGGTACCTTTTATTCCTCTGAATGGTGGGGAAAAGGAAAACGGTGACCCAGGAAAATCAAGGGAGATAGACGAAGCCTCTGGCACCCACCTGAAAGATCTGATTGTTCAACCCCCAGAGCTGTAATCTAGCTTTTTTCCCTCCTCATTTTTATGAATTTTATTTAATGCGTTTCAGGGTTAGCGGTGTCCCAGATCCCCCCCGATCCCAAAGGCCTCACTCACTCAGGCAGGTAAATCAGCATGGCTTGAGTCGTAAAATAACACCTGGCTTAAGGTTCATATCATTCTATAGTTACAATAAATAAAAAAATAATAAAAGATTCTTCTAATACATAACACACGTGTATCAAAATCCATATTAAAGACAGTTGTTTTCATGCGTTATAGTTGTCCTCTCTAGGTATGACAATATCTTAATTTCCAGTATATCCTGCCAAAAATATTTATATGTCTTTCCTATATGTGTATATATGTATCTACATACTATTGAACATTAGCCAGCGCTAAGACTGTGTCCCTCTTCATGTTTTTGGACCTGATTCTTAAGTTTTGTTGGGCATTTTATGATGAATTGGGGTCCAAAAACAGTTTCCTCAATTTCCTCTTACACTGAACAAGTCAAAATGACGAGCGGAATAGAACAACTCGGCGTGCTGATGCTGGGTCCAGTTTAGCTCCCAGATACTGAGAGCACAGTGAAGCCCTGCATCCTTACAGTGAAGCACTGCATCCTTACAGTGAAGCACTGCATCCTTACAGTTAAGAACTGCATCCTCAGTGTGAAGCTCTGCATCCTCAGAGTGAAGCTCTGCATCCTGATGGTCACGAATGACCCACAGATTCATCTACTGAGGCAAATACCTGTCAAACATCCATCTCAATTCTGCCATGCGCTGTTATGCTGCCTTTCGCAAAATGTCATCTGAAACATGATGTTGGTACTAGAGGGGTTTGGCCCTGTCCTGGAGACCATGTTACCATGAGCATGTGTCATTCCTGAAATGCGCAAATCAGCTGTAACAGCAGGATTCTGACGCAGCAGTCTGGGGTCCATTATTTGAACCCTGATCCCATGCTACTTCACATGAACCCCTGTCATTGCTGATACTGGCCCCAGGTCCATAAGGAAATTCATTCAGTCAGTTAGTCCTAATCTGTCTCTTCTGAGATAGATCCCTGATTCCCTGCTCTTCTTGTCAGGCAAAAGTCCGGCCCATTATCCCGGCCACGATAAGGTGACACGGCTGGTATCCAGGCTGAACCAGTCCGCCTTGCAGTTTTACAGCTCCTCATTACATAATTCTGAAATCTGCCCTTTTTCTCTACATGCAACACCATGTACCCTCCAGCGTATGGTACACGCAGCTCGGAGGTGCTATTATGTAATGATCTTAATGTTACACTGTCGTCTGACTAAGAGCTGCACGTTGTTTGTAAATTGCTTCACTTTCACATTTTCCTTTGGATTGAACCAAGCTGCAATTAACACTGCAATATACATTTTGTCAGCTGAAGGTTTCAAAGCCGCTTTGTGTGAATGTGTGTGTATGTGCCTGGAATGCACTGGAATTCCTTCTCTTTGGCATTTGCCACACACTTTTAAGGATGGCCTCTAGACAACATTGATCCTAATTGAACAAGGGAGCTTCATGGCTCACTGAGTCACTGAGGCAATTACATCGCAGGTCTGGCCAGGCTTTCACCATAAGAGAGGCTCAGGCCAAAGGCCAGATGGTCAGACATATAGAGCGGTCGTGACTGAGGTGTAAACGGACTGTGAGGAGCTGAGAACCTCAAAGCCATCCCTTGAGATGGGGGAGTTTGTCACGTTATCACCTCTGTGTTTATCGACCTGGTGATCATGAGCCTGGACTCTCAGAGCCATAAAGCAAGTGTGCATTTGGCTAAGCACAATGGGTCCAGCCTCAATAACACTAAATTGTTCAACAATGACTTCAACGGAGAGATGATCAGGGGATCTTCAATGGTTTCATTGGACCACAGACCACAAGTCCAGCCAACTTCCACATTCACATATGCAGTACAACATCACACAGGCAAAAATAACCCCCTTAAATAGCCTTTCCTTTCCTTGGAGATGGTAGTTATAAAAAACAGTTTGGTTGATTTAGATTTAATTTCTTTGCTGTTGTTCTCAGGTATTACTCAGCCTAATAAAAGAAAAAACAATCCAGCACTAACCTGTTATAAAGTGATAACAGCTGTATCAGGGTGAAGTGCTGCTCGATTTTGACATCTGTACTGTTTTCATGGATTTTATGGCAAAGGGCTGAACTGTGACACACTTAACATTATGACAACTATCGAAAATACACACGATTCCAAGACAAATTAATAAACAGGAATCTCGTTTCAGTTTTCATTATGTAAATACATTACTGTGGAAAAGTCAAAGGAAATGACCTTTAAATGATCTTCATGTTGGTGTAAAACTATGGTATGTCTGTCAAAGTGCGTCAGCTTAGCCATTTCAAACCCTCTCTTACGTTTACCATCCCATATACCCATGAATTATTTAACTAGCACACCTAGTTTAGCTAATTCATACCTCATCTGGATATTCAAATAATCTAAATAAAATTTCAGCACCAGCTCAATTAAACACATGGACTAGCTGAGGTGGCCCTGAAGAGAGGTTTGGGAACCAAAGTGGTGTTGATATAGACATACAACAAGACACCAATAACTGAAGACGACATTCCTGTTTATTTGTGAGTTACTGTTCATTGTCAGTTCTAATATCAAATGATGTTTTTCGTGAGCAAACATTCCTACCCAGATAAATCCCCTTTATTTCCTTTGCCTGTCTAAGTTTTTTTACACAGCATTGTGTCTGTTCTAAAGGCTGCACTTGGCATTTAGTTTTGCTTCAGTATTACTGCCAGATTTTCGATTTTATTTCCCTCACATGCACGGCACCCGGCATGGACATGGACGCTCACAGAAAGGAGAAGAGCCTCACAGGAGAGGAAAGCCTCACAGGAGAGTAGAGCCACAGCATCATGCAGCAGAGGACAGGAACGCCAGGACTGACGCCTGACTGGTTTGGGAAGGAAGGGAAACTGGGGCAAAGGGGACCGGCAACTCCCCATGTTTATTAGAAAGAGGATTGCGTGAGTTTAGCATCAGCCGTGCTCAGATAGGAACAAAGATTTCTGTTTTGTCAACATCTCTGATCAATACAGTACCAGGTGCAAAAGGCTTATAACAGTAATGAGCCTTGTAACCTGTTGGATAAAGAATATACAGTATAACAAGGAAGTTTCAGAAACAAGTTTCCACTGATGCCTTCACAATGCGTACAGGGGGCCCAGCTCTGTTACCAGTCATCCATATTATCTAACCAGGGTCCTAGTCTGAGGTCCGGACTGACTGGAGGGGGACAGCAGACCCATCTTTAGGGCTGAGATCCCCAAGGCCATGACAAGTCAATGTCAAGGTATCTTTACTGCCATCTTTAGCTATATGACGGAAGGGTCATACGCTTAGAAGCAAATGTCAATCACTTAGGTCACAGTGCAACAAAACAGTAATAAACAGGAAATGAGACAATTAAACATGACATACTGACATATGGCCGTAAGAGAAATATTGTTAAAAATGCAGTTTAAAAAATAGAATTGCGCTAGGAGCACGATATATAAAGACTCTGAGGTGACTCTACATCAGTGATGGCCAATCTTATCCTGAAAGGGCCGCTGTGTACGTGGGTTTCGTTGCAACTCCCTATTAGATTACTAATTATAGGACAGATTGGTTGATGAGTCCTCACACCTGGGTTTAAACAGCTGACCTAATGGTTATCCCAGAATCCTGCAAACACACCGGCCTTTTGCGGATTGGCCATTCCTGTTTCATGTTACAGCCAGAGGGCTCTACATTATAGCCAGGGGGTCTCAGAGACGCTCGGGGGGAACTCCACATTATAGCCTAGGGGCATGGGGGGCGCGGGGGGGGAGAGGTCAGGGACACTTGTATGAAGCTACAGTATAGCCGGGAGGCGCAGGCACCTTTCTGATCGTGTGCTCTGA
>JAABNY020000025.1:20432823-20452294 GCA_015164015.2 Brevimyrus niger | reverse complement strand
TTTTTTCCCAAAAGGGGGGAAAACGAGAAGGTTTTTTTTTGGGGGTGTATAGGGAACCCCCCCAGCAGGACACACTGGGAAAGTGTTTTTTCACCCTTTTCTTTTTTTGGGATAATCCCCCCCCCCCCCCCCCCCCAAGAAAGTTAAAACACATTTCGAATGCATTTCAATTTCCTACAACAGAATTATCAGACAAGATGACCTTTGATTCTTATCTAGTGTGTTTCTCATTCAGATTGTATATGTAGCTATATACTCATCAGTCATAACATTAAAAACACTGAGGGGTGAAGCAAATAACATTTATTATTTTATTACAATGGCAGCTGTCAAGGGAGCCATTATATACAGTATTACGCAAGTGAACAATCAGTTCTTGCAGTTGATGTGCTGGAAGCAGGAAAAATGTCCAAGTGGAAGGATCTGAGTGACTTTGACAAGGGCCAAACTGTGATGGTGACAACTGGGTCAGATCAACTCCAAAACGGCAGGTCTTGTGGGATGTTCCTGGGGTGTTCCTACCAAATGTGGTCCAAGAAAGGCCAACCGGTGAACCAGAGATGAGGTCATGGGTGCCCAAGGGTGACTGATGTGCTTGAGGAGCAAAGGCTGGTCTCTCTGGTCTGATCGCATAGGAGAGCTACTGTACTATACCAGGATACATTATGGGAAGAAGGCAAGCCGGCGGAGGCAGTGTGATGCTCTGAGCAATGGTCTGCTGGGAAGCCTTGGGTCCTGGCATTCATGTGGATGTCACTTTCACACGTACCACCTACCTAAACATTGTGACATACCAAGTATACACCCCTTCATGGCAACGGTATTCCCCAATGGCAGTGGCCCCTTTAAGCAGGATAATGCACCTTGCCACACTGCAGAAATTGTTCACAAATGGTTTGAGGAACATGAAAAAGACTGCAAAGTGTTGACTTAACAAATTCTATAGATCACAAGCCAATCAAACATCTGGACAAACAAGTCCAATCCGTGGAGGTCCCACCTCACAAGTTACTGGACTTACAGGATCTGCTTCTAACTTCTTGGTGCCAGATGTGGAGTCCATTCCTCAACGGGTCAAAGCTGTTTTGGCAGCACAAAGGGGACCTACACAATATTGCCCAGGTGATATTATTATGGTTGATTAGTGTATAATCTATCCATTAACATTTTCAACTGCCTTTTAATTTGTGATTTTAATTGTGTGTATTCGGTGACAGTATGGGCCAGCATCTCGACCATAGTTATATATTAAAAGTCTTGCAACAAGCAGGAAACTGTGAAGTTAAACTGCCTGCTCGCGAACTCACCAGGCTACTTATCCAACTGCATTGCCAGCCGAAGATGTACAGCCTGCGTCCGTGTTTGTGGAAGGATCCACGCCTTCACAAGCGGGGTACAACACAGCGACACCAGGCGACACTGGAGCTTTACACGGAAATAATTTTGACACATTGAAATGTCTTTGACACATATTGAATATAAACAGCTTTTCTTAAATAAAATAAATGTTAAATTCATTCTTATAAACTGGTAAACTTTGAAAAATAAAGCAAGAAGAAAAGGCGTGCTCCCCCGTGTTGGTGTTGGAGCAGTCCATTGGAGCTGCCCGGGGCGCTGCAGCTTCGGCTGGGTATGGAAACGGCGATCCGCTACGCGGCGGACCGTCTCCTCAATACACCGTAACGTTCGCTATCACACAATAAAAATTACATATCTGCTTAAGTCCGTCGTGTTTTTCCTCCCGCGGTTCTTTGTCAAACCTCGACAAAACTTGACAAAAAGGTACAAACCCGTGAAGATCCATTTCACTCGGCAACTGTTGCATGCAGATAATCGGTTTCATTGCTTTGTCGTGCGTCTGTTACTTTTAGCTAGTGCATTCGATAATTGCCACAACTGGTTTTTATTTGTTTGTTTAATTAAGTTAAAAAGCGAATAAGGAGGAAAAGAAACTGACCGGCCAGGAAAGAAGTGGAGTTCGGACTCCCTACGCCCGGCAGACGGGGCGACGGACTGTAAGTGCAGATGCTGCCTTAAGTTCATATTGCACGTCCTGTTTTATCACTATTTTACTTCTGACGCGTTTCGATTAACATTATGCTAACACATTGGCTTTGGGACTTATGGATTCAAGTACTTAATTTTGTAGGTAATGTATGATAACTAGTTTACTATAACTAGACAGTAATATGTAATGTATGTAATATGTAACTAAATTTAGTATTTAATATAAAGATCACAATATATTTTATTTTTTTCAAAGTGCTGCATCTTTAATAGTTTGCCTTGTCAGTTCCTGTAGAAACGGGCACATGGGCTGGTGAAAACTTAAGACAGAATCATATTATTGTCCGCTGTCACAGGCTCCCGGGCTCCTAGTCTGTTGACCTGGTATACTATATCGGAAAAATAAGCCTTCCTTAATTTTTGGAAAATACGTTACTATAAACTCTCGCAGCTTACCTGTTTTTGGCCAGTAAGCATTCTCAATTTATTACCATTTATAGCCTGTCTCTATATGTGTACGTTTTGTTATGAGGACATGTGTTGTATTGGGTCATTTGGTTCCTATTTGTACGAAACAACATAAAGGAACGAAATAAACTTTGAAAGCGAGTGTCTCGAATGTAGTTTTTGGGAGGAAAATGGCCTCTGTGGCGAACTTGGCACCGCCTCTGTGGCGGGAGAGAGACATCGCCGAGCTGCGCTTACGGTGCGCCGTAACCTGTAATGATCAGTGTGACACACACATACACACACGCACGCGCCCACACATACTCACACACAAAGGAAACAGTATATATTCAAATAAAAAAAAAAAAAACTATCGAGGAGTTTTAGTTTTACCGGTTTTAGGCTATATTATCTGTTCATTCGCGCATAAGCAGTTCCGTTTCCTCACTTAAAGGACTAACAGTATTGCTCATTATTTAAATGAGGTTGCATTTTGTATTAATTTGGCCGTTTTTCTAACGTCCGATAAGTTCGTGCATGATCTTAGATACTTGTTCATTTCAGGTAAGGTTAGGGCATGCTCGATGCTTTCCGTTATTTCTTGTACCTTCGTTGCTTTCTGGCGTCATAAAGTAAATGCGATATAGCACTTTAAATGGCAGACCGTCAGAATCGGCACTCGCAAAAAAATATTGTTTTTTAAACCCTTTTTGTGTACCTTTCAGAGCTCTGCAATACAAACTTCCTTCTGCAGTGTTGGGTCTTATCTGACCTGGTGGCACAGTGGTGTTGAGCATCTGGGATGTGACCCTCTAAGCATAGCAGGCGCTAACTAAAGCTGACTGATGGGATCTTGCTGCCTTGCGTGTGGTTCACCTTCAACAGATGACATTCTCCTAGCCCCTCATCTGAGATTTTGCTCATACAATCACTGACTTTATGATCTCCACCTCACTCCAACACTTTAAAAGTGTCTGTGGGGGTGACCCTCCCTTATGGCAGGAAGGAGCAAGTAGCACTGCTGTGGAAATAGTGGAAAGACAGACAGTCTTGCACCCTTGAGCATTATGTATGTTGGCTCCGGTTTCTCATTGGCTCGACGTGAATGATTGACAGGAGAGGCCCTCCTACCGGTAGTGTGAACAGGAATCCTCAGTCCGTGTTCACTGGTTTTTGTTTGGGGTAGCTTATGGTGGGAACTGTGGTAGTGGAGACTTTCAGATTCCAAAGTTTTCATCCTGGCTCTCTGATGAGTGAGCTGCCACAGAACTCCAACCAGACAAGCGGACAGCAGGCCCTTTATAGGGCCTCCACTAATTTACAGTCCCCGAATCCCACATGTCACACTCAAAGAAAACGCCAACAAGTGCTAATGACTTTTATTGAGAGGTTTTCCTCTCCGGGCTGACGCTTTGTTTGGAAAACCCGACCCCTGATTGATCTAAGAGTAATAGAATGCATGAATCAATTCCTTAATCAAATCCATTCTCCTGGCTCGGTCGGAATCTGCTTCCAAGGGCACCGATAATTTATTCATCGGATAAATTATTAAAGGCCGTATTTTAATGTGCTCTGCATTTGGCTGGTATTTGAATAGATGATAGTGTAAACGTAGTCGTTTATCCACATCCAAGTGGTTTACACTATCAATGCCTGAATGGACCATTCCTCAAGATAATTCCAGGAACTGATCTGTGAAACCTTAAGATGAAGGCATGCCTCTATACTCTGTTAGCGCTGCAGGATCTCTCTCTCTCTCTCTCTCTCTCTCTCTCTCTCTCCCTCTCTCTTTCTCTCTCTCTCTCTCTGTTTACCACCCCTCCCCACCCAGTTTAAACTTGACTGTTTGCCCTCTCTGGGTTGAGGCTATGCAGCTACAGATTGGATTCAGTGCATCGCTAATCAGCCCCAATCAAATCAAACTTTCATCTGCCTGCAAATAACAAACGCCAGTGCCTGTGTTTGTTCACAGCTTAATGGAGAGTCGCTCTGCAAAGCCGGAGAACACCTCTGCTCCCTATGGCAACCCCTCCCTTCTTAAAGCCTTGTTTTTGTATGTCCCACAGGGGGGGGGGGGGGCACGTAGCCTTTTCCCACCTCATCCATTTCGCAAGCCTGCTACTGGGGAATGCTTTACCAATTTTTAATGAAGCAGCATTTGATTGTTGTTTTATAGCAAACAGCAGCAGGGTACACGTCCTAACAGGGATTTAGTGGGGATGCACTCTGGTATTTATTAAAAGGGCAGTAGTAGGGCTGGTGTCCAAGATGAAATGCAGCCCGCCTCAGGAAGAGGTCCAAAGGCACGCAGCCTGTGTCTTGGAGAGTAGCTGTGGGTGTGGCATCAGTAAGGTAGGGACCGATTTTTCAGTCAACAGTGTGGCGACAGAAGCGTTCTCCATGGTAACAAGCCAGCGGTGATGAGGAGAACTCAGATGGTCCGGCGGCAATATTCAGGCCTGAATGAGAGACTGTGGTGACGTGCGTCCTTGTCAGTGTGGCAGGCACGTTGGACTACATTCATAACAGACTCTTCCGGTCACTCACATTTTTAGGGCTTTGCTGGATTACTCCCCGGCTCCATCAGTGCCCAGCTCACACATCACACTACAGTCAAAATGCATGATGGGAATTACCCTTGACTTTTTTTTTCTGTGTGCCACTAAACTAAATCCTCTCTTCTGTCTTTAAAAAAGAAGTTCTTAGTAGCATCAGTATAATAATTCTGTAGGTAGTTCTGTATGGATATGTGAAATGGTGGGGGGTGGTATTTGTTTGCCATGTCACTGCCCCCTGACGCTATTCCACAGCCTCCAGGGCTATTGACAGAAAGCACCCAGGATGCCCCAGATGAACTATCGGTTATAACCTCATCATTATTTGCTGTACCTTATTTATACGCCTGCTGCCGCCTCCCCAGATGTCATTTCCAGCACCTGGGTCCCATTGGCACGTTCTCTAATGAGGCTGTCACCGACGGAAACCGAAGTTAATGGCCTTTTATGTTTTATGCATGGAATATTTTCAAGCAGCAGTTTGGACACCCTGGAGGCTAATACCCTTCCACTAACACTGCAATGAGGCACCTGAGACATTGAACAGAGACCTGGCTAACCAGCACAAAAGCTCCCAAAAGGAGGGGGTGGCTCTCCCTCTATGCCTGGGATTACATGTGTGTCTGGCATCGTTTGCAGATGGTGCAGTGCTGAGTGTCGGAATTGAAACAGGAATTGTCACACAGTGCTTTTGGTGCAGTTGTTAGACACCTAGCTTAGTGCTGAGACACAACAACAGAGAAGGTAAACCAAATTCACTTGTAATAGAGGAAAGAATCTTTCGTATCAGGACAGGAAATGGGATTCATGATGCAGGGAGATGAAGATTCTGGGAAGGGGGAATGGGTACAGACATTCAAGGAGTTGAACAAGATCATCCAGTAAAACCAGATTCAGACTCCTGCCTAAGGGATGTCATTGGTCCACAGCGAAGTTTATAGTCTTTGGGATAGCCTGTTTAGTCTTGAATTTTGGTTCAGTCTTTGGACAGCTGTGTGTATTTGTCTCTGTCTGTTTATTTTGACATTGTGGGGACCATTTTTTTCAGTGCCCTCAAATGGAAATTCAATTTTATGAATATCTGTGACTGCAATCAAAAAACTTGTATTTTGTTTAGTTACTTATGGTTAAGTTTAGGGCTAAACAGGGTTTAAGGCTGTCATTATTATGTATTTTTCCCATAGAGATGAATGGAGAGTCCCCACAAATATATAAAGACAAACATGCTTGTGTGTGTGTGTGTGTGTGTGTGTGTGTGTGAGAGAGAGAGAGAGAGAGAGAGAGATAGACAGACAGAGAGAGAGAGAGAAAGACAGCCTTGCCCATGGGAGAGCTTACCATGTGTGAGGGTTCACATCACCTCCTCTGGCCCTGACATCATGTATCAGGACAAGCCCGCCAACGGTCTGTTGGCTTCTGCTGTCCACACCGACAGCTGCACACTCCTGTTGCGCTGTTGCAAACTTCTCCCCAAGTTCCCATCCATTCCAAGGCATCTCTGAGGAATTCACAAAGTTTCCATTGCTCTTGTTTGCTGTTTGTAGTGTTGCCCTTGGATTTTCTGTGTGCAAAGCTACCTCTCCCTAGGTCCCCAGTCTCTGAAGTTTGGCCATTTTTCCAGAGATGTGCTGTATTTTGACTGGGACAAGGGATGGTGTATGACAAGAGATGGACTTTCTGTTTGTTGCTGTTGTTTTTTTCTTCCCACTCTGGTTTGGTTTAATTGGTCCAGCAAGGGACACCAGCCTATCATCACGGTGATGTTTCAACCTCAGCCTTATGAACCACAATTCCAGACTTGAGGAGGGATTTGTGAGTTACGTTTTCTGTATAGCCCCATGGGAAAGGAAGCTGACGCAAACCGGGCTGCGTTGCTGTTTTTGACCCCATTAAATCAAAGAGAGTAAAGGTGAAATTGGAAATGGATGATGGCAGCGCACTGGAATCTCTGTGCGTGCAATGTGGAAAGATGGACAGACAGAAACACACTGAGAAACAGCAGCTTAGGCAGAAAGATGGAAGTTAGGGGGATCAAAAAAAGCAAGAATGGAGAGTAGAGGAGGAGAAGTAGCAAGAGAGGCAGGAGGGCATGAGTTTAAGCATCTGATGCCATGCTGTGCTCTTGTGTCAATAGTTGACCTCCATTCTAATTACCCATAATTCCCTGGGGAAGCTACGGGATGCAATGACAGGCTGTGGAAATATTACTGCATTTTTACCCTCTGTGTAATACAGTCCACTTTCTCACAGTAGGATAGGAAACAGAAATAGCCAAAATGCTATTGTCTGGCTCAACGTCACATGTCTTGAGAGCTTGCTGGTCAGCTCCTCTCTGCTGTGAGCTGAATAGGTGGCTTGCCTGACTATGTATTACTCTGTAGGTATTAAGTATTCAAGTCCACTTTACTGCATTATACTCTCCCTTTTTTTACCGCTTGTACAGAAGGAATTTGTGAAAAGTAATGCAGGCTTCAGAGTTGTCATTTTCACATCACTCTGGTAGCACACTGCTAATCTGTCTGCAGTGTTATTGACAGGGTGCTTTAATTCCTCTTACAACACTGGGTTAATCTGCTGCAACATTAGCGGCGCACCTCAGTTTCAGATTGTTCTAATTCTGAGCTTTTTTAAAATGTCAGCTCAAAGTCAGAATCTGCTGTGCCATATCCTGTCTACAGTCATCGAGTGGCCATCGGGGGTGGGGGTACAGCCGTCGTCTTGCATCAGTTTTCCCAATGCAAGGAACCACGTGGACATGACACCATTTTTTGACTAGAAGTATCATATTGTGGAGGTGGAGCCATGACAGAGGTGAACTGTTTAGGTATTAGTTTGTGTATGACTGCCAGCAGCCCTGGAGGTAAATCTATTTTCAGCAAAATTTCATAACCATTGAAATTCCCTACAAAGGAAATTGTACATACCCGTAGCCTTTTTAGATCAAGTGGCCTTTACTGCGAAGCGGGGTTACTGGCTTATTGGGGCGACTTGTTGGATTTAAGGCAAAATGTAAGTAAACAAATATGAAGTCCATTTAAACTGTTGTACTTTAAATCCGGCAAGTTACCCCGATAAGCCAGTAACCCCGCTTCGTAGTACAGGCCACAGGTTAACAAACTCTTATTGCCCTGATCAGTGTTAGATGATACTACGATGGTGGTTATCAGCTTGGTAGGTGGACTTGGGGTTTGTCTGTGTGTGTTCACATAAAAGGGACAGTGCTGGCATTGCAACCTGAAAGCTGCCCTTGGATACGCAGTAGGCGATCCCATCCCTCTCAGCAAACTTGATCGTCAGCAAACTTTATTGTAGAAGGACCCACACCGAATATTGGTATTGGGATAAAATATCATAGTATACAAAACTCAGAAATATGCCTCAAGAAATTTTGTTAAACCAATAAACCCACTTCGTAATACAGCCCACAGGTCTGCGGTATGTGTCGCGCAGCAGATAGTCCATAGGGGAAAAGGAGGCAGCCATAGGAATCACACTAAGAGCAGCAGGGGGGGCTGCAAACTGCCACAGGGTTGGGGATTGACCCGCATGGTAGCTCTGCTCACAGATGGACCTCGAACCCCACAAACAACGGTCTGTAACTTAGTTAGAAAAGTTAGGTTTATACTATTAGATCCCCATGGGGCTCTGCATGGGCTGAGATAAGGCCAGTGTCACCACCTATATCTCATCACCCAGCCACGCATTAGGTAACCTGCCGCTCAAGGCTGGCAGAAAACAGCTAAACTGAGGTTTCACTATGATGCTACCCCCCCACCATCACGAACCACGATTTTGCTGATAAGATTAGGTTTCCTGGCCTAATCGGCAGCTGAAAACTTAACAGGAAGCAGAGGTAATTTTCTGTGCACCAGCTCATTAATGTTTAACGGTTCTTTTCAGGAGTTCTTTAAGAGTGATTGTGGGGCTGGAACAAAAGGCACTTGTGAGGTGGCATTGCCAGCCCACCTCACCTCTCCACTCCTCCTAATGGGCTCCCCTTCCTCCTTCAGTTTTTCCTTGGACAGGTTACAGGATTTGTTTTGAAACATGCCGCCTCGCTTCTGATGAATTCAGGTTTTTACAGCATTCAGTTATCCATCTCACTCCCTTCGGCTTTGCCTCTTACCGCCAAGATGCGAATGCTGCCGTTATTAGCGAATGAACTGGGACACTGTGTGGGGGGCAGAAAGAGTAAGGGAGAGGATGGACTGGTGGAAAGAGGGTCAATGAACCTCAGACAGATAAACACACCAGGTCTCTTCACACAGGGTCCAGCATGCATGTAACAATGCAAGAGACACCCATTGATCTCGCTGCATCTCTACAGCAATGCAAGCCGGTCATCGACACAGTGAAGCTGCATCTTCGTTATTCAATCTGCCAGACTTATTTAGTGAGAAGTCATAGAGTTTCCAGCCTCATGATTTACAGAGGGCGTATGTACACAAACCAAGGAACAAGATGGGGGCCGTGCACGAGGGCTCTAAACCTCGCAGGAATTTTGCATCACCTCAACCAAACATGGTGTTGCTTTGAGGGTGAGCTTTACTCAGGTTAGGAGACTTTGCTGGATCTGAAGTGAAGCTGGACCACACCTAACCAGAAGGCGCCAAAGCAGATTCCTCAATAACATCTAGAGGTTTTCAGGTATTTCCAGTTCCCATAGCCATTGATGGAAATCTAGCAAAATGAACTTTATACAAAAACACAAGATATACAAGCTCCCACTTTCCCATGCCATCCCACTTTTTTCCGTTTCCACCTCGTCATCATGACCCAATAAAGGGACTCAGGACCCCATCCTTTGACAGTTATGCTTCCTTGCATTCCAACCGAAACATGTTGACATTAGGATACATGCCAGCCTTCTATGCTCAGAGGAATGTGCTCAAAGGACATCTAACCTCCCTGAGAGCTTCACTTACTCTGCAACCGGCCGCAAGTGCAATCCATCAAAGAGATTTAATGACCTTCTTCGGAGTTGCCGCAGAGAGCTCCAACCAGCTAGCCTTATTGTCCATCGCTCATGCTCAGCCTACATGAGGTGCTGGGGGATGTCAAGCCTGACGACGGATTAGTGGAAGCAGGTCAGGAATCTTAGTGCGGTCACTCTGCGCTTCTTTACGAATGACTTTGGTTTTGATCTAAGCACCCTGCCAAGTAGATTCATTCAACCAACAAATACTGCATCATTATGTAAGGGCCAGGGAGCAGGGTTTATTTTACTAGGCCGTTTTTGTGGTTTGTGAGACGATGCACACCTTGCTGATGACAGCCGTCTCTTCATGCCAGTGCCAGTTTGGTGAAAGAGCGTTCTAAGTTGATCTGAAGTGCATCGAACTAGAGTGGCAAAGGGAGTGGTCAGATAAAAACTGCATCTGGGAGACCTGTGCCAATTATGCAAACTTCGGTAAAAAGTCCTGTCTCCCTTCTGCCCTGGTCTTTCTGCTCCTACTTGAGAGAAGGTCTTATAGGATGACTCATTTTTTTCCTAGCGTGAGCTTTACTATGTTAAAATCAAGCCCGGGCACTTCTTCCAGAACATTCTGGACATTTCTCAGAGATTCTCATCTGGGATCAGGCCGCTTCTGTTGCTGCCCCGCATGCAGTAATGTCAGCCTTTGTACCATGTGGACCTCGCTTACCATGCACTTCCAGGCACCAGGTTCGAGTTATTATTCTTATTTCTTGCCCAGTCCATGTTTCACTGCCAGTGATTGCTGCCTCTCCCACCCGGCTGCTGTTGTCACACGCATAATTGCTTACTGACACACGGCTCGCTGAGCAGATTGTGTAATTACTATTCTCGTGTGTGTTTGTGTCAAAGTCGATTTGGACGCTACGCCGACTCGCTTCCAGCAGTGACATGCTGGTCCAAGTAACACACACGTTCCCTCACATTACTGTCAAATAATGTTTTGAATTCAATTAACTGGTATTTTATTTGACGTTAGTGTTAGTGTTTTTTCCTTCTGGGAATCTGGAACCCGCCAGCCATTAGGGCCAGACTCCACTCTGAAATCTACGTGGACATCAGTACATTGGGGGCCACAGTATGGGCCGCAAAATGACGGCGTGGCATCCCGTCTTTCCACATATCAAAATGATGCACAGAAAATAGGACAGGATGAGCGTCGTGCAGCACAGCGATCATCACATTTGGATGCGCACATGGTTGAGCAGAGTTATGTGTTTGTGTTTGTGCATATGTGTGTGTCCTGGATGGCGTCAGGGGAGGGACTGGCTGAATCAAATGACGGTACGACTGGGCTGAAATGGGACACCAGGCGGCACGAGTGAAAGTGGAGAGGGGCGTGGGCGCTGGCGATCGGTCTGTTCAGGAGGGGACCGGGGGGTGGGTTCCAGCCTTGTTTTCATTGTATACTCAACGTGGAGCCACTAGTGAGGCGCAAAAGGATTGGGTGGCGTCGAAAACGTGCCGGTCGGGTTTCCGGCACACTATTGTGGGCCCCACTCCAGCTGTGGCCATCTGCTGAGCAGATGAATAAGTAACCAGTGGCCCGAGCGTAAAGGAGTGGCTGCTGCCCCCCCCCCCATCCTGGTAGCTTATTCTCTATTCCATGGACTGAGAGGCACTAAAGCCACCAGCAAGACAGATGGACACAGCCCACATCTCAGAGGCGCCGCACCCATCGGTGGCTGTGCCCAGGAGAGAGCTGTTACCTGTCCTTTGGCCTGCCGGACTAACCTGCACCCAAATGCCAGTGTCAGAGGCAGCTACCACGGTGTGAATGAAGTGCGACACAGACCTCAGCAACAGCCTGGCTTCTCCTGCTGCCAGGCAACAGCACGTGTGGGGGCTGTAGTTGGCCACGGCGGATAGCACTGCGGTTCGGCTGAGGGGGAGGCTCCCAGAATGCCATGGGGGGAAGGACGACGATTAGTGCTTGCTATTAGCCGCTTTTCTTAATCATTCCCTCTCATGCTTCTCCGTTTCGGATCATAACATGTTAATTTATTTTGTTTCCTGTTCATTTTGCCGTCAGAAAAACGCAGTCATACAGATCAAACATACGGTAGTATTTCCCCATTGGCAAAGTTACAGACTTCAAACATGACTCACGCTTGAATCCCATTGCAGGCCATCCAGCAGTGTGTGTGTCAGAGAAACTAAGTTGAAAAGCTGCACTTTCTCAGCATTTCCACCTGATTTCCCCTCGATGTTTTTGTACACGCCTCCTCTTCCTCAGTATGAATCTTGTTGCGAGATGTTGTGTAACTTCTTCCACGCAGCTAACAGCGCCTGCTCACCCTCACTCTTCCCAGAGAGCTTTTTGTTTTTTTTTTTGCTTTCCCACACACTTTTCACACACACACACGTCCCGTGGGAGTGCATTTCTTCATTAAGCTGTCTATATTAAAATTGTCTTACCATAAAAGCACAGAGGATGGAAATATCTTGTGCTCTGAGTTTTGCTGTGTGACTCTGTGTATAAGTATGTAATCAGCTATATGTCGCTTTAGCATGGTTATCCAACCCCTGTCTCTAAGAGAAAAAAAAAGTGGTAGAATAAAGCAAGACACACAAAGGTCCTACGATAAAGAGAAGGCCAGGCTGGGTATGTGGTTCCCTCAGCATAGGATCACACACATGTGAATAATTCAGGGCTGGATACAGGAGCTTTGCAGTTCGACAAAATATGCAGTCACCTTCACATGCCTCTTTCGGAAAGTTAGGGAGACATTTGTCTTTATCATAAACCTCCTCCCATTATTTGTTGCTTCATCTTCAGTGCCCTTGGGGGTCACCCAAGGTCATCCCGAGGTTACCCCAGTCAATCACATTCTTATCTAGCTTTAGTCAACAAGTTCAATATTTATGTGAAACAAATGGTGAACTGGTCTAACCATCAACCGCCCTGCCGCCAAATGGAAAGAAATCCAGTTAGGGGCTGGCCATTCTCAAGAATGGAAAGTGGGGCGTTTCTATTTATCTTGAACACAGAACGGCCAGCTGTTTCTCATGTCCATGTTTTCCTGTATCCCATCATGCATCTGATGGTTGCCAGGTATAGCTGTTCACTTAGGTGGGAAACTTGCCACAGGGGCTGATGGGGTTTTTCTGACATGTGTTTGCAGGAGTCAGTCTGGCCTAGGGCATCAGTGATGTGGTGCTCTGCAGACACACCATCCAGCGCAGTGTCACACACAGTGCATATGCAAATACACAGGCACTATCTGTCACATGCAGACTTGCAGAATCTGTGTTGCTATTACAAACTGGCCAACCCCCTACGTTGTGGTGTGGAGGTCCAATCTCTACAGTGAGGTGCATGTCAGGTGTCAGATGGACACGCCTCACTGTCAGATCTCTTGGAAAATGTAAAGTGCTTCATTAAGTAAAGGTCATGCAAAGTCTAAGGTAAACAGAGTAAACAGTTTATGGCTGACAGTGTTCCAGCAGGCATACAGTGTGTGTGGGCTGGGTGGGGCCACCTGTATGTTTTTCTGTCGTTTGTGTATCTGTTTTCCTCTCCCTGCGAGGACAATTTCTGAGAAAATGTCCCCACAGAGAAAACCAAAACCTGTGCTTGCATTTTGCAGTTTCTGAGTGCATGTGTGTGTATTTCTGAATGTGTGGTTCTGCGTGAGTGTTTTTTTTTAGGGGGGGGGGGCGGAGGGTGTTCCTCTCTTGGTTATATCCGGCAGTCGCTGTGTTGTTGGTGACTTCCTGTCAGTGCAGGAAGTAGATTATACCTCATCTGCTTTCCCTGCTTCTGTGCATATATTCCTCAGTCAATTTCAACTGGCCTTTGCCTGCGAGCATGCAAAATTAGTCCAGCAGGACCATGGCCAGGAGCAGGACCCACATCCACGTGGTCTGGTTGGGTGTCGACCGCAAGAGACTTCTGGTGCTGCTGTGCTTCTTGCTACCTTGAACTGATCCCGACTTTGCATCTGATCCCGACTTTGCCTTGTACTGATCTCCTCGTTGCATCTGAATGGGTGCTGCCAGGGTGAGTCTTGCCTCACTTCTGCTGATAGGCAGACACAACAAAGCATTTTCAAAAGCAGCCATCCGCTGCTCAGAAATGAATGTGCAAATTATGGACAGATAAGAATGAAAATTTGAGCCTTCCTGCTACCAACAGCCAGGGTTATCCCAGATGGACATTTCATTAACCTGAACCAGACAGTCCCAAGGTGCTGTACAGGGGGTCTTAAACTCAAATAACTTGGGGGGGACACATGTCTGTGGGTCTTTTCTCAAGCAGCCCCCTTGAGAGAGAGAATAAACAAGATAATGCCCATAAACTGGAGAGCAAAGGGCGTCACAGTAGAACATGTTGGCCAGGGGGGCCGGGAGTTGCATGTCGTTTTCTTGGCCCACTCCATTTCCTGGTGTGAGATTGTATCTAGGCCTGCTAGTGTCCACCACCCCCGTCCCACAGCACAGGCACAACAGAGTCCGTGACATCCGGCCCGATCTATTATGATCCACTAAAACAAAGGGCAGCTTGGGATCCGGGCCACACCCCAGGGTCTGGAAGAACGGGCATTGTTACTTCAGGTTGATGGTCCTTTCACATCCTGTTTCATTTTCTCTGATCTTTTTTGGCTTGCCCACCTTTCCCCTCTGAGTTTTTCAAGGCTGGGCTGGCAGCGGCTTTATTTAGACACAGAGGTCTGTGGTCACAGCTCAGCTGTGACCTTCTTGGTATCAGCCCTACCGTGGCTCTGTAGCTGATCTGCTTGGTGTCACCAGAGAGCTTCCTCCTGCTTGCAGCACTGAGCCAGAAATGCTATCGTAGTCTCCTCAGCATCTCCCATAAGTAAAGGGTGGGTTTTTGGTCACCTGTGCCCATGGTCAGCTTCAGCACGCAATGCATCTAATAGCTTGCATCTGGACATCTCGGTGGGGGTCTGAGATCTGCATGGGTCTATGGAGCTATTTGTGGTCTCAGAATAAAAGCTCTATGGTTGATTGTGCAAGGAGAAAATCTTCAAGAAACTGCGTAGAGGAATATAGTATAAATACCGAGCGGCCATTGCGGCATGGGGGCTGGTGGCCGTGGCGGGAGACTGTCCATCCAGGTCCCATAAACAGAGAGCCATCCGGAGGGAAGGTAACATGCATGTTCAGCTTTAGAATAGTACAGGTCCAGTAGGTGACCCAGGCAGGCTCAGTGCACAAAGAACATTACAGCTGGAGCTACTCAGTTCGAAGCCACCAAATAAGAGAAACACTTTGACACGTTTTATCAAGTGGTGCTCAGCCTAATGCATCTATCGAGGGGCATTTCTGCAACTGCTTCTGACCTAGAGCAACCCGCGATGCCGTCTCTGCCTTATCGACTGCACCCCCTCCAAACAATAACATAAACTCCGCAGATGGTCCATAAAACCGATAAACAGCTTCAAGCCGTGTTCAAGCAGAATCCTTCACCTGAATTAGCAAGCGAGGTAGAAGGACTGCCTGCATAGTTACAGTCCCCCATAATTGTCAGAGTGGCCCACCACAGTCCACCCCTTCCAGCATGCAGTTATTATGATTATCAGTAGGGGGCAACTGAGAGCCAAGCCTCATTCTCTTACTTTCATTGGGAGGATCTTTGCTCCAGTCAATAACACTCTCCGCTCTGCGGGATATCCACTAGAATGACTCTTTGACTGCAATTAGTCTGATTCGACGTGACTCAAAAAGGTCATATGACCCATCAGTGACAGCTTTCAGAGAATTTCAGCTTTCAGGTGATCTTAGTCCTTTAGGGCCGCTGATCAACAGGGGCTTCCAAAGCAGCCCTGTGACTCTGATCTGCATCTTCACTGGCGCTTCCAGGTAAATATCTGACCTTCAGTAGCTCTGCTGAGGACATACTACCCACTCACACCAAGGGTGCTCCACACATGTTGGTTGTCTCACTTCTTCTGATAAAGCTACGTCTGTTTGTCCCCTCTTTCTGTGAGGGTACACATTATACAGTACTAGTCACCATATGCACCTGTCATCATATGCATTGTCATGGTGAAATGGCCACTCCCCCCTTTCCAAATGAAGCCACCCCCACTACTGGTACAGGTGTATAACTAAGCACACAGGCACAAAACAAGCAACACATTGACAGCCAGATTTGTGGTTGTACATGAAAGCCTAGTGACTTTATATTTGGCACCATCATAGGACGCCATCAGTCAGTTCGCCACTTTTTTGCTCAGCAAGAGCTGCCCTGGTCACCTGCACCTGAAGTGATCGTGAAGTGGAAACGTCTGAGAGCCACTTCAGCTATGAAGTTACAGACCACACAACTTCAAAGAAAGGGACTTGATTGCTCAACATCAATACCCAACCTGGCATAAAACCCCAACAGCAAGGTTCAAACATGAAACCCCTTGAAAACCCACATGAAACATGAAAACCCTTGGTTTAGGAATGAGGTGTTGACAAGCTGGTGGCCGTTCACTTTCGGCCATACAGTGTTTTACAGGTCCCCCTCAGTCATGTGACCTGGCCAAAAAAATGGCTTCAGTGATATATGTACTCATGTTACAGGTACTGGTTGGAGGGGAGACCACGTGTCATTTTCGCTAGCATGTTAGCCCTTGGAGGGACATAGAAAAGGGGCCAATTGTATCTGGCAAACTGATACCAAGAGAGGGGGAGGAAGGGACTGGGAGTCTGAATGCATGGCTGATTTCTTCCGTTTACGCGTCATGGCAGCAATAACTCCATGGTGAGCCTGAATGTAAATGTGGCAGCAGGGGTTCTGTGTTTTTATCATCAATAAATTGTTTTTCTAATGAGGAGAGTATATGATTTCCCCACAGAGGCCCTTGCTTTTGATTCCCACTGGCAAAGGTTAATTAGGGAGCAGAATACAGTACACAAACAGAACGTGGCTGGAACAGAGTGCAGACAAGGTAAAATAACCTAATGGATCAGTCTGTGGGTGTGCAAGTAATAATATTATCATACATACATATGCAGACATGCAGAGATATTCAAGCAGGGGGACAATGAGACAGGTAGGGAGACAGGGAAAAAGACAGGGAGATGCAGGCAGGATAAGGAACAGACAAGGAGATGTAGGCAGAGAAATAGGGAGACAGGTGGATAGATGGGCAGAGAGATGCAGATGGATGGCCGGACGGGGAGATGTTGGAGGATGGACAGACTGCTCCCATCTAGGCTCTCTGTAGATGTTTTCTGTCCTGAACTAGCAGGTGTCTTTAATACATCACCCAAGGAACACAAATCAGATTCCAACTATATGAGGATCACAGTCAAGTAGGTTATTAATGGGGTAACCATGGAGACCATACCCATGGGTTGAGTTCAACCCAGCCCCCAAGGACCTGTTAGGAATCTGTAATGGACACCAGTGATCCACAGCTCTCCCCGCACAGCCCCTGTCTCCTCTCGTCCATCAGCATACAGTCAGAGCAGGTATAGGATGCTTGCTTTTTTATGTATGGATGATACTCCGGTGAACAACAGGTTACAGTGTTTCTCACATTCAGGTGGTCCCAATTAAAGTGGCAATTAAACCAGACTTTCAGCATCTTATCCTGTTGTCTGTACCTCCCCAGTCTCTGCCTCCTTTACTAAGCCTGAACATCACGTTTAATTAACACTTTCCATCACACAGGGGCTCATGACGCAGTCCCTAAGTGATATGACCAGGTATGAGATGGAGCTTGGGGTGTCCTAGCCTTCGTACCCATCCATTGAAGCATTCCCTCAAACAGAGCACATGCACCTCATCTCTGTTTCTCCTTTCTACTATCTAAATCCCTCTCTTTTTCCTTTCATCCCCCACTACCACTTAATTTTGTCAAGTGCTGTCAATATGGATCGGGTATTATCCGCCCAGAAAGTTCCCCTACCCATTGGCAAATGACTTACTACCAGTAATCACTGATTTTTCCCTTTCCACCAAGCGAAACATATGCTTTGCCTTGATCTGCGCTCTGCCCCGGCCTGTGTTCTTCCACGGTCTGCGCTCTGCCTTGGGCTGTGCTCTGCCCTGGCCTGTGCCCTGTCCGGGCCTGTGCTCTGCTTTGGGCTGTGCTTTGCCTCAGGCTGCTCTCTGCTTTGGGCTGCACTCTCCAGTGAAGGATGTTTATGGAGGCTTCTGATTGAGTCACGGCTAATTACCCACATCTGGCACTTTGCAAGATTCTTACCCTCCGTCTAAAAGACGCGGCAGCTGGGGCTCCACCGTAAGCTAAACAAATCTCGAGAACAACAAAATCCATTCTTGTCTCACTCAAATATGTCTCAGCAAATAAGGACAGACTTTCACTTTCATTAAAGTAGAGCAGAAGCTTGGGCTGACCCCACACAGTTTAACATCCAAGCAACTGGGAATTAACGTAGCAGTCTATCTGAATGTGTTATAATGTAGCCTTTATGTCCAGGCTCACAGCTTATGGTGGAATGCTTAACATTCCACAATTCTTCCTGGATTGCATTAGTAACAACATTCTAATTCCTTGAATAGCTCACCAGGCTTCTGATATGGCCCAGACTGATGACGCACAACGTTCTTTCATTAGATAGACCAGGTGTGACATTAAAGTGACTCTGAAGTGACTCATGGCATTCATGTTTACGGAACCCATTGAGTAACAGTTAGCAAACTGGCGGTAATTCCCTCAGAGCCGCCGATTCCACAGCGCTGCACAGCAGGTTGTTAACAGAAAATGATTATTTTTACTTTGTACAAAAAAGAGAATCACAGATGATATACTACTGATGATGACTAAAACACGTCATATTTTTTAACTTGCAGTGGGATTTGTTCACTCCTGTTGAAAAGGGTAATTTCATATCAATGGAAAGTTGACCTCATCCCACGGTTACATAGACACAGCACTGCAGGAGCAACCAACCAGCCTTTCTGCTTGATAGAACCATGCCACCCGGGGTTAGGGTGACAGAGTAACCTGACAAGTGCTCCCTGTCACTGAGGGACCAGAAGCAGAAGCCAAATGGCTGCTAGGTTCTTTGGTACCTTGCTGCTGGAAACTCCCAACAACCTGCCCCTCCCCTGACCTCGGAGAGTGAGTACCTGCATCACTCATCACCTCGTAGCTTAGAGTAGCTTATGCTCTTGACATCACTTTACAGGAGCTTCTGTTGAAAAAACAGGGTCTTCTTATGATGGACTCTAACATGAGGCAGAGGTCAGTGGTGACTCATAACTAATAACTAATGAAAAGGAAAAGAGGGAGCTGAAGGCCAAAGAGCACAAGAGTGGTTTTGAGGGTCAGGGAAGCATCAAGCTCACGCATTTACCGGCAAGCTGCCAATTTCCATGGACAGATTTGTCCAAGCACTGGCCCAGTTACACACTAAAGTGACCCCCTCTCCTATGACGCAAGGTGTGTGTGTAGCCGGTTATATGTAACGTGCTTTGTGACAATGACTGTTGTTAAAAGCGCTTTATAAATAAAATTGAATTGAAATGTGTGTGTATGTGTGTGAGAGAGAGAGAGAG
>JAABNY020000025.1:20422162-20432723 GCA_015164015.2 Brevimyrus niger | reverse complement strand
AATGACTGTTGTTAAAAGCGCTTTATAAATAAAATTGAATTGAAATGTGTGTGTATGTGTGTGAGAGAGAGAGAGAGGCACTCCTGCATGTGGTTGACAGGTTTACATTACACCTGTGTTCACCACATTTTCCCCAAATTAAATTTGCAAATGGTTTCCCTTTGCACATAAGCTTTGATGGAAATTTTTCTGTCCAAATTGCAATTCTGAGCTTCAGACAAATTAGTCCACCATTAAAGTAGTACTTAGGCTCCCATGGTGTGACCATTATTCATCGTTTCATAACGGCACAGAAATGTTCACCACAGGGCCTGAATTGCCCTGTTGTATACTGATGTTTCTGAGCGACCAGAATGGTTCTAAGCAGATGCATTCCTGCAATTCCAGTGATGAAGCGAGATCCTCAGCACTATTGCAGGGTATTAACACTGAGAAACACCTCTATAAAATAGCATAGTCTTCAAAAGATCGCAGAGGCCAGAAGTCTCACTTGCTCTCTGAATAGGAACATTTTATTTGGAACCTGTTTTTAGCCGGCTGCGAGAGGATTACTGGTTTGAAACCATTTCATTAAATCCCAGATCAGGCTTCAGATTGCTGGATGAAGGATTATCTAAAACGCCAGTTTGCCAGAGATCTCTGGAGCAGCAATGGTTTCAAGAGGGGGGAGCCGACAAACAAGGGTCCCTCAAGCCTCCTCGCACCCGATATGAACCACGCACAGATCATTTCCTCTTCACCAAAGGGAAAACTGTTTGTCAGATGGAATTGGGCTGATTAATGTTTTTGCCATTGCTGTTCTTACATATACTGCTTGTCATGTCTGTGCTGGAGTGTTTATCGCACTTTCCCTCTCCCTCTCTTGCTTAATTGGTAGAGCTGGGATCTGTAGTGGCACTGGTGAGGAGAGCCAGGTGAAATTAGCAAGTGAGTCAAGTGGAAGGGAAGACCCAACACAGAGGAGAAAGAGAGGAGTCAAGGGGTGAAGAAGAGAGGCAAGCCAGCAGGATGGGGAAGCAGAACAGCAAGCTCCGTCCAGAGGTGCTGAATGACCTCAGAGAGAACACGGAGTTCACGGATCACGAGCTGCAAGAGTGGTATAAGGGCTTCCTGAAGGACTGCCCCACAGGCCATCTGACCGTGGACGAGTTCAAGAAGATCTACGCCAACTTTTTCCCTTATGGCGACGCCTCCAAGTTCGCCGAGCACGTCTTCCGCACCTTCGACACCAACGGCGACGGTACCATCGACTTCCGGGAGTTCATTATCGCGCTGAGCGTGACATCGCGCGGTAAGCTGGAGCAGAAGCTCAAGTGGGCCTTCAGCATGTACGACCTGGATGGAAACGGCTACATCAGCCGTGCCGAGATGCTGGAGATCGTGCAGGTGGGTTCCATCTTCCTCTACCTCTTTCTGTTCTTTTTGCCGTTTTCTAATTTTTCACTTTATGGTATCTTGATGCACAGTGACAATGTGTACGGGTTACCGATATACACGCGACACAGCACTCTCTTAACAGACAATAGAACAAAAAGACGTCAAGTGGCCCCTTTGCAATCAGCATGACATTTCAATCCAACCCAGAAAACAAATCTGCCAGAGATTCAAGAGGACAGCTCTGAAAGTCTAATAAGTAGCACCAGGCGAGGTCCAGAGTACTGAACAGGGACATAAACATGTTCAGCCCAGTCTGCAGTGCTACAGGCTTGCCCAGAAACCTCAGACCAAAGCCAATCTTGGAAAGGTGTGTTAGCACTGTGTCAAAACTGCACTCATTTGTGTGACAAGCACATGGCTGACAGATCAACTCGTTCCCGGCTTCCAGCGCTTTCCATGCTGTTCCTTGTTCACACCTTTTAGAACTTTAAGGGGTGGCTGTGTTATCTCCTTCAAATTCACTGCCGCTAACCATGACACTGGACATGACTCGCTCACTTACCTTTGAGGTGAATAAGGCATCACATGCCCCAGATCTCCACCATGGATCAGGTCTCACTTCCACACACAGCTCTGTGACATTCTTTTATCCATATTTGCCAATACTTGCCAGGTTGAGCGACTCGTCTCTCATTTGGTTACACACTCCAGGTGACATTGGAGCATGCCCACCTCAGGACTTTGTTCCTGGTCACAAAGCCAGTGAGGCTGAACTCTGCCTGATTCATGTTGCAACGATCCAGCTCAAGGGGGCAGTGGCCATGTTGGACTGCAATCAGCAGGGACAGGCACAGGACTCAATGCGTGTGACGATCTGGTTCACAGGCCACAGCCGTGGGTGATGCATACTGGGATTTCCCGAAGCCCCGTGTCCATTATTCCATGCTGATGCCCCCCCCCCCCCCCAATTTTCACTCAGGCGATCTACAAGATGGTGTCCTCGGTGATGAAAATGCCAGAGGATGAGTCCACCCCAGAGAAACGGACGGACAAGATCTTCAGACAGATGGATACTAACAATGATGGTGAGCAGCTAAGTCAAATGGCAATGGCCGTAACCCAAACCAATCACACACAGCCAACAGCAGTGCTCCGATATAATACATCACCAAACTAACGTCACACTTTTTCTTGGAAATGATGAAGTATGAAACAGTAAATACTAAAACACATTCTCTCTGAGCTCTTAGGCTTGATTAAGTTTTAATAAGTTGCCTTAAAACTGGCAAAACTGTCAGATACATGTGGCACGCAAAACTTGTAACACTGAAAAGTTATTGCACAGGGGGTGCATAAACAGTGTGTCCATAGTGCGTGCAGAGTCATGTGCCATGCCAGGCTGTTCTCCCATGCAGACTGAGCATGGCTTCGCCCCCCCCCCACTCATTATAGGGGTGGCGATTTGATGAGGCTTGAGGTGTTGATCATACTTGTCCAAAATTGGCAGTGTTTGTGTTCTCGCATATCCACTTTATATCGTCTTTCGATGCTGAAGACCATTTCCAATACTAAGAACAGAAGTACAGAGGCCAGTAAAAATCCCTAGCCATTCTTGCCCCGCCCCAAATATCAAGGATAAATCTACGATACACTGCACCCCAAGTTCATTCTTGAGACAAGATAACAAGACCATTTTTGCCAAGAATAGAAGTACAATCTATTTGTAAATTTGTGTGGTATTGAGAAACACTCATTGTGTAGCAACTTCGTCAATTGCAACGGTAGCTGTCCTGTCAGTGGTGGACAGTGAGATTGAAAGACAAATTACGGAAAATGCATGATGTTCGGTCAATAAAGTAAGGTCCCGCAGCGATGCAGGGCTTTCTGTAGTAACCCTGCCACCATTTCACATGACAGGTAAACTCTCCCTAGAAGAATTCATCAAAGGTGCCAAGAGTGACCCCTCCATCGTCCGGCTGCTGCAGTGCGACCCCAGCAGTGCCAGCCAGTTCTGAGTGGCGAGATGGCGAGGGGGACAGACGGTTTTCGACCCCCCCCCCCCACCACAGCACCCTGTCCAGGCCTGACAGCGGCTCCTCACACGCAGCCAGAACGCCCCTCCATTCCAGCACCACCATGAACGTTTTCCAGTCAGAATTTTCTTGGCTTTTTTTTTTTTAATACTTTGATGATCATTGCTGTTGTTATTAACGTACTGCTTTGTTTTGAGGCCACCACTTCACCTCAGTCCATTCGGGGATGGCTGTATCATCACGGTGGCTCCTCTGGGTCCCGTTCCTGCTGCCAGCTGTGACCGTGTGTGGTTGTGTGTATACTGACCATTACGTGCACACAAGTGCAAAGTGGTTGACCTTTGGTGTTGCACGCAGTTTGCCCACCATTTCCAAGGTGCCCCGTTCACAGCGCAATTGCTCTGTGACGCTCGCTGGCCAATTTGTCGGCGGATGGCTTTTTGTGGCTGGATGTCGTCCCGTCCTTTACGGGGAAAACTCTCATCGGTTCACTTCTTACTCCTCAAAGGGTATGGCTTACTGTAATGCCGTTGTCGCTGTTTTGTACTCTGATGGAAGTCCTTTGCGATGTTAGTGGGTCTCAGCGATTCCATTTAATGCAGCTGTGGTCATAACACGGTGAAACCACCCTGGTGTTTGTGCTCAGTTCCTCCAAAGACTCATGTTTCGTCTGATTATCTCTCTGCTATTTTACTCTGATGCCCATGAATTTGCACGAGTGTCCAGTTCTCTCTTTGGGTGTCCTGCATGCATCACGACTTGGGGGCCACAAGCTCCCTTTCATTACAGATTAAAGGGGAATGCTTATGAATGACATTCCTTTAAGGAAGCACACTGCGGTGTCATGGGAACACAGGCAACGGAATTTGGAGCCTCCAAAAATGAAAACACAACTTTTTAGATTCCTCACTCTAAGGCAGTCCTCAGTGATCTCCCTTGCTGCCCTCACCCCAGCTCTGCTGTCACCTATGCGCCTTACAGTGAGAATCTCTACATTCCAGTGTTATGGGATACTGCGTCTGTTGCTTACTGCCAAGATGTGTAATTGGAGAGAATAGTAATAATAAAGTGTACCGTTTCCTTGTCAACAAGGTGCTTCTGAGTCTGGAATCACAATGTGCGTGTGCAACGTTCATATGCATGTGTGTTTGGATGTGCACCTCATCGTGGTGAATTCCAGGCTGTGAAAGGAAGGCAGTGGGGGGTGTGGGCTAGGGCTGGGAGATAAAGATTACCGATCATATCGTTGTATCAGAGAAGTCAGCCAATGTCAATATCTGACACTCAGGTAGCTGTCACTGTCAGGGGGTAAGTAATTTCCCGAAAACTCAACCAAACAACTAGTAACACTAGTAACATTTGTGATGGGAGAACCATGACTTCAAATCCAGGGAGGGACCTGCTCTGAGCTGTCAATCATGGCCTAGTTTAACCTTATAATGGAGGCAGGTGAAGTAGATGTTGATATCACCTACCCATAGCTTCACTCCTCTGCACACACCCTCTACAACCACCAAGCCCATTTTTACGGCTGCACTGGGAACTGCAAACCCCACATTAGGCTTCCACTGATGAAAGGGGTGGAGTCTGAAAGGATCCAGAGCCCACCTATGGTTGGCCACGTTGCCATGGGGACCCTGAAGTGAGACGGCAATGACAGAATTGCCGGAACTCAGGCTTTAACGAGCTTCAGCGCAAGACCTAACAAGCTAACGAGCTCAGGCATGACGCAACAGCATCCAGGGCTCTGGCCGGGTTGGTGGTTTAGCTGCCCAAGAGGTACCATGGCTCCAAGGGAGTGAGGGAACACGTCACGGCAGGTCGACCGTTCCGGAAGGCCAGCTGCTTATTTTTGCCTCCCTTTCAAGCCACTGGAGTGGTCATGAACGAAGGAGGCAGAAGCTCACAGCACCCCGAGGAGTGGTGGTGCAGGGGGGGTTCATCATATCTATTATAGCCCAAAAGAAGACAAAGACCCCAGAGGCTGCCTGAAACACAAAAACAAGGCAGCACAGATCGGCCCCAAGCTGCGGGGCAGGGAGGGGGGATTGCTGGGGATGAAGACAGCACTCAGTGAGGGTGAGATGGCCAGCCTGTCAGACAAGGATCCAGGGGGAGGCAAGGCAGCCATGGAATGTCCTAATATATATTTATATGAATCATTAATTTATATTTAAAGGTCCAACAGCAATTCCTAACACATGGATGATTCTTGCAGATGGGAGCAGGATTCCTGTCATCTTATCCCAAATGGGTCTGACTCCTCATCTGGCCGTGTAACCTTCTCCAGGAGTCCCGCTATCCAGTAGGTGAACGTTGGGTCTTTGATGAACCACATCTGATCTCAGACAGATCATAACTCAACAGGTAGAACAGAAAACCTGCTGGATACCGGCATTCAAGGATCAGCATTGTCCAGCTCTGGTTTAAACTCATGACATGGATAGCCTTGCTCTATTGTCATGGGTTGGGATGGAGCTTGATAACTGTGCCCTTGAGCGACAGCGATGCATAATCTCTCCGTGAGTGCCCACGGATCACCAAAGGACAATACAGAGTGAGTGATGGCCGCAGGTCTGTCTCAATTATCATAATGGAGCATTTTTAAAAAAATAAGTGCATTATCAAAAATACTCCACATCCATCTATGTGACCCAGTGGCCTTCAATTTCTCAAAAAGGCAATTTTAGGCTGCAGTTACCATGCCGACAGCAATCCAGTCTGACACAGGATTTCAAGAAAAGTGTGTCAAACGCGATGCGGAGAGGACATCACGGCAGGGCACTTGTATCTCAAGGGTCAGCCAAGGCCAGATCTCAGCTTAGCTGAGAGGAATTCATATAATAATTCACCATCAAATTTCCAAAGTGGAATTTAAACGTCAGTAGTGCACATGCACTCAACAGCGCTTTTCCTACACTGCTAGGAACCTTGTTAGACCCCATTGACCCACACCATTGCCAGCTTCACTGTGCAGCTGACCAAGCCAGTGCCAGTACTAGCCTGACCCATACCACAACTGGGTCATGTCCTTCACCACCCATCTGCTTAAAACCACAGACCATCTGAAGTCTGATCATCCCCTACTTCACGCTGGTGTGAAGAAACACAAAAGGATTAATAGAGCGTGCACCATACACTGTACCCAAGTCACAGCCCAGAGTCTACTCTGCCTCACTGCTAAGGGTTTATGTCAGATTTCCCCAATTTAAGCTCTGGTCCTACATCAAATGCAGCATCTCCGACCACACACTTAACTTATCTTGGCAGAGTGCTCAGCGGGAATGACACCAACTGCAAAACACCCGCTGACCATCCAAGCTAGGCAAAGCTGCCAACATAATTGGTCTGTGGGTTTAGTGGGTTCACTTGCAAACTGTACACCAGCAAAGGCATCTTGTATGTTTTCAGATAGCAACAATGGCTGTATTTCAATGACAGCCATTATCACAACTCAATGAAACATTGGTACAATCGCAAAAATGCAAGGCAGCCATCTCCATCTCAGAGCTATATTTATACTTAAGGACACAGGCAGCAGATGCTGAACATCCTCATACAGACATAACAGTAATGTGATTATCCCATGATGCATTGCTAGGATTAGTGTGGTCTACACGTCCACTGCTTTGTTTACAGGTAGAGCAGCCAACGCTAAAAGATGGACACATTTTGGTCATAAATAAATTCTGCACATTCCAACATCTCGGAACTCCACCTGCAATCCTTGTTCGCACTGACCGCCTCCTATTGAGGCGGAGCTTCATCACAAACCTAATTAACGTGAGCTTGGCGCATATTGCTATTCTGATCGTTCATTAAATCCAGCACGTTTCTGAAGTGTAAAATGATGGAACTGTGGGAATCCAGCATTGTGGATTATTGTGCAAATAGGAAGCGAGTGTGGAGGGATAAGGGGTCGTAGCTCTTTTAAACCGATGTACCTGTTGTCCTTTATTTTTAGATAGACCTGCTATCTGCTTGTGCTTATAAAAGATAAATTAGCTATGTCCTGCAATCATAACAGGGAGGCGGGCGCCGAAACTGTAAAATTTGTTCTCTCGTGCCGCAAGCGCCGAGTGAAAGATGCGCCTCCACATGGTGTTCCAGGGAGCATCAGCGGAGGGAGCCGCAGTTCCTCAGCTACCGGACAGGGCTGTAACCAAGCGCAGTGCGTCTTCACCGCTGTATAGAAGCCCTGAAAACCAATTACGGTGAATTCGGCAGGCGATACAGGCGACCGCCTGGGACGCCAGCTCTCAGGGGCTCCGATTTCACCTGCGTGCAGTGCGAACCATTCCGAACAATTAGCTGACCCGTGGCCCTAGAAGCGGATTACTCAGGCCCGGAGGGGCCACGACGGAAGAGCCATGCGATAGTGGTGGAGAGGTGGGGGGCGTCAGCCATGAAGCTCGCCTGTTTCTACCGGCGTTGCTGAAAACCCTGCCTTTGACTCGAAATATGACACTGTTCAATTCGCCAGTTTTTTTATCCTGTTGTTTGTTCTATATATTAATATTAATGATTTATTTCCATGGCAGGGTGCTACATTTCCTTCATTTTGCTCCTTAAACAGCAGTCAGAACTGTCACGCAGAGAATGGAGAGGAGCTGGATACAGGAAAATTGACCCCAAGTTGTAAAGGAATCCTGCACCCCTTCCCTCGGGGTCAATACAGGGGCATCACATATATTACCACTGGGGGCCCGTGAGGAGGTGAATTGCTATTTCTCTTTATTAGATTATGGTCTCCCCACTGATAAAAAGGATGAAAAATAGTCTTTGTGGAACCACCATAAAATATACATGAACCTATATTACCGCTTGAACCATAAAAACTCTAGAGTTTCTTTTTATTAGTTTTACTGAGTGTGTATATAGCGCCCTCTTTCAGTGTTTCCTGAATCTGCAACTTTTCACGTACCCATCAACATCCCAGGGATGAGTAACGTTTCCTGATGAACCTCCTTTGTCGAGGTTAACAAACCATTGTTATTCACCGGTTTCATAACACATGAATGCAAGCCAAGATATGGGAGGCGTTTTGTGACAATATTTAATAAATCAGTAAGTATTTTATTATTTAATCATAATTTAAATTATTTATATGATTATTTATAAATACGTAATTTTAATTAAACTTATTTAAGTTTATTAAACTTGTTTAAATAATTGTTTAAATTACAATTTTAATGAAAGTTAAAATTTTGGCTCAACTGTTACCCTAAAGTTAGGAGAGCATATTTGGGATTTCAGAAGTTAGGATGTACAGCATATACTTCCAGGACGGAACAGACAAAATGCGGTTTGAAATGAAAATTTAATCGACTAGATGAGATCGACAAGTTGTGACTTAGTTTTGAATGTAATCAATCAGATACTAAGTTTTGTTTAGGGCCCGCATTGAGATTGATGGGTGACTTCGACAGAATTTTATTGCTTGCTGGTATCATTTAAATAGGAATTTAAACGTTTGTTTAAATAATCACTTTTTTTCAATAGTCAATTTAAATGACACTTAAATATAATTTAAAATTATTTAAATGACATATTGATAAATAATTATTTAAATTACACATTTATTTATAGACTATTGTCACAAAATACCCTCCATACGAAGAAGCCTCCCTTTTGACGAATATCCGGTCAATAATGCACATGAAGACGTTCAGAATCCTTATTGCTGATTTAGTACATTCATAGCTGAGTGTTCGAGCAGTTTCTTCTGTGGGAAAGCGGACCTTTTTACAGGGTTACGGAGGGAGATGCAGAAAGGCGTACATGCCCGAAGAGGGGTTTCGTGGAAACTCATCTGTTCAGATAACTCGCGCATTTGTGAACTTTGTAGCAGTTAATTACTCGTGTTATACCTTCTACAAAGAAACCGTTTTATGTTCTTTAAATATGGAGAATATTTTTGAAAGCTGTCAAATAAAATGTTAAGCTTATTCATCAAAAGCACAACAGTACATAATACAACTACTGCTTGTTCTTAAAACGAAGGAGACAGAGAATATCTGAGAAAGGTACGTGCCGTCCTGATACAAACCACTTGTCCCACACTTACTTTAATGGACTGCAAAAAAAAGCACAGTCCTTTTTTTAGGTAAAAACTTTACCCACCACGACCACGATTATATCTCCATTTTGATAGTTTACCCATCCTTGGTGAAATTTTTCAACAAATCTAGGCTCCTCCAAAGCAGCTCTGATTCACTTAAGTGCGGCAAATCTTAACAAATAATGGCCATTTAGTGCATCTGCATAACCCTATGGTTGATTTTGCAGATTGCTTTCCATTCCCTCTTGACGCTATAATCGGATTCACCCGTTCGTGCGGGTCATTAGTATTAAACGGAAACTGACTGAAATAGCTGGAGAAAACTTAATTTTAACGAAAAATAAAACGTTCGTCTCTATGAACCGTTAACGTCTACAAAATAAACCGTTACTCGTTAGGGGGCAGCACGGTGTTGCAGTGATGCAACAGTTGCGGTTCTAGACTTTTCAACTGGAGGGCCAGTCGTTCTTTTGGGGGGGTGCATCTGACCATTATATTCTCCATGTATTACACTGGATTTGCAGCCATTTTACCAGTTTTGAAAACCGATAGGTTATTTACGCAATGCGTTACAGTAACATTTTAGTTATGTAACTCACTCTGATTTCTTGTTTGTACCGTCTTGCTTACACAAGCTTGATTATTTCATTTCTGGCGCATTTTACCAACTGAAGCGACTCAACCACCCGGCGCACCCGCGCTAAGAGAAAATCGGCTCACGTTTGTTTCGCCTGTTCCCAGCGCTCATTTTGGCTGACATATAGAAATGTAAATAATAATACATTTATTTAAAATACAAGTAGCATGCGTATTTAGGCGGGATACAGGATGGCCATACACGGGGGCTGGCATGCCCCCCAGAACCACCCCTGATTAGCAATGTTGTCTCACACCTCGGGTATCTGGGTTGAAGTCTCCACCAGGTTTTCATGTGTGTGGAGTTTGCATGTTCTGCAAGTGATTCTTGAGATTAGGGACAAAACAGGTTTTGATTTCCTAAAAAAAAAATCTTAATTATTTTAAAAACCAGTGTACACATATATGTTAAATGAGGGTTTGGCTATGTAACCATGTTTTGGAACAATCTCCC
>JAABNY020000025.1:20407620-20422062 GCA_015164015.2 Brevimyrus niger | reverse complement strand
GCTCATTAAATTAATTACTGAAATACTTACACAAAGTAAATATAACATTTAATTTAAAATTAATTTTAATCGTTTTTCAGCTATTGTAATGTAATGACACCTGCTTCCGGACAAGGGTTTTTACAGACACTGTTTACATATATCATTTAGAATGAAAAACATTTATAAAACAACATGACATAATATTTAGTTGTGCTTTCATTATCCTTTTTAGTCTTCTGGTTAAGTGTATATGTAATAAGTATTTTTTTTACCCATAAACTGTGTTTTATCTGGTGGACATGTTTTGTCCCTGATCTCAAGAATCACTGCTGCCTGTGTTGTTATAGGGCTTCTCCCCACATGCTGAGGTGAATTACAGTTAGCAAACTGCCCATAGATGTACGCATGTGTGAATAGTGTGAATGTGCCCTATGTTGGGCTGGTGCCCCATCCTGAGTTGTTTCCTGCCTTGTGCCTGTAGGCTCTGGATCCCCCACAACCCTTCATAGCATAAGCCAGGGGTAGCCAATCTTATCTGCAAAGGGCTGGTGCGCATGCAGGTTTTTGGGACAACCTGTAGGTCAGCTGTTCAAACCCAGGTGTAAGGACTCTTTCAGCCAATCAGTCCTCTAATTAGGGAGTTGCAGCAAAATCCCGCATAGACACCAGCCGCTTGAAGGTAAGATTGGCTACCCTTGGCATAAGCGGGCACAGAAAATATGTACTCCTTAAATAATATGAGTTCACTCTCACACAAGGATTAGGGTGCTTTTTGAGTCCTAAATGCACAGACTTTCAGTGTATAGCAGATGCCTTAGCAAATGGCTTGCAGTCTTTGGAATTTCATACGAGGTGGAGCGAGTAGGAGGTGCAGGGCAGCTACAAAGAGACTGAGCCAGGTAATGACCCACCCAGGAAGGGTTATAAGGACCAGCGATCACCCTCTGAATATCAAACACTAAGCATTCAAAAAGTTCCCATTCCAAACTAGCAGACCTGCACAACCAGTCTAACTCAATGTGAAATTCAATCCAGGCATAAGCCACTTTATGCTTCAGGTGATTGTGAACCAACATCAAATCTAGAGTAACAGCAGCTCAAGTCAGTCTACACCAGCTTCTGCAAGCCAGGACCATAACTGGCAGCCATTTCAGCAGAATACATGTAACATTGGGGAAGTGAGCTTATGCTTCAGATTTTCCAAAACAAAAGCCCAAATCCCCCCCCAAACAACAAATGAACACACACAAATGCAGGTCTAGTTTATTTTTAAAAAATTACAAAAATGTAAAAGTTTCCATAGGAACACAATGCTATGTGCAACCCCATCTCTTTCATATCCATTTCCCAATGCATCAGTTCATTTAAATGATCTTATACAGGAATACTAAAATTTAAATAAAATGACAAAATAAAGGAAAAGTCCCCGAAGGGAGAGGGAGGCTGGTGCCAATATGCAAGATGAGATCTGATTTAAATAGGTGTGTAGCAGCCATTTGCTGAAGGGCAAACCTCCCCAGGGGCACCCAGTGCAGGGGGGGGGGCAGTAACATTGGATCACATTTGGACATAAATCCTGCTTGATCCCTGTCCTACAGCATAGACAAGAAAACCCAAGAAACCCAAATGTGTCTGAGCACTAGGAGGGGGTCCCTGCCTCTCATACAGAGTGCCAGAACAAGGACACACCATTCCAAGGCAAGTAACTGGCCTTTGATTCACTAATTGGTTGCCCGACCCCCAGTTAGAGGACACGGGTGGAGCAAGACTTGGCCGGGATCTCCAGGCTGCTCTCACGGCCACAGGACGTAGCGTTGGTGGAGCACTGCTCTTCCAGGGCATCGGGCAGGCCCTGGGCACAGATCTGCTGCAGCCGTTGCCTGGAAGACGGGGAAGCCAGTAAGCAAGTGTCCCGCAGCTCGCAGGTTTGCCAGGGACAAAACCATTCAGGCCGGTCACACGGGGACTCACCAGGCAGCACGGGACATCACATAATGGATGTCCGGCTTCTGGAAGCCGTTGAAGGTGGAGGAGGCCGCGACAGTGTAGGCACCCATGTTGTCAAAGAGCAACCAATCACCAAGCTGCAGGTCCGGCAGCGCACACTGCTCCACGATACGGTCCAGGCCATCGCACGTCGGCCCCCAGAGGCTGCAGGAGAATAGGCGCTCATCCGGCTTTGGTTTCTGCAACAGGGAGACAGCCCCGTGAGTCTCAGCACAGACAGCAGAAGCACGTCTAGAACTAAAAGTTGGGGGGAGCCAGGGCAGCAGCAAACATTGGGCCGCTCACCTTATGCAGAATTGGCAGCACATGGGCGTGGTCGTAAAAGATGCAGTTAAAGGAACCATAAACGCCATCGTTCACATAGTACATCAAGGTACTGTCACTGGTCCCATCATCTTCATCTGCTGGAGGGAGGGGCAATAGCAGCATGAGGGAACATGCTGGTGGCAACAACACGTACAAGTCAAGAACTGCTTTAGACTAACCACTCACCATCTAAATCAGACTGTTCTTTCTTGACAACCTTTTTGGCAATGATGTTGACCGCCAGTGTGTATGCAGACGCCACATAATAGCGGCCAGGCTCAGCAATAACTCTAACGCCACGGTCCGAGGGGAAATACTTCTCCAATGCGAGGTTTATCACAGCTGTGATCTAGAGGGAGGGGGAAAGGGCCTTGTTAAAACATCGTGCCTCAAAACCAGGGTCAATTCAGCCTCAAAGCTACAGGCCAGACCTGCTTGGGGGAGTCACAGCTGAACTCACCTCCTCAAACTTGAGCTTAGCATCCTCCGAGCCAGGGAAACCCCCACCAATATCCAGGAGAGTCATGTTAAAGCCCAGTTCAGCCTGTAGAGATATACCATAATTATACACAAATTATTCCACGACAAGATTAGAACCTTCAGGGGTAACAATACACCAAGAGCAGATGCCTACCCCCATGTCAAAGACGCAGCGGGCGTCCGAGATGGCCTGGGTGTAGGTTTCGGGGTCAGTACAGCCGCTGCCCACATGGAAGCTGACCCCAATGATGTCCAACCCCAGCTCCTTGGCCCTCTCCAGCAGCTCCCGGCTGGTCTTCAGGCTGGCCCCGAATTTCACACTCAGCCGACACTTGGCCTTAGAGTCGTCAGTGGCGATGCGCAGCACCAGCCTGCAGGAGGGGGGGGGGGGGGGATATTGGTCACTAGAGATCACTGTATGATAGCTGAGAATGACAGGGCACACGGGCCATTGGAATGCCAAAGGGGAGACCCCCATGCCTGTCACTCACTTAGCATTGTGGTGGCATCGAGCAACCTTCATGAGCTCCACCTCGCTGTCAAATGTCATCATCTGCACTCCATGGCTGGCAGCATACTTGATCTGGGAGACTTGCTTGCAGGGGTTGGCATAGATGATCCTGCCAGCCTCCACACCCAGTGACTGCACCAGCTGAATCTCAGTCTACAGAGAAGCAGATGTCACCTTAAGTGAAGTTCTCACCTCATGCAAGCAGCCAAGGCTACAATAATGAGGTTACAAACCTAACACAGATGGCATAAGAGATTACCTAACAGTTATGAGATTCTAAATTAGTAGTGTTGAAAAGAAAAAAAAAAAAAAAGCCACAAGCAGATGGTAAATGAAGGAGTGACACACCTTGCTAGCACAGTCAAACCCGGCCCCCAGGGAGGCCAGAGTCATGACGATTGCACGGCTGTCATTGCACTTGACAGCATAGAAAGGCGTGACCCGGGGAAGGGCGCGGCACCAGCGAAGGTGCTTCTTCAGAACATCCCCAAGGTCAGCGACGTAAAAGGCGTCCTTATCGTCCTGGGAGAGAGAAGCCAATAGGCATCGTTACACCAGGCGTGTCGCAGTGGTACAGACCAAGGAACCAGCAGTGGCATAGGCGGCTTGCAGGCCACTGGCATCCGAGGCGGCACACTTACCGAGAGCAGCGACTCATTTATCTTCTGCTCCATAATGTCCCGGGCAGAGAAACCCTCCTCCAGGAAGGTGAAGTCAAAGTCAGCAGCAGCAAATCCATTAAGCACGTCCATTTTGTAACAGGAATTTCTCAAGACCTAAAGTAACTGCAGAAGGAGGGGGGGGAGGAGAGAGAAAGCAGACAAGTTTAATGCAAAAAGGGGCCATCATACAGCCATGAGAATAGGTCAGAGCACTTTAATCCACTACTATAATGTACAAAAAACCCAAGTGGAAGCACTGCGTATTAATGACTAGTTTAAAGGTTTGTTTTTATTTAACTGTCACATGTACTAAGGGGAGGTGGGGACAAAACAGCAGTGTAATATGGGAAAAGTTGTGTCATCCGGTGGTCCCGCAATGCTGTAAACACTGGACTGCGTTTATACCAAAATACCAACCTGGACACGAGATGGGATTTCTGCAGTAGTCAAGTGCAGGAACGCCAAGGGGGTTCACCCGTGAAGTTGAAGCCTTTCAGATAGGACTCAAAGCCGAAGCCAGCTGAGTAGCAAGTGTGCCCTTTTTTCAAGCGAGTGTTCTGTTAGAGAGGTGAAGATTGCTTAGTACACATAAAATTTGAGAAAAAAAAAATTGAGGTAACCAACGACCGGACAAGCAGTCGTAAATAACTTTTATTCATTTATGAAATCCTCACAGTAAATTCAATAAGGGTTAAGGGGGCATGCAATACGTTTCCGGTAACTCTTAATACGACGATTTTTACGGGAAGTACCACCTTTAAAGCAGCCGTCACATTACAGGAAGTTAAAATAGCTGCCCATCTGTATCGTATTACCGATGTTGATATCGTAAATCCAGCTCCCGGGACGCCGTACGCAGATTTAAACAAATCCGGCGAGTGAAATACTTCGACACCATCGCCAGTTCAGTCCTGAAATATGGCCTGTGGTATGAATGAAGGGCGGTCCTCCCCGCGCACGCCATACCGGCGAATTAAGACCCGCCTCCGCACGGCACCCACCATCCAATACGAGGGCAGAGCGTGAAGCAGCAAGAAGACTGACATGCCAAGAGGCCAATGCGCTTATACACGACAAATTCACCTATAGCGAATTAACCAATACTATACACGCAGCTCGAGAACAGCACTTTCGTTCATTTCGGAGCACGTTACGGGACGATACCCGGTTAAAAAAATCAGTAATATTGATTTTAACAAAATCTTACATTAATGTGTCAGTTCTGAAAGAGGTCTGGGTTATACTTGCGAAATACATTCTCCGGAAAGCAGCTAATGGGCCATCTTGAGTTGAAGCGGTCTTCATTAACTAGTCAGACTAACTATTGACTTATACGTTAACGAAATCAAATTCACTTTCAAGTCCTGGGTTTTCCTTTAACTGGGACAAAAAAAACGAATACCCGAGCAGTAATAGCCAACCAAATAAGGTGGCAACAGCAAACTTAGGTCGGTGTAGCCGCCCATTTGGCCCGGCTACGTTAACGTGGCTTCTTTGTTCAGTCGGCAAGACCTCCGACATCGAAGCAGAACGGAAAAGGCGCCTAGTTAGCAAGCCTCACGCGGGGCGACCTTACTTAACATCGCTGATACTTTAAACAGCAATCCATGGACCGCGTATTTCTCCTTTTATTCGACTACGAATGAAATAGGGCATAAAAACAGCCTTGGTGGAACTTACCTTAAAAAGCATTTACAACACTTATCCATTAGACTAGAAATCTGGAAATAAAAAAAATATACAGTTCTCCTGACCGGTTAAGTCTGTTAGCGCACCACACTAGTCGCTTCCCCACTCTGGATGAAAGTAAAGAACTGCCCAGCGCTAGCTGCCGTATTTATACAGTCGGCGTATCCAGGACAACACACCAGCTGAAACCGGCCCTTGGTTGCGCACTGGAACCGGTTTGGTCTTGCTGTCTGCACCACGCGATCTGTGAGCCAGAAGGGGAAGGGGGAGCGGGCAGGAAGCGCAAACGACGCAGCGGTTGCGTAGCGGAAACTATCGAAGAGACGGGCGCGGTGGTGCGTGTTAGGCGGCAACTAGTTTACGGAAGCGTCAGACTTACGAGGTAGTCTCTGACTTAGTAAAATTATATTTTCTCATGGTAGGACATTAGAAAAAAATACTGCGTGATCTAACTGTTGACTTCAGTGTCAGTCCATTAACTAACTAATGTAAATTTCACATGTCACCACCTTTAAGCACTTGAATTCTTTTGGCGATTTTTTTGTACCACCTGAAACAACTGAGAGAAAGAAGAAATTACTGGGTTATTATTACACAAAATTATTTTGTAGTTAAACAATGGGAGAAAGGTATATTATTTCTGTCTAGAGGTCACATCAGCCAACTACTAAAGAATTGAAGAGCTTTCTGTATTACCATAGAAACCAGGCCCAGAGCCTGCCCTTACCACCCAGGCCATTGGTATGTAGGACATCAGCGTCATCTGATACCATGCTCCTTTTACATTGATTTTTGACTCAATGGTCTCCTTTGAAATTCCCTGATGTAATAATTATGTGTTTACTTGGTCCTTTTCAAGACTGATTATACCATGGTTGTTTCGACCAAAGGCTAAACCGAAATGAACCCATTGATCTGAATGACACTGCCTATGTGTGTACGAAGAACGTATGAATATCGACATAGTAGCAGCTGAAATTTGGTTAAATCTATCGAAAACTGAAGATTTCATTTTGTTTGAATTTGAATCTTTTGAACTATTTGCTAATAAAAGCTGAGTGCTTTGTGTAACACACAGACAGTAATGATGTCTCAATTTACTCAACATGGTTGAGTAAAGTGGTTGGGAAGTAGCTGTTACAAGAAGAAGCCTCATAGGTGTAAAAGCTGGACATGTCATTTTTCCTCCGAAGGGAACGGCACAGGCTGTTTGGGTTTTGTGTGACAGATTTCTCCACCACAGCACTGTGAAGCTACACAGCACATTCTTACTCTTCTGTCTGTGTATGGTTTGGTTTCCTTTGGAGCAGTAGAGACTTATCAGAATGAAATCTGGCATCAGTTTTGTCATACAACAGTTGAGTAGCAAAATAAGGGCTGTGGAGGTAAGGACACTCACATGCGACAAGGCTGTCCGTGAGGGATGACCAAGGAGATCTGATAAAAAGTCACAATTTATCATAGCCACAGAAGTCAAGTGAGCAGCTCAAGACCAGCTTGTTCTATGGAGTAGATAACTGAGTCAGGATACCAAAAAAATATATATGAAAATCTCCATGTAGCAAGGGAGTAACTGGAGTAAAAGTGACTTAAGAGGTGTGAAGTAAGACAGGAGGGGCTGAGTGACACACACACACCAGGGAATGTGGAACATGCTGCTGGCAAACCAGCCAGCTCGTAACAACAAACAGGATGTGACAGATACATAAAATGTCCTGTTGGATCCTGCAAGAATTGTTTAAGGGCAAGCTATGTGGGGCCCAGCAGGAGCATCAAAGGCAGGGCACTTATTCAGCTCTGAGGAATTACAACAGGTTTGGCTTCAGGGCTGATTTACACCTTCTTATCATACCAAAGTCCTGCCAGCTAACCAGGAGGCCTACAGTACCAGGGAATCAGCTCATCTTATCATATATTTGTGGGTCAAGTTCCTTTCATAAGGCTGTCAGACCTTCAAACGGTAATTCTGGATTTCAATCACAATTAGAATTTAGTGATCCGTGGTCATTGTCAACACACCACAGCACACAACAACAAAATGTGACCTCTGCATTTGACATATATGTGACTTTCGTGACATAGCAGGGGGCAGCTAATTCGGTGCCCGGGGAGCAGTGCTTGGAGACGGTACCTTGCTCAAGGTACCTCAGTGGTGACTTGCTGGTGGGGGATTTGAACCTGCAATCTTTCAATTACATGTGCGCTTCCCTAACCATCAAGCCACCAATGCCCTTCAAGTCTGCGTCCTGAATTTACACGCTGTCCAGGTTCAAGTGTCAACATCACTGGCCTTGGAAGAAAAAAAAAAACACACACACAAGTTTACAAATTAAGGCAGGCAGATCCAGTCACCCCGATGAGGCCAAGTTCGCCTGCAGAGCAGTGCAGTAATCCCAGGGTGACAGCAGAGAATTAAGCCCAGAAGCATGCACTGACCCCGCCCCCCACAGGCCATGACACTCCATATGGACTAATCATGGCTAAGATCCAACTTGTGCTGTTTCTTTCGACAAACTCTTGTTTGTACTTGTAAAATTGCATACATACAACAACATAACAGCGGGGGTGTTTCATCATTTCTGGGCCCCCACACCCCCAGTGTAGTGACTGTGGCTGATGGAGGGGCCTCAAACTTTGGGGGCTCTACACAAATGCATGTTTTGGGGGGTGGGGGTGGGAGTGATCAATGTAGCCTTACATTCCTATAGTTACCCTGCAGCTATGCTGACAGATGTGTCCCCGCAGCCTATCAGAATGCAGACAGGGCAGCTGAGCCAGACTCTCACCACTGACTGGAAAGAGAGCCGGCTTTCCTGAGCTCATCCATCATCAAAACATCAAAACTGGAGTTCTTGGCGCCTTCAGCAAATGCCATCCATCAATCTTGTAACTGGTTAAACTGCTCAGCATTTTGGGGGAGGGGATATCCTACCTTATCCTATTTGGCATAAGGCTACGGTATACCCTGGACGTGATGCCAGTCAGCAAATACAAGCTCTTTATCTTTTTAGTAGGAAGGATCATATCCCCAAGAAACATCAGTCTTACCACTCCTTATTTCCAATAACTTCTATCTCCTATGCAAACTGGCTAAGCAGTCACTGGGTACTTATGGGTAAATATGTTTGTACAAAAACACAGGATAGAGGGCACTGGCCGCGCACACTCCACGAACATGTTGGCAAATGAAGGTACTTCTTCTCACTCCTTCACAGTCTCCGACCTTCTGCAGGCCCCTTCACAGTTCCCGATCTTTACAGTCCCCAACTTCTGCAGGCTCCTTCACAGTTCCCGATCTTTACAGTCCCCAACTTCTGCAGGCTCCTTCAGTTGCCCACCTTGCCACAGTCTGATGAACTGGCCCTACAGATCAAATGCTCGGTGCTCAGATGGCCTTTTCAGTACAACGTACCCCGGCTCATGTCACTGAGGGCAGCATGAGAGCATGAGCTCATCTCTGTGCAGTTCCAACCACGTCGCTCTCATTAACAGTATAAGCAGAGGACTGGGAGACAGGGTGCAGGCAGACCCATCAAAACAGCAACTTCCGCAGAGGAAAATCCAGATGTGCCCCGATCCCTCCTTCCAAGCCCTCACATGCACCCTAACAGCAGGAAGTTGGGTTTAGCTCACTGATCTGGATTTGAAGGGAGTGATGAGGGATTGCAAACCGTGGGGGAGTGCCCCAGCCACACTCAAGAATTCCCCCCTCCATAACCACCCTCTCCGGCATTAGCTCCAGTCTCTGTTATCGCTGCCCTGCTCCAGCTTGACCCTTTATCATAATTTATTTTGCCGATTGTTGGGTCTGAAGGGACAGAGAGGCCCGGCTTGAATGTGTCTGACCTTCCCGCATGGGCAAAGAGCACACAGCACACTGGTGAGGCGCAGTGGTGCAGTGCCATGTCCTTTGGGTGACGGTGGTGAAAATCATGCTGTGCTCTCCCTTCGCACTGTCTTGTGTTTGTCTGCACTTTAGGTACCTCACTGCTGTATGCAGAGCGGGGCACATTCACATTCCAAGTAAATCCCACTGGAATTCACCCCAGCACTGTACCAGACGCCTCCCAATATTTGTTAAGCAGACGCTATTATCCAAAACGTAGGGCCAGCCAGTACCTGGGCAATTGGGGGTTCAGGGCCTCACTCTGTGGCCCAATAGTGAAGTTGCTTTGCCAGCTCAAGGATTTGAACCAGCAACCTTCCGACTTCTGATCACAAGCGTTCTAACCGCCACCAAAATAATGACAGCTGGAGAGGCTGGGGATTGAATCCTGTAACTCATTTATGAACAGCACACCCACTGTTAGTGAGCTGTATCCTCTGACTTTATCAGTTTTATTCTGTTTTGATGTGCTTTGGAGTGACACTGGCTCACTCCCGGCACCTCCGCCCTCTCACGTGCCTCCATAGCCTACGTCACTGGCCACTTTTATCTGCACTCGAACGTCAAGGGCTTCCTCACCCCCGATGTCAGGATGTTCTGGATTCCAAGTGGGGTTTCTGTTTTCCTCCGTCTCCGTGGAGGACAGCGTGCCCTCAATCCTACCATCGATCTCACCCCCCAGAGCCAAATCTTTTGTTTGACAGTGCTCCTGCTGACGCAGTAATATCTGTCTGTCTGGAAGACTAAACACCAATCTGCTCATAAAAGTGGGGCTCTTTGACGTCCTTCTTCCAGGTAAAAGGCAGACTGGAGGGAGCAGCTTTCATGGGGGGGGGGGGCATCAATCCTGGTGCCTCAGCAGAGGGCCATTGTCTCTTTTTGGTACCTACATGTCCAGCTGATGCTGAGTAAGAGACATAAAGCCATTCACCACTGAGCCAATAAGCACAATCACCCCCTACCCCCGCCATCACACCTGCTGGACAACAGCCAAACTAGAACAGTAACAAATAAGAACTGCACAAACCTGCCCCCAATTCCAAAGAACACAGGGGTATATGTTCCTCTAAGACACACCGTGGACCATACAGGTCACAGAAGATCCAGAACAGACAGGTTGGTCCATTACATCATTTTTACAAGGATAACCTGCCATCCATCTTCAATGGTCACACACACAATGCTGACTAGACCATGCAGATTTTGGTTTTATTTAATTAAAACGTGCATCTCTGATGATTAAATGTAGCAGCAGTGCTTGCGAGCCGTGAGCAGAGAAGGCGGGTCCACCTTTGTTTGCGTTTAGTTCTTTTCCACGTGTGCCCTGCCCAACATTGTTGCACCAAACAAAGATGTAGAAACCGCAACAGTGTGACGGAGTGTGTTGACGACGCAACAGCCACTGAGCGGCCTCTGATTCACATTTCGCATCCTTGCCTGAGCTGACATAACAGCATGCTACCTTCACGTGTCTGCCAGGACACACACGCATGCCTGCTCAACACCTTCATACCGTCACTTGGGCAGTCTGGATCGAAGGGCGCTGTGCTTCTTCATAGCTATTTCCTCACCTTTTAGATACACTGCTGCACCGTCCTCCCTGTCTGCTGCTCTTAGGTCATCCTCACTCGAGGCCCACAGAGCAGATAAACCACAGAAGTCGTCCCTACAAAGCGACGTGCCGCTCTGGGCTCCAACCAGCTGTCCGCAGAGCTCAAATACACATATTTAATGCCGGGGAGGTGTTCGTGCGATGCAGCCAGCCAACTGGAGCGTGGGGACGCCGTGCCTGTGACTGGAAATTTCCCAGTTCAAACCCCAGATTTTACCAGTCGCCTTAAGCAGAGCCCTTCACCCATGCCTGCCTGGTCCTGTCTTCCCAAAATTATACACTGCTTTGGATAGACAAATAAATAAATAAAAACAAAAACCAGCCATGAGTCACGGTGCTGGGTGTTGGTGCAGTGTCGTCATCCTGGGACGACGTTAGACAGAACCTGCACCATCATCCGCACACACAAAGACACGCCGCATAAACACCGGACTTCGAGAACATATAGATCCCGCCTACAGAAACTCCTCAGGCTGCCAGCTAGCATTCCTCATAATTAGACGTGTACCCATTCATTATGACATTACTTACTTTCAAATTCAGGATTTTTCTGGATCCTGGGGCTTAGCAGAGTACTGAAACCATCTGGGCAGATAATCTGCCTGCAGGGAAGAGGTATGAAGCTCTGAGGAATGCTCTCTCTCTCGCACCCACTTGCCCGAGTCCCCTCCCCCCCCAGGTGCTGGGTTTCAGACACCCGATGGGGGGCTGTCGACACAGGGTTCGAGTGAGGACATGGGATCCAGTCAGAAGGGCCACGCGCATGTACACGTGCATCAACACATACACACACGGTAATTTTGTCCAATGCATCGTGTGATGTCCTCCAGTGAACAGGAAGCACAAAACTGGTGCTGCATTTATTGGGTGTTTTTATGAGCTGTTAACAGCACAACAGAAATGGCGCAGGGCTGTGATGACATCATTCCCTCCATAACTCCATACGGTGGGAACATCCTACAAAATGCACGCCTGGACCTCAATGTGAAAGCACTGCATTCTGGGATTTTTAGCATGTCTTTCACTCGCACTGCACTGCCTGTGCTTCTGGGTGCCGCATTGCATCGTGGGACCTCAGACCTTGTCACATGAGAGCTGATTGTTCAAAGAGTTGCAGAACCCTGAAGCGCACGACTTAAGCTGAAATGCAAAGCGACAAATTACGGGCCTGCATGAACACAGAGGGGAAGTCACCGTAATCTCTTTGGAGTGAGAATTCGATGCGCCACCATGTGCTGCTGACATTGTGGTCTGTGTGACTGAGAGAGGTTTTCATTTAATGTCCCTGACTTTAAATTACAACGAAGAGGCACACCCACAACAGTGTGTCCCCAGCATGATGTGACAGATCAGACTGGGGGGGTGCGAGGTCACTGACAAGCTCAGGGTCTGGGGATTCCCCAGGACACGCCTACTCTGTGTGCTTGCTGCTGCACCTCCTGTACACACCTTGCTGGAGTGCACTTAGCTGTGGCCAACACTGTGTGACCCAAGCGTGACCAGTACACCCCCCGCAGGGTCAGAGCGAGGAGAGCAAGGATGCAGCAGCTTCTATGTCTTTTAAACCCAGTCCTCCCCCCCACCACCAACCCCAATGGCAGATCTTCAGCATTATGGGCAACGAGCAGAATATTTACATATATATGCACACATACACATGCACATTTGTATTCATATCTTTGTGGGAAGTCTACACGCATTTCTGAGGGAAAAACTTCAACAATGGAAACCTTAACCATAAGAAACCAAAGATTTTTGGCTATTTTAGTTTTTTGATTGTAGTCACAGAGTTGTAAAAAGTTTTTCCCCTTGTGGGGACCAACAAAAATGGTCCAAATAACTGGTTTTTTAATCACGTTGCGGGGACCAAATGTCCCCACAATGTCATGGATACCTGAGCCACACACACAAGCTCCTCCCCACCGACCACAGCCCCCCCCAGTGGTGTGTGTGAGGTCACCATGGTAAAGCTGCTGTTTCCCTCTTCACAGTAGAAGCAGACCAGGACTCAATCTCCCACATAGAACTGCTGCAACACTGTGAAAACAGACATCAAATCCCCGAGCAGGTCGGACAGACTCAGCACACCCCCTATCCCATCTCCACCCCCCCATCTGACCAAATCTTTGAAGAATATCATTTTCTCTCAGCAGCACATTCAAGGCACAAAAGACAAAATTCAGGGCGTCATTTGGCCGCCGGCCGCAGGGTACATGAGCGGGGCATAGACAGTGGCCTTGGGAAGACTACTACATGTGGAGGAGTGGAGGACACCAAGGAGGATAAGGTCTGGACAGCAGGAGCTGAGCTTTTAAAGGAACAGTGTAGAATTAGTCAGCCATATGTGAATTTGGGGGGAGGTGTTCACAAGATTTCCAGGAACTGGGCCTTGCCTTACCCCCCCAGTCCCATGCAGCCCCACCTGCATCCACCCCCCAGTCTCACGAAGGCCCTCTGAGGAAGACCATGGAGATTTCACTAAAACTGAAGAATCTCTCTGTTCATCCCTTTTCTTCATCCCCCCCCCCCACCCCATTCTCACTAAAACCATCATAACCACTAAGATGCATATTCTTTTATGTGCCATGCTGCCTTCATCATCCATTTTGTGGAATTTCTGGATGAATTAAAGGCTCCAAACAGGCCGAAACCGACGCCCGTATTATTATGCTAATAGTGGGATTAGCACGCAAACTAACAAAATCGGCGTTCAGAATGTGCTGGCGCCGAGCGTACGTGTCATTTAAGCGACTGCTATGGGTGAGCGCAATTACTGCACCGGCCTGAGACGGGCGATACAGAGACCGCTGCAGACAGCTATCATGCCTGCTTTGTCTAAGCAAAGTCGAGCAGACGTCGCGGCGTGGGGGTGGGGGGGCAGTCTGGTCTGAAGTCACGCAGCTGCACTCACATGCAGCCATGCAGAATAACTGAGGTAATCACTGTTTCCATTAAGCTCATTTATGTATAAAAGTTACACATTATCATATTACCTTTAATTGACAAAGTGAGGGTGTCTTCATCTTTCACACACACAAACACAGCCAGTCCTGCACTCTGTACTGTTATCCGGGCTCTTGTAGGTGGTGCTTATCTTTCACGCTGATGCTCAGAATGGCCCAATCCATCAGAGAGGGGCCCCACCCCAAAATGCCTTATATGGAAAGATGATAGGTGGTGGGAGGATCCTTGCTGCCACTGACCTGGAGCATTCCCAGTGCGGCTCTCCCATGCGACACGAGTCCTATGGGTCAGTAGAAGCCACGCCCCCTCCCCCTCCCAGGGCCACGCCCCCTTCCCCCTCCCC
>JAABNY020000025.1:20386561-20404790 GCA_015164015.2 Brevimyrus niger | reverse complement strand
AGCCTAGAGACCGGGGGGGGGGGGATGTTTTTAGCAGCGTCTACACTGGAACAATGGTGATGATGGTCTACACTGGAACAATGCCGCCATGTCATGCTCTTCTAGCACAAAGCTTAATGTGCTTTTGGGAAACAATCTATTAATAAAAAGTCAATGAACTAAAAGGGACACCCAGATACCAGTGACAGAGGACCGGCCCGACTCCGCGACGTGGCTCCTACTCACCTTGCCCTTCTTCCTCCTGCCGGCCCGATCCTCCTCATCTCCTTCCTCCATCAGCTTCAGGGCCAGTTCTTGGTTCACCTTGGGCAGCTTCTGTTTCCAGAATGAGAGTGGGCGGGGGCTAGATCTAGGATCGAACTGTGGGGGAACTGAACCAGCACCCCTCTGGTGTCCCTAAACCGGTATGACCCCAAAAGCAGTGCCCTCACCTTGACCTGCACCCTGTGTGCTCTGGTCTCCTCGATCTTCTGTCGGATGCGGTCCTTGCGGTATTCTTCATAGGCAAACGGATTCGCCATGGCCTTCACCTGATGGGCCGCGGCACAGAGACAGGTCATGACTCAATACCGGGCACCAGGGAGGGCCCCCCCCCCGGAGGGACTGGGCACCAGGGAGGGCGGGTGGGCTTCCTACCTTGTGGTAGAGCCGGATGTCCATGAAGAAGCCATGCATGTAGGCTCTCAGCAGCGCCGAGCCAATCAGGTGAGACAGGCCTGGGGCAGCAGCACAGACGAGAGGGGAGGAGTCAGGCAGGGTGGGGGGCACAGTGGAGAGAGGAGAGGGCTGAGGTCACACCAGCCACCAGGCCTGGGAGAATGGACTCCACCAAACGAGCATACAGACCCCCAAATCCAGGATTAAGCCAAACTGGAAGCACCGACTGGCTGCTTCCTGGTTATAAAAGCCAGTTCCAATGGTACTGCGTGCCCCCCCCCCACCACCACACTATCTCCAGGCCCCACCACACTCACCAAGGTTCTCCAGGTCCTTGCGTGTGACAAACTTGTAGTCATCATACACTGTGGTCTCTGGATTCTCCTCGAGTTCCTCCGTCAGATTGTCAAGGAAGGAGCACCATCGAGGTGCAGGACCCAGGGCCTTGGGGGGCAGACAAAGCATGTATCAGAAAAAGGAAGGGGGGGGGGGGGGTGGCAACTACAGATGGTGCCAGCAGACCAACACAAATGTACCACAAGGTGTACGACCAGCACGTGCAGGGTTCATAGGTGTTGGAACCCACAACCAAGAGAGACTCACGGGGATGTAGAAGGTGTTCATCTTGGGGGCCTCATTCGCGGTGAAGAGCATTCCTAAGAAAAGAGACGGAGGGGAAGAGAGATCTCAGCCACGCAGTGGGATGGAGATCAAAGAGCAGAACCACAACAGAAGGCAACGCGCCACGGAAACGGCACTTGAGTTGGACCGCAGGGAGTGCGCTGGGCCACCGCCATAACCATTTAATCCCAAGTGCTCCTGGAAAAATCCACACGTATAATTTTTTTTCCCAGTCTGAAGGTCTCCTTTCATGCACGAACCACATGAATAATTGTCTAAATTCGCTAATCATACATTGCTTCTGAAAAGCCCGCAGAATAAGCAGCTTAAACTGTTTAACTGCAGATGTTTTGCAAAAAAAAAAAAAAAGACTTACTGAATTACTCAGGAGGGTCTTAAGTGACAGACCCAGAAATTTAGTGTAATTAAGAATGAAACTGAGATGCCTTCCAAAAGGCAGCCACCCATGCCAGTGACACAGGTCCGATTATGCATTACCACTGCCCCCTGTTGGTGCAGGCAGGAAACTGCACCACAAGGGTTTCACAGACACCCTATAAGCCCCTCTTCTGACCATCACAAACTGCCCCCAGAGCCCTAACAACAGGAGGACAAAGGCTGGACGCCCCCCCCAAGGAAAGTCCCCAAAAACATGTTCTCCTCTGCTCTCTATCCTTCCTCACCTGAGTTGGGGTACATACACACATCGTTGATGCCACTCTGCGGCTCAATGGAGGAGAGAACCTTCCCCTGGAATGAGAGACAAGGTTCATACACAAATCCACAGACAGACTAAGACAGGCGGGCAGGGGGACAGATAGACGGAGACATGGCGCACTCAGAAGAAGAAGACATGCTCACTGTGTCTTTGTTCCACATCTTGATGATCTTGGAGTCCGCAGACAGAATCAAATCCAGTTGGTTGTGGAAGTTGAGAGACTTAATAGGCAGGCCGTAGTAATGGTCCTTCACCAGCAGAGGGCGACTAGAGCGCAGATCATACAGCAGCACCTTATAGCAAATGAAAGACAAACCACTACTATGTTTGCACATGTCCTTTTCTGTTGTGGGTTTTTACAAAGTTATTAATTCATGGCAGCATATTCATCTAAAGCAGGGTCTGACTGAGTACCTGTCCGGTGCTGGTGCCCACTGCCATGGTGAGGCAGTCGTTGAACTTCAGAGCGCTGATGGCGGGTAATCCCTCCACCCTGGAAGAGGACCATTACAAATCTGTACAGCATCCACTTAAAGGGCCTCATCACCTCAGAAACTCCTGTACTACAGCCTCTGTATCATTTTAGCTGCAACTCAATGCATCCTAGGATCCACGCTGTGGTGTGAGAACGCAGCTAAATGCCCCCTGCTGGCCAGATTCACACTCACTCAGTTCCCTCCGTAATGCTGCTCAGGGCGCAGTCCAGCGTGCCCACTCGCTCCCGCATCCGAGGGTCCCAGCACTCCACCTTCCCCTGTATAAAGGGAGTCACGGGATCAGGTGGAAGGAAAGTCACATGACTATCGGACCCAATCAGAATCCAAAGGCAGGCACCGCCTACCTCCACGGTTCCTGTGGCCAGGAGGTGATGGACGGGGTTGATATCACACACATTGTTTCCCCTTCGGAGACAGAGAGATGGAATTGGAGGTAAGAGTACTCCGTTGCCCCGGGTTACAGTGTAACGCACACAAACACTGTTCTACTAGTGCTCTGTGTTTGTATACAGACACAAACAGTGGTGAAAATACTTACACGGCATTGGTCTGTAAAGAGCTCAGGAAGCGACCTTGCTCGAGATTCAGCCTGTACACTTCGGAGCTGAGCGAGATAAAGCAAGCAGCTACAATGTACACCATCATTTTGAGGTTTTAGAAATATATATATGGTCAACTGGAAACTTGTGTACTCAGAAGGGCAGAGGCAAACCCAGGACAAACCCCCCCATACCTGGCTCCTACAAAGAAGAGATCACAGGAGGAGGGGTGGTAGGAGAAGGCGCGGCCGAACTTGGGGATGCGGGTGTTGTAGTAGTGACCTTCCTGGGAGTGGAACTCGACATAGCGGTTGCAGCGCAGGAAGACCAGCTGGGTGCAGGAGAACAAAAAGCAATCAGAATCATCACGGGGGGGTGGGAGGCACCGCAGAGTGAGGGAGGGCCATCAATGCTCACCTTAGAGTAGTCATCGGACAGGATGTCAAAGGCCACCACTGAAAAGCAAGCAGACAGGGTTCCGTAAGACCAGCGACGTCACATTTACGGGCAAAACAGGACAGCCAAGGAAGCCCCTCTCCAACCAGGGGATGCGGATCGTTAATGAGGATTGGACTTGTTTGTCCAGAACACCCCACAGATGGACAATCGGCTTCAGATCTGGGCAGTCTGGAAGCCAAGTCAACACCTTGCAATCTTTTACATGTTCCTCGAACCATTCGTGAACAGTTTCTTCAGTGTGGCAGGGTGCATTATCCTGCTGAAAGAGGCCACTGCCATTGGGGAAATACCGTTGCCATGAAGGGGAGTACTTGGTCTGCCACAATGTTTAGGTAGGTGGTACGTGTCAAAGTGACATCCACATGAATGCCAGGACCCAAGGCTTCCCAGCAGATCATTGCCCAGAGCATCACACTGCCTCCTCCGGCTTGCCTTCTTCCCATAATGCATCCTGGTATAATCTCTGCCCCTGATAAATTAGGCACACACATATGATGTAACAGAAAACGTGACTCATCAGGAAAGGCCACTTTCTTCCATTGCTCCATGGTCCAGTTCTGAGGCTCATGTCCACTTTGGTGCTTTCGGTGGTGGACAGTGGTGGTGGACGGGCTTTCTGACCGGTCTGCAGCCCCATACTCAGTAGGCTGCGATGCACTATGTGTTCTGACACCGGTTGACCTTCCTTGGACCACATTTGGTAGGAACACCCCAGGAACATCCCACAAGACCTCCCATTTTGGAGATGCTCTGACCGTCGTCTAGCCATCACAGTTTGGTTCCTGTCAAAGTCGCTCAGATCCTTTCACTTGCCCATTTTATCCTGCTTCCAAGACATCAACCTCAAGAACTGTTCACTTTCGTAATATATAATGGCTCCCTTGACAGGCACCAGTGTAACGAGAATTAGTGTTATTCACTTTACCAGTCATTGGTTTTATGGTGTATTCAAATACAAAATCCTTTTTAAACAAACCAAACCCACTCCTCTATATGTGGGCTAAGAGAAAGAGAAGTCACTTCCCTGTCCCAGCTCTATCAATTACTGCAATCTTAAGAATTCATAATCATTTTCTGACTGTTTTGACTTCAGGCTGTATAGCACAGAGAAAAGCGAAGCAAGCCGGACACACTAACTGTTTACACATCATCAGCAAAAGAGCCTGATGTGGACTATAAATAAGCCAAAGTCAGACCACATCTTACGGTGACCCGAGTTCGGTTCTGTTTTGGAGGGTCCGAGTTCCGCAGGAGCATTGACATAAGGCTCATTCTGTGAGGGTGACACAGCGCGTCGGCTTACACTGGCTGAATCGAGCCAAGAGTGAAGACGCCCTTAATGTTATGGCTGATCAGTGTACATGATCCCATGCATAACCAATGTTCCACTACAGCCTGCACACCATATCCATCTATAGCTTACATATGTAAATGCTGTCTTCACTGACTCCTTGTATCGACACCTATCACTTTACTGTAAATTGCACGCTATTTATGGATAGCTATGATTGCCGTTTAATGTTTAATGTCGTGTATCTTTATATTTATGCCCCCTGTTTCACAGTCTGGACCTTAGCAACCAAACATGCCACGGTAACACTGTACAGAGTATGACCGCGGATATGAAAATAAAACTCCGATTGACTGGACTGAACATCAGACTCAGGACCAGTCAGATGAGCTCTAAGGCTGGCACTGGGAGTCACAGGCTCCCACACATGAGGCCCAGGGAGTCACAGAAGTGTCAGAGACTGAGAGGGAGCGGCACTTTCCCATGGTCACCAAACGGTGACCGGGGCACAGTCAGCGCTACGGGCCGGTCAGCATGTCACGCCAGAATGAGAGCTCGCTTAAAAATTCATACATTCCCAAAGCAGAGTCGCCGCCCTGCCGCCTCTCCTCCGAAGACACGCGTTCAGCTTCGCTGGAGCACGACAGGACACTCAACACTGGTGCTGACAGGGCGGGGAGCGGGTGCCTTGCAAGAGTCGCCTAAGGAGGGGGACTGGGGAGACGCCCAGGAGGAGTCGCCTTCAGTTCCTATTTATTTGCCCGTGACATCAAGGGAGTGATTTCCACTGTCTCTTCGCGTTTCATACGAAGACATGGAACTAGTTCCAGTTAATACCAGCGTTACTGCAGCAACCAGGGACTTTATCTGCAGAGCAGGTCCATAATCAGTGGGCACAGCATCAGTGTGGAGGCCCTGGGGGAGCGAGTCGGTCGGTCGTGGCCCAAGAGGGACCATCCTAACAGAGGAAGAGACACCGCAACGGGCCGTCGACAGAAAGGACAAGTGATCACACCTCGCCCTCCGCAGGCTTCTCAAGGGTCGCTACCGAAATCACCCCACCTGGGTGATTAATTTGCAGCAATACACCCAGGTTTCAAAGCTAACAGCACGGAGAAGAGGACTTTTCCTCAAAGGAGGAGTCACGTGACTGTTTTCCAAATTTTTTTATACGTGGCACTTTTGTCCACTCCATGGGCACACGCACGTAGGTGAAAGTGCCCTCTGTTATGATGCAGTGAAGGTGTGAATGGAACACAAAAAAACAGGAGACAAGGAAGGAAAACCGAGGAATCTTTTCCAGTATATAAAGGAGAGAAAGAGAAGAGGGTACAACATCCGCACTTACCGTCTGAGTCCAGGCACCTTTCAAACTTGAGTGACAGCTGGTAAGTGTCATAGCAGCGAACCCTTGGCTTGTATGTCCCTGTAACAGTGGGTATTTTCACTTTAATTATAATAAATACTAACAAATACCCTTCAAAGGCATGGAATGATGATCCTGTTACCAGCCCTCAGCATAAATGGGGCAAAAGAGCAAAGTCAACAACGCAACAAGGACCACACCTGCCGCTATGATGTACTGCCCATCCCGGGACACCTTTATTGACGTGCAGACCGTGGGCATCTCAAAATCCTGGATAAGCTCGATTCTGCGCTGGACATCTGTGGGTGAAACACGGAGGACAGACAGACAGTGATTAGAGCAAAGGTTCCTTGAAACTGGCTACTCTAAATGAATGTGCGCAAAAAAAAATAACGTACCGACATCTTTCTTTTGCAAGTCTCTCTTCTTTCGGTCAGAGAGCCACTGTTAATAAGAAAGCGACAATCAGACAGCGCGGTCCGTTAAAGCGGCTCAGGGGGCAAAGCCTCTAATCCCATGATCAGAAAGTCGCCGGTTCGAGCCCTGGCCTTTGCGGGTCAGTTACACGATCGCGAGCCCCTGAGCGAGACCCTTAATCGCCAGTTCCAGGGGCGCTGCACGTTGCTTGACCCTGTGCTGTAACCCCCCGGCCATGGAGAGCAAAACAGATTAAGTGAAGACAGGCGTTCCGATGTACTTGGACAAATGGAAAATAAAGGATTTACCCATCTACCAAAGTCTACTGGTATGCAGCGGAGTTGCTAGCAAACACGACTAGTTCTATGCAGTATTCATTAGCCCTGAGGAAGAAAACTTCCTTCAAAATCGCAGAAATAAGTTGATCTCTTAGAGAACATTGCTAATGTTGTCAGAATCAGTCACGACTGTTTTCCTAGGTTTTATGTTGAAGTTGAAACGTAAAACGATCCCAGGGTACGTGTCACGCAATTTGGATGTTTTATGACTTCAGCGGGGAGGCTTACTAAAGAGTAATAACTCATTAACGTGTTTTTTTCCCAATTAGCCGGCTAGGTTCCACCGTTACGCAGGGCACTCGTTGCCTTACCTCTGGAAGAGACTTTCCGTGACTTAAGTTATATATTTTTACATCGTTCACGCTGGTTATCTGCATTTTTCACCAATGTCGGCTGGCACACTAACTCATAACGCGAAACAGAAAAATACTACACTAGCAACAGCACGCTAGACCCAGCCACATGAGTAGAGTAACAGGAAGTGTGTGCACCTGAAATCAAGGCCCGTAGGACACAGTGTACGCACCAATTACCGTTCCGACTTTGAAACACTGTCTATGTATAATTGCAGTGTTATGTTCCGAGAGAATACTTTTAAGTTTTTTCTTGCATTTTGCTTCGTATAATTTAGTTTCAGCCACTGTGCAATGTTTGTTTGTGTGATGTAAGAATAATGATTAATGTAAGATTTATATTTATTAAAAAACAACAAATAATATGCAGAAACAATAACAACTATAACAAACAAATAAAAATGATAAAAGTTGTATTTTTAACTAAATTATAATCAGAAAATTGAAAAACGAAAACCAGCGTGCTGTGGGAAATACAGTGCTGTGACACTTTAAAAAAATCCTCATTTTGATTTGTTCCACACCCAAAGGCATGTAGGTCTGCCTGATATTGATTCTAAATTCATTTATAAACTAGATAGTCAAAACACGGGTCCATCTGTCCATCCATTTTCTATACCCGCTTGTCCTATTCAGGGTTGTGGGGCCACAAGCCCAATTGCAGGGAATAACCCAGGATGGGGCACCAACCCACTGCAGGGCGCGCTCACACAAACCAGTCAGAATTTGGCAACTCCAGTTAATCTCACCAAGTTTTTGGACTGTGGGTGGGGGGGAACTGAAGGTGCCTGGAGGAAACCCCACGATGACACGGGGAGAGCATGCAAACTGCGCGCAGAAAGGACTGGGGCGGAGACTGTCATGCTACTGCCAGTTCCATGTCGCAACAGTGGCCCAGTCTAGGTCATTACATCACTGTCAAATGTCATTTTATGATTTTATAAACAAGCTATGTGTGTTTGTGATATGCATGTTGATTCGTGATCAGCGACTGAATAGTCTTTTATATATCAGTCATCACAATGCAACAAAGTAGTGGTGCAATATGATTCTTGATGTATTGGAAAAATAGAGTAACATAACAAGAGGATGTGTATTGTAGGATGTGTACAGGGAAGATTACAGTTATGACTGTTTGTCAATCTGACCTTTTGATGCTCTTGGCAGATGAGTCACAGCCACTCATGGAGGACTCCTGAGTACAGTCAAGTACAGTATACTACAGAATTCTGCAGTATTATCGATGTAATGATACTGAACCTATCAACGCGGAGGAACCAGCGCACCAGGACGTAATGCGAGGCTGGGTGTCTTCACTGCAGGACGCTGACATCGGCCTTGCCCCCCCCATCACCAAGTCATATAGAGTTTCCACAATCATGGACGGTGCTTTTCACAGGTAGGACTCTGCATCCTAATCCGTTTCGGTCTTTACATATTTAATAATGCCAATTTTGTCCAGATGCTGGAATAGGCTGCTGTCACTTTAGAAGGTTAGGTTGTGGGTTGATGCTCACTATGGTGACAAACTACGCTGCTGGAAAGTTACTGGTGGAGCAGGCATAGCCTCCCATGGGAGTATAGTGTCCGGTTACTCTCATTACTTTATAATCGACCAATGAAATCATGCTGAGTTCCATGACGTCACTTTTTGTCAAACACATTGAGGAAAATGGATTATTTTGCTGAGCTTTTTGGTATTTTGTTAGATTTGCTTGTTAAAAGCAGATGAGGCAATACCTGTGAAATTAAGGCTATATTTACACTTAAGTGTTTTGTTAAACTTCATCTCTGCACTGTTAATTCAAAGCTAAGCACACCCTGTGAGCAGGAATCAGCTATGCAGGGAGGTGTGAGTGGTTTGCCACTTCCATTTCAATGCTGACTTATAAAGAGGCACTTCATTAACACTCAGAGACATGATGTGTCACCATTCTCACTAGTCCTTCAGGTCTTTGAAGAGAGAGCAGGAGTGCTGTGGGAGGGGGCCAGCATGGTGGAGTTGTGGTTGATCGCGGCCCCCCTGGACCAGGCCAGCCTGCAGGCCTTGAAGAAGCTGAGCAGCCCGATATCCAAAGCTGGCCTGGCCCACAGCTTCAAGTTCTCAGTTCCAGAGCTGAAGGTGCGTGCTGTTCTGGAGCCCACAGCCTGCATCACTGCAGAGGCAGCTCTGTACGTTTACGCATCAACATTTACTGCAAAGTGTCGGGCAAAAAACAGGTGCTCATCTGAAGGCCCCTAATGCGACGCTTGGCTGGATGACGTATAAATGTGTGTCAACACTAAGCGTGAAAATCTACCTTACAGTAAATCCTTGCTGCGGTGTCCTCAGGCACAGGGCTGATTGCTGAGGTATGTTCACGTGAGAATAACTCAGAGCTCACACCTGATTAGAGGGACAAAGGCTCATCAGGTTCATCTGCTCAAATTTCATGCTTGGAAGAATAGTCACATTTCCATTGTGCTATTGAGCAAGGGCACTTACTCCCTGAACTGCTTCAGAGCTAAGCGTGCGCTCGGACCCTCACTCCCTGAACTGCTCCAGAGCTGAGCCTGCACTTGGACCCTCACTCCCTGAACTGCTCCAGAGCTAAGCGTGCGCTCGGACCCTCACTCCCTGAACTGCTCCAGAGCTGAGCCTGCGTTCGGACCCTCACTCCCTGAACTGCTCCAGAGCTGAGCCTGCGATCAGACCCCAAGTTTCACTCCTACCTCTATGTGTGTTTTAAAAGTGGGCAAGAAGGCACTTGAGAAAAACAACACGTTCCGATTCACCTGTTCTCACACTTGTACAATTTGCAAATAAACACCCCCTAATGATCACCTGTGGGTCCAGCCGTAGGCCGATCTGGACTCGCTGATCTGACCCTGCTCAGTCTGTAGGTCGCAAGCCCTATTGCGTGGCCCAGAACAGATTTCACTCTCTCTGCTGTGTACGTAGCCTGTAACTTTCAGCGGAACGCAGCTGGGAACATGACCAGCATCGATGAGCCATACATAATTTAAGCAAACAGTGCGGCTGCACCCTTTTCCATGCTGCAGAGTAAGCGTCCATGCAGGATTCTCCCAGTGCAGCTCCCAGGCAGCAGTGTTGGGTGACGGTGGCTTCACTGTGGCGGTGGGTGTGTCACTGTCACCATTGTCACCGTCTCAGGCTATGCAGTCACATGATACACAGTTTCTCTACTAGCCGCAGTGAAATATCTTCTGTGCTGATGTTCTGGCAGGTGGGCAATCTGGATCTTCTTCTAACTGTGTCTGAAGAGCTCGCTCAGCTGGACAGCTTAGCAGAGAGGTAAGATATCTCCATCCCACTGTGCAGAAACATCCCCCCACCCCAGCCTGAGCTCTGTGCAGTGCGCACAGAATAATATGTAATGCGATGCATACCAGGAGTACCGCAGAGTGCTATGTGGACAGACAGTCCAGACAGCAGCACAGGGAGCTGGAGTTTCAGTTGGCAGCTGATACTGAGGAAGACTTTCCTCCATTGAGGATCGGGCCAATGGCTGGACAGTAGCCTGAGCTAAGCCTCCTCATCAGACAGCAGGAATGGAATGCGGAGCTGAAGTCTCGCTGTACAGGCGTAATGAGGAGGAGAGCCCCAACTGTTGGCATGTAAATGTAAACACTGATGACTCCAAAATGAGAGCTGCCAGGGTTCTGGTAGGACTAGATGATGTACAGCCACTCCCCTGGAGACCAGGTCACCTCCAACTTCTGCTCCAGGCTTTGCTGAAAGAGGGTTGGGCGGCTGATTAGCGGGACCAGCTAAGCTCTAACAGGCATGTGTGTAGGTGACCTCCCACACAGCCAACCCAGCATCGCATGCCTGACAAAACAACGAAAGCAGTCTGTGCTGGGACTTGAGGTTCACCTACTGTGATCTAACCCCCCTCACCAGGTTGATCCACAACATGTCTCTGTGGATACTGGAACTGATGGATCCTGACAGGGACAAAAATGCCACAGCCAATGGAGGTGAGTGGCTGTGAAGGACCAGGGGCTTTGGGGTCCTGACTGTAACCTTCTCCAGCCTGGAACTGCTATCAAAATATTTCAGACAGTCAGCATGATGGCTGGGGTAGGTCTTCCACACAGTTGGAGCTCTGTGGCCAAAGGCAGTGTCCCAATTCAGTTCTAGAAAATGCCTTAGTCAAACTATTTCAGTACCTGAACACCCTCCAGACTCTCTGACATTGCTACATCTCAAACCCGTGTATGTTCTTATGCATGCCGGATTTCCCAAAAATCAACAGCAGTAGAATTAATGACTTCTTTGTGAGACGTACCTGCATTCTTTTGCTGTTTACTACCATTTGATAAAATAGAGCAGTTTCTTTTTAAGGCTCTTACTCGAACAGGTACAAACAGTGTTCCTGATGGCCATACAGGAAGTTCTCGAGGATAGGACACCTTTGCATGTCCTCACAGCACGATGTCATGTACCGCGCCAGCCTGCAGTGTCCTCAGGCACTGTGAAATGGCTTTCATGGTTCTTCCCTGCTATCCCGTCTCCAGCACTTCCATCATGCTCTCCACTGACGTGTGTTTTTGAAGACAATTGCCGCACTAGTCCTACACCCTGGATCGGAGACAGTGTGGTAGGTGATTTTGGTACCCCAACTGGTGAACACTGAGCATTTATGTCATCTTTCTCTCCGTCAGAATTGAAGACGCGCAAAAAAAACACCCAGTCCCTCGGGAAGGAGTACTTAAAGGCCTTGTTGGGTACTTCTGCCTTGCATGCTTTTCAACAGGCTCTGTTTTGGTACAGTGTGTGTTTCTTAGACCTATGTGAGGCAGGAGCATCCAGGAAATAACCTGTAACCTTGCTGCGTGTGCCTGTCTTGTGTGAATTCCTGCTGTGCTGCATTGCTGCGTGTGCCTGTCTTGCATGAATTCCTGCTGTGCTGCATTGCTGCGTGTGCCTGTCTTGCGTGAATTCCTGCATTGCTGCATGTGCTTGTCTTGCATGAATTTCTGCAGTGCTCCATGTGCTTGTCTTGCATGAATTCCTGCAGTGCTGCCCTGTGGCACCACTGCATCCCCATTCTGATTGGCTGCGTGTTGCTGCCCACTTTTCCAGCTGACTTTGTTGGCTATGCGACTTGCTTCCAGTGGGACAGAGCCAAGTACCCCAATATGCTTCCCCTGAGCAGCCTTACAGAAATCTTCACCAAGGTGAGATGCTGTAGGAAAAATTTAGACTACATCTAACCGCTACGCTGTCAAATGAAAACGATTTTCATCCACCCAGGTGATTTCACATTTTCAAATGTATTTCTTTTAGGGCCGCTCAATTGTAGCAAAATCATAATTACAATTATTTTAACATGATTACTTATTGACTTAAATGCCATGCATTTATTGATCTTTCTAAAAAACTTGTATTTTTACCAGTGGATTTCCTTGAACTCTAAATAAAATTCAACTGAAAAACAAATAAAAAGGACCTTGGGAGAAGAGATGCAGGGGATTTATAGCCCTCGACAAAACGGGAGCAGCACGGGATAATGAAAAACGATTATCGTTTTATCTCAATTATTTTGTATTGATATAATCATTCAGGGATGGGTCACATGATGAGTATAGACCAATCACCATGCTTTTAGTGTCCCACAAATTTCCAGACGTATACAGTTGAGAGCATTTACAAAAGTCTTTTTTTGGGCTGGGTAGTGTGGATGAAAGGTGAAAATGGATTTTTTTTTAATGAAAATGTGGCAGTGTGGATGTAGTATCTCAGCACATACTGAGTTAGTTCTGGACCATTTCTGATCTCAGGGTCAGGTGCCAGTTCATGGAACACTGCAGTCATCCACAAAATTTGGCTAAAGATCGCTATACAGCTGACACTGCCCCAAGTGAACACATGTGTTTACTCGCGTGGGATATCTTCACTCACATTGTTCGTCTACTTTAGCAACTGCACCAGACGGAGGCCGATTTCAAGTCCCGCAGCACAACCTACGGCAACATGCAGGACAACTTGGAGAGGCTGGCAGGCAAGAAGGAGTGAGTGTCTTCTGGACACCACTGTCAGCTCCTTTCCTTGCCCTCCATCCTGCAGACCTATCCAGAATTGTCTGCTTATCTCTTGGTTGTTCACCGAAGTAACTGGTACAAATGCAGACTATGATCTTTTATCTTTGTCCCTCTGAGGACTATGAATTGTATGCAAATTTGGATTATAGGATCTCGTTACTGAAGGAAGTGTTGCGACTGACGGTATGTCCTCCCTTGCAGCGCGAGCCTGGTGACTTGTGCTCTCTTTGACGTCGTGACGGAGGAGGACTTTGTGCTGGACTCAGAGTATCTCACCACACTGCTGGTAGTGGTGCTCAAGTGAGCAAGACCACAAACACGCCTCCCATATGGCTTCTTGTATTAATCCCGGTCAAGCCATTAACCCATCTCGCCGAAAGGAGGTCCGGATGGTTCTGCTCAGTGTGACGGAACTCCTGAAAGATCGATACAAACACACACACTGGCACATTAGGTGGATACTGTTACAGAGACTGAGAGTACTTTGTGCGTGTCTTTCTCAAACAGGAGAGACTATGCGCAATGGGAGAAGACCTATGAATCCTTATCCGAGTTTGTGGTGCCTCGGACTAGTAGGTGTGTTCTCAACAGTGTGTGACACTTTTGCTTTCTAAGGTCCTCAAAGCTATGTAGTAATAGGAAAAGTCCAGAAACATAGTGTGATAAATACCTCCATCTAAGGGAGAGGGATGTACAGAGTGTGCAAACCTCCAGTCACTTGCAGATTGATGACAAAGTCATTAATGTAACATCAATGCATATGGTGATGCGAACTAGACGCAGATGGAAGGGGGCAAAGAATAACAGAGGACAAAATATCCAAACAAACGAGAACATCCACTAAGCAGATATGAGAGCTTGCAATTGACATCACCACTGAGTGTAGTCAGTGCAGACTTATGGGCTTTAGCACTGCACCGATGACAAGAGACTCACATACTGATAGATGAGATGTAGGACACCTGGAAGTTAACCTTATCAGGATTATAAACTTAGTGTGGGAAGGAGCTGTCTGGTCCGTGTCTGGGGTTGTACCATAAAACCCTTAAGGGGATGATATACAGGGCAACTTTTTGAGCAGTGTTGCTTTGACTCTTTCCCATTGATATTGCGCAACAAATTTCTGCTTGAAAATCTTTGAGCAGCAGTTGGCACATTTTGGCAATCATGCAGATCTAGATGAGTTGCCCTTACTCTCACCTGGTTAACAGTTGCCTGGCATCATTGCTCAAAAAGTTGCCCCATGTATCATCACCTGAAGGGTTTTATAAAGGAACCCCAGACATGGCCAAAAACTACATTGCTTTTTCCCAGCATTATGGTCAGAGGTTGCCAAGACAGTGTGTTTGTGCTGCAGGAGGGTGCTGGATGACCCAGAGGGAGGGATTTTCACTGTCACCTTGTTCAAAAGGGCCGTGAGCGACTTCAAGGCCCGAGCCGCAAAACACAGGCAAGTCCTTGGTGGCACGAGCAGACTGACCTCAAACACATAGGCAGCCCCAGAAATGGCTCTTTGGAAACAACGTTGTGCATAAGTGACGTGTTCGGACAGGGGTCCCCATTCCTGGGGGGCAGGTTTTCCAGTTTAGGCAGAACGGGAGCTCATAAGTGCATCTATATAGCAGAACCAGCATTTAGTAAACCCTTTCCCAAGCCAGTAGACAAAAGGAGAATGATGATCCCACACACAGCTTACCACCAGGGCTATGTTTCATTGTTGGACAAATGAATCAAGTTGCCTGTCCACCCTGTGAAACAGGTTCATGGTGCGAAACTTCTCCTTCGAGGAATCTCAAAAACAACGGAAGGAGATGATGAGAGTGAAAATCCAGAAGAAAGAGATTTCTGTGAGTCAGATGACACAAAAAAAAGTCACGTTCCATTGGCTTTTACCAGGAAGCAGAGTTCACCATTGTACTCTCCTTCTGGAACCTCCTCACAGGGTATCATAGTAGGCTGGTTGAAAGCACAAACCAGAGAGACCTTCATGGTCTGGATCCACCTAAAGGCACTGAGGCTTTTCGTGGAATCGGTGCTCAGGTGAGTCAGAACGCAGCCCCCATGGTTCAGCCGCGTTTTTCCACCACACCAGGCACCGAACTTTTGGTACTTCAAGGTGTTGGCTTTCCACTGCTGTAAAAACTTTTTTTTAAATCACTCGAAGAGGGGTTTGCAAGAAATTTTTGCGAAAACTTTTTTTTTATATAAATACACCAATAAATATAGCAATGTGATTTAATCACGCCGCTAGGACAGCACGCTATATGCCTGCTGTATTAGTATATTAAACAAAATATTTTTCAATTCATGTCATCCGGAGCTATTTGTTGGCTTTGATCTTATGACTAAATCACATTTTTTACTTCATTTTCTGTGCTGCGTTTCAGCGACAGGCTATTTGCATAACCAATCAACAAAGCATTTCAAGTCCCACCCTACTGCACCATTTTGTTACCGGTACTTGACCGGAAGTTAATAGAAACACAAAAGTAACGTGCTCGGTGCGGTGGAAAAGCGCCCAAATAGGACCTTCTATGGGCAACGTGGCCACAGGCTCTAGTGCTTGGTCAGGCTGGCTAACCCCTGCAATGATTTCTCAGGTTTGGTCTCCCCGTGAACTTCAAGGCTCTCCTACTGCAGCCCGAAAAGAACAAAAGTAAGAAGCTGAGGGAACTTCTCAGCTCCTTGTTCAGCCATCTGGATATGACTCCAGCAGCAGGGGACCCCAGTGTAAGTCCTCTGTCACACTCAACGTGCTCCTAGAAGGATGCTACTTCTCCATTAGCATACCACGCCTGACTGAAGCTAAACTAGGAGTTTTGAAAACCCACCCTTCTTGGTTCAACTTATTTAAGACAAGGACCAAGAATGTAAGTTTTAGCAGGTATGGGATTGCTTCTTCCTCACCGAGAACAAACAGTCACTTGTCCTAGTGCCTGGAAAGTCAAACCAACAAAGGCCTGGGACCAGTTACAGAAAATGAGCAGGAAGCAGGTCAGGGTTCTGTTGTCTCAACACCCAGTCAGAAGAGAAGCTACTTCCCAGTTTAGCTCTATAAACTGACACAAAGTAACTTATGCAAATTACACAATTTTAAGGTTGCTACTTAGTTGTTTCCTCACTGTAGCTGTTTACCGCCATTAATTATTAAAGATACATTTTAAAATAGCAAAGTGTAATACCAAAGGCATTTGCCATGACTGTAGTTACCTTAATTATTAATGGATAAATGATTATGAAACCTAACTTGGTTCTGTTGCCCCGCTGGCTAGGAGGGCATGGACATCCCCAGCATGAGCTCACAGGAGTATTACCCCTATATCTGCTTCAAAGTGAACATCAACCTGATGGAGAGCTAGGGGGACGAGGGGGGGTCACTCCACCTCCAAGACTCAACCCGCTCAACTCGACCTACGAATCAGGACAAGGCACGAGCGACCTCTAAACCCCAGAGAAGGAACGGGGGAAATGAAACCCCATGTGTCACACAACCCCCAACTCTCATAACAACCAGGCTAGATGTTACCACAAGACCAATGGAGGTTCTGGAGAAGCACAAGCACTCACATTTGGGGGGGTCTTTACGAGGCAGAAATGTAAAGCGCATCGAGACAATGTAATGTTGTGATAATGCGCTATATAAATAAAATTGCATTGCAATTGCATTACGTTTCAGGAATATCCCTGATGTTTACCGAGATTTTGGGCACCTCACATTTTGTCAGGAATAAAACAAAAAAAATATATATATATCAATGTTTTTAATTACCTGCTTTATTCTTCCTCTTCCTGAGGTTCTTTCAGACCCACTTCTACCCTGTGGTGGCTTCTCCTCCTCAGTCATACTGAGGCCAAATGCACAGGTGCCCATCCCTCGGACCCATGCAAAACAGGCGACCAACTTCAAGCTGAGTCAACACAACTCTAACCCACAGACACCAATAAGAAAACCCAACGACAAGTTCATTTTTATTATTTTTTTGTTTTTTTTTTCCCCCAGGGGAAAAAATGTTTACCCAACATTTAAAATAAAATTGCATTGTAAGAAAAATATACAAGGTCGCCTACTCATTTCCTCTTCTCTTAACAATCACGCATCGTAAGACATTCTCAAGTTGGGCATTAACTCAACACAAGTACAGCAGACCATCAGTAACAGCTGAGCACAGCCAATCATTCAGAATAATGTCCTCTGTACTGGATTGGCAGGCGTGGCTGGGGAGGGGCAGCAGCTGACCAATGGAATCGCCAGCTGACCACACCTTCTGGTACTCAAAATAGGGAGTCTGTCCTCTACTGCTCATAATCAGAAACCACTATGGGGGCTGGAGGAGCTCAGGCAAAACCTCGGCTCTCAGAGCAGCCACTACTCCCTACAGGCCACGTTTAGGGCAGTGGACCGCAAAGAAAAAGGGGGGGGGGGCTTTAATTTTTTACTTTTGTTTGCGAAGTATTTAAGAAAAACCAAAAAAAAAAGTCCTGGTTTCTTCTCGTCCACGGGAGAGGAGGAACAGGCCGCGCAGCCACAGTGCTGAACTCACAACTCGTCTTTCTCCAAGTCATCCAGCTCCACGTCGCTGAGGTCGATGTCATCCTCCGTGGGTAGCTGGGGGGCACAGGGAACCATCAGGGCACAGGGACGAAGGGGGGGGGGGAGGGGGGTAGCCATCAAGTGGCAACGCTGATGTGCAGTTAATATGTTCCGTCTTTTGCTTGCTCCCTTTAATGAGAAAGGACCCGCCAGAGGGTGATCGGAGCCGTGCGGGTCACTGTGCCCCGTCTCACTCACCTCACCATCCTTGCCATCCCAGGGCTGGACGGTGTGAATCTTGGGAAGTCCTCCACCTCCAACTGTGGCTGTAGAGCCCCGCCCCATCGACAGGTCCCTGTTTGGGGGAGGAGTGCTTATCAGGCACAGATCCAAA
>JAABNY020000025.1:20374478-20386461 GCA_015164015.2 Brevimyrus niger | reverse complement strand
CTTTGCAAGCCCCTCAACTCCACCTTTTGCTGTACCGCCCCGCCCCACCGACACGTACCTTTTGGGGGCAGGATTCCTTATCAAGCACCGATCCAAAACCCTCCTGCAGGTCCGAACCCCCCCCCCCCCCCAAGTTGTCAGGCCTACAGTCTGGAAAACACCCCATTGTCTTACAGAATGAGACCACAGAAGGGTGAGCAGGAACAGCAGGAGCTAGAAAGGTTTTGGGAAATTAGTAGAACCTGTAGAGGTTCTGCAACCAAGGCAGTTGGCGTCGCAGATGGAGCCACAGAGAACCGGGGTTCACTACCGCCACACAAACCATCGGCATCTCTAGGTAGTCTACGGTTCACCACAAAGAGGGTTCCCGCACCTGAGGAACTCGTGGATGCCCGTCTCGCTGAAGGAGCCCTTAAGCAGGGCAAACTTCATCTTGCGGGCGTTGATAGCTGCCATGGCGGGATACCCGAAGCCGCCGATGCCCAAAGCGGACTCCAGCTCCATCTGTGCTCCAGCCTCCGTCCACAGCCACCTGGAGGGGAGGAGAGGGGAGGAACACAGGAAAAGGGGGCATTTATCAGCCAGAACAGGCTCAAGTGGGGAGCCCTACAGAGATGGCCGCTGGTCTGCAGAAACTATACACCAGACCGTCTGATTCCTAAATCCGCAATGAAGGTTTTATATATAGGAGGTTAGAGGATTCTTGTATAGTCTTCTAAAAGCAAAGAACTCAAACACAGGCTAACAGATCACTCTGACCTTCACCCAACCCTCAGGTACTGACCCCCACATCTTCTTCTTATACTTCTCTGCCATCTTCATCATCACCTCCAAGTAGCCGTTCCTACCAGCAGCACCTGTAATGACCAAAAAGCGGCGGCATCTTTACGGCGGCGACCCAGAAAACGGTGGATCATCCACCACAACCCAGAGTTAACAGGGTGAAAGCCAGCCGATGACAAGCTTGCAGATTAAGTTCAACGGCAATTCCCATAATGCACTGTTCAGCAAGCCAGTCTTCGCGGCCCTCCGGACAGTCCACATATTTTGCTCCCTCCCAACACCTGTATCGGTGTCCTTAATTGGCTGGGAGCTGGGAAGGAGCAAAAACGTGGATCGTCTGGGGGTCCCAGAGGGCCGCGCTGAGAGGCAGAGCGGCATCGTACCAGTGTCCAGTATGTGGGGCAGCACAGCGATGATGCAGAGCTGATAGTCCTCACAGGTCTTCTTAAAGGTGTCCTCACTGAGGATCTGAGGGGCACATGTGGTAAAGTGAGTCCCTGGGCGGGGAGTGCGACTGGACCTCAGTAGACCCCCCAGCTCCCAAAACAGTTCTCCCACCTCCAGCAGCTCTGGTGAAGGTGCGTTATCCGAGTAGAGGTCCAGGGCCCGAGACACGATGTCGGACCGGGACCGACCGCCATTGTAGTCTTCTGGCTCTTCGCCCTTGCGGAAGATTTTGATAGTAGGGAAGCCGCGGATCTAGGAAAGGAAAGGAAGCCATGTTGGGGCGCATTCCTGAAACCATCCTCTTCCATGACACTGTCGCCAACGGAAGGTGGCCAAGGGGCAGTTTACAGCCACGCCATCTCAGCCAGAGGGCCAGTGTTACACTGGCAAAAAAACAGCACAGATCAGCAGTTTCCAATAACCTCTCACGCTGCCAGAAAAAAAAAAAAAAGCAAGCTCATCACCTTAGGGTCGGGGGTAAAAAAACCTGCATGTTAACAGGAAAGACTGGCCAATTTCCCAGGACAGGGTGAGCTGTGGCAAACGGCCCTGCATCCAGCCACCATCCAGGCCAGCACTGGTCAAGAGATGCCCAAGCCCACACTGACCCCGTAACGACTGGACAGCCCCTGGTGAACGGTGGCATCTACAGCTCCCAGGCGAACTTTGCCCTTGGTCTGCTCTTTGATGTCCGTGGCTGCAGCAGCCCACTCAGGCTCCAGACTGCGGGCAGAGTAACAGAGTGAGAAGCTGGCAGAGTGTACACGTGCACTTGGCGCTTTTGGGGGCGGAGCCTCACTTCTTGCAATGGCCACACCAGGGAGCAAAGAACTCCACCATCCACACCTCCTCGCTGCCCAACACCAGCTGGTCAAAGTTGTCGTCCGTCAATTCCATCACATCCTTCTTGCTCCCGCTGCCACTCCCGCCAGTCTGAGCATGCAAGACAGGGGTCAATGACTACCCACAATGCAACAGTGCTCAACACTCACAGCTACTGACTACGGCTCACATTGGCTATGAACAATTATCATATGCATATTCCACAAATGAGACGTCTTATAAATAGCACGCCACTTCGAATGAAACCAGCACAGGTCATCCAAGCTCGGCCTGCGGAGAGACGCACCTGCCGCCCGTGGTCTGAGCCTCCCGTCTTCCCAGCCATGCGGTCTTTGACCAGAGAACGTACGGCACTCAACGCTGCCTCCACGATGGCCTGGCTGGTGCGACCGCCTGAAAGAAGTGGTCCAGAGATCAAACCAGGAAAAGAGAAGCAATGTTGGCTCTCAAACCCATGCAGGTTAAGGGTCTTATTGAAGGACACCTCTGTGGAGGATGGACCCAGCCGCCTTCAGAGTAAATGCCACAGCCCTGCCCAAACATGCCAGCACAGGGCGCCCCATCCATGCCAGGGTGGTGGCCCATGCTACCTTGGTATTCCTCTGGCTTGTTTTTGTTGGCGCCGAAGATCTTGATGGTAGGGAACCCCCGGATGCCATACTGGCCGGCGAGACTCTTATGCTGGTCAGCATCCACCGCACCCACCTTCACCACACCCTGCGAGATGTTAAGCAGCATGAGAAGACAGTTATATGGTAATGACAGCGAGCAGCTCCAGTCATTTGGAAACCTAGGGCCAGAGGGGGCGGGGCTTACCTTCAAAGCAGTGGCAGCCTTTTTCCAATCAGGAGTCAGCCTCTGGCAGTGACCACACCTGAAAGAACATGTTCACCATTAGCCACTACAGCACATTCATGCCCCTATTATTACCAATGCAAGCCACTGGAAAAATGAACAGCTATTTCAACAGACCAGAACAATCAAATACACATCTGGATAAGAACAGGAAGCATTTCACACACCAGCCAGATCAAGTCAACAGACACTGTTTAAACAGCAAAGGAGGGAAGGTTCAAGGTCTTATTTACAGAGCCAAATAAGATGATCCTCTGGGGGCCACCCCCAGTGCCACACCACCTTACTTTATGCTTTGGGGAACTGCCTGGAGATTGGCTATGGTGGGAGGCCCGGGGGACACTCACCACGGGGCATAGAACTCCACAAGCCAGAGACTGTCGCTCTGCATGACTTCACGGTTGAAGTTAGATGCGTTTAGCTCCACCACATCGTCGCTGGGTGAGTAGAGGCCCTGCACAGCCAAGAGCAGTGAATACACCACCAGACCTAAAAAAAAAAAATTAAGTAGTGAAGCAAACCATTGTTTATCACTGATGGGCAGGGTCCTGGGAACGCCCGACACCATGGCTAACTGCAAGGATTCATTTCGGGGATTCTCGCTGCTAAACAACCCAACTGCTCCGAGGGCAAGCAACAGGCCTGCGCTGATACTCAAAGCTGAAAGATACTCTCCCAGGATACTTCAGGCATGGTCTTTCAGAAAGTCCCAAGCATGAATCCCAAGGGATACGACAAGTTCCGGAATTCTCGCGGTGCAGGGTGATGGCCGATCACCCAGTGAAGTGTTAAACATACTTCATTACCATCAACAAGTCTGCTTTCATTTGACATAGATTAAAAAATATATACATCACAGCCCATCCGAGATGCGAGTTTCTTTGCCAGCAGCAGCACACACCTGCGATGAGGCAGTTTTTTAATGTTTCATCGGTTTATCGCAGTCGTTCGTCAGCACATATACCGAGACCAAAAGCAAACGCGACGACCGGGATTCATTCATGACCAGTATTTACTGGGAAAATCGCATATGGAGAAGCCTGCTGCCCCTATGCCATCTTCTCACGGCATAGTGTTGCTTTCGGAGCTGTCAGGTATGCATGCAAGGCTATAACTTTAGTACGATCAACTATGTTAATGAAATTATAATTAAAAAACGGCACCGCAAAAACAGAAGGCCACGATGAGGGTAATGTTGATGGTGGGGTGATTAATAAAATAACCTACAATTTAATTTTTTTTACAAAAACTCAAATACCACACCTAGATTTCAAATTGTAATAAAAATAAAATGAAGACAGCTTCTTACCCACTAAAGACTCCATAACTGCTGCTGTTGTTCTACACCGCTTTTCTTCCCCTAGATCCGCACGCGCCGCAGGTCTCAGATCCTGTGCTCTCTCCGAAAGCGTTTTAAAAAAATAAAAGGTTGCACAAAAACCCTCGCCGTGGCCCGCTCTGATTGGTTGCCGTGTCCCGCTTTGATTGGCCGTGGGCTGTACGCGCTGCGGAGTATCCAATGGGCACTCGCCGTGCACGGCGTACGTCTCACGCCGGTCGAGTGGCGTGGAGCGCGGACAGTGGCAGGAGCGCTTGCAGTGTGCGGGTCGGTGAAGGCGTGACGGGAAACAGCCGAAAAAGCATCAGTTGTAGTTCTTCACTAAAGCACACCCATGCGATATATACACATCTGATATTTGGTAAATGCAAGAGTGTAGTGCAATGAAATTCCTGTGATTAATTCCTTATAGACTGTGGCTTTTTCAAATCTTTAATTTTTCTTCACGCTAGGTATTTGCTGCATTAGTGCATTTTATTTATTTAAGAGATGTTTTTATCCAAACCAACCGTGCTTGGAGAAGGCAGGCTCACAATACCTGGGGCAAGCGGGGCTTAAGGGCCCAGCACATTGAATGAACCCGGCATCCTTAGTGTTACACAGTGGCCTGCCTCACACAGCCCCGCTAGTAAGGACTTGATGCCAGTGTCTATAGCGAGCCAGTTAATAAAGAGAGGATGTAACATCAAAATATATCCTGACCCCGACGTGATTTAAACACGCAACCTTCTGATACTATTGCGCCAATCTCTATTTTCTTCAATCATTCTGTCATCATATGTCAATCATTTGCATATATTTCTGAGGTTTTTCTTTCCTATGCGCTTGTAGTCATCATAGAATAACTACAAGTCTTCCTCCATCATTGAATGCCTTCTTCAGACCGTGAACCTTTTATGGTCGAGTTTCTTCGCTGCCCCGTCCTATTACCGTACTAATTAACTTATTGTCACGGCTAGTTTACATAAACGAATTAAGTAATCAGTTATTGCTGCCAGCAAAATATCATCCTTGAATGACTCCGACAGTATTACTGCTTAATTTTCCCGTTAGATCATATGCTATCATATTCCTCTTAAATATAACCCTATGATATAACCCTTGTGATATTGGTCACTGCTGTTCGTTTCTATTGAAAATCCATTTGTAACTTAATGGTAACTGAGCATTGCTCTCGGTAGAGGGCGCTATTTGATCACTGTATTGATGGGTCTCTAATACAGCCTTTCTGTTTATAGATTAAGTCATCGGCGACTGAGGCTCCTGGACCGTCACATCACTGTCACTATATTAAACAATTTTTTCACATATTTAAGCGTGTTTTTAAGTTATTAATATATGAATGATTGTAGAACCCGACTAATTTATTATATTTCACAATTCTCTTCGCTGTATTAATTATATTGTCTGTAGAAGTTACGTCTTAGTGCTACGTAGACTCTTAGCATGTACTAAAAACTGAATAGTTTGCCGTTCCTTTTGTTGCAACTTAAACTGATTTGTCAAATATATGTGGCATACTTTTACTGCAGTGATGAAAGATGGGAATAATGTCGAACTGAGATTTCCCCCAGTCAGAGGAACAGGCGTTTCCGAGGCAGAAGTGATATGACATTGTACTGTTCTGCTTCTGTCACACGGAGAAGGCAGTGCTGTCATCCGTGACGCTGTAATACAGAGATCATTTGTTACGTCTCACGGGAAATCGCCCAGATTATTGTCTGCCACCCCCTTTTCTCTCCCTCCGCTGCCAATTGGTAACTTTTCATTTACGCTTGTCGGGATTTGTGATTGTGGCGAGACTCGCTTCGCTTCAGCGATATGGCTGAAGCTGATGCTTCCTCTGCAGGGGAAAAAACATTATGTGTGAGTGTCCGTGTGTCTGCATGAGTAGTGGGATTAAAAAAAGAGAATGAAAGTGAGAGAGAGAGGGAGACGGAGAGGGAGAGAGGAAGGAGGAGGGTGGGAAGGTGGAGAGACCTGTTACTGAACTGCAGCTCTCTCCCCGGGAAAGCAAAGAGCTTGTGCCAGGCGAGCGCAAGTATAGCGCCTTTCTTCAGTGACCGACAGAGCTACACTTGTGATGTTCCGGAATCCTGTGGACAACTACAATTTTTGCGCGCCTTCAAAAGTTATTTCCTCATAAGGAAAGAAATCCGGCTAGCATTTATATTGATATAAAGAATGACTGAAATTTCATCAATGTTTTGAAAAGGACGATATTCATACCGATCAAAACATGTGGGGAGTACCCAGGACTCGGTACGGGGACTGCAATGGATCGCAAGCCAGTGAGGACACCGAGATCGTTGTGAACATCGGCGGAGTCAGGCAGGTACTTTACGGGGACGTGTTAAACCGCTATCCCGAGACCCGGCTGGCAGAGTTGGTCAACTGTTCCTCTGGGAATGTCGATGCTATATCGTCTCTGTGCGATGACTACGACCCGGGTAAAGGGGAATTTTACTTTGACAGAGATCCGGACGCTTTTAAATGCATCATCGAGGTGTATTACTTCGGTGAAATCCATATGAAACGAGGTTTCTGCCCCATTTGCTTCACCAAGGAGATGGAATTCTGGAAAGTCGACCCCAGCTTCCTAGACGAATGCTGTAAGAGTAACCTCAACGAGAAAGAGGAAGAGTTGGCGGAAATAGCCGATAAAGTAAAACTTATCCTGGATGACCTGGAAGGAGACCCAGCCGCTGGTCGCTGGGAACGCTGCCAGAAGTTCCTATGGAAGCTAATGGAGAAGCCGGAGTCCTCGCTGCCTGCGCGGATCATTGCCATAGTGTCCTTCCTCTTCATCCTCATCTCCTCCGTGGTAATGTGCGTGTCCACCATCCCAGACGTGCAGGTGGTGGACGCCGAGGGGAATCACGTGGAGCACCCTACCCTGGATGCCATTGAGACGGCGTGCATCGGCTGGTTCACCGTAGAGTACATACTGCGCCTCATCTCTTCCCCTAACAAAGTGCACTTTGCCTTGTCCTTCATGAACATCGTGGACTTCATGGCTATCATGCCGTTCTACGTGGTGCTGACCCTCACCTACCTGGGCGCGGCGATGATGGAGCTCGCCAACGTGCAGCAGGCGGTACAGGCGCTGCGTATTATGCGCATCGCCCGCGTGTTCAAGCTGGCGCGCCACTCGTCTGGGCTGCAAACCCTAACCTACGCGCTGAAGAGGAGTTTCAAGGAGTTGGGTTTGCTGCTTATGTACATGGGTGTCGGTATCTTTGTTTTTTCGGCCTTAGGTTATACTATGGAACAGAGCCACCCGGAAACCCTGTTCAAGAGCATCCCACAGTCTTTTTGGTGGGCCATAATCACCATGACGACTGTAGGCTACGGAGACATCTACCCCAAGACCACTCTGGGCCGATGCAATGCCGCCATCAGTTTCCTTTGCGGGGTGATAGCCATCGCGTTGCCTATCCACCCCATCATCAACAACTTTGTCATTTACTACAACAAGCAGAAGGTGCTGGAGACCGCGGCCAAGCACGAGCTGGAGTTGATGGAGCTGCAGTCCGACGAGAGGACCGACAAAGTGCCCCGCAGGTGCCGAAGATCCACTGAGGCGGAGGGCATGTGGGAGAGCCCGGTGCCCGCCGCGGTCAGCGACACCTCGGTCCCGCTCCTGACAGACTGCAACAGGACGCGGCTCCAGAGCTGTAAATGAACCCCTGCGCCGCTGCCTGAACTGCTGTGCGATCAAAGGCGTTAAAGCCCATGCATCTTTCTGTCCATGTCGCGCCTTGAACTTGAAGACACTATTTAATGTATTTTGTAATAAGCCCAGTAGCGTGGAACGAAGTCAGTTGAGGAAGTTTTTTCTTTTGTTTTTAAAAATTACTTAAAACATCGCTATTCTCTGACATGTATCAACTGTTGGATGCGCATTAAATGATTGTTTAATAAACAACTTGCATGAAACGCCTTTAGTCAGCGTAAAATGTGTTCATCGAAATTGGGAAATCACCATCTTTATCAGTGCATTAATAGCGGCGCGTCATCATCAAGATTAGCTTAAATACATAACTTAAAAAATGCTTATTTATTTCTGACCATAAAATACCAATCAAATGTGAAGTCGTGTTACACCCTGAAAACCAATTCAACCTAATAAAATAATGTAGAATAAGCATCAAGAAGCTTAACAGTAATGAGACAGTAAGAGAGCTAAACGGAAAGGCACGCGGCTGATCCGTATGTTTTTGTTCTTCTTCCAATTCATTCCACTAATGTTCAACCAGAGCCTTTTAACACAGAAAGACCCTCCATGAATTTAAATGAGCCGATGCTTATCCAAAATTTCTTCTGCACAGAGAATGAGAACAACGAAACTAAATTAATTAGAACACACAACATATAGTGTAATGTGTTAAATTGATTAATCTTTTTCATATATAGGCTATGTTTGTGTGTGTGTGTGTGTGTGTGTGTGTGTGTGTGTGTGTGTGTGTGTGTGTGCTTTCCTGTTCAGGAAAATCCCTGGAGCACGACATTAAGCTGAAATATTAAACTCTCCATGCGATTACTGGAAGGATTTTCTGCGGTTTGGTAATTAAAAAGATTAGCAATATTTGAAACGTATCATTCCCTGCGACCCTCAGCAGGACAAGCGGTTGGACGCTTGTTCGAACATAATTTGTAAGCATCGTGGGTCTTGAATAGCCTACTTTATGACAGGGTTTTAAAATAAATGTAGGCAAGTACGGCAAATAACTCAGGTATAGAATTACCGGGTAATTGCCTGTCTTTATTATTTTTAATACAGTCGCGACAATTATACTGACGATATTAATGATAACCTGTACATTTCATTTTTTTCTAATGATGTGATAAATTTGCGATAGAGTATTTTTTTTAACATGTTTGTTTCTGAATTCGAATTTTATATGACCCTATGGAAATGTTCTTCTTTTTTAAGACTTGATCGCGTAGTACCAGAAACACACAAATGGACAAGGACGAGCGTAACCTGAGCACGAATGTATGTTTCTGCTGCAGCAACATACTGTCAGCGGTACAGCCAAGAATGTGTAGAAGACGCCGCAATGTGTTTTACCACTTTTTCGTTCCCCACAAGGGCAATTTTATAAAAATAAAAACCTGTCTTGTATTTTGTTTCTTTACTCATGATTAAGGTTAGGCGTTAAGGTTGTCATTGTTGGGATTTGAGTTTTTCCCATAGGAATGAATGGATGGTCCCTAAAAAGACTGTAAGTGTGTGAGTGGAAGAGACGGAGAGAGTGTCTGCAGCAAACTCCAGATATGACTAATAAAGTCAGTGATAAGGAAGCAGGTCAATAGTGACATAAAAACACCACTGACAGCCATATTGCAAAAGTATAACGACACAGTGATATTCCATTAAAAGGAGTGATGCTGGATTCACTAATTCTGATGTTCTTTTTGCTTTGTAACTGTGTATATTTTCTCAGCTGCTGGTGGGAAGATCCAAATCTATGTACAGTAAATATTGTAGTGAAGCATCAGGCCATTTCAAAGCTAATGGGAGATATTATGTTTGGCATGTTAGAGCATCGAGTCATGAACAATGTCCAGTTTGGCAGGAGAAACTGCGGGCTTGTGCAGGGACTCAGAATACCAAAGGATCGTAAAGGCGGGGAAGGGGGGGGGGGGGTAGAAATTAAATCACTTAAAAAAACATCCATGTGGGATGATGTGTCCGCAGAGTAACTGGGCCATGGTGGAGAGGGGGGCGCAGGCAGATGAAGCGGGAGGCTGTTGCCACGGTAATGCATTTTCACTTCAGTGCTGGTGAGAACATCGAGCTGCGCCGCTGACACGCTGAGCCGGTACCGCTGACACGCTGAGCCGGTACCGCTGACACGCTGAGCCGGTACCGCTGACACGCTGAGCCGGTACCGCTGACGCAGAGAGCAATTACTGATGACATACAGAGCAGATGCCACTGACACACGGCGCAGGTACCACTAACATGGGGAGCTGGTACCACTGACACAGACAGCAGGTACATCTGACACATGGACCCGGTACCGCAGACAGGCAGAGGCAGTACTGCCGACACACTGAGCCAGCACTGGTCCGAGCCCAGCGTAAGCGCCTGCAGTCAGAACCAGCTGACAGAGCTGTATTATTATTCATTTGTTTCCCCCACTGCAGGAACCCTTGTCCTGCCCCCCCCCCCCCCTCCACTAGTGCATGTCCTTTCCCTGAAGCTGGTGCTGTTCCCCAAAGGGGGCTCCAGGGCCTTCAGGTAAAGTCCTGCTGTGAACTTCCACAGGCTGGCAGGCATCTGCGCCGCAGACACAGTCCATGTTCGGTTACTTAAGTCAGCCTGCTACTTAAGCAGAGCATCTCCAGTAAATATATATACCATTATAAAGGTGTAGAATGTGTCACTTTGGGTAAATATAAGCTGCTCCGGCAGGGGACCCACTTCAGCCCCTGTGCTATGCTGTCAGTACGGGGATTCCCTGCACGGCTTGCGGTGAGTACGGCAGCGACCGTGACCGTTGTGTGCCTGGGTGATGCTGCCCTGGGGAGAGGAGCTCGTCCCCGTTGCCGCGTTGCCGAGACAACGAGCATGGGCACCGGCAGGCATGGGGGGCCCCTGCTCTGCCACATGGTGCCCTGCGTAACACGTGAGCCACGGGAGGAGAAGAAGTCGCCCATGAAAACTGCCCGCTGCTGAAAAAAACTCTCCGGGCTGAGAACCAGTTGAGCTGTAAACTCTTTCGCTGGCCGCTGTCCTCATTTTTACCTGGAAGAGGGTTTGACAGCCTCCGTTTGCCATTTAATAATTCATAATAGTTCCCTTCATGCAAATTGCTACCGTCAGGAGTGCAGCAGCCCTAGAGATGCGCCTCTCTGCAGCTCCACCTTGCACCGCATTACGTTTTGAGACAGAAAAATGAAAGCGATAGCAGATGTAGTTTCGATGCGTCATCCTGCTGCGAGATGCTGAGGGCTGAGCTTCACCATGGCTGCAGCAAAAGGGCCTAATAGGGGCTTATAGAGAATCTGCCCAAACGAAGGGATGGAAGCATGAATCATCACCTGCCATTTGTGTTCTCCGACCAGATGGAGTCAGACGGGGAGAAACACGAAGCCGCGCGAGTCTGCTGCAAGTTACCGAGCCGAATCTCCACCTGCAGGGACACACGCTGAATGCATCCAAGGAAGCGCCGGCTGTACCAGGACAGGAGGGTCACTGTGGGGCTCTCTACTCACGACGCTGGCCGACATTAATGGCGACATCGATATAACTCCTAGTCCGGCTGATCTATACCAACGCTGGGGTCGTGGGGAGCTTTTGGGGCGATCCTGTGATACCTGCTGGCCGGCGCGGACTCAACCTGGGCCATAACCTTCCACTGGGAAATATAGCTTGCTGAGTCTCTGGCCCCCCTCCAGTAGCATAGTACAGAATACATTATGGCATGCCCCCCCCCCCAGCTCTACCCAACACGATCAATTAATCAAACATGTCACATAGTTTGTAAATAAATGAAATAGTCGGTATGGAGCAAGTGATGCAGCTGGTGTAAGAGTCAGGGTCACACAGCCTCTGACCCTCAAGCGCTGGAGAGCAGTACAGGTGACCCCCCCCCCCCCCCCCCCCCCCCCCACCCCCCCCCCCCCTCCTTTTTAACCTGTAAACCCCAAACCCCCACCCCCCCGAAAAATCTCCCGCCTTCTTTCCCCCCCCCCCCCCCAGGC
>JAABNY020000025.1:20358875-20371087 GCA_015164015.2 Brevimyrus niger | reverse complement strand
GTTCTGCCCTCCACTCCCCGCAGAAATACCTGCAGCGGGCCCCAGGGCTGGCTGCTGCCCCCGCTCGCGTCTCAGCATTGGGGTTGGATGGGGTATTACAATGGCCCCCCCCCCCCCCCCCGTCATCTATGCCGCCGAAGATGGGAGCCGATATATTAATAACCCTTTCACCAGCGGCAGCCCCCTCAGCACAGAGACAGGTAGTAATTTTAGCCTGGCTCTCCATGCCCCCCCCCAGCTCATCTGCAGCTGGTGCTACCAATTATCATTCTTACTAACACACGTGTCGCCCGAGAGTCCGGAAAGGCAGACGGCCCCCCCCTCCAGCAGGGGATCTGTCTCTCCCACCGCAGTCACGCCTCAGCCTGCTTCCCAGTCAGCAACGTCCACATTGGGTCACTGACACGCGAGCGGGACTCCAACCCGACACCAGCGGCCGGTGTCTCTGCCTGGCGCCGCGCGGGGCGGCCCGGTGGCTTGTGCTCGGTGTTGATGAACTGATCACCAAGTCTTGTGCATTTTGGCGGACATCCAGTGCTGAAACAGCAGGGACAGCCGGAAAACAGGAAGTGAGAGTGTGGTAGGGTGAGCAGTAGGGGGGGGGGGGGGCAGAGCCATTGCTGTGTCATCTGCATGCTCAGGAAAATTAACACGTTTACCATCATATTAAAATTGGAGAAAATATCCACGTTCCAGGTGTCAAGGGGCATTCTTGGCCCAAATACACACGATTATGCTCCTTAAATGCCCCTCTGGGGCACTAAGACAAATTGCCCTATTTGTCCTGACCAGACAAAATGGTGGAAAAATGTATGAAGACACAGAGGAACTCACAGGGAGTGTTTGATGAGAAGTCAGCGGGGTCCCTGGGTTCAGACTGCGATTCCGGCAGGACTGCTGTTTGGTCTGCTTTACTTTTTCGTGAACAGTCCTCAGTTTCAAGGGCAGGAGACATCACAAACTTTCACGCTATGCCTTGTAATGCCCTTGAAGGAGTGAAGAAAACCATCACTGAGCTGGGAAGAGCCCCCCCCCCCCACTAAATACGTAGCATGAGTGGGTGATGGGGTGTTGCCAGCAGCTAACGCGATCTGTGACGTAAGCGACGGGGCCATGTTGTTTTGTCAGTGTCGATTAAATAATGAGCTCTCAGTCTCATACAGGTGATGACTAAAAGGCCTAACAGAATACACAGCAGCACCATCTCGGCCCCGTGAGCCAATAAATCCAGCTGGTTGGCTTAAGACCAGGCTGTTACCTAAACAGGCCGCAGGAGCCGTCTTGTCCATCATCGTGATTAATTAGTGATTAATTAGCTGCCGCGCCGGTTGGCCTTGCGTGCTTCGCTAACATGTGGCCTCTATGTAAATGCGGAGCCCCTGCAAACGTTTGTCAGGCTGGCTGTGGTACCGACTCTCCCTCCCCGTCAGTTCCGTGAAAAGAACCGAGACGCTGTTTTTCTTGCATGAACATGTGTGATGATGCAGCCTATGTGTCACATGACATTACAGCTCAGGGATTGGTAATACCCTTTTTGGAATATTTGTTCCCCAGGTAAGAAGCCCATCTAAGTGTTTTAATAAGCTGTCCTTCCAGACCAGGTGCTAACTGTCATTTCACCATAGTCAATAAACGTTTCGTTTGTTCAATGGATCTTACTGTGACCCCCCATCCTACCCAATTTCTGCTTCTGGCTTTTGTCATAAACTGAGAAAACCAGCCCCCCCTCACTCCGCACACTCTGCAAGTCCCTCAGTGAAGGGACTAATGAAAAGCTGTCAATGTGAGAGAGAGAGATCAAACTGAGGAGCCTACAGGCCACTTCCACCCAGCTGCTCTGAGATCCTCTGGGGCCATGTGGGGGGGGGGGGCTTTCCCATGATCCAGTCCACCCCCTCCCCCCACAGATACCGATCGTCATACCCGGCCGAATGCGTGATTAGCTGCCCCCATCTTCTCTCAACGGGGGGTGTTCAGCACTCGAGAGCCTTTAGTGTTTCTGTCATCTGCTCTATAGTGACAGCGTCGGACCTCCCCCTCACCCCCCAGCCCTTGGGAGAAGCGGGGGGAACTTTGATGAAATGTGCCCCAAGCAGGTCCCAAATTCTCAACTTCTCTTCACTAGATGTTGAGTGACCCACCTTCCCCAGAGATCTCGGTATGGTGGCTGTAGGAGATCTTACAGCCCTGTACTGTACTGTTGAGAAATGTCAGCTTTGAATGAAAAGGGTCAACAGAAAAACTCCATCATTCATCACCACGACTGTCCATCATCCTGTCTATCCATCCGATGTTCAGGCTCTCTGGCAAGCTGTCTGCTGAAGTCAATGTTCAGGCTCTCCAATGTTCAAGCCCACTAATGTTCAGGCTCTCCAATGTTTAAGCCCACTAATGTTCAGGCTCTCCGATGTTCAAGCTCACCAATGTTCAAGCCCACTAATGTTCAGGCTCCCTAATGGTCAAGCCCACTAATGTTCAGGCTCTCCAATGTTCAAGCCCACTAATGTTCAGGCTCTCTATTGTTCAAGGTTCTCTTTCAGGTCAACAAACTGAGTCTCTGTAACAGCAGCACATGATGGTTATGGACCAAAGGTAAGGTCTGAGAAGGACCCATACAGCCCTAGAGCAAAGTAAGATGTCCAGCTCTATAAACACTTAAGGCTTCAAGTAACAGTGTCCCCTCAGCAAATGACTAATGAAAGACATGGTAAGGACAGCTTTTGGGGGAGTGGTCAGCATGGAAGGGAGCTCCTCTTCAGCCTTTAACAGTCTGTCTGTAACAGCCTGTGGGGAGAAACCTGCCATGAATAGATCTGGGGGGAGCTGTCTAATGTTAACGAACGCATAGGATGGACCCAGTAGACGTTCCAAAGTAAGGTGGCCGGACAGCAAAGCCGAATCCTAGATTAGCATGACCTTCTGGTGACCAATCACAATGCAGCATGTCAGATGCATGCCAGCACTGCTCACTAGCTGGCATGAATCTCATTTTCCCTCATTTCTTCATGCATGGTGATGCACACAGACATGGCTGATGAATGGTAACCAAGGTGACAGCGAGGCGCCTCATATGTTCATGGGTTACAGGTCAGCCAGGGGTCATGCAGGGGGGTAATGAATGGTAATGACATGCAACAGAGCTTTGTCAAGGACAGTGTGTGTGTGTGCATGCATGTGTCTGTATGTTTATGTGTGTGCCCCACCACAATGTAGGGTAAAACCACTTTTCAGGTTCCCACAAAGATCTGTGAATGCAAGCAAAATAGTAAGAATTTCAATAGTCTCATGTTGTTTGGTTACTTTTGGTTAAGGTTAGGGCTGGGTAGGGCATAAGATTGTCATGTTGTGAATAGAAATAAATAGTCCCCACAAGGATGTAATTACAAACCTGTGTGTTTGCGTGCGTAGGTGAGCCTGGTGTGTCTATATAGGTGAGCCTGGCGGGCTACAGTCCTGATGGATTTCAGCACGGTAACAAAGGGCACAGCATAGTAAAGCTCAATCCCCACACTCTTGCCTTGCTGTGAGACCTCATACCCACAGCCTCCAGGGTCCATTTGGCCTTTGTTGTTCTGTCTGGCCTAAGCACAATACCTTCTGGGTAAGGAGCAATCCCAGTCTTAAGAGGATTACTCAATCAAGTGCAGCTGGGAGTTTTAAGATATGTGCAGCAATATAAAATAACCATAGTACTGAACGGCAGTGCTGAGTATTGACGGCAGAGCCACTGGAGAGCGCGATCCAGCGGCACGATGCAGCACTGGGCACCGACTGCGGAGCCACTGGAGAGCGCGATCCAGCAGCACGATGCAGCACTGGGCCCCGACTGCGGAGCCACTGGAGAGCGCGATCCAGCGGCATGAGGCAGCACTGGGCACCGACGGCGGAGCCACTGGAGAGCGCGATCCAGCAGCACGATGCAGCACTGGGCCCCGACTGTGGAGCCACTGGAGAGCGCGATCCAGCGGCACTGGACACCGACGGCGGAGCCACTGGAGAGCGCGATCCAGCGGCACGATGCAGCACTGACCACTAATGGCAGAGCCACAGAAAAGCACTGTCCAGTGGCGGCGAGCGCCCGTTTCCTCAGAAGACCTCGGAAATAGCAGTATGTGGGACTGCACTCCCTGCCGTCGTGGCAGGCTGGAATGTGACGTGTCCCTGGCTCCACTCGAGACGCCTGCTCTGCCACTCTGTGGCGCGTTTCCGAAACACAGGGCTCTGAGCCTCTTTCCTATGTCCCCCCTGTGAGTTTGTTTGACTAGTTTCTGCGTTCTGACTGACGCTGCGCTAACAGGGAAAACAAGAGAACATCCTGTAACAGCACTCAGAATCACGTCCCCCCTCACACAGCCGAGACGATTCTGGAACGCTCTAAAAATGTTATGAGAATTGTTTGATGGGTACATTCTGGAGCAAAAAGAGAGACTCCAGGCCAGCCCACATCTTTCTGCTTTCTGGCAGCAGTCAAAGGTACACAGAGAGTCATAGACACAGACACAAACACATACAGAGTTACAACACAGACCCACACATACAGACACACACAGATGCACAGACACATATGGAACTTAAAGGCATACATACACAGATGTGCTCATGCATGCACATAACTGCACATTTATGCACCCCCACAAACTCCTACGGTGCAGCTTTACTGGGACTGTATCCCTGGTGAGATCCATCACGCAATGCACCTGTTTGTGCCCAAGGGCTCATGGGAATTCAGTTCAGCTGAATGAGTATGATCAGAGCAGTGGTATCATTGAAGCAGTACAGGTGGGGGGGGGGTTCTCTGGGGACCCCCTGCTGCAAGGGATGGAAATTATGGGATGTGCTTACAAAAACACAGTGATGGCATATATCAGCGTGGGCAGAGCCTCACCTGAACCCAGGACAATCTGCATCACATTTGCACAGGAGCTCCACAGTGCCGTCCCGTTGGTGATGTGACCCCGTTATGGTTAATCAATTAGCACCAGGAAAATCACTGACACTAATAAACGCTAAAATCATTACCTTTAATTACTGAAGCAGAGTGTGTCTTTATCCAGAGCGATACCGACTACCGGCACACAGCAAAATGCACTGCATTGTGATGCAGTGGGATCACACAGAGCCACTGGAACACGCTATCCAGAAACATGTACACACACATCACCATGACCTTCATTACCAAGAGCACCGTCACCAAGACCCCATCATCACGAGCACCGTCACCACGGTGCCAAAACCGTGACCGTCATCACCATGAATGCCTAAACCTGGCCGCCATCACCATGACGCCTATCCCTATGACCACCAGCATGACATCCCTGGGTCCTGCATCCACTAAACCCATCAGTGCTGTTCAGTGGCGACATTCTGCAGCCCTATGGGGCGCACAGGCCGTAAAACCACAGAGGTGCAGAGTAATGCTTCACACCATCGATTTCTGCTGCACCTCCCCCTTACCGATCAGCTATCCACCCCCGGTGCTCCACCCACAGCGTCACCTTTGCCTCGTTCCCCCTTTATGTCCCCCTTGTAAACCTGCCGTTCAATAGTCTCTCCCTTTATCATTGTCTTCCAGTTACGGTGCTACAGATTTAGGGCAGACGGGGCGTGACCGCCACACCCTCCTCTCTTCCTCACTCCTCCATAAAAGTCGGTGATTCGGCTTCCTAATGGGTGTCGATGTGATCTCCTACACGTCGGCCCGCTAAGTTACCCCTGCCGCAGCCGGTGCAGTGTCACTGCGCCCAGTGAGCTCTGCATCGGAGCGCGGTCCCCGTTGGAGGAGGAGGATGAGATTGCGGGGGCCATTAGGACTCCGCGGCAGCTCATTGTTCCCGTGGAGCGGAAGCTGAATTCCAGAATGTTCAGACATTATTTGGGAATTTGCTGCCAAAATGAGAGTCTGACGGCAAACAAAACAAGGAAATCCTGAGTAACATCACGCACGGCTTGTTCCACCACGGATGCAGCAACTGGTTCTGGCCCCCAGCACTGAAGCAGAACCGCTTCTGACACTGTACCACTGCACATCAGTCATTTGCTCTCCAAGCCTCAGTGCAGTCAGATGGTCCGGTCCGATTGAGCCAAGATCAGTCTGCTGAGAGGCCACCACCATCCTTCTCAAGCACCTGAAACTCCTGGCCAAACCTTCCTTCCCACAGCAAACAAATTCAGAACCTGTCACCAGCTGTCCAGTGACGTCATCCTTTTGGCCTGGCTTGGATGGGAGGGGGGGCAGTCACGCAAGGTCAGGCTGGAAACGTCGCTGACATTCTGATGCTCTGACATTTGGGCTGTCAGTAGCTGAGAGATGGAATGGCTATTTGTTGGCTGTTTTTCTGTATTCCGGTGATGGTGGTGGGGGGGGGGGGCAGTGTGCCCAAATAGTCGCAGTAGGATTCTGGAGCAGACTGTAGTGTCCACCCCCCCCCACCCCTCCTTTGCCATGAGATTCATTTGACTCTGGCTCAGTCACCTTGTCATGCAGGATGGGGCCACACGGTGCCCCCAGCTACACCTGGACAAGGAGCTGGGAGGAGATCTGGCAGGGAGCGGCACCCACAGGTCACCGGCCGTAGCAAAGAAGGAACCAGGAACACGGCTATGGGGACTCCACACAGGAATGACCCCCTTCTCATTCGGAAATCCAACTCCCTTAAGAAGTTACTCCGCACGGGAGTCCCGCGGAATCACACTCCATGCAGAGGTGATGGAAGGAGAGGAGCACAGCCAGCAGGCGGAGGAGGGCCTATTGTCTGATTTCATGGCACCTGTTAGCGAGTCGTCTATAAATACAAGCGTAGCCCGCAGCACCGCAGACAGGGAGCAGCATTCCGCGGAAGACGGCGCATGCTGCAGCGCACGTCAAAACCTGCGAGCATGAGGAGTGTGACCGTCGGCATCACGCGCAGGTAAATGCCACCCGATTCCGCCTCGTTTCCTGACCGCTGTTGGAGCCGGCGTGGCATGGGGTCACAGCACAGGCACCAGAGAGCGTCGGGGAGCCCTGACAGATCAATCAGCGGCTCCGCAGCGGCGCCAGCTCTGCGCGGAGACATTAAATACGCGTTTAATTAGCAGACGGCAAACAAGGATATGAAAAGGCGTATAAATAGCTTCCTGGGACCTTGCAGAGCAGAGGCAGGGCAGCTGTGGGTGATTACAGGCTTACGGGAGAGGATGCCGCAGGTCCATCCCATGTCCGAGCATCTGCTCGGAGACGGGGAAGGCCGCACCAGGGCCACAGAAGCCCAGACACGGCCAGCGGGACAGGAACACGGGTTCGACATGGCCGCCCTCAGCACGGCTGCCCAAACGACAGCTGCTATCAGGAGCACAGCAGGCCAGAGTAGCAGCGATGAATCACAGACAGTCTGGAGATAAACGGGAAAGGAAAAAACAAGCCCTGAAATGGCTACAGAGCAGAAAGGGGCCACATTTCACGTGAAATGAGATAAAAGCTTTTGCTTTTGTTGCCATGCATGCATGCGCAGGCCGCTGCTCCTGGTTAGGACTCTGCTGCTTTCTGTTTGCTCCTATTTATATCGTTTCATGCTTTTATTGTGCCTGAAATAGCACAGAAAAGCTGGGAATGCAAATGCCAAAAGCAGCCAAAGACGGCAGCGCCTTTGTGTTACTCTCCCGCCGATAGCTGGTGTGGCTCAACAGCTGAGCACCAGAATGCCGGACGGCCTCCGGCGAGGGACTCGGTATCCGACAGTCAGATCGGCTGTTTAATAAACTTTCTGTTTCTGAAGCCCGTCTGTGACAGGTGACATCGGAGACACGTGTTACTGATACAGTGGCTGCAATCAGGAGTCAGTCACAGCCCCCGCGGCCTGCTGCAACAGCTCCCCCTACAGGAAGCAAACAGGACCGCAACGGGTCGAACAGCAGCTCCGACGGAGCAAATGTTATGTGATGGTATCCACACAGGTGAAATGCAAGATGGAACCACAATCCGTACTCATGCACTTGCGTAGGAATGCCAGTGATGCATTCTTAAAGGGGCTTCCCTGGGTATGATGGAAGATTTTTCAGCCCCCTCCCCCGGTCAGCGTTTTAGGATCCACTCTAAAATATTAAAGCGGTATTTATTGAGAAACTGGCTTTGAGCTCTGTGAGCTGCATTTCTTTAAGGCTCCACCCTGAACTAAATCATTATTTGAAGAAGCTGCTGCTAAAGAAACACTGAGTATGGGGGGGGGGGGGGTCGGGGGGGTCCCTGTTTGACACCCACTCTTATCCCAACTAAACTACTACTAAACTACTAAACTGTTGCTCCAGTTGAGTGACTTTATGTTTACACAGGCAGCAACCCCCCCCCGGCCCACCTGACTGTACGCCAGAGCCCCCTGGCTGGGACCCTGGTCCTTTTCAGTACCCAGGCTCATGCAAATCAAGCCTCTTAAGCTACGGAGCTTCCGGTGAGAGCCGGCCAGCACCGTAGTCGGTCCGTCTGCACGGCCGCAGGCACAGCTGAATAATAATATATGGAGCCGTTGCATAACTCAGCATACTGGTGTGCACTTGGGCTGCAATCTGCTCCTTTTGTCACATTAATCTAAGTAAGACGTGCAGGAGAACAAGAAGCATCACGTAACTATGCAATTCTACTAATGTGCGAGTTTGCAATTACAGCCAGTGAGAAACCATTACTGAAATGTCTTTTGTTGAGGTTGCCTGCGATGTGGAAAGAAACATCGATTTTAAAAACTATTTCAGTCGTGTCACACGCTTCGGAAACATCAAACGAAAAAAACAACACATTGGAACATCGGAATAAGCCGACGCAGAAGTCCTGATCGCGGGTACCAGCCAATCGACAAGGGATGTCAAGCTATTAAAAGCAGCCAATAGAAAAGTGCCTTTCATATTCATTGTAGTCGATCTGAGCTGACATTTACAGATATAAAGGTTGCTGTGTTGCTCTGGTGGGATTCTATAAAAATCACATCCATCCAAAGAAAATCTTGGCTGAAAGCATTCTGCTTCATCATCACCGTGTCAGATGCAGCTTATCAGCTCCGGCACAGAGTCTGAAGAGGGTTTCTGCACCTGCTCATGTGCCCAGCCTGGCAGCCAGTGGCGGGCATCTCCAGTGGCGGGCATCTCCAGTGGCGGGCATCTCCAGTGGCGGGCATCTCCAGAGCCAAGCACAAGCACTCACCCTTCCCCTTCAAGGCCTCATGGCCAATTTGCCACCATGACCCAACATCAGCCTTTACATCTTCCTGTATTCTGTTATCGATAAGGAAAAGCAAGATTGCCCCAGAGCCTGCTAGAAAAATGGAAGTTCTGACCAGAATCAAAGGCGTAACAACAGGCGCTGTGGGGTAAAATGTTTGTTTTAAATTTCCTTTAACAACCCATATCCCATATCAAAATGGATTCTCACTGTTTCCTCTACCCAGAATGCAGTGGGCAGTAAAGCACATACTTCCTTAACGCTGTTAGCAGGCAGTCATATTAATGCGATAATGCATGTGGCAGATGTGCATCTGTAGAGCCAGCACTCGCTGCTGCGGCCCTGACACCCGTGCTGTGCAGAGACGCCCCACGCAGATCTTGATCTCACAGGCTGCCGCTGCCCCCCCTCCGAATCAGCTGACACCCGAGTCACAGCGCGATGTGGAAGGGGGCAGGTGCAGGAAAGGTGGCCTCCTGCAAGGAAGTGGGAGCAGGTTTCGCAAATTTACACAAAATGCACCTCTCACAAAGTACACACCTTAAGCCACTTCACAAAACTAAAAAACAAATATTTTGGCATATTTCAGAGCCAAATCCAGTTTGGCTTCTTCAAAATGTCATTTTATTTATTTTCCAAGATGCTTTTATCCAAAGCAATGTCCATTTTGAATAAGTAAGGTCAGCCAGACCCCGGGGGAGTTGAGGGGGATTAAGGGCCTTGCTCAAGGGCCCGATGGTGACATCACTCTGCTGACCCTGGGATTTGATTCAGTGACCTGCTGATGCTACCCACTGAGCTACACGCCGCCCCACAAGTGGAGTGATCTGCAGCATAAGGTCAGGACAGGTTGAGGATCACACACTGGTACATGGCATTGCTGCACCCACCACTCAACGGAACATCTCAGGACCCCTGTTGGTGACCCCCCCCCCCTCCCAGGCTGACATGCAGTCCCATCCCACCCTCTAGAAATGGCCTTCTATCTGCCACAGCCAGGTGTTATGATGGCTGGCCCCATTGCCTGTTCCAGCTGCTCAAGTCCTCAGGATCACCCCCAGGGATTGTTTTCTCCCCCAGTCCCCTCCAAGTTGCCTGCACCCTTCCTGGGGGCGGAGAGCAGAAAATAGACCTGTCTGCTTTCTCAGAGCTGTGTAAAGCTTTTACAGTGGCTGGGGTGAGAATCCCCCAGTTTTCCCTATAAGTTGGAGGGCCGGATGCAGTTTAACTTCTTACCCAGGATGGAGCATCATAGCCAGGACGGAGATTGTCAGGTCAGGCTCTAACTCATCTTTGCAATATAATCTGATCTCTTTCAAGTCACTGAGCTAAATTTCCCTATTTATTTGCATAGTTTGGTCACCATGTTGATTCCTCTTCAGGTGTTTGTCATATTGCACTGACATGGCCTCCTTCCACGAGACCTTCCTTTCTCAGTAGTATCAAAGGGCTAATCTGCCCTCCATCTCCATTAGTGAAGGTCCTTCTGTGTCTCTGATCTCATTAAGTCTACTGTGCTTGTTGATGCCTTCTTAGGATTCTTTGCATCTTAGCCTAATCTTTGTTCTCTTGTTTATTATTTGCTCAGCGACGTGCTTTACGATTCCCGCTTCAGGTTGGAACTTCTCGTTAATCATACAATCTTCAAAGGCTCTATGCTACTTCTGTAATCTGAGACTTCTTCCTGGTAGCTTTGTACAATTCATAATTTAGTACTTCTGCAGATCATTGTCTCTTCGATAGCTTGTAAGAATGCAGTGAATGTGCTGATTAAGCCCGCGGCCTTGCAATCGGGCCGTGTCTTTTAACGGGGTCTGTGGGTACCTGCTTTTGCTGTCATTCACTTGTTTAGAGTCACACCCAAGGCCGCATTGCCACCCCCCCAAGTCGTCTACCCTGCCCCCTTTCCTGGACACTAATAAATAATACCGTCTTTTATGGCTGCAGTAAAACACCAGGGCCTCCATGGTCGAATGCCAATCAGCCCGAGCCACCGTGATAAATCAGACCCCGGCTCCCGTGCAGGTGTCGCGTGGCTGCATTTCCGTGAATTGCGGGCATCCGAAGCCGGACTTCCGGTTCGGCCCTCGGACTCATGGAGGGACGCATCATAGGAACACTCGCTTGACATGCTGGCCTTGTTCACCGTTTGCTGTAATCTGTCACAAAAGTCAGTCGCAGCTTCTGAATCCATTTAAATCCTCTTGGAAAAAACAAAACTGAAATCCCGGCTCTTCAAGCAGCATGGTGTCTCCAGCATGTTATCACGCTCGGCTCGTTCTCGTATTTGCTTTCAGATGTCGGCACATCACTGCTGCGGCTTCCTGGCCCCGCCTCCTCACTATGCTTCCCCCACTATGTGCAACAGAAGCCTGCATTTGATTTCCTGCACTTATTTGTACACAATGTGTGCATTTCCACGTGTTAAAATGAAGAGACACGCCTATTTATAGATTGCAGCCTAAAAACAAGGCGCAACAGTTCTAGATGGAACTGGCTCTGATGCGCGGTGCCATCAAGCTGGGCAGCTCACTGTTGGTGTCCCAGATGCCAGACCTTAGTGGACAGAAAAACTGCATGCTGGTGAGCTCTGCTGGGAGAGTTATAGCTAAGCATGAATGTCTACAAAGCCAATGGGACAACACTAACACTGGCATGCTATGTGCTGAGCGCTAAAGATTACAAGCTAAGCTTAAGGACTAGAAGCTAAGAAGTACAGCTTATGGGCCTATATGCCAAGTGCTAATTCTTACTAAGCATTTACTAAGTAAATCGCTTTCATATTAGCCTACATTAACGCTAATGTTAATGTTAACATAAGGTGTGAGGAATAAATCTGAAGCAAATATTTACATTTGTTTGAGAAAATGAAAAATATTGCTAGAACCAAAAAGCATTTAAACAATAAATATCTTATTTCACCTCCCAAGAGAATATTTAAATAAACCAGGTTGTAAGAGCCAAAAGGTTTTAGCCCAATTAACTTTAAAATGACAGTCATAGCTTTAGCGCGATTAACTTTGTGATG
>JAABNY020000025.1:20328149-20346665 GCA_015164015.2 Brevimyrus niger | reverse complement strand
TCTTACGCTCAGGCGCTCCCTCGCTCTCCGGAGCAGTAATCGTTTTCTATGTTTGGTGGATTAAGTCCCTTCAGAAATGGAAGTGCAAGCCCTCAAACATAGCATAATCCACAAGTGGAACATCAGTCACCCTGCGTCTGACCCCAGGCTAAACATTGTGGGGGGGGGGGGGGGGGCCGGACGGTTACTAATATTCCCAAGAGTAGGGCTTTGGGGGTAGGGAAGACACATGGGTTATAAGGGAATTGTCCATATATCCATTTCCTGTACCTGTTGGTCGTATTTAGAGTTGTGGGGGATCCAGAGCTGATGTGCACAAGGCAGGGAAGAACCCAGGATGGGATGCCAACCCACTGCAAGGCAGAGTCACCATCCACACACACATACATCTAAGGGCAGTTAGTGAATGCTGGTCCTGGAGGTGTGAGGAGGCAGTGCTAAGCCCCCCCCCACCACCACCACCACCACCCCCCCACAGAGGAAAGGAAACATATTCGCCGCATTGAGACATGCTCCTGCGGATGCGGATTTAATTTCTCGCTGGCTTTGAATGTAATTTGAATCTGGATGCAAAGCATCACCTTCACTACCATCCTATTGGCCAGTCCAGCGAAATTTGAATGCATTTCGGACAACGAGGCCAAAACAGTCATGTTGTGAAAACATTGGCTGAGGTGGGAAGAGTGACCCCAACACCACGCTTTAAGCGGCTTCTCAGTGCGGCCCCGCGTGGGAGCAGGTGACACCTGTTTGTGGTGACAACTGTGGCCAGGTGTGAAGCAGTAGCTCCATCTGCCCACAAGGGGGCCTCAGCTATTGGCAGTGAAACTATGACATCAATCAATCACCAACACGGTCCATTCAGCTATGGCTAAAGGACAGGAACCCTCAAAAATCATGGACAACTCTGTCACCTAAACGTGACCTTACAGGGCCTCAGCATTCCTGTAAAAATGCCTTTGGAGGTACAAGTGTAATCGTATGCCGATTCCAGGATGAATCTCTCTCTTACTGGCACTAATGTCGATTTAGACTTTTCCTGGCAGTTCAGTGTGGCTCCTTCATGCCAACCAATATTTTAAGATGTGATGCACACTAAACAAGTTATGGAAATGCCACCTACATTCTCAGAAAAAAAAAGTGTAAACAGCAGGCTGCAACACTTGGCGTGCACCTGATAGATGGACGGCTTTGCAAATTCGCAGCTTTTCCAATTCCCCATCTTCACTCAGTCGTGATCCTGAAACAGAGCTGAGCTGAACTGGGGTCTGGGGTCTGGTCCTGGGAACATGACAGGTCGCTTCCCAGTAGAGTAACGCAACTCGTCCTCCGGATGCAGCTCCACCAAAAGCTGAGGTGCGAGTTTGGTTACCTTTTGTCACAGGACTATGTGTTTATATACTGTACGGCGGTTATTATTAAGTAACCTCAGATTTTTAAAGAATGTATGGCTGGAAGAACTGTATATTTTCATAGGGAAGAGAGAAAATATTGTGAGCACTATTGTGTCCCTCCGTGTACAGCGACCTCAAAACTAAATGGCAGTTTAAGTTCCTAAAAAAGCAGCATCATGTGTACAAAGAAAAATCTCTCAGACTAACTTGAAATTCAGAAATTTCAGTACAATTCTGGTATTTATAAATCTTGGTTAGAAAATTCGCTGAGAGCGTGGGGTTTTACATTTCACTAGAACATTTATATTCTTATAGGACACAAAACTTAGCAAGCTGTGCGATTTTAATCAAGGCCTCTTTTTAAGGATTATCTAGTAAATGTTTAACATTAGTTTAAAGTTTATCGCTGCTACTTTTGCATCGACTCTACATGGGCTCTTCAAGCCAAACATAATTATTTTCATCTTCGCTGTTTAAATCACTCATGTATAGACCTGTTTGTGCTATTATTTTCTTTATAATTACTGGAATATTTATTGCATAAAAACTTATTTTCCAGTGTCATGCAGCCTAATTACCCAACACTAACTTTACAACATATGTAACACACACTGCATCATTCAACATGGGGTAGTAAAGTGATATGTGGCAGAGTGAAGTACGATGTGGAGCAGTGGTTAGAATAGCAACTGGATCACTGTGGAGACAGTGAGTATCCATCATTTCATGTCACAATCTCATACAACACAAGTGAGACCGGAAACGAAGGAGCCGACCAAGATGGTTTTCTCGCACTGCTCCCTGGTGGACATGACCTTTAATCCTCCAGAGAGACGTAAAATACTCATGCAAGTACAGTTAACTGCTTGCGTTCTGTAGCGTCGCCTCACCTAAAGTATATCGTGGCCCTTATGGTCCTTCCATATTGCTGCTATATAACCTACATACAAAGTGTAGTATCCATACTGATATGCACAGAGTGCAGTGTCTGTACCTGTATGCGCACGGTGTAGTGTCCGCACAGATATATATACAAACCATGTGAAGAGTGCTCCCTCGACCGCCAGCCAGACGCAGGTTCAGAAGCAGCCGCACCAGGACTGTGTGACTGCGTGGGCGCTCACAGGCACTTTCTGCGTTACCATGGAGCCCTGCAGCTTCCGTTGTCTCACATCAAAGCCATGGGCCACGCCCCCTCGCCTCTATAGATTCATTCACCCCTGGCCACGCCCCCTCGCCTCTCTGGCTTCATTCACCCCTGACCACGCTGCCTCACTCATATGGCTTCTTTTACCCGGTGGCTATGCTCCCTCGAACCTATGGCTTCATTCACCCCCGGCCACACCCCCCTCGCTCCTATGGCAGCTTACATAACTTACACAATTTACCAATTAATTAATGGTCAGAAAAATGAGTCACTGACTGTTTTAACCTATTCTATGTACTGTTGCTTAGATGAGGCCATGACTGACAGCAGAAAATAACTCCCACGCCCATACCAGTGACTCAAATAGCTCAGCCATCCTGCAGTTACACACACAGCTGTACCTGGATCAGGAGCCCACAGGTGCGGTAGGTGGTGTTCGGACATCATGGGTGCCCCAGTTCTAAAAATAATGGACTAACTAATGATGCATTACTTTAAAAAAAACGAGTCATTTTATACAAAACTGTGTCCTTCCTCCAATCAGTCACTCCTGTCAAAAACTCATCTCCGGCGGAAACAATTTCTAGTCTTTTAATGGACCAGCTATTGTGAACTTTCTCGTTTTAAATCTAACACCTGGCATCTGAAGAACTGTGAAGGAATCTGGCTCCATCTAGTGGACGCGTTGCTCTTGTGTCCGGTTACTTCGCGGAACCCAAACCAGTTTTAATTTGGCTGACTGACAAACGTAAAGGCAAATGGAAAAAAATTATAATAATGAAGTAACACCAGGCATCAGGAATCCCACCACACATGTTTCTTTAGTCTAATATTCTACGGAAAGAAATAACTTGCATCTCTGAATTTATTTTCTTGTACTTGAAAATGTTCATAATCAACTTATTTTGCTAGATATCTCCTGGGGAGGCCTGCCATTTTAATTATTATGCAATGTATCTAAAAAAAAAGTGTATTTTCCCAGGCAGTTCCGATCAAATCCAATGTCCATTGGCTTTGGTTTGGTAGGTTAGGTTAAATCAGCCCCCGCCCCCCTAAACATATGCGGTACTCCCACAATATTGGTCAGGATACGTCCCGAGGCAGTTATCCGAGTAAATAAGGGGGCTCACGAAACAGCAGCATTTCACATAAGCAAACCTTACAGTTCTATGTATGTTGCAACAAATTATGAGAGCAGCTTCATATAAACGGCAGTTCTGATTGTACCAGGTTTCCTTTTTGAAATAAAGCTCTTACAGACCTGCTTTGTTGAATGTTTTACGGTATAATGTATAATGTATGTGTATAATATGCTTCATATGCTGTGGACTTGGCTCACTTTTTGTAGGTATAATCCGAAAAGACGCCTCAGTGACTCCCTTCGGAAGAAATAAGCTGCGGCACCGTTTCCATGGCGAACAGCCGGATAAACAGACGCCAAGAGCCGGCGTGGCCCTCAGCACGAGCGAGAGCCATCAAGTTTCCCTGGGGCTGTAGAGGAGGACTCTCGGGGACTCTTATCCGTGTGAAGAGGCCGAAATTTTCTGTAAGAATTACACCCCCACACATTTACCCTTGTTTACCTGTCCGAGCTGAGCCGGGCTTCCCCGTGATGGATAGCAGGAAAGCATCCGCAAGGCGTGCCGCCTCTGCGGGGTACCGCTTTCCGGACCCAGAGGCCGCGGCGACCGCAGCACTCACCTCGCATTCCTCCGGGCCGCTGTTCAGGCAGCCAGCGGCCAAAGTCCGCCTCGGGAGAACCGGGGAGGCTCCGACACGGGATCCGGACTTCCGTGACCCCGTTAAGCAGGACCAGGTGTGGCGGGAGTTCGTGCGGGCGGAGCGGGATGGAGCCAAGGAGTGGTAATTATTACCGGCGATCCGGCATTTAGTCACTCTGGAAGTTGCTGCAGAGCTGCTTCTCATCAGACGGCTGTAATATAAACCACCTGAACACAGATATATACTCAGTCGTCATGGCGTTTCTGCTGTGTGAGCAGCTGCAGATAAACCTCCTCTTTCCACTCGTTACATTTTACAGGCAGAAGAATTGGAGTTTTCTCCGAAATTACGACCAGCTGGTAAGGTATTCTTACGGTTCCCTACTCAGATCTGTGCCACCGATAGCGCGTCTCTTCCAGACCATTACACACACATTTTTCCTCCGGTCTCCATTAAGCTAGTCATTATACAACAATCATAATTGTCTACATATGCGAGGCAATTTGCCTGCTTATTTTACGGGAAGTTAAATATTACTGCTACATCTGTTTAAAGCAACTATTCACTCAGTAACTGTACCAAGCTGCAGAAATGATTTTGTCACTTGGCTAAGCAAACTATTTCCCACTGAACAGCTGAATATTCTGCTGCATATGAATTTGTTTTCTGAGTCAGATGGCAGCAGCTCCTTCCTGGGACCTTTGTGTCCTAAACCAGCACGCTGCCCTGTCGGTATCCAGAAGCAATAAAGTGTATTCATGTATACCATTAATGACTTTAGGGTCGCCCCCGAAAGGAGACGCCCCTCCCCAGCTATGTCCCAGTGTTCTCAGACCTCGTCCCCAACACGGCCAACCAGACATTCGGAAGCCGCATGGGGACCGACCTGGGACAGGCCTTGGTCCGCCTTGACAACCTGGCGGTGTTGCGCAGGAGTCACCGGAAGGCCAAGCTGGACCCGGACATGCAGCCCTGCTAGGAGCAGGCCAGAGCCCAGCAGACCACAGAGCCATTCCACTGCATGGAGAGCAGCCGGACTTCAGGGTATCGCAGAGCGTTTCCACTGATCCCAAAGCAGTGGAACACTTCCCATAGGAAGAAACTGGGGAAAAAATGACACAGGGTCTCTAAAATGATTTCTAAATCTTTACTTTCTACTCTTTTGCCAACACTCTAATTTGAGTGTTATAGATGGCAGCTTTGATAGCAATCAGCTTATCCTTCATTTTGTAGTCTATTTTTATACTGTTTTGTAAGTCTTTTAAATAAATCTTCTTTCACAGTTGTTCAGGACATTTGCTGTAGTGCCAAGCAGCACATGTGAAACGTACCCCCCTTGTGAATTGTCTAAGATACTTCTGTAACTATTCAAGAAATTCTGAATAAAACAAATATATATTCTTGCTCCTTTCAGTAAGTTTCATTATTTACCAACAACGGATAATTTGGGAGCTCTAAAGGTTCTCATTATTTTGTCATAAAGAAACAACTGAAAGCCATCGATGGGCAGACAAACATGGTTACTGTAAGAATTGATCTTGCACGCCCACTTTCACCAAGCATGACTAAAGCAGGGATGTAATATACTTTTGCATCCAGCACATATTTAGGTTCTTTTTATTATTTAATAATGAACAATATTACAACATATCAACAAAGGAAGTGTCATGCACATAAAACAGTAACCAATCCAGGGATGAGAAGAGACAAGATTTTTTTTTTTTTTTTTTAACAACCAAGTTCTTCCATAATTTTACGTTTTGACAACTTTCTTGTTTTTACACTTAACTAAAGTTGTGCCATACTGCTTAATTTAATTTTTAAAATGTAAAAAGGTGGGTTTAGATCTTTCTTCTTGTGAATGTGTGATTTTCCATATGCAATAAACTAAATCGAAAATAATGTCTGCTAACACCTCATTTAAAATTAAATTGAAATAAATAAAAATAAAATGTCAATCGTTTCAATTGTCACTTTCTTTCCAATTTTCCTGCTAAGAAAATCCACCCAAAACAAACTTGTATGGATGCATTAAAAAAATAAATGAATAGATTGTGTTTCCATCCCACAAAAACCGCAATTGTGATATATCTCTTGTTTGAACCTTTGTAAGACTTTCTTGACAGGGTATATTCAATGTAATATTTTTAATAAAAATTCTTTAACCTTATTTTGGATGCAATATTGATTTAGCAATTTCCATGCTTTTTTCCAATCTGTCATCAAACAGGGAAGTCCAAAAGAGTTTTGCAGAGGGAACTATTGGTTGGCAAAGGGAATTCCTAATACGCTGGTTGTTACATTTATCGTCCCATAAGCTAATATCCCCAATAAATATATTTCGTGTTACGTCCTGCTCCCAACGCTTCTAATTGTGTGCCACACCCATCTCGTTGCCTCCTGTTTTTACCTAATTGTAGTCACCTGTTGCTCGTTTAGTCTAGCTGGTCTTGTGTATTTAGCCAGCGTCTCTGTCAGTAGTCCCCAGATCCGTCATTGTCGTATTATATGTGAGTATACCTGTTCGTGTTTGCCCATTAAAATCCTACGTTTCCCTCTACCTGAGGACTCCTGCCTTTGTGACTCGTGCGACACTCACACGATCGTTACATTTCGTCTGGGCATTTATAATTATACAAGCATTCTCAAGAAACTGTACTGCAGTTCAAGACCGTGTATCAAAGACCACAGCATATCTTTAGATTTACTGGGTATTTTAAATGTGTCACGAAACTCTCCATATGCATTTTTAAGTTCATGAGGAGTACACCAACCCTCAGGAGACGTCACTCAGGCGGTCACGTGACACCGCCCATGCCACGGATGCCTCGGAAGAACATAAAGCACCGTGCTGATGTGTGCGGAAGCGAAATCAAAATCAAAAGCAGGCTGAAGTGCCGTGCCGAGGTGCCGTTCAGAGCCAGACACCCGAAACGAGGAAGAAGCGCCGACCTCCACGCCGGTTAGATATGAGTGTTAGCGGCATGCTGCATTTTGCAAACCTGAGCACGCTGCTCGTCTGCATGGTGCTGAAATTTCCGCAGATGTTGGCGCTGATGCAGAGCAAATCCTCTAAAGGTGTCAGCCTGCAGAGCCTGATCCTGGAGCTCATCGGGTAAGGCAGTGTGGTCCGGGGGTACACCCGCTACCCCTAGTTAACCCATCGCTAGTTTGGTTAGTTAATCCCGTATGAGCAAAAAACAAAAAACACCTAGCATCATTTTCCCCAGCTGCGGATCACTTTCATTAACGGGGCAGCCCAGGCTGTCTGCTGCCGGCGGTGCGGATCCCGTTTCCTGTTTTTGTACCTCGCAACTCTTATTTTTGACTTTTCTTAAATTGCCAATCCCTTGCAACATTTTGTGCGTTATCTAAGTTAAAGGACGACCTCATCATATAAAGTAACATGTATAATTTTAAAGACTACAGGACCACACCGTTGCTGATAGAATCGACGATTCGATTTTAACTTTACTTGAACCTTTGTTAAGTGGCACCCAAAACACAAATGTCTAACAACGCCCGGGGGCTTGTAACACCCCTGTCAGTGTTTATATGGCTGTAAAAAAAAAATCCTGCCCTGCTGAAAAAACAGCATAGAGCAGCATGATTTCCATACTGGTTGGTGCTGGTTTAGCTGATGCTGGGCTGGTCTACCAGCACCAAAACATAACATATGCTGGTCTGTGCTGATTTTTCACATGGGTGTACCGTCTTAAAACATAAACTGTTAAATTAGTGTGTTTGTGATTTTACAATCGGTGACACAATCTAATGATGCTTACACGGCAGGGATTGTGCGGGTCAGGGGTATCCCGATAACTCGTGTGCCAGCGCTCAGGCTCTGCGCTCAGGGCGCTGGCCGTGTCCCGGTGATGTCACTCGTGAAAACACACAAGTTACCGGTAATCCGCTTGCATGCTCTCCTGTGATGCGCAGGTTTTTTCCTGCGTTCCAAATACAATCATTTAGGCTATTTGATTGTAGTTAGTGTTTTTGTACTGAGTGTGTGTATGTGTCCTGTGATGAACTAGCACCCTGTCCAGTGTGAATCGCTGCCTGACACAGGCTCTTGGCCCCTGTAACCTGTCCTGCGTTAGCTGTCAGGAGGGGGGTGTATGTCCTCATAATGTCATGTGACCACCATCCATAACTATGTGCCTATGACTGCATGCATGCTTTTGATTGGGCTGCCATGTCTGCGCAGCTGAGGGTTAGGGAGAGCATGTCTAACACAGGTCAACACCTAGACCCCCCACTCCCAAGTCTGTACTCCTCCCTACTGGTGACTTGGAGATGCAGGGGAAAAGTATAAGAAGGCACCCAGGACACGCCGAGATCTACTCCCCTCGCCATGAACCCAGTCACCCCCAGCTCCATGCTTTTCCTGCTATCCTCCCCTGATCTCTGACTCCTTTTCATTTTCCAGGTTCATTGTGTTCAACACTTACCAGGTTTACTATGAGTACCCACTGCCCACCTACCTGGAGTACCCCATTCTGATCGCTCAAGGTCTGTGTCTGTGTTGTTGTGAGTCTCAGTAGCCGTGTGTATTACTGCAAGTCTGTCTCTGTTACTCTGTGATTGTGTTACTGTGAATCTGTCTCTGTTACTCTGTGATTGTGTTACTGTGAGTCTGTCTCTGTTACTCTGTGATTGTGTTACTGTGAGTCTGTCTCAGTTACTCTGTATGTTACCAAGTGATCATGTGACTGTTTCTGCTCCCAGATGCCATCCTGCTCCTGCTGATCCTGCACTACAATGGTACCTTGAAGCAGAGTTTATTCTATGCATCCCTGTATCCTCCCAGGGCGTCGGTGCCCAGCACTGGGTCTGGCCCGGCTCGGCCCGCCCCCCCGCCAGCCCCACTGGCTCAGTCACATGGGTTTTAATGACGCTGACACCTCCTTGACTTTAAGCTCCAGGTTCACAGGGGGCTGGCAGCTGCTGACTTTAGAGAAGTGGATCATCGACTGGGCCATGGTAGGAGCCTTTTTATAACCATAGTTACAGACAATCCCATATAAGCAGCCTCAGCACCTAGACCGCCAGCTAATCCCGTATGAGCAGGCTTAGCATCTAGACCGCCAGCTAATCCCGTATGAGCAGGCTTAGCATCTAGACCGCCAGCTAATCCCGTATGAGCAGCCTCAGCACCTAGACCGCCAGCTAATCCCGTATGAGCAGCCTCAGCACCTAGACCGCCAGCTAATCCCGTGTGAGCAGCCTCAACACCGACCGCCAGGTCCTCTCTGCAATCTGAATACTCCCAGGACGCCACAGGAAGTGCTCTAGACTGAAGCCCCATCCTTACCCTCCCTCGGCCAATGCGGTTAAACGTCCCCCAGGCCCCTGCCATGTAATTTGTGGGGGGTGTCATGCCACACCTTTGGGTGCCTTGCGCTTCCTTCCTGTCCTTTAAATGGTGTTCTCTGTGCACTGGGGCGAAGGCTCCTCACGTTTACTATGAAATGTCAGGCAGTGTTTCACAGACTTCCTGGGGAGTTCCGGAATGTTGCACCACCAGTCTGTTCCAAGTGATGAACTACTCACCAGCCACAGGGCTGGGTATTTGGGTAGTACATCATTCTGGCTGGCGTTTTGGCTCCAGAAGGGCAGGAGGCAGTACTGAGTCCGATTTTCCCCCCCCCCCCAGAGTTTGTGCACTTTCATCAGTGCAGCGAGTAAGATGACCCAGCTGCGTTGTCTGTGGAGCTCCAAGGACTCTGGGCAGGTCAGCGCGCTCACATGGGGACTGGCGACCTACACCTGCCTGGGTGAGCCCCCCCCCCTCCCCCCAGCGCCTTAGCTGTTGCACCATGGACCAGGACAGGTCCTGCCTTCTTGTATAATTCTAAATGGTTTTTCTTCTGGCCTTTCAGCGAGAATATACACCACGGCTGTGACGTCTGCTGACACACAGGGTGAGACAGCCCATCCGCATATGTTTGCCACAATTCCAATGCTAGCCGGTACTTCTGCTCCATCTTGGTGGATGTGATTGGGCTGGGGCTCATTATCCTTTCTCCCTCACCTCTACAGTTCTGGTCCGATTTGTCGTCATGACGATACTGAACGGCTGGGTTACAGCGGCTGTGCTGTACTACCGACGGCGCAGGACAAAGCAGGACTGAGCCTGTTGTCATGGAGCCATGGGCCTTCCTGTTACCGAAGGTGTGGCGTGGAGGCTTCCAGATGGATGCGCTGGTCTGCTCCCCCCATTACCAAAGTTCCTAGGTCATGTTCTTCTTTTGGCACAAATGTTGCATTTTTATATATTTTTTTCTGTTTCTGCCACCTTCTTATGTACTCAGCAGAACAAAGTGAAACATTGATCCGTTTCCTGTCCCCTCATTCCCGTCCAAAACTTCCTTCCTCCTTTGGAACTGTATCCCAATCACTTCCCTTTTCACCCCTCATGCCTCCAGCATCCTCTTGGTTAATGGGTTTCCATGGAAACTCAGCACATGCTGGTTCAGTCTGGTCATGAGGAACATCCCCTTCCCCCCCGCTGCTGACTCAGGATGAGTCAGAACAGAAGGTTCCGGGTGTTTCGGTGCTGACGTCAAGACAAAGTATGGATGATTTTGAGGAATGGAGGGAAAAAGCCAAAACCTGGAATAATCCAGTTAATGACAGGAGTCAGAACCCAAAGGCTACAATATTTTATTGTCAAATAGACTAACATTAACACAGCAGTATAAAACATGCAGTATGAACATAGCACTTTTAAATATAAAGTTGACAGGGTGATATAAATAATACATTTATGTAAGATGGCATGTAAAAGATATACTGTATATAATCCTATGGAGCGTGCCGTTTACGAAGCTTGTCACATACTGACGTCCTCACACAGCACACGGGACCTACCGCAGTGGAACTCTATACAAAAAAAAAATAACAGCAAATCTGCTACAGCGACCTGCAGTAAAATACTTCAGAGCATGTGGATGGGTGTCTGCAGTTAATATTTTATTTCTTTAGCAAAAACTGACCACAACCTTTTTAAAGTTCTTATATTTAAAAAAAAAAAAAAACATTCTCCGTTGTGAGCACATAAGCTGCACGTGAGCAGGGCCGTGCACGCTATTCACACGCGTGTGTTCGTGCGCTGACCAGCCGCCCCATGCTGGAATTCCAGCCCTCCTGCAGGGTCTGTGGACAGATGGTCCTTTCCCCAGGCTGAACAGGTCGAGCTGCTCGTTCACAGATTTCTCTTTCCCAAAGTGCTCTGAACAGCCCTGCGGTGAACAGTTTTAATATTTAATATTAAACAGCCGCAACTTGAGCTTTAAAACCAGCCATGTAAAAATAATGCGGGTGGGGACTGCCATGGTGTCGCTATCATCACGGATGGTGCGGATATGAAAATATACATCCTGGCCCTGTGGGGGCTGTGTGGACGCGCAGCCTGAACAAATACATTCATACGTTTGGATACAGCTGCGTGACAGAGGAGCGTAACATTGATGACATCACACCCAGATGGGGAGAGCTCTGCCACAAACACAAATTAAGGCATCACACGAGCAAAGTGCGAAGTAGTAACAAAGGGGAACGGGGGGTTGGGGGGGCTGTGGATTCAGACTGCTCCCGCCCAGAATGCATATGCCCCACCCCCCACCCCAAGTGGCTCCATATTGGATCATGGTTCCCCAGATCAGTGGAGATGCTTTGCTGAAAACCGTCATCCTGCTCTATTCCTTAATGTGCTGGGGGCCGTGGTGGTGTTGCCAGGGGGGGTGCAGCTGCAGATGGCCACTGATCCAGCTCTTCCTCTTTCTCTAAAAGTCTCTGGCCTCTGCCCCGCCCCCTGCATTCAGGACCATGGAAGACCAGTAGAGCATCTGAAGCTGCAGCTTTCCTTGAGAGTCCATTGACTGGAGGGGGATGTCTAACCAATAGGTATAAACAGGCCGAAACACTGTCATGCGTCTGCACGTTGCCACGGATACAAGCAGTCCAGGTACTCAGACCTGACCCTCCTCGAGGCAAAACTGAAGACTAATTTTCACAAGTGGAAGCCAAGTGTCGCAAACCAGGATAGGAAAGAGGTCTCTAAAAGAATAAAAAAATAGTATTTGTGCATTCATGTCTGTTGTGGGTATGCAAAGTCAAAATGCGTGTTTTCAATCCTTTGCACTAAGAAGGAATACCACCCAGGGTGTTCGACATCTACAAGAAGAGATGGTTAACTTTGAGGAGAGAGAGGGAGGGGGAAGGAGGAGAGAGAGGGAGGGGGAAGAGAAAAAAAAAATTAGATTCACCTGTTAACCAGTGATCAATGTTCAAAAAAAACAAAAAGATACACGTACATAGAGCTTGGACAGCAGAACTCACACACAGCAAGTCTCAGTGTTTCCAAAGCACGTCACACGGCATGCTGGGAAACATATACCACCAGGCTTCTAGTTCGCATGATTTATTGCGAAGTTCCACATGGACACAAGTACAGTACACTATACACTCAGGTGACGTAATTAGCTAACAGACCCAGAAACCAAAATCAGGATTGGCTGATCTGCGCAAGGTCAGAGTCTTCCCACTTCATCTTGGGGCCTTCTTGTCTAGGGGGGCTGGATAAAGGTCACAGGTCACAGATGAAAGGCTCAAGGCGGGTGGGGAGGGGTAAGTTAAATACTACAGACACTAGCATGCAATTTTGCTATAAGGGATAAACAGGGAAATCTGGCAAACCAGGCTTTGGAAATGTAAACACAACCAGCAGCGAATGGTTCACGGGACACCAAGTCAACATTAACACTGTCAGCTGACTTTGTGTTACCAATCAGCAAACTGAATTCAATCAGGAATGAGAGCTGTGCCCTAAACTGGCTCTGCTGTTAATCCAGTTTCCTGCAGGCCTCAACCTATTGACTTCTGCCACAACGTCAAATCAGATGCTAATGAGCTTAAGCCCCGGATAACCAGACGCGCAGCCAGTGTGGGCATCCGCCCTCATGGCAATCAGCCCACTGCACACCCACGACGTCGAGCGCGTGCCACAGGTTACCCGCCCCCTCCCTCCCGCCCGTGTACGTCTTCAGAAATCAAATACGTCGGCCTCGTCGACGTCATCGACAGCCCAGTCCCAGTCCTGCAGACCACAATCCAGCACTCTGGAACGGAATAAGGCGGGGCTTAGAGGTGGCTACCAGAAGGGGATGCTGGTCAGCACAGCAGAGTGTATGTTCAAATTCCTGGAAGCAAGTTCTATGGGGCACGCCATCCCAGAAAGCCTTCAGTCATTCCCAAGCGAGAGAAAGCATGATGGGATACACAGAATGTGGGAAAGATGGACATGAAGATGGATGATGGCACGATATGTTGAGGCAGGGTCAAAGGTCACAGCTGCTAACTTCCTGCGTGACCCTGTATGATGTTTAACGGTCACAAGGCCATGCCCATAGTCCTGCCCGTCTACCTTTCTTGCCTAATCGGCTGTGTTAGTTGCTCACATGCCTCGGCAGGATAAGTGTAACACACAGGCGTTAGTGAGGTCACAGTCACATGACCTGTGCACACTACTTACGGTCTACCAGAGTGCGAGAATGGACAGGGGTCAAAGGTCAGTGGAGGATGATTTTGAGCATGGGGCCACCACTATGGGAAGTTAGCACCAGACAGAACTGTCAGGCAACCGGAGGAACCCACTGTGCTTGTGTTCATCTCGCAAGTTGAGCCTTGATCCCGTTATAGACAACAACCAACCTGGGCCATGGAGAATCTGATAGCAGCCCCAAGACCAAGAATCTTGGCATCATTAACAGATTTACTGACAAGAAAACGCATCATCGGCATTAGATAATGGTGACAAGCTGTCCCCACCCTACCTCTGTAGTCCTGGGCCTGATATAAATGTGAAAAGGGAAAATCTCCCCCCCCTCACCTGGGCTTCCCAGGGGGCATCTGGCGGCTGGGCCTCCTCGTGGTCTGGCTGGGCTGTACCTTGATGGAGGCGCGAGGCGAGGAACGAGCAAAGTGTTCAGGTGGAAGCGGCTTCTTGGGAATCTTCTTCACCAGTCGGCTCACCCACTTCTGCTGCTCCTCCTGAGATGCAGCCAGCAGTAGCAGGTTCTTGGCCGTCGATACGTCGTAGTTCACTGAAGTGTGTAAGACAGGAGGCGCATTAGTTTTGGAGGTGCATTGGCGGCAAACCACTTGGCGGGAGCCACGATAGCCATGAACCGCCCAGCAGGAGCTGCACTGGCCCCAGCATTAGCCACAAATCACCAAGCAGGAGCCGTGTTAGCCGCAGCGTTAGCCACGAACTGGCAAACACCGGTTAGCCATGATTTGCTCAGCGGGAGCCATGTTAGCCACGAATCGCCAAGCAGGAGCCAAATTAGCCTCAGAGTTAGCCACAAGCCACCCATTGGGAGCCGTGTTAGCCACAGTGTTAGCCACGAACCGCCCAGCAGGAGCAGCGTCAGCCACAGCGTTTGCCACAAACCGTCAAACAGGAACCGTGATAGCTGCAGCGTTAGCCACAAACTGCCCAGCGGGAGCTGCGTTACCCGCAGCATTAGGCACGAACTGCCCAGCGGGAGCCGCATTAGCCGCAGCGTTAGCCACGAATCGCCAAGCAGGAACCATGATAGCCACATCGTTAGTCACGAATCGCCCAACAGGAACCGTGATAGCCACGAATCGCCAAGCAGGAGCTGTGTTAGCCACAGCGTTAGCCACGAATCGCCAAGCAGGAACCATGTTAGCCACAGCGTTAGCCACGAACCATCAAGCAAGAACCGTGATAGCCACAGCGTTAGTCACGAACCGCCCAGCGGGAGCCACATTAGCCCACCACAAAGTGCTCTGTGGGAACCATGTTATCCTCAAAGCGCTCGACGGGAGCCATGCTACCTCAGCGAAGTGACCGACGTGTACACTGACTATGCGGTTTACTTTCAATAAGACAGAAGTACATTACATATTAACAGAAAGAAATTAAAGACGGTTATCACTGTATTTGAGCTTTTAGCAGTACAAAGCCATCTCCCAAACACCAGTACCTGATACCTCCCCTATACTGATGACAGCAGGATGTCAGTAGAGTAGCCTGCTCCACACAGCCCTCCCGCCTAGCGGCATGCTCACTGACCCTTGCAGGGGGCGATGACCTCCTCTTTCTTGTCCATGTGGTCCTTGTGGCACTTGATGTGGCAGCGGCGGCATTCGAGCGCGGGGGGTGGCTTGAACATGTTCCACAGCGGCTTGGTGCAGGCCTCGCAGTTGGTCGGTAAGTGGTACCACGTGGGGATAAACTCATGGCCCTTGTGGCAGATGTAGCTAAACTTGTCCCCAATGGCCTCTACCGGGAACTCCTGCTCCTTCTTGCTCTCCCCTTCATTGGCATACAGGATCTAGGAGGGCAGGTGTGGAGAAGGGGAATCACATCACACGAGAGCTCTCAGGCTATCACAGAGTACAACGTGATCAAGCCATGAGACAGCTGGCATCTCCAGTTTCTTCGTAGATCCGAGGTGTGTCTTCCAAACTCGGAACTTAAGCGCTTCATGCCGCATTCGGTTTTTTGGCTGATCTCAGATGTTGACCACAAATCCTGAAATATGCAGCACTTCTTTTCAGGCCACAAAAACAATGGAATTATGGAATCGATCAGTGTGGCTTCAGAAAAAGGACCAGCAGACCTCTGTACATGACTGAGAGGAAGCCTAGGAGGACTAGCAGCGTAGTCTATGTTGTGGCACCTGGAATATCCTGGGGATCTCTTTGGCGTCGGCCCGATACACATCTGTCTGGGTGACGGGCCGCACATGGAACAGCTTGCTGTGGAGACAGGGAACGGAGCGGATCAGAAGTGCACTGGAAACTGGCACCGCGAGTCCTCCTGGGTACGGAGCGGAGCCAGTCAGACCCATGGGTACTCACTCGATGTCCAGAACCATATGTGGGTTGGAGTGCTCCTTATCCTGCTCGCTGTTGTAGAAGAGAATCTTCTTGCTGCTCACCACCACATACTGCAAGGACGAGAAGGAGACAGCATGGAGCCTGGAGATTATAGACAATGGGGATTCAGATGTGCTTCCTCACTAAAAACTCATGACACTCCTGGTTAATGGGCCGCCTTGTTGGAGAACTTTAAGTGAATTACCTTTTTTTCCCAACCTATTTTCTTGGTGTTGTTTCTGAGTGGAAGCGAGAGCCAGCCCTCCAGCCTGGTTTCTGCAGACGACACAGGAAGTACTCAGTGGTCCATGTGCACCAAGAGAAAATGAATATTCCAAAATAATATTCAAAAAAAGTACCTCCAGCACTAAAAAATGTCACCTGATCATGAGCTAGTTAGACTGGTCATTCACAACTTCATACTATTAGAGACAATAGTCTGGGCCAAACCACACCCAGTCTGTTAAAAGACTATTTTAGACAAAAGAGCAAACCCAGAGTTGACCTGAGGAAAGCCACAGAGCTCAGCAGGATGGATCAGTTAGGTTAGTGACACTGCAAGGGTATCGCAAAGTCATGACTCATGCTGACATGTAATGCCAAGCAGGTCACCTGCATTGTCAGGTTCTGATAGGGCATAAGATTCAGTTTCAAGTTCCAACTCATCATCCTCGGGCTCAAAGACACAGGGCCTTGTGTCGACGCAGACAGAGTGGGAGGTGAGCTCATAGGTGAGGGAGAGGGACTCAGTCGTGTGGGAGTGTGTCAGACGCACTGAGGGCCCCAAATGGGAGAGACACGGACAGAGAGAGGAGCAGGTGGAAGTAAGGAGAGATGGAACCAAAGAGAAGAAGGTTGCATAAGAAAAACAGAGAAACTGAACAACAACCGGAAATGAAACCCGATGTTGGGAGATGCTTCAGTCGGGAGAGAATCACTGTTTCAGATCCCAGCTATGAAGTGCCGAGGGCACTACTGGTGCATTACCTGGGTAGGCGTCATCACCATCGAAGTCGGGGCCGCTGCTCATGCTGGCCGAGTCGAGTGAGTGCACGTTGAGCGACGTGAGGAGGTTACGCAGTTGCTCAATGTCACTGTCTTTGCTGTCCAGCGCCATCTGCAGCTCGATGCGTACCTGGCTCTCTTCCGCGATTTGCTGGGGGAAGGAGGGGGCGGGGCTTCACTTTTCATGAAAGACCTGAAGGCTCAGAGTTCAAACCATCATGTGACTAACCCAGTTCCACAGGTGACACTGAGGGTGACTTCCAGCAGCGGCATTTCCCAGTACTTAACAGACGCATTTGTGTTGAGCCCCCTACCGGCCACAGCATCACTACTCTAAATATTAAATGCATTTCTTATTTCTGAGAACTGTGATGTCACATGCTAAAGTATTAGCTGATTGGACTGGTGGCTGAATGGACCAATGGCGTGGTCTTTGGATCACTGCCTCAGCCACTGACCGCCTGCATGTCGTTGATCTCCCTCTGGTACTTGATGATGCTGCTGTTCAGCTTCTCCTTCTCCGAGCGGAGCTCCAGCTGCAGCCTCCTGTTCTCCTTATCCTTCCTGCGCATGTCCGTGTCGTTTCCGCGGCGACTGCCGCCGCCACGCACTTCCTTCCTGTTCATGATCTCCGCCAGCTTGTTTACAGCCTGAAAACGGCAGAACCAACAACTGAATGACTCGGTCTGACGTCTGAAGATCTACGGGTCGTGACGGTAAGGCGCCCTGCACCGGACCTGGGTCTTCAGTGTCCTCTCGCTCTGCAGCTGCTTCTCAAAGGATATCTTCATCTGGCTCAAAAGCAGCTCTTCGTCCTTGGTCTTCTGCAGCTCTGTGGGGCAACACACATCCATATCATCATCATAGACACCAGCCCCATGCCGACATAACAGCGAACACCATGCCGTAAGTACCTCACTCCAAACTAGCTGAACATCTCCCCATCGTACTTTAAGAAACTCAAGGATCAGCCTGGAAATGGTTACTTACGCTCTTGCATCTCCTTCAGCTTGTTGTTGAACTCCTCTTTTTCACTGGCCAGGATGGCTACGTCATTCGTCAAGGTGCGGTTCGCCTCTTCCAACTGTAGGGGGCCAGAATGCCACAAGGAGACCTTCACGCCAAAGTTCAGGCCCTGAAATGAACCTTATTCCAAACCTAGCTCCAAATTTTCAATGCTCTTAGATATGTTATCACTTATTATTACAGGAACAGCTGTCATGAGAGGCAGTATTGCCTGTGATGGTGTAGTACAGAGTGTTCCGCTGCACTCATTGTTCCTAATCCATTTCGATCTTCCGCGTGGGCCACAGCTGCCCCCCCCCACACACACAC
>JAABNY020000025.1:20249757-20264629 GCA_015164015.2 Brevimyrus niger | reverse complement strand
TGGGGGGGGGCGCCGCCCCACCTGCGGGCGGCGGGGGGGGGGGGGGGGGGGGGGGGGGGGGGTGGGGGCCTGCTTTGGGGTTTGGGGGGTGTCTCGGAGAGGGCCGCTTCAGAAGCGGGCAGCGGCGGCCGTCAGTCGCGATGATGATGCCGCTGGAGGTCCGCGATGCCCGGTTAAGTCAGCCATCTTCTGCCGCCCGCTCTCCAGTGTGCGCGCTGGCGAGCTGGTGAGGGCTCTTTCTGCGAGCGGCCGAGGGGCTGAGAACACCCCAGACAGGGGGGCGGGGCCCCGCCGGTAACCCTATCCGAGGCGCGGATCCCGGCGAGGCGGTTTCCTCCCACTTCCCCGCGGATACCGTTTCACTCGCTGCTCGCTCTGCCGCGCGTTGCGCCTGAATGGAAGCGGGTTCTCGCGCTCGTCAGCGGTCGCTAGCAACTGTCGCCGGCGGGTCCGCAGCTCCTGGCCTCTGAAAACAAATTCTCTGTGTTTACATATATGTATACACACACTTAAAGGGCGTTTGTGAGGCGCAGTGTGCAGAGGGAAGTCGTAAGGCACAGTAGCCTGGCCCACAAGGTGCTCTCCAGTGGTCTCTCAGCACCGTCCTTGGTGTCACCATGTAACCACACAGTTCCCCGCTCGCCTCTCACTCTCTAACAGGCTGTTTTCCAAATGAACCAAAGCGAAAAGGGCCTCTGTCTCAGTGCCAGCAGCCAGGGCATCTTGTATCTGCAATTTAAACCCAGTGGATATTTGAGCTTTCGGATCCCTACTAGGCAGATAGAGTTACAATATTTCAAAATTTCAATATCCATGCAGTCATTCCCAAGTGAGCAAACAAACAGGAGAACAGCTACCATAAACTCACCACATCACAATAGATTTTGATCACTGACGAGCCGCATGTGATGCATGACTGATGCTGCAGTGTCACGCCTATGATGCTTCCTTTAGACACACTGATTTCGCACAATGTCTGAACACATGAGTCCTTCTTACAAATGCACTGAGGCAGACACCCAGTTTGTGCTTCTTAACCCTTCTTAATGACCATAATCATTTTCATCTTCATCATCGCTGTGCAGTGTACTTGCAGGAGGATTAGCACCAAGCCCAGGCACACACTGACCAGAAGCGTGTCTGGAGGAACCTGGGCCAACCACAGCGCCATCAGGACAAAGCCTGCCCCTAAACGGCCTCACAGACGGCTCTGCCGAGGCAGTGTACCAATTGTTTCACCCCATGTCAGGCTGCCAAGCCTGTCTGCGGAGTTGGGGGGTGGCACAGGAACACACTCCCATTGGGGGGTGGACCGTCGCATTGCTCTTAAAAGATCAAAGTTCCACATCAAGCCCCCAAACCCTGCAGTGTCAGACATGCACACACTGAGGTGAGAGCAGGCAGATAAACGCTGCTTCAAAATGAACAATGACAACCCCCCCCCCAAAGATGGCCTGACACAGAACGCTGGACGGGGCTGCCCACCTCATGTAGCTGTGGGTGCCACGTTCTTCTCAACTGAATTCAGTTCGACAGCATTTACCTGCATAGAGAAACAGCAGCAGGACGTCGCAGTAAAATGACAGATAATGCTGAAAGATGGAATGCTGGGCGTCACAGAAGGTGGGACTGGAAAGCGTCTGCCATTCCCAGAGCACCGCATGCCGGCGTGTGCCGCACCATTCCCAGAGCACCGCATGCCGGCGTGTGCCGCACCATTCCCAGAGCACCGCATGCCGGCAAAAGTATTATTCACAGATGTTCACCCATAAATTGAGAAATGAGTGAAACAAAGAATTGTGCAGTGGTCCCTTCTTTTTCCCGCGGCTGTATTCTCTAAATGTCTATACAAGCTAGCTGTAACCAAAGTGAGTCAGTGCATTAGATAGTGAGATCGCTAATGGTTGTGCAACATTCAGCATGCCACAAAAAAATGGAATTCAGTATGACATACAAAGGTATGAATTACAATTTCACAATGTGGCTGCGACAAACTTCTTACATTAAAGTTTGCAGTGCATTAACTAAAGAGATTTCTGAATGTTAGGCAATGTACACTGTGTGTCAAGATTAGAAATATACACAGTACTAAGTACTGAACAATATCACTGCTCTTATCCTGTTTTGGGGGATTAGGCATAAGTATATTAATCTTCAATCTGCCAATGCAGCATGATATGTTACTGGGATGGAGACCTATGTGATCTGTCATTGAGGAGCATCATAGCCCTTGGAAAGCAGCTTCTTTGTGCCGTGTAGTTCTAGTTTTATCAGTCTATCTCACCCCTGAAGATGGAATTGGCTGGGCGTGTTGGGTCAGTGGTGATCTCGTTTGCTCTTTTCCTGCACCTGTTGTTGTAGACCAGGGGTCTCCAACTCCGGTCCTGGAGAGCTACTATCCAGTCAGTTTTCAATCCTACCTGGCTTCTGATGAGCCACACCTGTTCTCAGGTAAATACCAGGGCCAGGTGGGGCTCATTAGAAGCCCTGTTGTAGAGCTATTCCAGAGGAGGGAGGTTGCACCCAGTGGTCTTTTCTGCTGAGCAGATGATGCTCTGAAGTTTTGCCTTAACGGAGAATGAACATCCTCAGTTGGATCTTATTGATGATGGAGACAGTGTTGACCTCCCATTTCAGGTTTTGTGAGATTGTGATCCCAAGGAATTTGAATGATTCTACTTCTGTGCCACTGATGATGAGGGTAAGTGGCTGGCGGGGTCGTCTCCTAACGTCCACAACCATCTCCACAGTCTTCAGGTTGTTTCGGCTGCACCAAGAGACCAGCTGAGCCTCCTCCTGCCTGTACACTGATTTATTACCATCTTGTATGACACCAATTAATGTAGTGTCATCTGCAAACTTCAGAGGGTTTACAGATGTGTCTCCAGAAGTACAGTCATTTGTACGAAGGGAGTAGCGCAGATGAGACAATACACAGCCCTGTGGTGCACCAGTGCTGAGGGTCAAGGAGTCCAAGGTGATCATCCCCAACCTCACACGCTCGCGTTTCCAGCCAGCCAGAATGTCAGTAATGCAATGGCATGTGGCACCAAGAACAGCCATCTGTATAAGGTTGGTTTATAACAGAGATGGGATTATAGTATTGAATGCAGAACTAAAATTGATAAACAGGATCCTGGCTTAGGTTGCAGGAGACTCCACATGCTGTAAGATGAAGTGGAGTGCCATGCTGACCCGTTTGTCCTAAACACAATTGCAGAGGGCCTAACAGGGAGTCTGTAATGCATTTCAGGTAGACAAGACCAGTCTTTCAAGAATCTTCGTGACTACTGATGTCAGGGTGCCTGGTATGTAGTCATGCATGCCTTGAGTTTTTGTTTTTTGGGGGACTGGTACGACTGTTGAACCTTTGAAGCAGGCTGGAACGATGCAGAGGTTTCGAGATTGACTGAAGATGCCTGTGAATACTGGTGCCAGCTCATCGGCACAATGCTTCAAGGAAGCTGGAGATGCAGCATCAGGGCCAGATGCTTTCTTTGTTCTTGCTTCTTGAATAAGCTGTTCACCTCTTTTTTCACAGATAACGGTGGAGGTGAAGGTATCGCTGAGGACAATGGCTGTATAGTGTGTGGTATTCAGGAACGGTGAGCAGGTGACAGACCTGGAACATCCTTTTCAAAACAGCAGTAGAAGGTATTAAGATCATTGGCAAGTTGACGATCCTCAGTGGATCTCTTGCAAGCTTTTCCGCACTGAACAGGAGTGATTAGCTAGTAACTGTTTTTCTAGCTTTTTAGAGTCTCTGTTTTTGGCTGTTCTGATCCCCCTTTCCAGCTAGCATTTAGCTTTTTTGTAGAGGGCTCTGTCTTCACTCCCGTAAGGTTGCTCTTTCCCAAGACTGGAATAAGTAACATCAAGCCAGCAAAAATAAAAATATATAGGAAGAAGATTTCCGATAACGCAGACCAAACGCATCACTGCCGGATGATTGGATGCTCGACCAGGGAATGTAGGGTGGGGGCATTCCACCTGGCTCTCAGCCATTCTCTGTTGAGGTGATGCATGGTGGGGGGGGGGGGGTTGTGGTTTATCAACCATTCAGTGGTCTTCCTGTGTCAAATAGGAGTAACCCCAGGTCTAATTTCATTGGAAAAATCAGGAACAGGCTGTTTTCAACATTCAACCACCGAAGAGGCTGACGTTGACAAGATAAATAAATAATAAATGCCAGTCAGAGGGCTCTGCTGCGAATGCCCCTCCCCCACAGCTGCAAAGGACCTGCTGGAAATGAATTTGACTCCAAAGTATTTGGTAGCCAAAAAGGATTAAAATTAATGAGCAGACTGAAGAAACTCAGATAATTATTCCCGTTGTGTGAAGCCAGATCAGGCCTTTCCACCTCGTGGAGAGTGTGTGGTTTAATCATGGGAGTTTAATTCCTCGCTCACGTGGAGTTTACATGGCAGCGGATTAGGCTGAAGGAGTCGTGTCAGCTTCGGGTCAGCTTCACCTTCCCGCACTCAGCACTCCTGCATTCCATTCATCAATCACTGCATGTGCGGCGTTTGTGCATTTGCATGTGTGGCTGCGCACGGCGATGTCATCATCCTAAGCGGCGTAATTAGGAGCCAATGTGCGAGGGATATGCACTCCCCGGCAGCCCCCCCCCCCCCTTCACCCCCTGCTGTGGGAGCAGCCGGCGGCTGGAAGTGGAGCGGCTGGGAGAGGGCCGGCCAGGAGAGGGGCTGTACCCACACACGCGCGTGTGCACGTGCAAGCAAGCGAATGCACAACACATACACTGAGACGTACATAATACACAATCACCTCTTTTTTTACCCAGGGTTTGCTGCTCGTCTTCGTTGGATACAAAATCTGACTGGACCCAGATCCAAAGATCAGAGAAAAGGGTGACGGTTCCTAGAGTCCCAGGAACATGACATCATGTGCAGCACAACCACAGCTAAGCTGTGTGGACTAATAACTGGATGGATGAATGGATGGACGGATGGATGAATGGATGGACGGGACAATGGAAGAAAATGGAAAAATTTTGAAGTGATCACTCTTCTCTACAGTGTCACCCCCCAACCTGCCTGAGGAAAATTAATGTGAGAATCTGGCCTGTTCAGAGTTTATAAGGGTAAGTTTCTGCCATGCGGCTGCAGATCGATCCAGGACAGAACCATGACGACCCCAGCTAAACATGACACCAAGGCAGGGGTTAATTTGACAATTCTGAGCGTCAATCCCATCGGCATCAATCTGAAGATACATTTTTTTCATCATACATTTCAAAACCAATTTAGATTCATATACTGATTAAATTCCGTGGGGCAATTAACTTCAGGGATCTTAATCTTATTCAACAAATCCTTCATTTCAATGATATTTTTATTACAGTGTTATTGAATAGTAACCCAATGTTTACATCAGATACCCAAGAACATTGGTTTTGTATGCCATATAGGTGATATTCCACATTTTTTTTGTTGGGGGAGGTAAATAAAGCTGTTGTTTCTAGAAAGAATCTTAGTCCATCAAATGGGCAGTTGTCCCATGACGGACAGCCATGGTTTGAAAAGACAGAGAACCAGCATGACTCAGAGGAATCAGAACAGTTCCCAAGTACCTGGGAGGTTGCATTGCCATGGAAACACAAGATTCCACGTTGGCTACAATGTACTCTTGGTTATTGTAAAAGGAACAAAAAAGTTTCACAAAGATTTGCAATCCTTTAGCACAAGCAGCCAGGCCAAAAGTGCACAGAGAGTGGACTGTGGTGAAATTCATCTGCTGGCAAAGTAACAGCGATACTCCTGCTTTTGAAAGGCTGAACTCTGCACTGACTCTCCAGAGGCAAATTTGATTGTCAGGCACTGATACGTAAAACATAATCCGGAATCAGGCAAAATCATTATTAAAAGTTGGAGACAAAGCAGCTGTTGTGTGGGTCAGCTGTGCTGCAAAACAGGCTAATTATCAGTGTCCTTTTAAAGACTGACTCAGAGCAGGGGCCCCCGAGCCGGAGAATAAGCAACACCGAGCATAAATCATCGTCTGCATATCAGCAGTGCACAGACTCCCAGCCCTCCCAAAACAAACAGACCCAAGACTGGAAAACCCACTCCAGTGTCGTCTGGGGCTTAGGCTGGCTGGAAGAGAGAGAGTGACTGTATGTATGTTATGAGGTTCGAGGGAGTTTCGGGAACACCGTACAAGCCCATCCGTTAGGGATTCCTTAGGGACAATGCACGAAAAATAATCATAAAGCATTTTAAAGTCTTTCAAAAACTTTTGTTTGAATATGGAAACCAAATCACACTTTGTCGTTTTGAATAGAACACAAGTCTCTATGAAAATACATTTCCAAACGCGAAACACACACACACACAAACAAATAAACAAGCAAAAAGATTTCAAGAAAACCCATAAACAGGCACGATACGATTCGTATAGCGGAACTTTAGATCCGGTGTTTCCAGTTGGCGCCGGAGTTTCACAGGTTAAGCTTTGCGGCATGCCGAATTCCAGTTTGTTCAAGATGGCGGCCTCCATTGAAATGACACGATACTCAGTAGCTTCTCAGTTTATTCAGAAATGTATCGCTGTAGCGCTACTTTAACGACACTTAGATAGCGGAATAGGTTCTACGGGTTACTTATAAATTTGAAATCGCTGGCTTTAAATGACCGTAGCAGTATAGAGCATGTTTGCCCGAAAATGTCAGTCTACGTGACGATTGAAAGGAATCCCTATGATTGACAGCGGCGATATCTTTGTAATATCTAACCGTATCTTATATTTAGCACCATTAATTTTGCTATTTACATTTTACATCTGGACTGTCTCATTACTTAAAGGGATATATATTTGTACTCAGCTTCCTGATGATCGGCTACAGTTCCATCTAGAGCATTAAAATTACTTATTGGGTTTCAAGAAGACATTTTATTACTTTCGAATGAGTAACTAAGAGGCTGAAGTCCGTGACAATGGCAGTGGCGCTAGCCAAAGCGTCCTGCATCGGCCGCCTCTTCACGGCTCACAGGAGCATCAGCCTGTTCCCCAGCACGTCGCCCTCCAGCTGGAGCAAAGTGGTGTCGGATGCTGAGAAAATCGTGGGCTATCCAACCTCTTTCATGAGCTTGCGCTGTCTGCTTAGCGACGAGCTCAGCAACGTGGCGATGCACGTCAGGAAATTGGTGGGAACTAAACACCCGCTGCTGAACACCGCCAGGTACGGTCCGCTCTGCACGGGCGCTTCCGGTGGGTGTGGGTGGGTGGGAAGGCATCGCCCTTTGATGAAGTCTTGCTTGTTACGGCCAGGCTGATCGCAGAAGTGAGCTGCCAGAATATTAGTCTCATAAAATGCCGCACGACAGCAATATTACGAATTCAGCCTGTCGCATAAATTTCCAGACACGTCGATGCACAGTGCTCACACCGTGAAAGATTTTTCAGTTAACCTCTCATAGTCTTTAATTATAAAACAGTGCTTCATTTTAAGCTGGACTGTGCTGTCAGCTGTTGTTTTGACTTATGTTAAATGATTTAGGTAACTGGAGACCTGGATGTAAAGTTTCTGTGAGTTTTCTGGAAGCCCCGAATCCCTCCCGTGGTTTGCCCTGTCACTTAATTCCTATTTGAAGCCCGCTGGATCTGCACAGATACGGGCTTACCCAATCGATAGCCGATATTACGCGATAGCCACATTTTCATGTTTCAAACCCTTAAACCAATGGTGAAGTCCGAGGGTCTTACACGGAAACCGCTACCTTAAATCCCAGATCTCCGGTCCGTCTAGCTCGCCCGGGCGGCCACCCGCAGATATGGAAGATGGTCACCGCAGTTTTGGTGGCGGAGAAACGCCGTTCTCAGGTCTCATGGGAGGATCCGCTACTTCAGGCATCTCCTGTGACGAAGTACTTAACCCAAAATCCCAACGTGAAGGATAACCAATTGGTGTTTTACAATGGCGAAATTATATTCCGATACTTCATCCAAATGCCATTTCTGTCCATTTAATATCATGGATTTTTTTTTTACTGCTTAGGGTCTTTTAAGAACAGTAGAAAGAGTGAGACAAGGCAGTTGAGTTGTTCTTCTCACATGGGTGTACGGCCATTAAAACCATCAGAACAAAAGATTCGCAGCACGGGTTGATCTCCAAAGCAGTTCACGTTCATCATAATAAAAATGCCAAAAGGTGTGATGTGATTCAAGGAAGAAACCTATAAAAAGAACCTGTGCTTATACTCCAGTTATGTTGCACACAAATGGGATTTTTAAGTGATGCTTGTTCTGATATATTGTCGACTTTGCTTATTGGGACTGCAGCACTCCTCTGATTCAAAATGCTGACCACAAAATCACAGCAGTGTTGTGTCCTTTCAGCCATCGCTAACTGCCAATTACGGGTTATAGCATTATAATCCACACTGTGCCACCAGCTAACTGTCACTTGACCTGGCTAAATGGGAAGCCGAGGCAGGAAATGAGGTCATGGCAGGCAGGTGGTCGTAGGGTGATGAGGCGGCAGCCCAAGCCATCGCCGGCCACGCTGTAAGCTTTCATTTCTACAGAAGTGACACTCGGAAGTAGCGGTGGTCTCCACAGTGGTACTTGTGGCCTGCTGGGAGAAGTTCTGTGTGTCCTCCAGGCCCAGAGCCCTGCGGGGAGAGAGCCGCAACTTGATCTTGCGCGGCAGACCATCGTGCTGGAAACCGTAGCCCAAGGGTGTAATAACCTATACGGCTAAATCCGATATCAGCGTCCATTTTGGTGTTGTAGCATCGGTGAAGTGGCCCTCTGACAGTCTGGGCCCTCACAGTCACCCGGCTCATGTTCCAGCCTGCGTCTTTGCCCCCGAGACGCCACACAGACAAAAATATCTTGAGCCACAGACAGGCGGCTGCGGCCTCTCCTCTTCGTGCTCCATTCTTAAAAAGCACGGCTCCTTCCCGCAACACCACGGCTCTGCTCTGTAAGCATGATATCCACTCAGCCATAGGAGACGCAATATTCAGGGTGCTGGCCATTTGACCAGCTAGTCCAGACATAAAAAAGTCAGTAGAGAGTCCAGGTGCTGATGGAGGCTGTGCCCCTGTACTCTGGCAGTTTTCATGTAGTGTGGTTTCAGAAGACGGGCAGTGGGAACCCCCCGCTCAGCTTTTCCACACACCCGGGGAGACCTGCAAAGCCCGAGCCGAAGTCCGGACGCGGCAGGGGCAGCCGGCACCTTCCCGCGTGCCATGCGCAGCCACCTGATTCACACCATCCCAGCTGCTGTTGGTGTCTACAGCATTTTCATGTTTTGACAGCCCCCCCCCCCACCCACCCAGTGAGAAGAAAGATGTAACCCCCCCACACTACATGCTGCAACACCCTGAAAGCAAGAGGCACATGGGCACTTTCTCAATTATACTGAAAATTATATTTATGCTCTGGTGAGTTTTAAATAAATTGAGAAAAAATCAATTTTCTTTTAGAAATGTGCTCTGTGAGCTATGATTAGATTTCAGCGTCAAAGGGGACTTGCCAATTCTCACATTTATCTGAGAATCTGCCTACTGTCTCACACGCATGACATGGCGACCTGGAAGCGGGCAGTAGTGTGGGGAGGCGGGGTTGCCGGGCCAAGGGGCGGTGGTGCTGCGGGGAGGTGGGGCCTGTTGATTGTGTTGCTTGCATTGTGGTTGTTGCTCCACTTGTTCTGCGATCCCCTGTGGCCACTTTCTTAGCCTGGACCCAGGTAATGGGGGTCAAGCTGGAGGAAGCGCGGGCAAGTCCTTGGGCATCATTTTTTATTGGGGGGCACTTTGTAGGAGGCTGAACCCTGCTTTAACGCGCCCCCTGTATGGCCTGGCGGTCACTACTTCTCAAATCGGACTTAGTTCAGCTGCGTGTTCCCACACTCCAGTGTCACCCAGGAGCCAGTCTTTTATTTACTGCCTGTTGCTAAGTGACCTGATGGACTGAATTACCCCCCCCCCAACCCACTTGATGTCTACTGCTTGACAGCTGGGTAGGGCTGTGTGTTGTGTGTATGTGTGTGTGAGTGTGAGAGACACTGCCGTGTGTGTGTAAGACTGCTGTGTGTGTTTGTGTATGTGTGTGCTTCAGTGACACTGCTGTGTCTGTGTGTCATTGTCTGTGGGTGTGTGATGGCCTGGCTGATGACATGCTCTCTATTGTCCCCTGTGCCCCTCGTGTCCCACCTTGCCTGCTAGTGCAGGCTATTGGCCTGGTGTCTTGTTAAATACTGCTCTCTGTTCATTGATGAGCCCTTCTGCCCAGCCTCATGTGGGCCAGAACTCTCCATGTTTTATTCACACGGGTTGCCCCTGAGTGCCTGTTCATCACCCTGATCTGCCCCCGTCCTCCCAATCTCACGTTCTGCCATAGGCACCTGTGTCTCTGTCACTCACTCTGTGACACACACACACACACACACACACACACAGACAGTAGTGTCTCTCACACACACACACACACATACAGCAGTGTCTCTCTCTCTCACACACACATACACACACATACAGCAGTGTTTTTTTTCTCTCACACACACATACACACACATACAGCAGTGTCTCTCTCACACACACACGCGTGCACACATATCTGTAACGGCTTTCTGTGGAGCTGCTTCCAGCATTGCAATTTCATGTGGGAATGGGCTGAGGACCTGCAGCATCCCAAGCTGCTCTGGGCCATCAGGTCACGTGACACACAGACTTAGTCACTGTAAAATGTAGCTGTAAGTCAGCGCATTCGTGCTGCACTTGGGTGGAGTGGCTGGGTGATGTAGAAATGTGGCTGGCCCTGCGGTGAGACCGCTGCCTTGGCTAATCCTGCATATTCCCCCCATGTCCATCCACCCCCATGCATGGCAGCTGATGTGATTGATGGATGTTCTATAGCTCCGAACGTGGCACAGACATTAATAATGTGGCCCTGAATCGCAGTCTCTGTGGTCCGGCTGCTTCCGGATTGGTCCACTGTGTGTGTGCGTCTGACTGCTGACTGTCCTTGTGAGGCCTGCCCCCAACCCAACCGTTACCAGCGGGTCGCAGTTAAACGCCTCCTGTAATAATGACGCACATGCAGACTGCTGGGGCTGAATCACCGCTCCTGCATGTAGGGGTATGGATTTTTCAGCCACCACAACCTGGACAGGTTTGTCATAAAGGATCCTGTTTATTTTACTTTTCTTTTTGTACAATTGATTAGGTCTCAGGTGGCTTAAACATATAATTATCTCGGCCAAAACTGCAGGTCTCTGGTTGCATTGGACATGACATCACCCCACCGTCGGAAAGAGATTGTGTTTCGCACCTGAGTCAGAAACATTACTTTTATTTTTGCTTTTTAGGATCACCCCACACTCGCAGTGTTAGCCGCTCAGTGGATCGCAGTCTGTATGAATCATTAAACACATTTGTTAACAGTTAGATACCCTCGTCAGAAGGCTGCGTACAGCACCGGGGGAATGGGGGGGGTGCTCCAGTACCGGTTGCAGGGACTGTTTCCATGGGAACCATGTTGTTTACCTGCTGGGAGGGGATAGGAGTCAGCGTCCTTGTTAACGCTCCACACCGCACATGCTCAGCAAGCAGGTGCAGGTCCCGAGCGGCCCCTTGGGATCGCTCGGATGTCCTGTCCCTCCCTCTGCCCTGCGATTGGCTCATTCCGCTTGTCTGCTTTTTCATGTTGGGGGTGCAAGAGGCAAAGGTTCATGTGTTACTGCATGCGATGATTCATGTCAGGGGCCTTTACCGATAATGTGGTTGGGGTCCTCATGCAGCACTGCAAATTAATGTCAGCCCAGTAGGTGGGGGGGAACATGTATAACGGCATCATCAACCCCCCCCCCAACTGCAATTAAAGGCCATTCTGCTGTTGTGCAGTGGAGGAAGGAGGGGGATTCAGATGAAGGGTTCTGCCCCTGGAGAGGCAGTGAGGGTAACACACCGTCTCATTAACCAAGGCTTCGCATCTCATTTGCATGCAATTACTGAGCATTATGGGGCATTTGATACGCCAAGTCAAATGCTCCCTTGTGGGTTTGCCCCCCCCCCCCCCCCCCCCGATTTAAGTAGAATGTGAAGGAATTTTAGATAGATTTGAAAAGGGGGGACCAGTTGTTGTCAGGATAATGTGCAGGAATACGGCACACATTTGTGGGGGTGCATTTTCCCTAATCACCCTCTGCTTCCCTGTCTGTCTTCCCTGACTCCTTCCCTTTCCGGCAACTCTAGCGAAATGTCTCCTTTAAGGGTCCAGCACCAGACCCTCTGACCAGTTAATGAAAGCTGAAGGGGCAGCTTTCAGGTGACACATCCATGTCTGTAGCCCTGTGCCCTCGGCCCCCCTGCACCTTGACCACAAAAGGCCGCTGCTCGGCATCCGTGCCCTGGGGCTGTGGGATTAGGTTCTCCTGGGTTATCTGCTGTCACTTTGAGGCTGGACTCCTGTCAGTCTTCAGGCAGCCAGTGGCAGCGTCGGTTTGTGGCCAGCGGTCTCTCTGCACCCGCCGCCACGTCTACAGCAGACCGAGCCTCGACTCTGTAGTCCTGCTAAGTGCTCACAAGCAGACCGAGGTGGCGGGATACAGCGGCCCGTAATGTTAGCCCCGCGCTCCACCCCTGCCCTTGCTCCCCAACAACACGCCCCATCCTCTGCCCCAGAAACGTGCCCACCCTCATGTCCCACCCTCCACATCTGCTACATGCCCCCCTCTCCTGCCCCGCCTTGCCCATGTACTACATCCTTTTACCTCAGCAATGTACACCTGTTGCGGGCAGAATTTTGCTTGATTGATACCTGTCTTGTCCCATCTCCAGGGGCTTTGTGCATGACAGCAGAAACAACCTGCAGATGCGGGGCCTAGTTGTGCTGCTGATGTCCAAGGCAGCCGGTCCAAGCTCCGCCTCCTCTGAGCTCCTGCAGCAGGACATGGTCAGTGGGATTTACCCCAGGTAAGCACTCTTGCCAGCTATCACATGGTCTGCACTCACATTTACCATTAAACTATCAGCGTTGGGATTTGCTGTGGGAGGTCTTGCTGCTGCTCCTGGGGGGGAATTTCAGTCAGTTTTTCCAGAAAGATTAGACATCAGAGGGGCAGGGATGGAACAGACACACCAGCATTTAATGCTGGTAATGTGGCCCCTTCTTTACCTCTGAATCGGCATGGCTGCGTTGCGCTGTTTCAGCTGACCTTCAGCACATGTGGGTTTCCGGAAGCTTCCGGATTCTTCATCTCCCAGTTAACATGTCATACTCACATCTGTCCCGAAGGCGCTCAGCCTGCGAGTGAGGAAGAGGAGAGGCTGGAACGGCCTTCGTCTTCTCTGTGCTGCGGGGAGAGGTGGATCCTGCCGCAGCAGCATTTAGCTGGCTTGAAGAATAATGACGATGATAATGATTTAAACACGGCGCTCCCTACACGCAGACGTTGTGCATTTTTCCTGCTCCCAGGGGGCGCTGTTCATACTGGTTATCTGCGGTGGGGACAGGCGATTAATCAGTGCTGTTCAGCATGGGCCCCTCTGTGACACTCAGGAAGTGTCTGTAACGTGGAAAATCTCAGTGCCGTCTTCAGTTTCACTGCTGAAAACAATATGCAGAAGCCCTGACTCTCTGAAGACCGTCACAGCAAATGAAGGTCTCATGTTAGCAGGAACTGCCATGTGTTTTTCAGTAAGGTCTTCTATCCGAAGTGACCCAGCTTTCATTTTTACCTTTATTACCCATTTGCTAATTTGTTGATTTTTTTAAAGTCTGCTAATGGCTGAGGATCAAGCCTGGTTCACAGCAGAACTGAAGATCACTTTTGTTTTCACTCCTCAGCTCAGAGAGTTGGAATATTGCTTTATGACCGTGGCTTTGTGAAGAGGGTCAGAAACTGAGTTCTGTGCTTTTCCTGATCTTGTCGAACTTGATTATTTGAAGCCGGGGCCTGATCACAGCCCCAACGCGCCCCTGGCCTGCCCACGCCTCCCTCGTCACCATGTTTTCCGTAGGATGGGGAAATGAAAAAGCAGGATGCGGCCCAGTGGCAGGCAGCTTGAGGTGTATTTTGTTGCCGCTCTTTGCCAAGGGGTTACCAGAAGCCGCTGTTTAGCTTGGCCCAAAGCTGCCTCTGTCTCAATGACCTCTTTCTTGGCGGGGCGGCGGCACGCCTCGGGCTTGGGGAGGGGGTGTTGGGCCAGACGGGAGTCCTGTTGGCCTCTTTGCTCCACCCTATTGGTCACGCCCTCCGCGGTAGCCCGTTCTTCCGCTGGGCCCAGACGAGGAAGTGACCTCATTGTTCCAGGCCTAGGCCCTTCTGCCAGGCCGGTGTCTCCCGTTTCCGGCACACAGCTCGCTTCAGTGTGGAACTATGATTGTGGGTGTTCTTGGTGAAATGGGGCTGAGGGGGCCAATTCAGTCTCTGACAGTATGTTCAGAGTGGGGGGGGGGGTGTAATGGACCTCCATTTCCAGACAGTGGATGGCACTTAAACACCCCACCCATCAAAAACAACGTGTGACGACGTTACTGCAATTTGACCTGCTGTATCGGTGCCCAGAGGGACCGAGAGGCTGCCTGGCTGGCCCCCACCCCCGCACGCATGTAGAAGAGCACAGGATCTGTTCTGTGAGTCTGACAGACATTCTCCACCTGCGCCCACACACACGTGCAGGGACGCAGGCCGGGGGTGTGGTGCCAGAGTTCACATGGCCAGCCACTGTGCTGCCTGTGCTGGGGGACATTGGTGAAGTCGTGCATACATCAGCAACACACACACGCATACAGTAATGAAACTGTCCTCTTTCACCTGTCTGGGCTGTTCTCATGCACAGCTCTACTAACGAGCGGTGACTAATCTCCCATCACCTCATCCAGCCTCCCCCCCCCCCCCCCC
>JAABNY020000025.1:20234891-20245139 GCA_015164015.2 Brevimyrus niger | reverse complement strand
TTGTCAACTAGCGCACCCCCCCCCCCCCACACACACACACACACAGATAAATCATACCTAACCTCATCACAGAGCTGAGATATAGTCTGCCTTATTCAGTGTGTCAACTCCTGCAGTCCATGGTGCCTCCCAGATTACCACCAGCCTCACACACTCCCTGTCCCTCCCTCTCCCTCCCTCTGTGTGGTAAACACACCGCAAATCCTCCATGCCGGATGATTTCGATAACCCCGTTTGAAAGTAAGCCGATTCCAGTTGCACTTCCGCTCTGCGCCTTGCTGTTTGTTTTCTGTTCAAACCACACGACTCTCTGAAAGCCGACTGCCTGCTGCTCCTCAGGGCGGTAGGGAGCATTCCCTTCACCCTAACAGCTCTCTCAGCCAGCAGTCCCTTAGACACCATCTACCTGCTCCAAAATCTTGCAACTTAGGCCAATGTACAGTATGGTACCAGTTAGAGAGGTGCATCTCCATCACTGAGACCAATGCGATACACATCTTAATGCACTGCCAGTGATATGATACATTAAAGATACATATGAAGCAACTATTAATGTGATATATGATTTGCCCCTATTGTGATGCAGTGTGATTTGGCACGATTTGATTCAACACAATGCAATGTGATGCAAAAGAATATGATGTTATGCGATTCAATATGGGGATTTCAGGGGGATTTCATCTAAATATAAAATTTTTGGTCAAAAATGATTGGTCACATTTCTAAGTAATAAATGCATGGGTCCTCTACTAATAATTATTTATTAATAAATAGTTTTTTACCATTGCTAAGATTTTATGCAAACCCAAATTGTGGCCAGTGCACGCTGTTTTAATTGGGACAGTCGCATTGTGAACCTTTATGCTGGTGCACCAATGTGAATTGCTGAACCTTAATATTCCAAGTACTGGTGAACCCCTGAAACTGCACATCCTATTTGAAAAAAGCACGGCTCTGCCAACCTTTGAGGCAGACCACTGTGAGGCTTTTAAAGACACACGACTACGTACATATATCCTGAATGGAAATGAGTGCTTCCCAAGTACATTACTGCTGAGTAAAGTATAACCCACAATTAGCACAAAGGAACCAGTTTTATGGTAGAAATTACAAGAAAGCACAAGTGCCAAAGCATAATTCCATCTGCATGACAAAAAAGACAGATGATTCTTTTTGACATTCTAAGGCTCCCCCTGCTGGTCAGAAAAACACATATGCCTGTATTGTATGAGGCGAATTCCATTGAGACCTGGGTTAGGACATTACAGACTAAAGATTATACAAGCACAACACCTGTGAGCATGATAAAGCAAATCGATCTCCCCAGGTCCTTTAAGAAAGTTTCTGTCAAGCCTGGACAAAAGCCTGAATCCTGCTGAGGTACACTGCTGCACCACATTAGTCAGATACATCCAGCTCTCATTTAGTCCTAGTAGAGTCACTTCCAGTGCGACTGTTTCCAGCAGGTACGTGCAAGAGATGTAAAGCCACACAACACCATTCGGTTAACAGCTCTGTCAAGCATTAATAGGTACGTGGACAGGAGAAAAATGTGTAGTGTCAATGCTGGCTTACGTCAGTGCTGCATGCAATTTTACAATTGCCAATGCATCATTTACCGCTCAAAATGAGGACTTTTATGCAAAAAAAATCCTTAACTAATTATTGTAATGGCAATTTTGGGTACGCATTACTTTAGAACAGAATCACATGTCAAGAGCAAATTGAAAATTGGTATTTTATTTTCCATTAGGTAATTTTTTGCTTGTTTATTTGTACCTAGTGGATTGGGTTTATGTGAAGTGACATTTGGGGAGGTGGCATTCAGTTACCTTGACTGGTCTTTTTTGCAATAAGAATATTATTCTGGAAACGCTGAAGTAATTACTTATCACACAATTAAGGGTGGAAGGAAATTAGAACTAGTCTATTAATGAATGAAAAACTAGGGAGCAGGTCCCCTGGAATGGATAAATGAACACTAATGAACAACTTGCTCCCAATCAAGAAGTAAAGAATCCAAAACATGGTCAAGCTACATGAGCACAAGGACTTTTTTAAAACTGGGAGAAGTTTAGTTTTGTTACATTCTTTTCAGATGACTTTTGTTCCCAAGAGGACGAATGTAAATGTGAAGCGGAAGGGACCGAGTATGGAGCCCTGGGGAACGCCCTGGGGAATACCCTGGACAGTAGGAACAGCTTTGGCTCTGTCTTGACCGCCAGAGATTAATTGCTGTTACTTGTTAAAATGGAGAATAAACCATGACAGACTTGCTCCAAAAATATTGGTTAGCACACTCCAGTCGTCCCAGAATGCTAAGGTAAAAACAATTAAATGCAGTGGGTCCAGCAAGAGATGAACATGAGGTTGGCTGAAGTAAGCAGAGGTCACTGAGAACTTAAATAAGTGTTGTTTTTGCACTCTCGAAGGGAAAGGGAATTTCAGAGGGCAAAGGGCAAAATTTCACCTTTCTCTGTAAAAACACACCCTTGCATGGGACTTGTGTGTGATTGTTTCCCCACAATCACAGAGGTGAATCTGCATCTGAAAAACAAACATGGTGCATGCAAAGCTAAGTTTTACTTTAGCCAGGTCTGACAGCCGTTGCCTCAGGGTCTTTACATTCGGTTGTGACTGTGTTCAGACAGCAGAGCCAGAACAGGGTAAGTAAACCACACTGGCAGACATAGTTAATTGTTATCGTGCTCTGAAAGGACACTTAGTTGAACATCACACTGCTGTTGTGGATGTGTTATAGAGACAGATGCTAACAAAGTACAGATTCCTGGGGTGTGTGATCACTGTGAGTTTAAAATTAAACTTGGACACCCTTCCTTGATTATGGTGGCAGAAAGTAGGTAAGTATGACCCACAGATTGTGGTGACAGAAAATGTGTTTACGTCTTGGTCTTATTGGTCGTATTGGTTAATCCATCAAGCGTGGACATGAAAGACATTGCCTAAGCTGAGACCACCAGCTCTATCCAAACACTTGGGTCGCAGAGGAATCCTGACATTTCAGGCTGCTGCACTTGGATTTTCTTCTTTTCCAGGAGCATTAATCAATACCATTCCTATAAGCTCTTAGGGAATCACTTTCAGCTCTTCCCAGACTCCAAAACTGGTAATTGTAAAGCTGTTCCTGACAGCTTCATTGGAGAAATGAGCAGTATAAGAAAATTGAACTGATTGATTGATTGACAGATTTATTTTCACACATTTCCCCCCATAATTTTTGTCTCTGAGTTATTTTGATGGACAAATTTGCTATACATTTGAAAAACAACTTGATTGACTGATTGAGGTTCACGGGGCATGACTGCCTGTTTGCCTCTGGCGCTTAAAGTGGAAAATGACGGCATCTTTAGCAGCTATGGGGGTCTGATGCGCCATGAAGGATTTGTTGGATGGATGCTGGGCCTTGGTGACTCTGACAAAGGTTGTCACCCGTGGGGGGGTGACACATTGGCAGGTTGTGACTCTCCACCGTGTGCACCCGGAGGTGGGGGTGTGTGTGCGTGCGCACGCTTGCATGCAAAGTGGCTGCCACGTCAGCGTATTCCTGTGGACAATCTGTCACCGCAGTTGTCCAATTCACACGCACACATAGAGAAGGAGGGGCCGGCACAGTGACATTCGGCGCAAGCCGGCGGGTCCTGGCGCATTCCTCTCTGCTCCCGGGCCTCTGGGCGTTTCACAAACCAGAACATATTTTAGTGAGTGATTGATCTGTATTATGTGTCCCGGCCTTGAGAGGAATCCTGGGACAGCGCTTGTATAAACGGTAACACGATCTGCAGGCACATCTCAGGTTTCGGCCCTTCACAGACCCACTGGCGATACCCGATCCGCTTGGATTTGGGAATAACGCTTATCTGATACTTTCCTTAAAAACCCCCCATTTTCTCTATTCCCAAGCTAACTAAGACAGCACATGTGGTAACACTGTAGGGGCATTGTCCTTTTGGTTTGCGCGAGAGCTCGGATTGCCTCAATATTTCCTCAAGGATCTGGTTACCCAGAGGGCACAGGGACTCAGAAAGAGCTGTGTTTATACCAACCTCTCAAATAAAAAAGGTCTGGATTTAATGAAAAAGGGTGGATTTCATTTTTTTAAAGTCTATAATGTATTCTTCATTTTCTTGCTGTTTATAGATGATGACTGAGGATTTGAGTTCCACTTACAGGTTTTTTTTTTTTGGACATGACTTAAAACCTTGAGAGAACCAGGCCAAGCCAATTAAGCTGCCTGTTGTTATGGGCAAAGCGATCAGCCGCTTGTTGGGGCTGGTCTGCACCACAGGACCCGCATGCATGGTTTATCATCTCCGATGAACATTTTCTAAGTAGCTGAGTAATTCTCAGGATAAAAGCCATGTGAATTTGAGCAAAGTGCGGCCCCCTCTGCAGGAAGCAGTGTGTAGCTGCAAGTGGATGTAGGGTTCCTTTTTTAAAGCTGTACACTCTGGCGGCAGGAGAGCGAGGCACTGTGAAAATCCCAGTGTGACTGCACCATCTTCTCCTCGCTGGGATGTTAACCTGCAGCTGTTTGGCACTATTTCCGGGGTGCCAACTTCTGGCACACAGCCGTGGGGGAGCCGCCCCCTTCTAGCTCCACGCCGGGGTCAGGAAGCAGAGAGATCTGGACGCTGTGGTTCGGGAGGCTCGGCAGTGTCTGGCAGGGGTGGGCCTGGAGAAGCAGCTAAAAATAGGTCTAAGCACACTGCATTTCTGCTCTGTGTGAATGATGCGAGTAGGATTCTCTCACTGGTTCCAGTCTAGGGCTTTGTAGTATCTGGGGTTAAAAGCTTGTATGATTGATTCCTTCATAGTTTTTCCTTTCCGCGGTCAAGTGTCTCAAAGGTGGGGAGACTGGCCACTCACCTTTTTGGGGTCACTGGGGCTTTCCTCATTTCACAGCATAGCCTTGGGTCTATAGGGTCGTGTGTCCCCACCAGCGCCTTCCTGTATCCACACCTGCTACCCCTAGTAGATGTTTCTAGCCCACCCTGGGGTCTCGTGAACCTTCCCACCCCACTGACCTTTCTGTATTTTGATTAGCCATCTGCTCCGCAGTAAGTGTGACACAGTAGACAGGAAACCCGATACATCTGTACGACACAGTTTAAACATTTGGAATGGGGGGTGGGGTTATAAATAAGATGTGAATTAACAAAGCTTGGTGTAAATGCTCTTTATGAAAACAGCAATGGTAGTGTAGACGTGATAATGAGCTGTCAATGAGCATTGCCTGGCCTCATCCATCCGCACCCCTTACGGTATTTCTCTCACACACACACACACACACACCTGTGACCACATCTGTCCCAGCCTAGCCAAAGCACAGCACAAGCTGTTCTGCGGAGCAGCTTTAAAGATTACAAACCTTTTTAAAAGCCTCTTGGGTGGAAGGTGTTGGTTTTGTTAGTTAAACATGAAAAGCATTCTCTCCTCCCTCGCTGACCCCTCTTGTTAGACCTTCAGTTTAGTTCAGATAAAAGTTTCCACCCATGGATCTCGTGATTGCTCTTATCTAGAGGTTGCGTTTTACTTGAGAGAACCTTCTAGAGAAAGGTTGTGCTCCTGACAATCTGCAGCTGCTTGTGGACTGGGTCCTGTGTTCAAGTCTTGGATGCCTAACTGCATTGCTCAGTACCTTTGAGAATATACTTCTTTCCTCATGTGAAGCTGACTTTTTCACTTTTGCAGAGTGTGCATTTAGACCATCGCAATCAAAGGTTCAACAAAATTACCTTCCTGGTTCTCTGCAGGATCTCCCTCATGACAAGTCTCTCAGTAAAAGGAACCTCAGCAGCAATATCTATGTCTCCTTGCAGGTGGTGGAACTGATCTCCAGTGCCATTGGGGATCTGGTCCAGGGCGTATACCATGAGAGTGACAACTGGGCAGAGGTGAGCTTCTTATGTCCTCCTTCCTAAGACAGTGATGGCTGTCATGATTGGCTGCCACTGCCTCACTTGCTGTGTTGATGATCAGCTGCGTCTTTCCCTCAGGGCCCCTCGGAACCCTTAATGGTGTCCTTGCCTTCTGCCCCAGGGCTTTCAGGAGAGTAAATTCGGGAAGCATCGTTGCTCTCTAGGGGCAGTAGAGATGTACCATGTAGATTTATGGCTAAACAGTTGCAACACATCCTACAGAAAATGGGCAGGCCCAGGATAAGTTTGTCCACAACTTTCTGCATTTCCTTGAGGTGCAGACCATAAAATGTCCATTACATAGAACATGGGCAACAACGTGTGCATCTGTCAGTTATCATAATGCAGTTGTAGGGTGAAGTGATCCTTTTGGGTGATTCTGACAGGTGAATAGATGGGGTGAGTCTTCAAAGGCAATTCATCTTTTGCTCTAAATCATGAATGAAGGCATTTTAACAAAAGAAAAAAAAACTTTGTAAGCATGGCGATGTAAACAGTAGTAGCAGGTATCTCTCCTGGAGAATTTCCTTTTGCATGCTGGCACACGGCTTCTGAAGGGAGGGCAACGAAGACACCGCCTCGGGTTTCACCTCAGCCTCTCTCCGAGGAGAGTTTCCGAGCAAAGCACAGCGTTTGTTTCGTGCTCTCTGCAGAGTTTGGTTTCACCCCTCTCTTTGGAGGGAACAGGTATCAGCGCCCTCTTAGGTTTCCTTCTTCCGCGACACCATGTTTTTGATTCTTATTTTTTCATTTTTCTTTGAGAAATGAGTAAATAAAAGTAAATATGTCTTCGTCTTGCCTCTGGTGCTAAGAGGCTCTCTTGGAGATGATGCACTCTCCCGAATGTCTGGGGAAGAGAGTACAGATGTTTGCATGTTTTGGTGTTGTTTTCAGGACGGTAGCCTGACCAAGGACATGACCGTAGCTTCCTGGGAGGACAAGACATTCCTGTCCCATGGTGCTTTGTTGGCGAAGAGCTGCCAGGCAGCCTTGGAGCTGGCGATGCACGACAAGGAGGCTCAGGCCCTGGCTTACCTCTATGGGAAGCACATGTCATTGGCTCACAAGGTGGGGAGGGCCGGGGGGAGCAGGCAGACTGTGACCGGATCCCTGGGGAGTCCACTCTTGTACCTATAACTTAAATGAGCAGCATGTTCACCCTGTAATGTCACTCAGAAAGCCACCGCACACAGAAAGCTTGCATGGCGAAGCCGTTAGCACGTATGTTATTAATTTAAGATATTAATTAAACATTTGGCACGTTTACCTACCTTTACCTAAATGATTGTTAGATGCATCTCTTGTACACAAACACTTTTGATTATTTATTATTGTTCAAACTTTCATTTCTTTTTTGTGAAGCTGCTTTGAGACAATGTCCATTGTTAAAAGCGCTATATAAATAAAAATGACTTGACTTGACTTGTTTTCATGATTCACTTTGGACTGGCTTGATCTGTTTCCTCTCAGGTAAATTCTGATCTGCAGCCTTTCGTGAAGCGCAGTTCGGGTGACCCAGTGACCTTGAATCCGGTGACCTTGAGCCTGAACTCTGCCCCTGTGCTTTTGCACCGTCAGATAGTGGGCCCCGAGCGGTGGGCACACCAGCTGAAGCAGGTAAGCCTCATAAAGGGCCAGCAGGAGTGGACTGTGTGAGCAGCAGTAGGAGGATACAATGCAGTTTATTTGTAGATCTGAGGGGTTTTTCTATCAGGTAAATTGCATCAATTCATTTACACCACTGGTTATTCTACTGGGGAAATGCAAGTTAAGTACATAAATAAATGTTTATATTCCATATGAGTCCTTAATCACCATGCCACCTGCTGTCTTCTATAGATATAACATAAGAATGTGAAAACAAAATGCAGTGAACCATCCTATACAATGTTGCTGATAAAAATTCTGTCAAAAATAAAATTATTATTAAATTATTAAAACAAGATATTAAAGTGTTTTAAAGCACTTGTTGTAAGAAAGTGCTCTGGGCAAAGTAACATGGTAAATGGTGGAATAAATGGGGTTTGAGGCTTACCTGTCATCAGTGTTACATTTTAATCATATTATGGCCCTTCTCTGTCCCATATAGGCAAAAGCTGCTGGGAAACAGGTTGATTATGCAAAGGTGAGCTGGTTTCATAATTTTCAGTTTAACTTTTGTGTGTGCACATGCAACACCGACAGCCTGCTGATCCCCCCCCCCCTTCGAGCAGGACAGACCCTAAGACCAGCTGTTAGGTGGTTGCACCTGAAATAATAATCTTCTCACGTGTGGCCAGTCAGACGCAGAACTACCAGAACTAGCTTGCCACAACGTCATTCAACCATTCACTCTGGCATTGAGGTGCTCGCAGTTCTGTGTGAATCGTCCAGATGTGGCTAATCGCAGGCAGGCTCTGGCCTGTTTGCGGAAATCATTACTTGACTTTTTTTAGCATTGCAAGCAAAGAGGTATGTTTGCATCTGAATAGTCTGTCACGTCTAATAACTTTTATGGTTGTGAAAAGTCGCAGAAGTTATTTCTTAAGAATATTTCTAGCAACCACACCCAGCATTAGTTTAAAATGTACCTTTCACTGATGATGTCACAGTTCAGAGGCTCTGGGCTGGTGGTATAAATGTCCCAGTGTTCACATCCAAATGCCTGCAGATAGACTCTCAAAATATCTAAGTCTCTAAATCACCCATAGTAAATGACTGTATGTATGTGTGTGGGTTGGTTCTATGATGGACCAGCAGTCTGGTACCAAAAACTACAGAGATTTTGATGTGGAGTGCAGGGTTGTGTGGTCGACTCTAAGCCAGTCTGCGTTTCTCTCCCCAGTTCTGTGTCCGTCTGGGGTGGGGCCCAGGCGACTGTAACCGATAGCGAGGTGGAAATTTGGTTGCCAAAGTCAGATGAAAAAGAAGTGAGGGACAGACGGGGGCAGGAAGAGTGTGGAGGGACGGGGGGATCGAGTCGTGTCTGAAACTGGATCGGCAGGGATATGGTGCCGGGCCAGATATGTGGAGGAGACAGGGTGACTATGGGATGGGACAGTGGAGAAGCGCCTCTGCTGGGGGTGTGTCTGCGTGTGAGTGTGTGAGAGAAGCAGAGTGGGACGGAGCCCCTTCACATACCACTGCCCTGTCCTCAGTCCTGGCCGTGTGCTGGAGACTGAGAGTTCTCGCACTGATAGCACGTCTGAGATTTGAACCCCTGTCCTTCTGTCCCGTATGCTTCACCTGTTTAAAGACACACCGTTTGGTTAACACCATCCCATAACTGCCCGTTAAACACGGCCCCCTCCCGAGCAGACGCCGCTCCATTTGTGTGCTGTCCTTTAACCCCACCCGTTGCACTCAAGATCCAACACCAAGTGTCACCAAATGTCTAAAGAGAGTCAAATGCAGGTGTGTGCATGCGTGTGCGTCAGGGTGGATATTTGTGTCCATGTGTGCGTGCATGTCTGTGTATGCATGTGTGTCAGTGTGCATGGCAGTTTTTGTGTGTCTGTATGTGCCTGTGTATGACTGTGTCTATGCCTGTGCGCACATTTTCTTTTCTGTGTGTAATTCAGGCTTTTAACTTTGTGCAGTAGCATTTAGGTGGGGGCAACGTGGGGGGTCAAAGGTTAACTGGGATCAAAGTAATTATTTGCCTGTGGTTAGTTATTTATGAGCTTGCTGCATGATCATACTGCTGAAAGTCCTGTCATTTAACTAGTTTGATCAACTAGTTTACCATGGTCCCAGGCAGAATGTCCGCTGCAGGACTCGGTATGTGCGGTGAGCCTCTCAGTCTGCGCTGGCTCCTGCCTCCTGCCTCCCACACTGAAGGCCCTTGCCATGTCTGTTTTCATCAGCAGCTTTGGGAAGCAGTCTCAGCTGAGAAAGGCGTGAGAGCGGCCATCGACCTTTGCTGTTGCCACGGAAACAAAGCCCTGGATGCCATTAAGTGCTTTCCGCCCTCAGAGGCTCGGTCTGCCCTGGAGAACTTTGCCACCGCCATCACTAAGTTCTGATCGGGCGTGTCTGGGGATCTTCAGCCCTTCCCTGGGGGTTTTGACCAGGCCCGGCTGGATCTGACTGGGAAGGGTCTGCGCACAATGGTGGGCTCGATGCGTCATGTCTTTGTTAAATGCTGTTTCTTGCAGTCCTCCAAAAATAAACGTCTTGTACACAAATCTTGGTCTCTCACTCCACTTTGAGTCTCCTGGCTCTCAGTCTGCCAGCTTTTGATTGGTCGCTCATTCCTTCCTGGCCCTCCAAGAGGCTGCTAGCAGAACAGGAGGCAGAAGGTCGTGCCCCCCCCCCCCCCCTCCCCGCC
>JAABNY020000025.1:20214481-20234791 GCA_015164015.2 Brevimyrus niger | reverse complement strand
CCCAGTCGTGCCAGCAGCGCACTCGAGGCTGCGCCGGCAGAAATAATTAATGAGCCCCCACTCCCGCGACCCTCAGCAAATGGACAGGAAGCGCGGCCGTATCGATCGGGACGCACGAGGGCTGGCGCCAGGCTGGGGCCCTGTGGTTTTTCCCGGCGCTCGCACAGAGAGGACACAGGGGGGCGTGGGGGGGGTGTCACCTGGTTCTTGACACCTCCAGTCCGAGTTGTTTGAGCTGGGGGTTCAGTCACCTGAAGGACGACGCAGAGATGGATGGATAGACATAATGGATGGAGTGACAGAAAGAGAGAGAGAGAAAAGAATGGAACGAGGTCTGTGAGATGCTATAACCCCCAAAAGCTAAACCTCATTAAAGCACCGTCGCCCCTGGTAACCATGCACTGCACTCTCCAGCCGCCGGCCGTCACTGAAATATTCATCCTCGCCCCGAGCAAACACACACAGGCTGTAAGAGAGCCAAAAAAATGGAAATGGAGAGGAATAAAGAGGCGACAGGCCTCAGCGCCTCCCTACACCCTCAGACTGCTCTGCATATGCTAACGAAAGCAAATAACTTTGGCGTGTTGCACAGAATACACGTTTTTTACATCAGGCAGGAGAGCACTTTTTTTTTAAACATCGCTGTATTAAGTGAAACTGAGGGAAATATGACCCCCCCCCCCCCCCACTGTTTCATTTGGAAACAGAGTCATGCATATTTTTACTCTACATGAAAGGGGGTTTATTTTGGGGTTTAGTTTGTTTTTGTGTTGTGACAGTACCCACAGGGCATGGGGGTGGGGGAGGGGGTTAGGGGGTGAGCTAGGGGGCCCAATGACAGAAAGACTATGCCCCTAGATCATGAGTCTCCCGAACCCGACACTGTCTCTGTTTGGCTCATAGAGATGATTTTCGTGGTTTGCATGAGTGCAACCCGAGTATGCCGTTGACAAGAAGGCTGAGCTTACACAAATGACGGGGGGTGGGAGCGCGGTGGCCCCCCCAACCCCTGGCCGACGGGGCCCCGCCTCGCTGCAGGGTGTAATTACAGCTGGGTGCTGGAGTCAGCCAACGCAGCAAACCAATTCCCGCTGAGCCCCCCCATACAGCAGGGGAAGAGTTTACTTTCTCCCCATACCCCTACCCCACCCCTACTGAGGAAACCAAACGGGTGGCACGGCAGGGCCACTATTGCCCATGCAGCCACCGCTGGAGAGCTCCACATCCATCTCTAGACCATTTCCAAACTGGAAAAACCTGCATTTCCACAGGTATCTCCCGTCTTCTGAGCTGCTGATACCCCACCTACCCAGTGACATCATATTTAGGACTAGGGGGTTTTTCCTATATATGTTTGCAGGCTATCCCCCTGGATTTACCCATCACACTTGCATTTCAGCTCAGGCTCAGAACAAACAAACAAACAAACGAATTCTGGGTGTCGTCCGGCTGGTACGGCAGGCCCAGGGCAGCGGGAGGAGCTGTGTGACACCGCCGCCCAGCTAACGTGATGGCAGTCTACACCATGACAGCTCAGAGCAGGACGCTCTTGCCGTTCCAGTTCACCTCGCAGCGAACACCTGCTCACTTGCCCTCCTCCCGGCACAGCGGCCGTGAGCAATGTCCTATTTCGCCTGAATAAAAATGGCTTGACGGCCTTTAACTGCCTGTTAACGAGTGCCGCTCGATGAACGGTGCCCGATCATCACGCCTTGTACTGATGCCCCCCCGTGCTACTCAAGTGGTTGGCCTCGCTTGCTCCGCACTTGCGAGCCGCATGCCTCATTCACCTGATAGATCCGGCGGCTGCCACGGGAGATGGCCCATTAGGTGAGTAATGGTGGCCGCCGCGGCAGGACAGAGCAGGGAGACACGCCCGTCGCTGGCACCATTTGCACGCTGCGTTATCCCCTCGCTCTGCGCTAAAACAGACATCATTACAGTGTTCTGCCGTGCCGCGTCCGAGGATAGATGCTAGAGTATTTAGTGATTACGCTTCTCTTCCTGAGCAGACCGACCGCAGCCCTTAAGCCAAATACTGATGGCTCCTTCACGTATCTGCACTGGAAAGCAGTGAATATGACCACGGCTGATCCTCAGGGTGTTTTCCCTCAGTCACAACGGTACTGGGAGGTTTCACCACATGAGAGCTTACAGTTAATACAGCATTGTTTTAATATCCAACCAGTTTAAATGGCATCAGACATTTTCTATACTTAAAATTTACAGCACGGAGGAAATAAGTATTTATGCACTTCCCCTAAACCAAACCAGGCCATGTGGTTGGAATCTGCTACTACTACTTTTTTCCATTGTGGACGTTAAGCATTTTCTTTCCACCAGAGGGCGATACCAGCCATTTAATCTCTCCTCCCAACACTAATTCCAGGCTTTATCTGAGGCACCCTCATAGTTCTTAGTCCTGAGCAGGGAGCCTCTCCAGATACCATATTTCTTAATTTATATTGTACTGTCACCTTTCTTATTCCTGGGATGTCAAATGTTAAAGGAAGATTAAAATATGATCAAGTTTACAGGGTTGCCTAGGCATTCCAAGATGCCTGTGATCAGTAGGCTGCCAGTTCTAATCACATCATTGCCAGAATAGTCACATGTTCCTTGGGTCCTTGAGCCAGGCCCTTACATCCCTGTAAAATGTTTCATTGGTGCTGGATGGGCAGGTAACACTACAATCAGACCTCAAGCTTTGCTCTCACCTCGATGTGTATGTATGTGTGGAAAAGAGAGAGAGAGAGCAAGAGCAGATATGTGAAAAAACACATTCCAGTATACTTGTTCCCATACTTGTACAAATGGAAAATAAAAAATTCAACTTCATATTTGGGTCCATTTATGATACCTAATGAATGCTGCCTCCTCACACCACCAGGTGGCACCTTTGAGTAACCAGCTGAAATGCACCCACCAACTGCACCCTATTTTATACTTCAAACAGGTGGAATCAGGGAATGAGCAGGTGTATGTGTGTGTGGTTGGGTTTGTATTCCCCACAATGTGGGGCTCAAATGTCTTAAAATGTGGTAAATACTTCCCACAATACAAACCACAAAGTTATAGGACTCTGTAAATACGATTAAAAAACTAAAAATGCCACAAGTCAGGTATTTAGTTTGGTGGCTAAGATTAGGGCTGTGTCAGAGTTAAGGGTGTTATTGTTGGGATTAGGGTTTTACCCTTAGATATAAATGGATAGTCCCCATAATGACAGTGTGTCTGTCTGTGTGTATCTGATTCTGTGTGTGTATCTATCTGTGTGGACTTATCTATGTGTGTGTGTGTGTGTGTGTGTGTGTGTGTGTGTATCTGCGTGTATGTGTGTGTATGTCTGTGTGTGTATCTGTATGTATATCTGCATGTGTATATCTGTGTGTATCTGCATGTATCTATGTGTGTATATCTGTGTGTGTCTGCGTGTATCTGTGTGTGTATATCTGCGTGTGTATATTTGTGTATGTGTCTCTGTGCCTACGGCCCCAACGCCCCCTTATGTCTATGTGGAAGTAGCAGTCCCAGCTGTGATAAGGGGCCATGGCTGGGGATGGGGAACTGGTATCAGCCCTGAAAAACGCGACGCGAGAGCCCAAAATGTACGGGAGTTACCGTGTGGACCGGACTGGCTCTGATGGTGGGCTGAGCCACGGGTAGGGAGCATCCGGGGCTGGGCGCGCCCGACGAGACAGCACCTCTCACTGGACGGGGAAGGGGAGAGCAGCCGCTCACAGCTTCTGAAAATGAAGTTAAATACAAAGAAAATAAAGTTCAGTCAGCCACTGGTGTCACCCCGTGCACATGGCGGTCACCCGCATTTCGGGGCACTCTACACTAATAACACCCATAAAAACGGACTATAAGTACATTTCGGCCGTTTTCTGTAAAAATATCCCATCCAAGTCAATTACCTATCAAATAAAAAGGCTGAAATGCGCGGCGGGAATGTCTTTCATGAGGGGGTTACATGCTGTCTCTGCTCACCCTTAGCGCCCAGCGGGTTTTTAAAAAGGCGGACGACGCCGATGAGCCCCGTGTGTGGAAACAGGGGCGGCAGGGAAAGAGCGAAACACGGGGGGCCGTGAAGCGCGGAGCGGGAGGACCGTGCGTGGATCGAGTCGTGGCTCTAACCAGGCGGCTGCGCCTGCAGCAGGACGCGGGCTGTGGAGGCGCCTTTCCCCCGAGGGGGTCCCGCGTCCCCCGCCCCCACCGCGCCCCGCACACGCAGGGCGGCTCCTGCCCACAGCGGCCCGCGGCTGTGCGGAAATGACACAGCGGGCGAGCGGCGTCACGTCACGGGCACGGCGCAGGGAGAAAAACACGGAGAGCAGCGCAGCGCCGCCGCCACGGCCGCGGCCGACAGACGTGCACGCAGATCCGCCGTGGGAAGGCTGCGCCACATCGCCAAGGTGAGCCTCGCTACTGCGGCAGGGGTTTTATCCAGGGGAGCGGTATCGCGGAGGGGCAGGGGAGACCCGTCCGGGGGTTATTTTAACGCCGCGTCACGCAGCAGGAATCCCCGAAATCATAAAAAGCCATGAGGAAATGGGCGTGGGCTGCAAACTGCCCGCACGGATCGCCACGATTGCTTTAAATTTTTTTAAATATAACAGGAATCCAAAGTTTAGCGAGGAAGGTGTAAAAAAGTACGATGAGAGAGGCTGGGGGCGGTGGAAAAACGAGGTACGTCGCTGTCGGGTTGTTGTGGTTCGTGGGTCGCTAGTGGAGGAATGAGGAAGTGGAGTGACCGGGAGTCACGGAGAGACACGGAGTCACAGCGCCCCCCGGCGCCCCCGGCGAGTCCCTGCATTACACCTGACTCAGCGCGGTCCCGACTCTTAGCGGTCTCACATGTATGAGTGACTCCTGGTTTTCCAAACCTGGGTGTGGGCATGTCAGTGTGTTATAACTGCAGGTAGCATCTCTGTAACTGTGCATCCAACTTAAACAGTGCTGGCTTCTGACACTTTAAAAACTGACTGTGGCAGAATGTGATAGGAGGCGTCATCCTGCTGTGTTGGTCTTCCTAGGACATGAATTCATCCTGCTATGGGGAGAACTCAGATGGTGAGGCTCCTGAGAGAGGTGAGGGAGAGCCTTTGGTTCTGTGTGTTACACTGCGCTGTGTCACCTGGTTCTTTTGTTCCTGCACTGTTGTTGATCCTGCGAGCCTGGACCCTATGAGCTGGATCAACCTGACTCATAAAACTGAGACATTTCCAACAATAAGATGAGAGACTGTGGAGGTTAAGCAGCAGCATAGGATTATGGGATTATTATAGTGCATGTCCAAAACACCTCAGGTACATGACACAGTTATATGGTAATTGTTTTCTTGTTAGTTCACAAAGATTTGAGCACAAACCCAGTAGACTGGTCCTGTGTCTGCTGCAGAGAAGGGGCACCGTGTCAAAGTAGAGAGGGAGATGGAGGACTGTGCAGAGGGCGGAGTTGCTAATGGTCCGGGAAAGCGGGCCGCCGAGCAGGCTGGGGAAGGACCGGGCTCAGAACCAGACCTGCCAGGCAGCGCCAAAAGGGTCAAGGTGTCCGCAGAGGTGAGAAACCAAAACACAACCCGCTGACCCAAATTGCCTCTTTAACCAGAAAGTACAGAACTGGGGGAGGGAAACCTGACCTAAAATGTATCTTTTATACAGTATAATTTTACATACAATATATGTTGATTTGCATAAAATGTACTTGTAATGTTTAGTTGCAATATAAATCCTCACACAGTGTATCTAACATGTTCATGACAAATCACCAACTCAGAAAGCCAAGTTCATCGGGATAGTTGCAGTTCTGTCTTGCTGTGATCAGACTTGTTCCCAGCACAAAGATAAAAAGAGAAAAAAAAAACACAGTACGAAGTAATCTGCTTCAGTGTTTTTGTATTGGTATCATTGCACAAAATCTCTATTTTCATGCCTTGTTTGTACGTCAGCACTGCCACAGTTCGCTGTTTAGACAGGACACTTTCGTTTCTCCGTGACACACTGTCTCACCTTTTCTGGAGGCCCGTTTGACTGCTGTAGCTTGGATCTCCTGTTACTCAGCTGCTCAGCACCTTCCTCGGTGCCTGCTGTGACTCACTGCATACATTCAGTGCTGCTCGGGAGTCTGTCACTGACTGGGGCTGTGCCGTATCGGCCTAAATCATTACACAAGCAGTGTTTGACAAAACAGAGGGTTACGGTGTTCTTTCGTCCTCTTGCTGTGACACAGAGCTGTGAGAACTGACGAGCCCGGTTTGAACTCTCACACTCCCTTTTCATGCCAGAGTATGAGCAGTGACACAATGGCACGCTTTTATTTTGTACTGCTGGACAAATTGCGCGACTGTGCTTGTGCATAATTTAGATGAGTCTGTTTTCCCCTTGCGCAGGGTGTCCGTACAGGGGATCACCTGCAGGGCAGGAACCTGGAGCACGTGCCCAGGTCGCAGCTGCCCGGTCTGACGTCGTCGCTGGACAACAAGGACTCTTCACATGAGAAGACCATAGCGTCCTACAGGAAGCCACTGTACAGCATCTCGCACAGAATCACCGAGAAGAAGGCGGCTTCCGGGCTGGAGCAGCAGCCCCAGCATGAGCTCAGGGGATGGCTGGGGTATGGCGGCCTTCTGTTTCCCCGACCCAGCAGCGGGGAGCACGGGCAGCGTGAATCCGGCACGACCCCTTCCTCCGCCGGAGCCAGCCCCGCCTCTGCTCTGGCGGAGAACGACTCCCACCTCTACCCGCTGATCGAGAAGATGTTCTTCATCCTCAACAGTCTCAACTCCAGCATGACCCAGCTGCACAGCAAGGTGGACCTGCTTTCACTGGAGGTGACCCGCATCAAGAGGCGGATCAGTCCCTCGGACCTGGTAGCCGAGTTCCAGCCTCCTCCAGAGTACCAGCTAACTAGTGAGGAGCTGCGCCAGCTGGTGGAGCAGACGTCCTCGGCCGGGGAGCTTGGCTGCCGCCTACTGGTGCAGCTTTTCCCAGAGCTCTTCGCCGTGGAGGAATATGGCAGGAGCTGTGCGGCGTGCGGCGTCACCAACAAGCGGACCCTGGATTCTCTGCACCTGCAGCTCATACGCAACTATGTGGAGTTCTGCTTTCCGTTGGTCAAGAATGGAAACAGCTGGCAAACTGAGTGCTTGCCCCAAATCAATGACTTCTTTAACCGCTTCTGGGCCCAGAAGGACATGGAGAGTGGGGGGGTAGCTGGGAGGAGGACTTCTGTAGGGCTGGGACTTGGGTTCGAAGTGAATTCCAGTCAGGCCTGCCACTATATCGATGAGGACGGACAGGATGAAAGCCTGTCATTGGAGACCAGGGACGACGACGCTGGCAACAGCAGCAGTAACATGGTGTCTGACCTCGTATTCGACGCGCAGGAGGTTGGTGAGGATCTTGATGAGCTCTCATCCCCGGGGGACTTTGCAGTTTTCTTAATGCATCGGCTTTTCCCAGAAGTCTTTGAGGAGGGGAAGCTCCCAGAGGGATATAGTGCTTATAACGGAGCTGGAAAGCTGCTCTTAGATGCCGATCGACTGGAGATTATCAGGAAATATATGGAGGCCAACTTTCCAGATGTTCCTGAGGACAGATGGCTGCAGCAGTGCATCCAGCGTATGGAGGAGGCTCTGGAGAGCAGTCACGGCAACGGCAGTGAGCCCGAGGTGGTGCGGGATGAGAGTCTCGATGCCGCGAGTCTGCCTGACGACGTGTCCATCATCAAGATCGGGGATTTCTGTGAGTACGAGAGACCAAGCCGCAGGTCAAAAAAATCATGGCTGGTTCCTATCGACTTTGACAAAATGGACGTCCCGGCACCAGATTTTGACGCGCCGCAGGAGTACCTACTAACTAAGGAGCAGTTGAGGAGCAACTACGAGTGCAGCCTGTCCATCGGGAACTTCGCCTCACGGCTGCTGGTTCTGATGTTCCCGGAGCTCTTCACCTATGAGAACACGCGCAAGCACTACAACTGCAGCGGCTCGCTGGGCAAGAAGCAGCTGGACCCGGTTCGCATCAAGCTCATCCGACACTACGTGCAGCTGGTCTATCCCAGAGCGAAGAATGACAGGGTCTGGACCTTGGAGTTTGTGGGGAAGCTGGATGAGCGCTGCCGGAGGCGGGACACGGAGCAGCGGCGGTCCTACCAGCAGCAGCGCAAGGTATATGTCCCCGAGCCCGAATCTGAGTCCAGGGACTCGATGCCAGCAGGTCAGCTCGGCACCGAGCGCTTTAAGGAGGACTTTGAGATTCCCCCCCTGCCTCCCGAGAAAAGCAGCAAGGACTTCTGCAAGATCCCTCTGGAGGAACTGAGCATCACGGCCCCAGACTTTCCCGTGCCTTCAGCCTACTTGCTTTCAGACTCCGAGGTGCGCGAGATCGTCCAGCAGAGCCTCTCTGTCGGCAACTTCGCGGCACGGCTCCTGGTCCGCCTGTTCCCCGAGCTCTTCACGCAGGAAAACCTGCGGCTGCAGTACAACCACTCAGGTGCCTGCAACAAAAAGCAGCTGGACCCGGTGCGTCTGCGGCTCATCCGGCACTACGTGGAGGCTGTCTACCCTGTGGACAAGATGGAGGAAGTGTGGCACTACGAATGCGTGCCCAGCATCGACGAGCGCTGCCGGCGCCCTAATCGCAAAAAGTGCGACATCCTGAAGAAAGCCAAACGCTCCAGCAGCACCGGGTCCTATTTATGAAGCTGCTTCTGCCAGCAGTATTTGCTAACAAACCTTATGATTTGCACAAAGGCACAGACAGAGAGGAGGACTGAATGCTTACAGGGGTCTCCCATTGATTTAGGCCAATTTATTATAGGATTCCATAGTATTTTCTATAGTCCTGTGGTACATATTTTTTGAACATAGAGCACCAGACAGTATAGTTTAATTAGGACACTATAACTTTGATTTTATCGAGATGGTAGACTTTATTTATATATATGCCAAAAATAATATTGCTGTAGCTAATTCTAACTTTGAATCAGGAGTTTATCGTATGTTGTTAAACTGATGGTCTAATGACAGTGACTGTAAATACAGAACTGAGAACACAATGAAAATGTAGAGATTCAGAGAAACAGAGACTTGAGCGAGTAGAAGAGTGTTTACACTTTGGTACACATACAGCTGGCTTGGATCAGTATCTGGTACCGGTGGTTTTGATTAAATGTCTAACATTCTTACACGATTGGTTTGTCTAGCTGTAACCATAGAGATAGGTCATATCGCTCTTCGCCTGAGTATAATCGACTCTCCATTGCCTAAGAGTTCAGGTAGATACCATAGTACTAACTTTGATGTGTATGTAATGCTAACACAGGGCAGACCTGTGCACTGTGCACCTGAGCAGAGGGTGCTAACAACAGTATTACTGCCTTTTAAGTTTGGAGCAGGTTTGTCTTGCCTGGGCCTGTAAACTGCCCTGCCAGGCTGACCAGGGTGGAGCACGGGCACTGGCAGGGGGCAGGCAGAGAGGTATCACCTACACAGTGCACTCACTGCCAGCAGAGGGCAGTGTCAAGGTGAATCCAATGCTTCAAATTCGTAAAAGTAACAGTAATGCACGCGGCTGAAAGGGCCGGCTGCACTTTGCGTGGAGGAAGGTGGCAGGTTAACCTTGTTGTTCTTCATGCACTGACTGTTTCTTAAAACTTTACCTGAGCTTATTATCGAATCCGTAAAGACTGTACGTTTCTTCTGTCCACAATCTGATGTAATGTCACCGCCCCTATCCTTTTTGAAACTATGGTACACATCTGTCACAAACTAGTTTGTAAGTAAAGGCAAAACGCAGTAGCAGTGTGTGTCGTTGTTGTTCCTCGAGAAGGAAGGCTCTCTGCATCGTGGGGACGCGGCTTGGCGTGACGCTCCATGTGATCGTTTCTCTGCACCACCAGCCGTGTTGTCAACATGTGTCACGTTAATATCAGTCTCATTCACATGATCTGATACCATGTACTAGAACAGACACCCAGCACAGGCGACCTCGGGACTGTGCTGTACACCCTCTCAAATACCAGCTAATTGCCATTTTCAAAACACAACAAACACACTCAAAAACTGCTTGTGGGTTTTAATTACATTTAAAAAGAGACGATTATTGGTATTACAAAAGTTGTATTAACGGACATAGTCTAATACATCCCCATGACCACAAAGTGACCACATAACACCGTACCAGTGTCCAATCCAGGGCCTGTTTCCATGGCCACAATCTGGCCACCATCATTGCCTGTGGGTCTCTGTCTTGGGAAGCCGGAGGTGTTTCCAACGTCTCAGCACCACCTTGTGCTTCTCTGTGGCCTCCGTCGCCTCCACTGCTGCCTTGAACATGACTCTCATCAGGGTCACCATGCCTGTCTCTGCGTTGTCCTCAAGTACCAGGTCCAGGGTGTCCCCAATGGAGACCTGGCAGAGCAGGCAGGACAGATTTAGCACCTGTCACACCTTTACCCATGATCCTCTCTTCCTCCAATAGCTACGATCTCAGGTGTTTTAGAAATGACTGCAGCAGATCTGAGATCAGGTCTCAGTCCAAGGGTCCCAAATAATGGAGAGCTACTGATTGTAACTCATGATGAATAGGCAATTGCAGTTGTAGAAATCAAAGACTAGTATCCCAGTAGCCAGTGACCTACTCTGGCAGCATATCTCTAGCTAAGTCACTGGACATTAAAGTGTTTCCCAATCCACATGGACTGTCTGGGTGGAAGCAAAAACGTGGACCGCTGTGGGTCCCTGAGGACCGAATTGGGAAACACTGATCTAGAGGAAGGCTGATATTGTAGAGACATGAGGAGCTGCTGTGTCATGCCAGCTCTCTGTATTCCAGCTTCCCACTTACAGGCCTGAGCTGGAGCTTGTGGAGATGAGGTGACCGCAGTCCATTAGTGTGCCGTGGAGGGGAGAGAGAGACTGCAACACGGGTTTGATTCTGTGGATCAGCCGCGTTCACAAACTTTTGATTCACAATCTGATCTGAACGAGTCACAGAATTCATTTATACTTTATTTGCATAGCAGACGCTTTTAACTGAAGTAACATTGAAGTGAGAAAGCAGTGTCAGTCATTCCCTGGAGCAATTGGGGCCCCCACTCAAGGGCCCAGTGTTGACATCACTCTGCTGACCCTGGGAGTAGCAACCTTCTGATCACAAGTACAAAGTCGAACCCACTGAAGCACACGCCGCCCCTGAAACCCCACACAGCAGCGGCTGGGACGGCCAGCAGTAGCTGCAGGACACTGCCCCCCTGCCCTAGGCAAGCCCAATGCTTCCAGCACACGACAGAACGGGAAGACCTTTCGACAAGCTCTCCACCTTCATCTTCAATCCTAACCCACAAGGCAGTGTGCTGAAATCGCTCCACACCGTTGACAGTGCTCCAACCACAGGTCTGCTGAAGACGACACCAGCACAGACCCGACATCAATGACGAGATGGTCTACAGGAGCACAGACCCCAAGTATCAGCAAGACCAAGTACTAGCAAGTCACTGGCTCCAGGAAGCTGAAACCGCCCACACTCTACAGCGGCTGTCCATGGTGGGATTCTGCAGAGCAGAGCTGGCCGTTAACATTGTTACTTACTATTGGCTGCTACACTTATTTTGTATTTCATTTTGTGTTTGTTTTACAATTTGTCTAGCAGGGTACATAACCCGTACTGCTCTGGCAAAACATTCGACCAACATTCAGTCTCTTTGCACCTTAGGTAGATGTTAAGTAATGGTGAGGAATTGAAGCCACTTTGGGCAGCAGCTTATGATGAGCAGGTTAATGACGCAACCACCTAGTATATTTGTTTAGTTACCATGGAAGCATTCCGGGGGGGGGGTTTCTCACTCACCGTCTTGCTTTTCTTGATGAGCGGCTGTCCATTAAGCCTCAGTCTGTTCTGGTAAAACGCATCGTCAATTTTGCTGAAGGAAATGGAGAGCATTTCCTCAGACACAGAGCAAAGGGTTTCAGGCATAGGGGCTGGCTTGCACTGCAGAGGCCAACTGTTCCACCCTCCCACCCAGCCCTCATATCATTTAGCCCTCTTACTCACTGTCGGGGCACATCCAGGCCTGCCCTGATGATGAGGTCATAACGAAGGGACGGCACAACTCGCTCCTGGTCTTTGTAATTTCTTGGCAGATTAGGGTCATCTTGAGGTTCTTCTTCATCACTGGCCTCTAGGTCGGTATCTTCATCTTCATCCTCCTCTGCAGCCGCATGTTTTTTATTTTTGCTGCCTTTTTTTGAGTCCCTGCTGCCCTTGTACCTCACGGGGGCCACAGGCCACACCTGGCCATATTTCCTAGATTCACTTGCCCCTGATGTGCCGAAACAGAAACCAAACCGGACCAGTGATGCTGTGCAGAGACTCCATCCGAAATGGACTGGATCTGGCAAGAGCCGTCTTGTGGGGACCCGTCCAATAGACCGCCTGATATGCAGAATCTGCATCCATAACCGGCTCATGGTCCCGCCTGGACACATACCATAGCACAGCAACAAGGAATTTCCGAGTGACACTTCCAGTACAGTACAATCAAAGCCAAAAAATAATATTCTAACCTTATCGTAACTTCAGTGAACTACATGCATATTATTGATGCTTTATAATGTACACCAGTGTGCAAGAGTGCCTGCGGTCTAGTTTGTTACTTATACTAGCAACACCATGTTCATATACTACCTCTCCGGCTGGAAATCTGATATGTCTCGGAAAATGTACACATTTCTGAAAGCCCTTAATCGTTTTATATACCAAACTTCCACAGTTAAAAAGTATAAATTCCTGCATACCTCCGACATGCCCTGTGCCGCTCAACATAGTGCCAAATACACCATCCTAAACCAGCTACACGTATACCGTAGTCAGGATAAGGACACTCCAGCTTACTTTATTCATCTTCCATGCCTCCAGTGCAGTTGTGCGTATGATTTTCACCTTCGGTCGCTGCGCTCTTTCACCCTCATGATGAAGTCAGAAAAATGCGACAGGAACGGACACCGAGCAACGGGCGCCCCCTGACGGGCACTAACCAAAGCGGCGCGGCCGGCAGACGCGCGCACTCAGGTCCCGCACTTTCAGCGTGATAAAAATCATGACAATACAACAGAGGTCGCTACAAGACCGAAAAATGCATATCTGTCCTGCCGTTTATGTACAATTTCCTTTTTAATTGTGTGTATAAAAATACGTGTCGTAATAAAAGTCTAAAACATGCAAAAAGAACCTGAAAAACTTATTCATCAGAGCGTTATATATTGTCCTGTTGCAAAAACACTGCCCATTTTAATCAGGGAACGCAGCATAAATCTGAAACTTAATTAACAGTCATCTATCCTCCCCCATTTCGCTTTTCCAGCCAAAAGGTGTATAAAGATTTCAGTAGGCTACTCAAAAGCTTTTCAAAGAGCTAAGCCACATTTTACAGCTGTCATGATTTAATGATGCATATTTCAATAGCTCTATGTTGGTCTGTGCATACCCTTTCTTGTCTTGTTGAATTTCAACAACCATAACACAAATAAACTCTAATAGGCTTTCTAATAGAAAAGAAGTGTGTGATACTGCACTCTTCCAGTTTCATGATCATATAACATTGATATTAGTCAATATGGTGACTCGACGGTTCGGATTTTCTCGTTTCTATAGCTGTCATTGATGGCCTCGTGCCGCATCCCTCACTATTCCCATCGCATCTTTCCGTCTTTACCTTTTACTCACGTGTTGGTCGCGCTTGTTTAGATGGATGCATGCAAAAAAGCAATTAAGTGCGGAATTAAACAAAGAATATTCAAATTGCTCTTTGGCAAAGGAAAAAGGCGGATTGAAATGGGTATGTATGCATGGGGCAGGTTGGGACGCGCGTCACACTCACCGTTCGGCTATAAAACCGCTCGCCCCTGTGCCACCCTCTTTCAGAAGAGCAGCACGCGCTCAAACTGGTCTAAAGATCCACCTGTTGGTCAGACTAACCAGCAAAAATGTTTAAAATGACGACCGTGGCTCTCGGATTGTGCTTCATAATCATCTTTGTTTGCGATCAGGTATGGTTACCTTATCTATTATTTTTTCCCGTGCGACTTTAATTTTTATATTTTATTGTTGACGTAATTAAATTATTTAATTTCATTTGTTACTAGTAGGCTATCATTTTGTTGTAGTTTGTTTTTGCTGTAAGTTCATATTTTAATCTAATTGCAATGACCTAAAATCAGTTTTGAATAGTGAAGACACTGTCGTTTCATTGACCTGAACTCAAGTGAGACAACCTTCCGGAGTTGGAGGAAGCATAACGAACAACTGAAACATTTTACCAAGTGCAGAGTATATTTTCATTGATTATCACTGATTACTGTACCGACCCTCAAATAGCAAAACAACTATTTGTAGTAAAAAATAATATTTTTCTTTCGCTTTTAAAATGAAAATTTCGTGTCTTTTCTCAATTTCGATAAGAATTGCTTTCAGTCGTTAATTTGTGGAACTCGGTAGAAATAATACGCATGCTTTCTGTTCGTGAGTCAGAGACGGTCGGATGACTTATTTAAAACCCGCTATCCTTTCTAATTTACCGGTTGGTAATATTAGCGCTGAAAGAAACTCGAGCCAGAACAGAAATCCACTCCGATGGATTGCAATTCGTGCAGGATCTGAGGGATCAGAGTCTATAGGAGTAAATATATGCACTGACAATTTGAATCAAGATTAATTTGTTATCATTGTCCGCATTACAGTGGTGACCTCGCTATTAGTGTGTAACATAAGTGTGTTTTTTGACGCGTACTTCAAAGGGGAAATCTTTTTAAAAGTTAACTTTTCGTTTGAAAGGCCATATAATAGGGATTGTGGTATACTCTGGGGTGGATAGGCGTGTGTTCTGCGTTTCCATTAGCGGTCTTGCGGTGAAGACGTAGAAAATCGTAGGTAGTGGTTACAACGGGAACTGTAGAATAGCCTAATTTGTGGGAACTCAATGTTCCGCTCCATTGTGGCACTGCTCTGACTACTATGAATCAGGGGAACAAAACTTAATGAATTCCATTTCCCTAGGCGAAATCTCAAAGTAGTACACAATCTACGGCAACCGCGCCGAAGAACACGACGGCGTCGAACATGACAACCGGGAGCACCACGAACAACTCCACCAAGCCCGGAGGTGCGGGGAGCTCCGTGCGCTGCGGTGCCACCTCGCTCCTGCTTCCCTTCGCCGCTGCCGTCTCGGTGCTGCGCGGTCGCTCCTGAGTCATCGCAAATAAACAGAGGCAATGAAGATTGACATACAGCAGATAAGAGGGAGGAAAAACATCCAAAGAGCATACTTTTATTTTTTTGTTTTGTCCCATTGGCAAATCCAATTTCACCTGAACTGGAAAGGAATCACCAAACGGCTGCGCAAATGAAACCTTTGCAGCGGAAGCTAAGCCGAACACTAAAGAGACCAGGTGCTGATCGGTTTGACTCCCACCACTTTCGTACCCGCGACGATACGCCTCTGGCTCTACTGCTGAGCTCGATGACCGCCATGCTCCTCACCATTATCACTGTGTTGTCTCAAACGGGGGGCGTTCATATATTAAACTCGCATCATTGTTGGGGTTGCGCGCCTAGGACATCAACAGCCTTAAGTACGTCTGGGATCGGGTTTTAATTGACTAGTTGTCTTGCTAGCTTTCAGATATTTTGATTTACTGTATTCATTCATAATCTAATCCACACAGGTGCTGGAACTGTATTTGCATTAAGTAACTGATATTAGTTGTAATTTCTTTTTTCAGTTCCCAGTTAGGATTAAAACGCAGTTGGTTTTTGTAAAATTCCTGTAACCCTACCATATGTTTTTATATAACATACATTGGATGTTTTGTTTCTATAATTTTTAGTTGGGATCTTATCAGGGAGTCTTCTAACATCATGTTTAATAAATCAGTTACACAAAACATTTGTGTCTTTAATTCCAACACAGAATAAGACATTCTTGATAGCAGTCTTGCTTAGAGAGTTGCAGACCATTGGCAGATCTCAGTGGAGGTCACACAAACACACCTGTGGATAGGTCACTATGCAAAGTAAACGGGTTGTTTTTTCCCCCCAAAGAACGATAAACTTATTTAAGTCCTTCCACAGAACAGGAAGCACTGGTCACCCTCTTGACCTTAGATCACTGTAGAACAGGTTGAAAAACCGCTTCAGAAATACTGCTTTAATTAGTGTTTGCACATTATCTTATACGTTATACATTATCGTTTTTTGTATATTGTAATTCTTTAGTTTTCACCTAGCCCATCATGCTCTCCTTTTTAAGACACATCCACAATAAAAAAAAGTACCAATTTGTACTCTTGAGGGTACATTTACTTGTCACTGGGGCTGTACCCTCAAGGGTCTGCCAGTTGTACCCTAGCTGTAGATAAATGCACCTTAAAAGGTACAGAAATGGACTCTAAGGAACATCTTTGTTCCATTGGGGGTACATTAATGTTGTTTGTACCTTGGAGAACAAAACTGCAGCGCAGCAGTGGTGTACTGTAAGCGTCGCTATTAAAACCTGTAGTGTTGCGGAGAGAGTGAAGCTTGGGGTCTGAGCATAGGGTCAGATCTCTGTCAGGTGCTCCTGGAGCATTTCCTGCATGGTTGAGGGCCTTGTTCAAGAGCCAAATGGAAATGTGGTTGTTTTACCGAGAATTCAAACCAGAAACTTTCCGATCACAGGCACAGAGGCTTAACTGTGATCCCCGTTCATAACCATGGTGCCATTTTCTGTTTGTAGCTGGTCTAGAAGCTCACACTCCCTCACCTGGCATAGTGTAAGCCCCCCCCCCCCATGCCCCGAAATCAGAGTGATGACCGCCCCCCTGCGCCCACCTCACCAGCCTCAGTGGGCACCATTAGCCCCTGACAGCATGTTCCAGCAGTCATCACTGCTCTTGGATGGGTGACCGAAGTCAGCTGCATCCGTCCTGCATCCACATATCCCTTCCCTTCCATTAACTTTAATGGTACAAAACAAACATTTGAGAGTCACCATCAGCAAAAAATACAACCATGGTGGTGAATTACTTATGAATAGTTTCTGTAGAAACCTCAGTCACAGCTTGGGTGTGATAAAACTGGGACCAGTTAATCAGGGAGTTTGTGACCATGCAGCCATGCGGACATGGTGACAGTGCTGTCCTTAAGCGACGCCATTCGCTGGGCTGGTCTGTGTCCCTCCCGGGCAGTCATGGTGACTGTGCTGTCCTTAAGCGGCGCCATTAGCTGCGCTGGTCTGTGTCCCTCCCGGGCAGTCATGGTGACTGTGCTGTCCTTGAGCGACGCCATTCGCTGGGCTGGTCTGTGTCCCTCCCGGGCAGTCATGGTGACTGTGCTGTCCTTAAGCGACGCCATTCGCTGGGCTGGTCTGTGTCCCTCCCGGGCAGTCATGGTGACTGTGTTGTCCTTAAGCGACGCCATTCGCTGCGCTGGTCTGTGTCCCTCCCGGGCAGCGAGGCCACTCGCCCGCTTGATTAATGGAATCCTGACGGCCTCCCCATTTCCAGCTCTGCCTGTTGAATATAACCGGCAGGACTTAGAGCAAAACATTTATCATTCTTCTGACAGGTTTCTTTTAGCTTGACAAATGCAGCTCCCCTGACGCCCGTTTTGGCAGCGAGCTGTGATAGTTCATGTGGGCGACGGCACCATTGGCCTTGTTTTGTGGGGTCCATCACCAGGGGGGGGGCATCTCCCAAACCATGAATCCAGCTCGCCAAGGTGTTAAAGCCCGGAAGCCATACAGTTTAGGGTTATGAATTGGAAATAATAATATTTTTTTTTTCCTTTGACGTTGCCGAGCGGCATGTGAAGAAACGTTCGTTTCAGTACCTTCAGCAGGAAACACTCAGCATGAAGTTTTAGGCATGATTAAAAATAACCGTGAAACTGATATCAGGCAGCAGTGTGGCTGGTGTGGCCACTGCCTTCCAGTTTTACTGGAAGATCAAGGTACTTCCGACTTTGATGCACAGAGGGAAGGTCGCCAGCTCACAGCGGCCCTCTTCATTTCTACATGGCGACATAAGTGATTCTGGGGCCTTTGCTCTTTCAGAAGCTCCATAAACACTCTGGCGGCACCCTTCTGCAGTCTGACCCCCCCACCCCCACCCTGCAACCAGGGGCTCCTGGAGATCCTCTGTTTCACTTAAGTCACCTTTGTGTCCCACAGCACCCCAGGGGCACTGGGGCAGTGGTCCAGGTGGCGGCAATGTTCACTACCATTCAAACCATCCATCGGCATGCCCCCACCCAATAGTCATGAACAATCACTATAGTGTGGGGGGAAGTAGGGGGCCCCAGGAAGAACAAACTCACCAAGCCGGAGTGAAGAACAAATTAAATGATGTTTGAGTATTAAAGTGTATAGTAGTTCTTTAAAAAATAAAGAATGTGCACATTATAAAGTGCAGGCCTCACTCTGGGGTGGGGGGATTGCAAAGAAATGTATTCTGTTATTAATCTGTCTTCTTGTGGTCTTTGACTTGTAATATGAACTGCATGTTTTATCTTAAATTGTTTTGGTGCAATAAAGTTGCCGTAACCTAATCGAAAAGACGACCAAGGTCATGAGAAATTCTAAATGTTACCTTCACACATGAGTAATGTCAGAGTGGTGTGTAACTAGCCGGTAGAGCAAAACAAGCAGGGAGGATTCTGAAAAGCTCCTAGAAGCAGCCATTAGGCTAAAGCAGAAAGTGCTTTAAGTGTGTATGAGAGAGGGAAATGCTCCCTGCTGGCTACAGTATCGACTAATAAAGACACAGAATCTCACACCATTGGAAGACTCATGTCTTTAACTGTCCACTGCAAATGGACCAGGGAACTGGGCAGAAGATCTCGCCCCCACACATACAGCTGGGACTGGATCTGAACCCAGAATCTGGCACCGTGCAGCCATAGAGCTTCCTGCCGCCCTCAGACCTCGGGTCTCAGGGACAGCAGGCTCCATCGGCAGGGGGGACAGTACACAGGCTGAATTATTAACGACCCGATGAATTATACAGCACCCAGCCACGGTCCTGTTACGCTGCCAATCGCGGCACTGGGGCCCCTCTCTACCTGTCAGGGAATCACCTGACTCCCCTGGTTCCCATGGGAACATTTTTTTTCACATGATCACATGACAAAGGCACCCATTGTTGGGGGCACGGGGATGGCAGCAGGAGGAGGGTCTAAGCAGCTTCATTTGCCAGACAGGTTCCTTCTCTCTCCTTTCATCTCCCTCCGTCCTTCCATCGCTCTGTCGTTCACCACACCCATCATACATATTGTTTTTCTCCAATTTTCTCTCTTGCTCTCAGGACAGGGTGGTGGGGGGTGAGATTATAGCTGTGATGCACGTGAGGGTGGAAGTTGCCTTTTGGTCATCCCCGCTCAGAGTCCCCTCCCCAACCTCAAACACGGGCATTTGCCTGGGGAACCTTGGGGTGTTGGGGGCCAGGCACCTGTTGTCCTAGCAGTGGTGGGGCGCTGAGCCCCTCCCAGGCCCAGACTGAGGCACCGTTACAGCGCCTCCTCTCCTACACTAACCCACCTTGCCACACACACTCGCCCAAACTGAAGTGTCTCGCTAAACAGAGGTATCTGGTCACAATCAGTGACTCCTTTGTGACTCCACTAACACCTCGGATCCATCCACGTCCTACGTAACTCTAGAAGCTTCTGTTAGCGTGCCATCGTGGGTCACGCGGCCCCACCCTCAGTCCAGAAGCTGCTGCAGGCTCATCGATAGCTGGACCTTCAGAAACAGATCCGATGTCCGGGTGGCTGCAGGGGGGGGGGGGTGGCTGTAACCTTAAACGTGCAGCCCTACCTGTCCTTAAACATGACGTTCCTCCCATACTCACACACATATATGCAAACGTTTGGCCTGAATCATCACACACACACAAGCGTTGTCTGCGGTACCTGCGTGATGAAGCCCACATTCAGTGTCCTTATCTAGGCACAGCGAAGATGTTCAAACTGAAAATGGCATTTCTTTGAATGCAGTCCTATACGAATTGAGTTTTATGAGTTTTCCTTCTTTTAAAACTCCCACCGGTCATGAGCACAGAATGTCAGAAGCACAAAACCATTGGAAACAGGAAACAGTGTTTACCAAAGATACTCATCAGCAACCTCCTGTCATCTTCTGATAACAGACTCCCATGGACGGCTCGGATAAAAGGTTGTTGGTTCTGGCTAAAGTCTTTTTACGGGGGGGGGGGGGGGGGGGTGGGTGTTTTGCCCCCCCCCAAAAGCCCCAGACCAACCCCCCCCCCCCCCA
>JAABNY020000025.1:20197648-20212872 GCA_015164015.2 Brevimyrus niger | reverse complement strand
CTTCCGGGATAGGCTCCGGACCCCCCGCGACCCAGTAGGATAAGCGGTTTGGAAAATGGATGGATGGATGGATGAAGATGATGAAGACCTGGAGCACCATGAACTGACCAGTGGCTCCAAGCAGTACTGCTGGCAGTGAGCTTTCCAGGTGCATCTCGCTGAGAGTCTGACCTCAGCCCTGGCAGGAACCACCACCCCCGCCCCCATCGGTCATTAGAGAAGCTCCACATCCCGTCAGGTAGCACTTCGCTTTTGCTTCTCCCCCCAAAAAATCCGAAAGCAGAACTTTACAATGCAAAGCATGCGACTCCTCCAGAGAGAGATATTTCTTTCCGGTGGCGCAGCTCCAGCACCCACTAAAATCGGCCCAGTGTTCGCTTTTCATATGGGAGAGACGCAAATCGGCGGCGAGTGCACGCCCTATCAGAGTCCAAGAAGGGCTGGCTTGGTCTGCAGGGGCGTCTACATACTGTGACAGCGAGGCGACAGCGTTCTTCACAAGCCGACGGCAGGCTGGCTGGGGCCGGCCCTTGGCGCAGGTTCGAACCCTCGTGTGACCGCGAACTCGTTATCACGTCTGCTCGCACGTGGAGTTCGGAGCACGATGCTGACTTTGGCTGCGACTGATACAGGAGCATATGGAGTTCCCCCCCATGCAGGCATGTGAATGGGGCCCCAACTCCAGTTCCTTTTCCTGATTTGGACTGGAATTGCTGAATGCATTCCAGAATGGCCCCAACCCTACAGCATAAAGCCATGAACAAACGGCCTTCAGGTGTGAGGGGGACATGTGGAGCACAGGTTGACTGTCTGTACACTGAGCCCTGAGCTCCCATACTCAACCCTACAGAGTCTCTTCCCCTTTAAGGTCCGTTATACCATGGCCAACACTGGGTTACAGATTACCTTTATAAGGGGTCTTCCCCCCCACCATGATAGCTGCTGAGAGATATAATAGCACAATGTGCCTGAGGGTCTCAGGATGATCCCGACAGGGCCGACGGGGGGCACACCCCCCCTCGCAGCCCCACCCTCTTCTCCTTGACAAGGGCCGAACGATTGTACTTCAGATTCTTTGCATTTCCATAATCAAATGAAACCAGTCGCAACCACAGGGGCTTCCTGTGTGACCTAAGGAGCCTGAGGACAGACAAACTGATTTGTTATGGAGAACTGCAGTGGAGACCCTGTTGAGTCACGGAGTGTATGTGTGTGTGTGTCTTTGGGTGTGTGTGTCTTTGAGTGTGTGCCATCAGCACCATGTTATCAGTCCTACATGGGCCCCTTAAAGGTTCACTGGTGGCTTTGCCGAGATGTTGAAAGCTGGAGCTGTCGGCTCGACATCTTGTCCTCCTGAGACTGCTGTGTGCCCTCCCCCGCTCATCTGTAGGTATCTGATAGCAGGCAGCAGGCAGATCCATCCAGTCATCTGACATGCGCATCACAAAGCAGAGGGACTCAAGCACCGGCAGCCGTGCCGCCCCACGGGGTGAGCGACACGCAGACAAACTGATCTTTTCGCAAACAGGATTAAGCTGGAGTTTGTGGTTACAAGGTAGTGCCGGAAGTTTCTGTACACACTCTGCAGTGAGATCACATTCACACAAAAGGGGGAAGTCCCCAAAACCGCTGACAAAAAGACCAAATAAGGTTAAAAATGAAGGGGAACTCAACCAAGACCTGACATCTAGCCAATACAGAATGATGAGAGGTATGACAGAAACGTCAATGAGTGGGTTTGGAGGAAAAAACTGAGGCTCGACAAGAGACGACAGGGTGACAGACTAAGCCTCCATTACCGGGACGACAACGTGGGGGTAAGGCAGCAGGACACTGAAAAACCTCTTTATCCCATTGGTATTGGACCATTAAGGCTCCATTAAACCATGTGACATTGGGGGTGATTATTCAACAATATGCCTCAGGGTGCACAAGGTCACCCTGACATCAGCGGTGACCATGCGGCTGCCCTGTCACCCATATCCCACTGCTAACCTTAATCCCAGCATTGGTTTGGTTTTTTCTTTGCTGGGCAGCAGCCCTGCTGCCCCCTCTGGTCAAATTAAGAATTGTGAGGCCATCATTTACCTGAACACTAAACAGCACCACTGACTGTGAGAAGTTAGCTTCCCAGTAACAAGTCCTGAAGAATCCCCAAGGCAAGAGGGGTGGTTATCAGTAAAAAGCTTTTAAAATACAAATGCAGGCATTATTAAAGACAAATAAATCATATGATCCATCGTCATTTTATTTAATAAAAGCAGGCAGGCAGAGCTGAAAGAGCCCAAGGCATTGTGGGACGGCAGGGTCACCTGGGCCCCCAACTCCATGCAGGGCTGGGTCCCACCTGCAGGCCCAGATGCCAGCTGGCTCCCCCTGCAGGTCGGCAGTGACAGCTGCAGTTTCTGCTCTTTAATATCACATATATGATGCCATCCGATATGCTTCTAAATCGGGCCAGCGCTGAACCCCCCCACCTGTCACCTGGGACTCATCTCCTCTCTGCTGGGGCACCGTACAGACCAGCCATTGCATCCCCAGTGTCCTCAGGTGTGCCCCTTGAGGACGCCCTCGAGTCCCTGTGCCACACCCACATCCCTGGGCTCCACCCACGTCCCGGCCAGCTCCAAGCGTGGAAAGCACAGCCTCTTCTCCAGCCAGGCAGCCAGGGCCAGGAGCTTAGTGTCCTGCAGAGCGGGTCCGATCAGCTGCAGGCTAATGGGGAGGCCCCGACTGGACAGCGCTGTGGGCACAGTGACGGCCGGGAGGCCTGGGGCGGGGCGAAAACCAGGACAGCCTCAGGCATTTCCATAAGGCTTGATAATCACACAAAGGCGTTGGACGTACCTGCCATGTTGGCGGGCTGGGTGAAGACATCCTCCTGGGTGCTGCGTGTGCGGTTGTCCTCCTGGATGAATTCGCGGTAGGGTGCGGCGTCGGTCAGCGTTGTCGGGGTCAGCAGCACGTCCACGCCCCCATGAAAGACCCGCGCAAAGTCCTGCGTGATCAGGCGCCGCACCTTCTGCGCCTTCATGAAGTACAACTCATAGTTTCTGCATGTGGTTATAGAGCAGGCATGAGTAAGCGCACCCAGAGGAACCTGGTCAGGCAACAGGCATGATTAATCGAGCCCCAAAAGGCAGACCTTTCTTCTAATGGGGATCAAACTGCTACACAATGCAAACAAAAAAAAACAGAAATATAGAACAGGGTGCAAACAAGCCTGTCGGTAACAATGAAAACAGGAAAACCAAGAAAGAAGATGTGCACGCATTTAACTGCTCTTTTTGTAAGGCACTTCCTCTCTCGAGTGTGGTGGGCCTCCAGATCGGACGCATGCCCCCCCGCAGCGGTGAGCAGCTCTCACCTCTTCAGCAGGAAGAAGTTTCCTGCCAGGATCCTACGGCGGACGACGTCGTTGAAGGCCTCGTGCCGCGTGCTGGCATACAGGGCCTCAGTGGAGTCCTCCAGCGCGCTGCGGTGACCTGAACGACACTCACCGTCAGTCTGCCCGTCCAGGGCTCGGCTGGGGGGGGGGGTTCGGTCAGTCTGCCCGTCCAGGGCTCGGCTGGGGGGGGGGTTCGACTGGCCGACAGCGCTCACCGTACTCCAGGCCGTCGAAGCGTGCCATGTTGGAGGCCACCTCTGCCGTGCAGAGCACATGGTAGCAGACGATGGAGTGCTGGGTGTGGGGGAGGGACACGGGCTCCACCGAGGCTCCCTCCCGCTCAAACAGGTCGGCGACACGACTCCACTGGGACAGTGTCTCTGCGGACAGCCCCGGGGCATGGTACTCCTGTGGGGGGGGGGGGGAGGAGAATAAGGACGTAACTGCAGGAATTCTGAGTCACTGTGGCTAAAATGACTGGCCAGAAAGAATCTCAATAGAACATCATGTATGGTGATGCACTTCTGCACTCCTTGAAAACAGCCTCAATATTTCGGTCCCACCAAAGGACTGGCAGCACGCTCACAGCCGGAGTCAATCAATCACTAACAATTGATGATTGATGATGATTCATGATGATTATGATTTGGGATTCTGGCCTAGAACATCTCCTGCAGTCACACATGGGGGGGCGCTGCCTACCTGGGGTATGCCGATACGGATCTTCCTGACGTCAATTTCTTCGGGTAGGTGGGTGGGTGTGGCTGGGGGAGGAATCGTCGTGGAGTCCTTCTTGTCCAAGCCTTGAAGGATACCTGTAGAGACCCGTCGCTCTGTCAGGACCACATCCGCCCAGTTGAGAAATGAGAGCTGCGACCCGCAAGCATCCCACACTGTCCCACTGCCCGTCTGTCTTCCAGCATGTTCCACTAACCCTAACCCAACCCTAACCCTACCCTTACCCAGGACGGTGGCCGCGTCGCTGGCGCTCCGGGTCAGGATGCCCGGTACGTCCATGGAGTTGACCAGTGGAATGAGGCCGTGGCGGGACAGCAGGCCGTAGGTGGGCTTCAGCGCCACCACGCCACACAGGGCCCCCGGGTTACGTGTGGAGCCCCCTGTGTCTGAACCCAGGGCACTGCAGGAACAGGAACAGGAACAGGGCTGAGTGACAGCGGCATGGGGGGTAAGGGGAACAGGTGGCCCGCATGACTGGACGCTCCTGCTGGCTGGTCATCACTCCATCTTATGGTGTGGCCCCAGCTCCATTATGCTGATTGGTCAATTATTCAAGTGCTGATCTTTTAGCAAAGAATCAGAGCCAATGAACCGGGAGGGACCGGTTCGCTGCCCTGCCCTTTACTGCTGCAAATATCAGGAAGCCTTGTATGTTAAAACCTCTGCGCTAATCTTTGGCTGACAAGCCGGACAAGCTTAGTTACAGACAGATAATCACCTGCCACACCTTTAATCCACCCATCCACACTCCATTTAATCAGGAAAGGTCACTACACTCAGAACTGCAAGATGAGAGGAGAGTACACCATGAGTGAGAGAGCAGTCCAAGACAGGGACTTGGGGAGACAGGAAGGGACAGGGACAACGGGAGAGATGGGGGGAGACAGTAACATGGGGAGACAAGGGGAGTCAGCTAGAGAAACTCTAAAATCTGCATCGGTATCACTGGGAGATTCATACTCCACGATGACCCAGAAATACAGAAGTACTGAAGGCCAGACCAGGCAGCATATTGCGATGATGGACATTTCTAACCAGGGGAGGCAAAGAAACTCATGTCATGCAACCTTTTGACAGGTCAGGTGCTTTTGTGGAGCAGAAGCTGTCACAGGAAGATGCAAAACTCACAAGAAGCTGGTCTGGGCCGCCACAGCGACTGCGCTCCCCCCAGAGCTGCCACCAGCGATCGCCCAGCCCGCATCAGCTCCGGCCCGTTCCCGGTACAGCACCGAGTAGCTCCAGGGGTTCTGCACTGGGCCGAATACACCGTCAGTGCTGCCGGACCTTAGAGAGAACATGGGGTGGGGATCAGGTGCCACGCTGAGGGCCCATGACCACCAAAACACACCCGCCTGACTGCCCCCCCCCCATCCCACTCCCAGCAAGCAACTTCCTCAAATGCAGTTCCATGTGCATGAAAATGAGAGAGATAATGATGTGCACTTTTAAGCAAAAAAGGGGAAAAAGAAATCAGCATTTTGCATACATTTACCCCATTGCAAACTCATCCAAATTAGTCTTTCCGATCAGGACGGCACCCTGGTCCAGGAGCTTCTGAACAACAGTGGCGCTGTAAGGAGGACGGTAGCCTGCAAGTCAGATGCAAGATGACAAAGACAGAATAATGAATATAGACAGCGGCGAGCAATGAGCAAGAGCATGCCGACCCGAACACTCGACTGAATGCTGTGGATGTTTAAAAAGCAGTTTACATCAACCAGCACGAGCCTAATTAGCAATCTAGGGCATTGATGTGTTTTTATTTATCAAAACACACTGATATGTTTTATTTACAGCAGAATTTTTAGGAATCTCCACTTTTTCACGAAACTGAGGGGAGATTCCAATGAAAATATTGCCATTTCCAGAAAAAAGTGGACCCTGACTGGTACAGGCCAGTGGATACACACATTTCACCAGCAGTTTCTACCTTTCAGCATGCGTGAAGCACATGTGGTCTCCATGCTCTCCGTGCAGAAGTTGTCCTTGACTGAGAAGGGGATCCCATCCAGGGGCCCTCTGGGTTTCCCTGCGGGAGGAGCAGAGTGATGCTCTCTGCCAGGCAACAAAATCAGCTGCATTCATAACTACATCACAGTCATTACAGTTTCTGTGTACATCTCTGAAAGGTGGATAAAGCATGTCACTCAGCAGTCTGCTCAGTTGGTATTTGCTCTTTGTGCCTCCCACACACACCTTTAAGAAACCTGACTTGTGACTCCTGTGCCTGCTGCAGAGCCTGCTCCTCAGTCACCATGATGTAGGCGTTCAGATAGGAAGTGCTCTTCACCTGCTCCAGACACCTTTTGCACAGCTCCATGGGAGACACCCTTCCCTCCCTCATGGCCTGTGACACCTGAGGAGATTTTACATAACTAAGGCATTGAACACATTAATCTGCGCATTAACATATACGTACTGTCATGTGACATCCTCACGATATATGTGAAACCATATTAAAGGTTCTGACATTATTGTGCATCTTTACAAAGTAACCATTGTCAAATCAACTACTGAATCCTTAACTATTTAATGAGACCACTTAAACGAAATCGCGTTCTCTACTAATATGCACAAATTCAATCGGAAATATGAACAAAATTAAATTTATCGTTGCCAATTCAAACACAAAACTATGACAGACGAAATGCTATTTGAATAATAATTAATAATAAAATATAAACATAACGTGTGAAAGAAGCTTTGCAGATGACACTTACTTCTCTTATTGTCAAGCCCAACATATTCAATAACTATTTTTAAAACCCTAATACCCACGAACTGTGCCGGCAACCTTCAAAATATAGAACCATAATAGGCGGCCATGTTGGCTTCACTTTGCCGTTCAATATCGTTGAATTTTATTGGTTGGTTACGGGCATTCCGCATTTCTATTGGCTAATAGAATAAGATCAGAGGTCATGTTGTCAGCTGATGGCAGGGACAGGGCTTTGGTAGCGTGGGTACATTTGAATGCCAGAGAAGTACTTTCCCGTAAACTTCACTGAATGATAAACAAGATGTTTAATGTGAAGCATAGACAAAATTAACAGCAACCATATATTTATGTTTTATCGCGATATGGAGCAGTGAGTCAGTATATTCGATCAGCGAAACCGGTCCAATGTCATTGATGATATTGAGTTAGGCACGATTAAAATCAACGCGAACATTGTGTGAAAATGGTGCAACTGTGCAGCACATTAGCGAGCTTACGGCTGTTATGTCGGTCTCGGGGCAAGATACCCAGAGTCAGCGTACTGGTCGGTGAGGGACGCGGGACGGTCAGGCGGCTGCAAACTTCCGCGCACCGGCGGACTGTCATGCCTGCCTGGGTGATTGACAAGTACGGGAGCAATGAGGTCCTGAGGTTCACCAAAAACGCCAGTTTCCCCGTCATCAACTATCCCAACGAGGTTATAGTTAAAGTTCACGCTGCGGCTCTCAACCCGCTAGACGTGAGTATGAGAGGTGAGTGCTGCTGGTGCAGCGCCTCGCGTTTCTGCGCTGAATGTTCGCTGAATGCTGCAATATTCACACCTAACTAATATAGAGCATTTATGCGAACTTTGACAAGTGCAGCCTAATGCTGTGGTTATTTCTCAAGACTGGAAAATTTCTTGGAATACTAACGCAGTGATATTCCACTCATTGCTATCCTATGCAGACCGATTGGGAGCTCTTTTTTTATTATTATTACAGAAAACAACTGTAAATTTAGTCTCCCTGATACAAGCAAGGGCTGGTATCTGTCCCTTTCTCAACCTGGCGTGCAGTCTTTGAAGGTTTTGGGCAGCCAGGATTCGCATGGTGACCTGCAGCGGCTCTGTGTCTGTTTCACAGGTGGGTATGGCGCAACCACGTTCCGCATGAGGCGTGACCCCCTAAACATCAAGCAGACAGACAGCGAGTTCCCCCTGATTCTGGGCAGGGATGTGTCCGGTGTCATCATGGAGTGTGGCCTTAACGTGACTTATTACAAGCCAGGGGATGAGGTAATGTCGGCAGCGACGGAAACCGAGTCATGGACTGTTTGGCTTTGGAGAGGTAGGGGCGGGATCATGTGCCCTCAGCACTTGTGAAGTATGTTTCCGTCTCCTCACCGGGGCAACTAGCTGTTCTGGGTCTGCCAGTGCTACAGAGTAGGGGCCGTGCAGTGCCAGGTGTGACGTAGCTTATATGTGGATCTGTGTCTGTACTGCGTGTTGCTGTCGCTCTGTGTCGTTGTCACTGTAATTGGCTCCAAGCTTCATTAAGATGCCGCCTCTGTCTCTGCACAGGTGTGGGCGGCCATTCCGCCATGGAAGCAGGGTAGCCTGGCCGAGTTTGTGGTGCTGAGTGGCAACGAGGTGAGGTGCAGAGAACCCCTCTGGATCGTGGGTCAGATCCCCTGGTTTTGGAAGCTTAAATAATATCATGACCCTCCCTCAGCAGGTGTGCAGTATATCATTAATTAGGGTGTTTTAGTGAATACCAATGATGGGAACAAGTTAGTTCTTGGTGAGTCAAATCTCGAGTCTCCTCTAATGGTTGTCCTCACAGAGGTTTTACGTCTGTGTATATGCAGAAAGTGACGTGTCATTCCAACAAACTATCTCAGGAAAACTTGGATTCAGCCAATTAAAAATGCAGACAGCAGAGAATTAATATACAGAGAAATCAAAAAATGAATATTATGGTATCCGAAGGGGGGACTATAACCTCTAGTCCTCTAGTTATAGCGTCCAAGTTGGGTCTATGTCTCAAGTTTTTGCCCTCACGTCCAACTTTTGTTGAATCAAGGCATCAAATTTGTGACCTGAGTCTGAGTCAAGTCACGAGTCAGTGACTCGAGTCTTCACCTCTGGTGAATACCCTGATTCCATTCCATGGGAGGAAGACTTTAATGTATCTCCTGACCAAAGCATGCATAATTAATTATAGAGTCTACCACAGAGCAATTATATTGGTGTACAAACTCTCCTGTATCCTGTGTGGGGGTCCTAATTAAATGGAGGATGTGCTTTGATTCTGTGAGCTCTCCAGTGACTAAGGGGCTTGTCCCGTCTCACGCAGGTGTCTCACAAGCCCAGGACCATGGATCACCTGCAGGCTGCTGCGATCCCCTACGTGGCAGCGACGGCCTGGTCCGCCCTGGTCACCACTGGCGGACTCACCAAGGACAACTGCCCTAAGAAGCGGTGAGTCACCCTGGGTGCTTGTCCTCAGTCCCCAGAAAGACTTTGCCTGGACAGCTTGGAGTGTTCGTCACAGAGCACCATCACTAATTAGTCATTAAACAAAGGATGGCTCGCTGGTCACCATGACGACAGGCTCTTCTATAGAGGAATGACAGCTTGTCCTTCTCTATGTATTTCTTATTTAATAGACAGAAGGCAACATCTTCATGCCTTGATTTTCAATCTGAGTTCATGAATGCTGCCTGATTCATCATATTTCTGCATCTTCTATAAGCAGTAAATGTTGAATGACCTCTGCTGCTTCCACACAACAGAATTCTCATCATCGGAGCGTCTGGTGGTGTGGGCACCTTCGCCATCCAGGTAAGAAGAACATGAAGTTTAGTTCTGGGAAATGGTCTAACAGCGAAAAGACCAGCCGAAAATGGCAAAAAGTCTGTAATCTTGCGATTCAGTTGGACGCCGTGATCATAGATCACGTCTCAGTGCTGACTCAGGCCGCTCAGATCAAACTGGTATTTATGGCTGAGACCACAGAATTGATGTGACCTGAATCTGCCATGTGATATTCGTCCTCTTTCTGATGTGTAACGTGATCCTTTCACATTCAGGGGGGGCTGTCGTCCATCTCTTGATGCAGACATGAACCTCTCCTGATTGGTTCCTCCACAGATGGTGAAAGGCTGGGGGGCACATGTGACTGCGGTGTGCTCCCAGAATGCCGAGGGGCTTGTGAGGGGATTGGGCGCTGACCATGTGGTAGATTACACGGCCGGACCCCCTGAGGACCAGTTGAAGGCCCTGGATAAGTAAGTCTGGTCTAATGCTTATCAATTTGAAGGTTGCAGTTTGGCCAATGGGAGCACGTTTCCTCTGAGTGATTGGGCACCAGTGCTAAATATAAACAGTACCGTCTCTGTTTTCCAGGTTTGACCTGATCCTGGACAATGTGGGCGGGGACACAGAGAAGTGGGCCCTGGACCTGCTGCGGTCCTGGTCTGGAGCGAAGTACATCACCTTGGTGACGCCCTTCCTTAGGAACACGGACGCACTGGGCATCGCCGATGGAATGATGTGCACTGGTGTCACTGTGGCGACAAAGGTGTTTAAGGTGACCTGCGGCTCCTACTCCTGAGCTTCTGACAGTGCCTGGGGGTGGGGGGGCAGGAGGAGGCTGTTGGTAACTGGGCTTTGTGTGGGTGCGGCCTGGGCCTGGTGGTGCGGTCTGAGCCAGCAGGAGGGCCCCCACGGCTGCCCTGAGCTGGTGGCATTAGCGCTGACACCAGCTCTGTCCTGGATGCCTCTGTGGGTGCCTCACCTCGCTCCCGTTGCCCTCCCAGGCTGCGACTGTCCGACTGGCGTAACTGCGGCATGAGTCACCGGCTGGTGTCCCTACGCGCGGCGCCCTCTGCTGGGTGGGGCTCACACTGCAGCTGCTGTTTCCAGCTAACCCTGGGGGGGGGGGGTACCTGGTGGGGGTTTGAAAGGTCCCTATTACCATGACAGCATGGGCTCCTTTGTTCAGAGTAAACAAAGCAGCTTTACTGCGGCCCTTTGTGCCTTTGAATGAACGTTACTGTTTCTGACACCTTCCAATTACGGTCCGGGATCCAGAGAACTCCTAGGGCTGAGGTGGGCCGGCTGGGGAGACACGGTCATTGTTTGGCTGAAAAGTCACGGTGACGTTGATTTGAACTGCTTTATTGCAAATACACTCTTAACCGTCTGGGGGCGAGTATGTCGTCGACGACGCAGCGTACTTTTCACGTCATTTCAGTTTATATTTCGCTAAAATCTTAATGTCGAATCATGAAAAGAACACTGGCTAAATCCATAATCTGTCTTCTTTTCAAAACATCTATTTTCTGAAGTGTTAAAGTTACTTTGTTTTACCTGCATCGGGGGCATGTAGTACCGCTCTCACCTGAACATCACTATTCACATTCTAAATAGCCGCATTAGCGTGTATTCAGATCGCATTCGCATGGTAATTTGATTAACAGCGCAACGGTGAAACGCGATCCAGATACGTCCCCGTCAGCGCCATAAAAGGGGGGTAGGGACATGGCCAGGTGACAATGGCTCATTCATACACATGAAAATTGCTACATATTCAATGAAAGGAGCCAGAAATAGTTAGGTTTTTCTTATTTTTTTATCCAAATGAATGTCGCAACTACATCATTTAGCCTCTTCTTGTACCTAAGACTTTGCTCATCAGATATCTGGGATCAAAACAAACTGCCAGCATTGCTTACTATGTACTTTTATGTTTCTGCAAGTATTCCAAACTGCATTTTACAATGTCTATACTTTGATGTCAAATTACAAACTTAAAAAAATCTGACATATTTACAATATACATTAAAATAATGATGAGTGTAATGGCAAAATAAGTATATAAAAAATAATGTATTTTGAATTAAGTTCAAATGAATTAAGTTTATGATATTTGAAGAAATGTGTGATCATGCCCCAGTCAGTGAAAGTGTGTTTCCTACCCCTAGGCTCCAGAGGGTTAAAGCACAGAACACTGAATGTTAGATTGTCTTTAAGTGAACAGGCTCAGTACGGTTTTGAACTGAGTAGGAAGGTGGACGTCATGTGAAATTGATTAGAGAGAAGTCAAAAGTAAATGAATAAATAAAATGGTGTGATGGACTTACTTCCTCTGACAACCTGCGGTCAGCCCAGGTGGGGGCTGGGAGGGGAGGGTCTTGACACGAGATGCCTAAGTGATCCAGGGGTGCCCAGGATCAGGCTGCGATCAGTGTCGCTGTGAATATGAACTGCCACTGAACGTGCAGAATGTTGTGCAGTCTGTCTGAATGAGGTGTCAGGTGAGAAGCTTAATATTAACCCTCATCTTCAGGTAAAACGCAATGCTTAGCAACTCGAGCCCGGGCCCACCCTCAGAACGAACCCTTCACAAACTGCGGCATCACCTACTGTCTTCCAGCACCTGTCCCAAGGGAGGCACTATCGCTGGGGGTTCTTTGTGCCGAGTGGTCGGGCTCTGGACGAGGTTGCGGAGATGGTGGATGCCGGACAGGTACGGTCACGTGTGTGTGTGTGTGTGTGTGTGTGTGTGTAGGAGGGTCCTCTGTGCCATGGGTCATATGTACATCTATCTTATTTTAGCCGTGTTGACAGGTGGGGTTTCATGCCCCTCAGGGTGTTCCCCTTACGCCGGGCTCAAAGCCTTAATCCTTGGACCTTGGCCTTGTGGCTGTGGCATGGTGGATCTGAGTGGGGCTCTGTGATGACATCACAGGCCTACTTGGTGCTGATTGGACAGATCTGCAGTGAAACGTGGAGGTCGAGCGCCGGTTACCAAGCTGGGTTTCCGTTGTCTTTCATGGGGTTTGTCTTGAACCAGTCCCTGCTTTGAAGTTTTTGACCCCAGGGGTGAATTTGAGTGGGGCAGGGCCTCAAACTTTCATGAAAGCCTTTCATGTGAAACCGCATACCTCATTTACTCTGAAGTCCTGCGCTGCACTTAGCTCTGCCTAGAAGTTTTTTTTTTTTTTTTTTTTAATAAAGTAAGCAAAACCACAGTTGTCACCCATAATGCTGCCAGACTGCTGCTGCTGCTTGTGCTCAGCTCCTGTCTACCATGGTGTGCGGTCAATATCAGTCACAGGAAGTGCCACATGTCACACAGCAGCACTGCATTACATCACTTCCTACATTGTATCACTTCCTCCTCTTCTCCTACAGATCCGGCCCATTGTGGAGCGCCAGTTCTCCTTCACCCAGGTGCCACAGGCCTTCCAGGAGCTGGAGAGGGGCCACGCACGGGGGAAGACCGTGGTTAACGTCCTACAGGGGGGTCCCCAGTAAACATAAGACGACAACTGGGCACATTGCCATCTATTCTTCCGCAAGCCCCCTGGCTCCAGGTGACTTTTAACCGCTCGGGAAACTCGACTGGAGCTCATGCCGAATTGTGGCGCTTATTTGAGGCAGAGAGCAATTCTGGTCCATCGTCAGGCATGGGAGTGTTTTCTGAACTATACTGAAGCATGTTTGAGTGTCGTGCTTAGCATTGAAAGAAGCCAGTGTACGTCAACTTTGGGGAATATAAAGACAGGCTGTACATGAAGAGACAAAATCTTTATTCAAAACATGTGTTTTTTTATTTGGACAGCGAACATTTACATTACAGAAACAACCAGTTCTGTAAAAGAGGGCAGGTGATAAAAGGGAAATACAGGCGATATAAAAATCAGGTCTTCATGTAGAAAATGTCATGCAGTAAAAAGTGGAAGGATGTTGTGGGTAAAGGGCTGGGCTCCCACTCAGAAATAAACAGATTTAAAAAAAAAAAAAAAAAAACGTTTGCGTGTGTGTTTGTGTGAGATTCAGCTGCTTGGCGCTTTAATGGGCTGTACAATGAGCTGCAGATCCTGTGGAACAGAGCAAACTCCTGGAGGGAGGATGTGGAGTTTGGTCCCCAAGCTTGGCTGGGTCCTTAAAGGTATCTGTGTGACTAGTGTTTTCGATGCTCTGCACAACTGGAGTGCTGCCATCTTGTGGTGCCTGTGCGTTACGTCACAAAAAAAAAAAAAACCTACGGCAGGCGAAATTCGGAATGTTGGGCTCTTGAGGAAATTTCCTGATAAAAGAACACTGGTTATACAGCATGTTTACCAAGGCAAACTGAGCCCCATGATGGAGTGTCTTTGTAGATCGGTGAGGTCCTGACATCCAGTCCTCTACTGCAGCTTTAAAGAATCTCCAAAGTCCATCTTTGGTTTAATTTCCGTTCATCAAATTCATTGAGAATAACTTGGTTTTTGTCATATTGTTGCCCACCTGTTTAAAAAAAAGAAGTTTGTTTGAATGTTTGATGCTGTAACAAGGAAATCTCCAAAAGAATCCCATAGAAGAGAGTAACCAGCATCAAATAAATGTAGTAATACACTACACCAGCCTTTTACTCCTGATTGGAGGGCTAACTTGTAACAGCGCAGTTCTCAAGTTACCCACATGGTGGTGCTATAAGACAAGCAAAAACCATGGACAAGCATGCCGCAGCTGGGAGATATGATGTCTAAGTAGAATTTAAGGATTTACCGACCACATGCCCTTCTGCAGTGATACATGCATGGGCTGCAAGTCAGTATTTAGCAAGCTTGTTTTTCCAGTTATGGCACTGGGACCATGCCAGGGACCTCAAGCAGAACCCACATTCACACAAGTTTGAATCACAGGCTGCCCTGTCAAAGGCCTAACACGAGCAGCTCATTTTCACACGGAAGCTATGCTTCATACCAAGGCTGGAAAAGTAAAGAGTAATGACCAGCCATGGCCTTTAGGTGGTGTAAAACCAAGCCCTCACCCACCCACTACTCTCAGTAGAGCAGCGAGCTATAACACTAACAGTACTCAGCAGGTGGAGCAGCCTTCACAAACCCCGCTGGAGACTAGGGGGAATGAGGTGAAAGCAGCATCAACCAATCAGGATCAACAATGTAGACACATCCATCCTCTCACGACCAATGAAATTGTTTGCGGTTTTGCATTTTGTTTTGCTGACCCTCTGTTGTGTGACCATCTGAGGGTTTTGGGCTCCATCCTGGCAGTGCCAGTAGGTTTTGCGGACAGGGCCTTGGGAAGCTGCGGAAGGCAGCATCAGGCTGCTCTTAGGCTCTGGACTGACCTTTAACCTCCAGAACCAGCTCCGGTTTCATGCTGCAGCGGATCAGCCCATCCGGAGTCATGCTCCAGAACTGGTTCTCCTTCCCCACTTCGGGAGAGAGGCCGAGCCGGCTGCCGGCCATGACGACGCTCCCTGTGGTCTCCAGGCAACAGTCCTCCAGCATCTGCAATGCAGGAAGCGAGCAGGTCGACATGCCGTCATCCGCATCTCACCCGGATGGGGTGGGGGGGGGTGTGGTGTGTGGGCGTGGACG
>JAABNY020000025.1:20173257-20193946 GCA_015164015.2 Brevimyrus niger | reverse complement strand
AAGGGACAGCCCGGTATTCCCCCACGCCCAGAAAGGGCCCACCCCAGGGAAAAACACTGAAAAAAGTTTGGGGCGGGCCCGGCCGGGCGGGGGGGGGGGGGGGGGGAGCCCGCAGAATCCGCTAAGCCGCTGGTGTCAATGCGGAGGTCTGCCGCACAAAACCAGAAAATCCCAGAGCACACACACTCGTTTGTGGAGCAAGTATCCCAAAGGTCACTACACCTGATTTGCATACAAAACAGCATAAAAGTCTAGGAACTCAGGAAGGGCTGTGTTGCCAGGGCGACCACATGCTTGGTCACAGCGGTGGGGGGCGAAGGGTGGGGCGGCTGCTAAGGTGTCCAGCCGTTTCTGCTATGCGGCATCTTGGCTGGGCGTTGTGCTGCCCCTCTCGGAAAGTCTGAGCCTGCCTGGACAGAAGCAGCCATTATGCCGCGCTGTACACAAGGGATTCTAGAAAAAATGTGGGGCTGGGCAGCACCCGCTGCTCTCCCTCCCCCACTGTGGGGGCTTATTCCGTGTTGGGTGTGGCCTTGGCGTCAAGTCTTTGAGGCCGCCGCCATGGCACCAATCGGACGAAGGAACGGGATTACCGTGGCGACCTTCCAGCAAATCAGGGCCCAGTGAAAAGGAGCATCCTTCCTTTAAAATTTAAACTTACCACAAAGAATGGGGTTTAAGGTAACCACGAGGCCGTGGTGGCAAACAGAAAGCAAGGCTTCCAGTTCAGTTTCTGTACCCACTCCTGATCACAGGACAGCGCCCCCTATCCCCTCTGAATGATGTGCGACACTCCAGTCAGACTGCAGCTCTGTATGGATGCAGCATCACTGCGGGATCAACTGAACCTCAAAGCATATGAGCATCTGTAGGAACGTGGATACTTTAGCAAATCACTAACTCAGAATGGTGAGACCTCACACACACACACACACACATGCTGGAAAGGTAACTGCTACTGTAGCTGATCTATGAGGAAACGACCATCAAGGTTTCTTACACGCCCGAAACGACCTCCATGGACTGTATCTTCATGCCAATACCAGTCTCCTCCATGTTGGGAACTGGAAACAGCAGGTCAATATTGACTCCTCTCTCGTGAAAATCTCTCTCACTGAACATCTTCAGGTGTGGGGACAGGAAGTCCTGGAGGAGAGAGGATACAGGATGACAGGGGTCACCTTCCTGGAGCGACTGGCCAGACCTGGATCACCGTCATGAGCGGGAGAGGAAGATGCTGTCCTACTGGCTCCGCCTTCCGCTCCACTACACGCATGTATCGCGTGTGTTTGTATGTCACAAACTAAACCTGAAACCTGAGAAGTAGCATTTTCCTTCTCCCTGACGGCACGCGATCGCATACTGGAGCCTGACCGCATGCCATCTCACTTACGGAAAACAGGGGCCGCAGGGAGAGCAGGCTGCCACCTCCCCAGTCCTTTGAGTCCTCATACTCGCCCTCCTCGAGGATAGACTGGTGGCCCTCGAACCCTGGGCTGTCGTAGCCAACCCATCTGTATCGTGTGGGGAGACAAGAAATATGATGACCACAGGAGCAAAGTCGGATTCCTGAAACCGTGAAGGTCCTTCTGATGGAGCTTACAGCCCGCCGAGGACTTTGAGGGATCCCACGGAAGTCAGCTTCCTTCGCTCCATGGTGGACGTCTCCGAGATGTCTCCAGCCCGTTCCTCCATGAAGCTGACCACCTCGCTAGAGATCTCCAGACTCTCCCCCTCGAAGCCCGGCCTCTCGTACACCACCACCTGAAACAGGGTTTAGAGGTTGCCCTGTAAAATCTGAGCTAAGAGGTTCTCCATTGGGCAACCTGCATCTCGCCCATGCCTGTCAGGGAACGTTCCGGATTCCACGCATTCCCGCTCCCTGTGCCCCCTCCCCACACAAAGCCATACCCGGCTCATCTCTCTTCCTCAAAGTATGTAGAACACACTCCGGAAGTTAATGAGTCACCGGATTTTAATCAACTGAATCATGCAGCTCAGGAAAAAAAAAATTATGGCTGTTAGATATGGCTGTATGAAGCACCGAGGGTTACAGACAGACAGAGGGGTGAAACATCAGACATGATGCCTTTGGGCATCTCAGGATTCGCTAGGAACCATGATCCCACATACCCACCCCATAGAGGGGCCCGATCAGGGAGCCGCATATGGGCTCAAGCTCCCAAGGACAGAGATGCAGCCCTCAGGACATGGGAGCCGAATAAACTGTTAGGGTGAGAAAGGTCAGCGGGGGTCTGTGTGCGAGTAAAACGGGGAAGGCTGTGCGTACGGCAGGAGGCCACCAAAGTGGGAGATTCCCAGTGTGATCTCAGGTGCTAAACTGCTCCACCAGCTATCTAGCTGCACCAAATGTAACCTGCACTGGATAAAAGAGCCAGCAGGACGTGCAGACGTGAGCTTGGAGCTCATGGTGAAGGAATCACTACTGTTGCAAGTGTCCAGTCAAAGCAGAGTGAAGCAGGACAAACCTTAAGTTCGGTAGGGTTTTCCACCTTGATTCCACCCTGAAAAGAGAGGAGAGGCTGGTTTTACACAAGGGAAGCCAGCGGACACCGCACTCGACATGTTATACGGGGGAAACAAGCATGGCTTTTCAGGCAAAAAATGTCAGCCAGTTAATTGTGGAGAAAAAATGTGGATGAGCAGGAAAAGCACAAGCAGACTGACTGGCAAGATGTGTGGAAACCAGCTTCATGGGAGAACTGTGCTTACAGGAGCAACACCCATTACTTCAGACACGCGATACTGGATGTCAAAGGGCTGCGAGGCGGGACTTCCTGCCTACAAAAATATACCAGCACACGTCTAGGTAGTCTGACACGTACAGACTCACCATTCTGAGAGGCCGCAGGGACCCAATGAATGGGTCAGGGAACCCCCACGATGTGTGACACGGGAACTCTCCTGCTTCCAACACCGCCACAGGACCCTGGAACCCTGGCTGATCATAGACCAGCCAGCTGAAGACACGCACACACACACAGACAGACACGCGCACACACAGACACGCACACACACAGACACGCGCACACACAGACAGACACGCGCACACACAGACACGCACACACACAGACACGCGCACACACAGACACGCACACACACACAGACAGACACGCGCACACACACAGACAGACACGCGCACATACACAGACAGACACGCGCACACACACAGACAGACACGCGCACACACACAGACACGCGCACACACACAGATAGATACAGACACACACAAAGGGCAACAGTTAGTCAAAGATTTTCCGGTTCAGACCTTGATTTTTGAACCATGGCTCAGTTTATTTCTCGATTTTTTATTTGGGTGGAGGGTGAATTAAAAAAAGTGAGGGGGGGTGGAGGATCTGGGTTTTTTTGTGTGCTGCAGAGATTTTTCAGGGTTATTATTCATGATTAGCTAATGAAACTCGCCTAGCGGGCTAGTGTTTCAGCTCTATCTTCTGGAATCGTAACGCGAGATCGTGAACGTCTGTATCACAGTTTCGGTGTCAGAACCATCACACCAATAACACTGAGGTGAACATTCTAAAACAGGGGTGTCAAACTGCAGTCCTGGGGGGCCGAAGTCCTGCACATTTTTGGGTTTACCCTCATTTGACACACCTGATTCAACTCCTTGCACTAATTACAGCATAGCTCTTGAGCTGAATCAATTGTGGTAGAATAGGGAAAGAACTAAGATACACAGGGCTCCGGCCCCCCAGGACTGGAGACTGACACCCCTGTTCTAGAAGGATATGTAGCACATTTAATGGAATAATTTCCAGTGTTGTCAGGGTGCCAAACATTTGTAAATTTACAGACAGTCTGCAGTAAATTCTCCCTGTCCGTAAATCCATAAATCAATCTGACTGTCCGTACAACATAAAATAAATGGTAAAAATAGGGTGTCCGTAAAAATGGTTTATGACCCAGTGTACTGCGATCTGCTTTGCAAGCCAAGGTGAATGGGGACCAAGGCCTTTGCCAGGATGTCACTCCGTTTGACATCGGAAGGTGTTCCTCCTCTTCCCAGTTTGATTAAATAAAAAAAACTTCATAACTAATGTGAAGAGGGAGCTGCAACTTGTCTTTTCAATGCCAGTGTACCTTCCTGGCAAGTTCTGAACGTTCTGACACTGAGAAGCAAGTAAGCCGACATGCCAGGCAGGTTCCAGAACATAATATGGATGTTAACAGCTAACGGCTGTGCGTGTGTGCTCGATCACAGCCGGCACACAGCCCGACATGCTACGTCCAGCTGATGGCTGTGTGTGTGTGCGCTCGAACCCGTGTACCACAGGCATCCCGGAATGCCTTGTTGTATCCGCTTCCTGCCCCTCAACATGTCAAGGCTAGTGTGCAGTATCATAGTGTGTCAGTGGTCACCGCTAGCAGTAATGACTGAAGGCTACTTTCCCTCACCTGTCCTTCCCTCACCTGTCCTTCATTTGTTAGGATTTGTGTCAGGGTAATGTCAGCACTTACACCCCGCTGTGGACCTTGATGGAAGCAGTGCACTGCGGGATCCCAAAGGAGCCTGTGTCAACCATCTCGTCACAGAAAGTCATCATCCTCCCAAGTCCATTAGGTTCCGTGAACAGGTCGATCCGGGGAACGCTGTAGTCCTGGAGCCAAAACAGACCCATGGATCACACACCAGGCACTGACTGGGCACGGATCACACACCAGGCTCTGACTGGGCACGGATCACACACCAAGCTGTCATTCCTGTCCACCTTAAAACCTAATTTTGTTGTTCAAACATCTGTAAAGTTCATGCATACCTGGCAGTACATGCATGTGCAGGGAAAATACCAGTATAGACAGCAGCCTTCTTTTGCGAATAGCAGGCAATTGTGGTTGGTAACATGTAAGAACCTGCTTCTGTTTTGTCTAACAACATGCTGATTTATACAACCACGACCTACTATCCCACCAAAACTGGAATTGGTTTAACTCATTGTGACTTAATATCATTTGTGTTGTCTCAATGCACCGTGATCTATTTCAATCTGTATTTCTGCTGCACGTATTTCATTACTTATTTATTGTTTCCTCATTCTCATGTTGCACTTGTCTTGTATTGCACTGCTGTGTGGCATATCCCATAATGCATCTGTCCCCTTCCATGAAACCGTGGCATAAGAATTTCCTTTGAACACACGTGACAATGAAACTTGAATCTTAAAACAAACATATGCCTTCTTTGGAATGAGAAACAGAACAGAAAGTATAACAGCTTTGGGGAAAGCAGGCAAGACAAAGAGAAAAATTACCTGGACAGCTAGCCGGATAGAGCCGATGATCATGGGGGATGTGGGTGTGTCCTGCCCGGGATTCGGCTCCTGGGCCCAGGCATTCGCCAGATCTATGGAGCCCTCCTCCAGAGCAATCGAGTTTCCTTTGAATCCCGGCTTCTCATACAGGAGCCAGCTGGAAGAACAAATTCCAGTGTGTCAGGACAGGTGATCTGGGTGTAAAGGGCACGGGGAAGCTGATGCTGAACCTGCTGCACTGCAACTGGAGAACTTCTCCAGAAATTGCCTCAGGTGTCCACAGAGAGCTTCGATACAGGTTACAGCCACTCTGCGTCACACGTACCACCCTCTGACGACGCGGACCGAGATCACTGGAGACAGTTTCATGGAGGTGGCGTCATCCACATCTCCGTGGACCTCGTAGGCGCTTCCCTCCGACGGAGCCCGCTCGTAAAGGACCATCTACCGTGAGAGACACAGGGGGGGGGGGATGACTTTGTAGACTTAGCTGCTGTGCAGATGCTGCTTGAATTTGACATATGCAGAGTCACGCTAGGACGGTCTAGATATGATGCAGAGCAGGTCACCTTTCCCGGGCGCTTGTGGAAGCCCTTGTTACGCGGCACCTGCAACACAACGGGAAACACGTTAGCTTGTCCTGCCTCCTTATGCCCTCCAGGACTGAGGCTGAATGGATGTGCAGGCTTTAGAGTTTGGATTGCGTGCCATTTCTCTGGGCCCAGCACACGTGAGCCAAGCCTTCATGATACATAGACTGCATACAAACTGAAGGTATGCAAATGTAGTGGCAGTCTGGTTAAATTGTACGCAAAGGCAAACATACTTCTTTCCTGTAATTGCCAACAGAAATCCGTTGATTCTGCAATAATATATCAAATGTACTGGTTTCATAACAAAAGTCCATCGACAAAGAATGCTTAATGTATCTGCACATATCTTCCACACAGACATTTTCTTTTTAAGTCATAATTTTTTGACTGACTCATTCAGATCAGTTCTTGCCATTTTGCTGTTAATTGAAATTGTAGTCACCGACTCCCAAAAGGAAACCAAATACAAATGTTATTGCAAAGGTGTAACTAACTACAAAGCAGCAAATTATGCTTGTCAAATAACTTTTCAACTCAGAACAGCTCATTTAGAACTATAATTTGGGTTTCAACTTATTAGAACTTGAAATTAAAGTTTTACTTTAAAAGTTAAAATTTTGCGCTAAATTGTAAACACTAAAAATGTGATATATTTTTGTAAGCAAATAAGATAATGATTTTTGTTATAAAACCAATAAATTTGTTACATTTTTACTGAATTTACCCTGTATGGGATCAGGCACCCAGACTCTTGCCCCAGTTTTTAGTGAGAAATATAATGGTAGGGAGCTACTGAAGGAAAATATAATTTTATATCTTTTTTTGTTACAACTGGGTACACAGAACACCCGGCAGCTACAAATTCCTCTCCCTGTAAAATGAACAGCAGTAAAATCTAACATGATAATGAGGACCAGGATGCGACAGTCTGCTCTTACAAGCAAACAGCATCAGACAGGCCACATACTTAATTTCTGGCAAATTCTCTCAGTTTTGAATGCTGAGTTTACTGGGTTTAATCCAAAACTATAAAAGAAGTAAAACACACAAGTTCTGCTCTGTCCCTTCCATAATCAATTATGAAGAAGGAAGATGTGATTCATCCGGGAACGTCAAGAAAAACACTTGCCCACAGAGCTGTGACTAAGCTGTTCCTTCAAAATGGCGACATTTCATTGCAGCTAAATGACTCACTCACCTCAGCATGTCCAGCATGGAGGCTGGATCCGGACGCCTGTTGAATCTGGACCAGGCTAGTAGGAGCTAACGGTTCCAGAGCAGCGGGTGGAATGCTGTCCGTAGGGGCACAGTCCTTACCATTACCCAGGTCAATTCCAGACAGAGGAGCCTTGGTATCTGTGTGCCGGAGGCCACCTTCAGGGCTTCCTGCCTCTGTTTTGTCCTGAGAGAGTAGCTTCCCCAAATAATCTGGAAGCTTAACATCGGCAAAGGAAGGAGGGGGAGGAGGTGAGGAGAGGCTCAGCACTGGCTGGTGGCCGGTGGCGGGGGACACATGCGAGTCGGTCAAACCAGCGGCTGCCCCCAGCTGCAGCGGTAAGGCTTTGCTGCCTGTTGCGGAGTCAGGCTCATTGCCAGGCTTCTTGGAGACCCTGGAGTTGGTCATGAGACTGGAAAGGATGGAGCTCTTTCCCAAGCGAGAACTAACTGTCCCAGAATCATCAGTGGTCTCTGTCCCCACCTCCCCTTTCTCTTGCAGGCCAGAGGATGGAGGCTGGATCTGCTTGAAGAGCAGGCTGTCCTCCGTGCTGGATCGCTTGGGTTGGAGCTTGCTCCTCGCTTCTGCACTCTGCAACTTCACCATCATCCCAGGTGATGGGTCCTTCACGGCCTTTTTCTTCCTCAGGCCAAACTGAAACTCCTCAGGATCAAATGTCTTCTCAAAACGGTCTTCTCTGATGGCTGGCATGGCAAATGGGGGTGATGGGGACTTGGTGTGGACATGCTTCTTTAGGGGAATGGAGAAGGGTGCACCCAGTTTCTTGATGTTATGTATGAACTCCTCAAACTCATCAGAGGTATCCAAGGTGTCATCATCACTGACAGAAGCATCCAAATTTCTCTCAGGTTTCTTCTGCTTCTTCACAGAGGTGTGGTCTACATCTAACCAGCTGGAAGGGCTGTCTTTTTTGGTAGGAAAGCTGTGTGAAGTTAATGATTTGTTTGTAGGTCCCAACTGGGAAGTGCCTGAAGTTTGTTTCATAACCTGTGGCAGAGACGTTAACTTTGAGCTTTTAAGTGCCTCAGAGACTGAGGAGGTACTCCCCAGCTGAGTGCTTGCCTGAGTGGATTCCTGTAATCTTGGCAGGGATCCTTGACAGAGTTTATCCATCTGGTTGAGGGAACCTAATTCTTTCTTTGATACGTTCTCACTTTCCACCACTCTCAGAGTTTCCAGTGCCAACTTCACCGGTTCAATTGATAAAGTCCAGCAGGTCTCAGTGTTCTCCTCAGAAGCTTTTCCAGGATGAAGACTTGAACCTGTGACTTGACCTTCCTCACCCGTCACTCCACCTTTACTCTCCATCTTCTCAAACATATTCTCCTGACTGGGTGAAGGGTGGACATCACCATTTTTAATTGTTTTTTCTGTGGCGATAGCATCCATTGCCTTCTCAACTTGCACCTCTGTCTTCTTTCCCTTTTCTTTGTCTTCTTGTACTATAACAGCATTGGGTTCTGAAGTTCTATCTTTTAGAGGCTTTATGGCCTTTTCATCAGAAGCCTCCTTTTGCTTTCCTTGTTCCCCATCTTGAGACTCATGCTTCAAACTGACATCAGAGCTTCTCGTCTCCTGGGTCACACTCATGACAGCTTTGGGTGTAACTAAGCCGTTTTCTACAGGGTACTTCTTCTCAGTAGATGTTTTAATCTCTGTGGGAACTGGTAACTTTTTCTTTGGTTTTTGCGGAATTTCTTTTTGCGGTTTCTCATCGTTAACCTGGTCTCCATCTTTGGTCTCAGAGACTTCTGGTGACACAGGCTTTGCTGACACAGGCTTTATTTCAGGCTTGGATACAGGGCAGATTAGGTTTGATGAGGTGACTTCTGGAACAGTTCCTACAGATGCTGTGTCTGTGGTCCCTTCCTGCACAGTCCCAGGGGGTGTAACTGCTGTGGTGTTTGCAGGTGCAGCATGGATGTGGGCCTCCAGTGACACCTGCCCCACGTCTGCATTTTGCTCTTTTGCATGATCGGACTGAATGTCCAACACCTGTGGCGGAGGTACATCTGCTCCCTTCTGTGTAACTGTCCCAGTGTTTACATCACATACACTTTCTGTAATGGTGTGGCTTTGCTCTGTGGTTACTTGAACTGGGCTGTTGGACTGGGTAGTAGATGTATTATTGTCCATTTTATTTTGGTCACTTTGTTTGTGTTTGTTAGTGTCCTGATTTTTTGTAGGCAGCGTAGCTAATGCTGAAGATGCAGAAGCTGCTTTGGATACCCCAACATCTTGAGCAGCTTTTGAGGTACTTTCATGGGAGGGTGTGGGAGCTTGGCTGCTATCGACTTGGGAAGCAGCTCCGGAATCTCCTGGGGGACTTTCTGCACCAGTATCTCTTGATACCTTCCCGTCATTCATAGCAGGTTTTTCACTTGTACTTGTTCTGTTATCACTCTGAGGCTCATTTACCTTTGTAGGGTCTTTGGCATTGGGTTTCTTCAACTTGCTGTCCAACTGCGAGGGAGACAATGGTGACTCTTTCTTTCTGCTGACTGTTTCCTCAGTCACTGGCTGTGCTGACCCATGTGTTGCCTGCAGAAGCTTACTTCCAACCGGGGCCTCAGTAGGTGAATCCTGTACAAGGCTGGGTACATCAGCTTTCTCTGGTGTTTTTGTGCTAAGTTTATTCTTCCTTGTGCTCTGATCAATGGTTTTCTTGGTGGGGGACAGGGGTTCTGGACATGTGGCTTTGGGCAATTTGCTTTTTGTGACCGTGCTTTGCTCACTGCGTGCCTGCAATCGCTTTTTAACATCGCTGGGATCTTTCGTTGTAGCCTGGGTTTTAACTGGACTCTTTTGGACCTGCTCAGAAGAACCTCTCCGGGCTCCAGCGCCTTTCTCTGTGATACTTCCACTAGTTGGGCTGACAGGTTCAGGGTTTTCTCTAGGTTTCCGTCTATTATATTTGGGCCGTACCTTTGGGGGTGCTACTGTAGGGGAGGGTTCCGTAGGTTGGACAGCTCCTGGGGTCTTCTGTTCAGGTGTCTTCACCCCCTCAGTGACTGATTTTTGTTCCTCTTTTGTTGATGGAACAGTACTCTCTTCTTTCGTGATTAAATCTGTCACCGCAACCTTTTCTTTGTCTTTCTGCACCTTAGACTCCAAAGGTAAAACACTATCAGTAACAGTGGAAGATTCAGGAACCAATAATGGTCTCTGAATTGTATCCGTTGGTGACTTTTTAGGAAGCTCAGCCACCCCAGTTTTATCTCCAGGTAACCCTTCATTTTCTGTGAGGACCTTGACTTCAGCCATTTCGCTTCCAGAACCTGACTGGGCTCTGTCTGTATCAGCAGAAGTTTCCACTAACTGGTTTTTGGTCCTCCCAGTCTTATCCTTTGGTTCAGAAGAAGGGGATGAGTGTTCAGACTGTAATACATTGGAGCTGGTCTCTGATTGGGCCCCATGTCCAGATGTTGTCACCGATAATACTGGTCTGCTGGCCCCAGCACCCTTGACTTTGGCTGCCCGTAAACGAGACTTCTTCCCCATCGCTGCAGCACCCTGCTCGCTGTCGTCCAAGCCTGCCCCCACTCCGGTTTCCCTGGCTTGCTCAGAAGATAACCCTACCACCTTGATGACATGGCAGCCCTGGGCTGTACGCAGCCCCTCAAACAGTCCCACTTTCGCTGCAACGTCAGTTGGTGTACAGGGGCTCTCTGTAATCTCCAAGTTCACTTTTTTAGGTTTTGGAGGCCTGTAGGAGAAAAAAAGCATTTAAAAAATAAGCCATCGGTCCTCAAGACAGCACAGAAGCAGGTATGACAGTGCACACAAAGCCACCATAATCAGGTGCTCAAAAGCAGCACAGGCTGCAGCAAACTATCCATGACAGAGGTGCGTCAGTGTGACACCCAAGCAGGTGCATCCAGCCAGAAAATCCTTCTCACAGCTTGCAATACGTAAAGTGAAACTGCCCCCATTGAAATGTGAAATATGTCAGAAGCCTGATTAATATGCAGCTTTTGAGACAAGAAAATAAACCTATCAGGACCTAAGGGCCATATTTGGCGTGGGTGGGATTCCCCACATGGAGCCAAACACCGGAGTGCAAAAGTGACATCACGGTGTGAGAAGTGCCGGGAATCTCCGGCGTGAATGCCGGCTCGCTCCAAATCAAAAATTAACTTTGCAGAGTTCGGCAAACAGAACAAGGCAAAACTTAAAGCGACTGGCACAGTACCTTATCATCTAAGAGTGTATTTATTTGTAAAGTTTACTAAGGATTGTTACAAAACTTACTAAATGAAACCAAAACTAAGCAAAAATAAAACTGAAATCCTTCCTATCAAATGTAGATTATGACTGGACATTTGCCCTCTCTTTATGGTTGACTGACTGCTTAACTGCTCTATTGAATGACATATATAAACCCATATTGGAAAAAAATCTATCAAGCTCACACCCAAATGTCACATAAGTCATTAATCAAGTTTCACAAGTTTCATCTTCAATTCATGGCCTGCAACAAACACTATTACAAAAAGTCTCAGCAAAAGAAAGTTACTTCATTTTGGTTGTTAACTTGTTAAGTTAAATTCAGCCACGGGCATCTTGCTTCGAGTAGCAAAAACATTAAGACAACGTTAGCTGTACAGCTGACACAAGGGGCTGAAAAACGCAAAGAAAAACATACAGGACATTAGCCACTGCTCTTTACTGTTCCACTACAGAATTTAACAAGCAAGAAAAGTAATTAAGCATTCTATTTTTATGACCTGACAGACGCGTGGGCCAGCAGAGTCGAGGTTCATTCAGTAACTCCTCTCTGTAGATTCCACCGGGATTAAAGTCTGCCTTGTTTCCTTTTGTATTCAGACTTAAACTTGCCAGCCTAAATTTCAGGCTACACTGCCTGAATAGCGGTTGCTAAAATGGAGGGTGTCGTGCTCATACTCACAGTATGACCTCTGTTTTCTGTGGTTGCCTGGTCACCGCACTTGCCGAGTCCTTTTCTCTCTTACATGCCTCCTCGACGGTGTCATCCGTGTTCACATACACCTTCTTGGCAAAGACCTTTTGGCTCTGCGACAGCTTAATGCTCCTGCGCTTGGTCTTGGTGCTCGGCGCCTCCTCCTCTGGGACGGGATTCTGGGTGGTACCCTCCTGGCCTGTAACGGCCGCTTCCTGGTACACATCTCTGTTTGTTCTTCCCTCCCCCGAGGGTTCCGCTGCAGATACGGCTATCACCGGCTCCTCATTAGCACCTCCTAGTGGGGGCAGGGACAGGGCAGTCGCCTCTGGAGATCCTATCGCTCCCGCGGAGGCCTCCTCTGCAGCCTTAACTGGTGGGGGGGCCGCAAACGCACCGGAATCCGAGCCAGAAGTCAGGCACGACTCCGGCCCGCATGAGCAAGGCTCCACCTGGCCCGAAACAGGGTCCGCTGCTTTGCCGAGAGGCTCTGGTGAATGAGTAGGAAGCTCCACCTTAGTCACCAGCTCTTGAGCGCGGTCCGGCAAAGCGGAAGACGCCACCTCCTGGGATTTGAGCTTGCGCCTCCCCGAGTTCCTCTTCCCCATCGTCTTGCTGTCTGCCTCCGTCAGGGTGGGATCCGAGCTCAGCAGGTCTGTGGATTGTGTCCCGGGCCCATCGGAGCCGGCAACAGTGGGCTTGTCTGGTGCCTTGGTGGGCGCTATTCCCTCTGCAGTGCCGGGTGGCGCTGCCGCGCTCTTGGGGCTGCCCTTCACGACGGCCTTCAAGTTCTTCTTCACAGTGGTGCAGATGACACCCCGGCCCACGTCTGCCGCCTCCCCGCTGCAGATGCTAGTCTCCTCCAGGTACACTTGTAGCTTCTTGCAGACATTCCCCGCCTCTCCTGCGTCAGAGTGAGCTCCTCCTGGCCTTGCCCTGCTCGACGTTCGCGTGCCACCGTCACGTGCTGTCGCCTCGAGCAGGCTGCTCTGGCTGTCGCTGTCGGCAAAGGGGAGGTCGCCCTCGCCCTGGCTGGACAGGCTGCCCCCCAGTTCTGCTTGCTCAATGCACAACTCCGACTCGGAAATGTGGGGGAACTTGGCCTCTGACTGCGGGCTCCTTGTCGGGGTTCTCAGCACCTCCGGCTCTGGTGGGGGCGTGCTGTCCTCTCCCGGGGGGGCATCCTCGGAGGTCTCAGAGAGGCTCCTGCTGCTCTTTCGCCGGCGGGTGCTGAAGAAACTGCCAATGCGAGTGAGGACGCCAGCCTTCTCCTCCGAGCCCTGTGTGTCGAGACATATGCCATTTGGGTCAGTGTGGCCCCAGCGACAGTGATGTGGCTGCTGCCAAGGCTGCTGGTACTTTCTGGATCAAGGGCTGCGCCACTATTTCCACTTTAACATCACAGCCCCTATGCCTCCCCTTTAAAAGTCCTCTAGAAATCACATATTTTACTTGAAATAAACCGCATAATATATAAAACGGACATTTTCAGGACTTACTGACTCAGAGACATTTGAAACCCGTTAAGCATGGCATCTTTCCTGCACTGTGTAAAACTTTCCAACAGAAGCACACTGTATACCCTTACTACTTTCAAAATACAGCCAGAACACATATAACGGTATAAAAAACGTAAGTATCAGATCTGAAGCAGTTTCCTTCTCACAGATTATTATACTCACTAAACCACCATCAGTTTCACACTCGTTGATGTCTGCGTTTGGGATGCTGCGTAGATAACAAAAGAAAACAAAGTGTGAGCCGGATCGGGAGCTTGTTATGGGGACAGTCCCCACCTCCGCCCTCCCGAAGTGCGCTTCCCCGCCTTACGGACTCCTCCTTCCAGCCTGTGCCACGTTTTCCGAGACGCAGGGAGGACTAGGCAAGCGTGACAGGGAGCGCGGAGAGGCGGGTCCTAATCGCCGAGCCAGTCCGCCTTTACGCTCCAGTCGGTGCCGTTAAAAATATACTGTAACTTCAGTCCAAAGACGTCCCTTAGAGCCTTTCCATCTGAATTTGTAACTTATTAATCGGTTATATATACGAGTACATTCTGACCAAATTCAGAACGCATGAAAGTTATACCAGACTATTCCTGCAGATCAAAAGCACACACTGTATGTTAATATTCTCAACTCTTATATCTAAATATATCTAGAACGAGCAAAAATAAGTGTTAAAACTAAAACGCACAAGACACGCTATTCTGAACAAAGGCTAACCAGTAGACTAAGCTGGTATCTTAAATTAGCGCATTTATACAATTTTGTAAAAACACTCAATCGGCGATCACCAAACTTGCCTTTCTGCCATGATTGATTCCCTAAGAGCCCGAATAGCACGCGAAGTCGACGGCTCACATGGAGCTAAGCGCACGGACGCTACCCAACTGCTGCTTCTTTAAAATCGTTGTCTTCTTCGTTGCCATTAAACAAGTCTGAACAGGACTTATGGAGAGGAACGGCAAACTGCAGAGCACGGCAATTAAGTCCCAAAGTTAGCCCACTTCCGTAAGGTATCTACAGGGGCTTCGCATTATCCGGACCCCTGGAGATCAGGCTGTCACCTCTTGCCCGGACACCGCCATGCACCTTTTCGCTAAAATATTCAACAACGCCCAGTTGCTTAAATGCCTGGGGAAGGAGTAATCCTTTGGGAAGGGTGGCTATCCTATTGGGATCGATCTATTTGAAACAAAAACCGCCGTGAATGTGAGCCTTGGGTGGAGTCGCAGCCCCGGTGTGCAGTCACCCCCCCGCGGCCGGTACAGGTACGCAGCCCCGCATTATTCAAGCCTTATTGATGTGCGGAGAGATGCTTTCCCCTGCTGACAACGGCACCTACTCCCTACTCATTCATGCCCCTCCGCGCAGCTCATGCTGTTGAAAAATACTGTTTTAAACCACTTTTTAATTTGCTTTGCACAAGAGTGATATAACTGTTCGCCCATGTTGAATGTTTCCGAAAGTTCCGGCACGCAATAAAAAACCAGATAAGTCTGGGCAGGTTGTGAACCTAACATAAGAGATAAATGCACCACTGCGTCCAGAGTTTCTTGTCAGGTTTCTGTCTCATAGCACAGACTGGCCGGGGGACAGTGACAGGGACATGTTTGTACACAGTGTTTACACGCTTAGATTTAAACAAGCATTGCCTATTGCCAATAATCGTGCCCTCTGCGCAACCGTAAACTAATAAAACATAATAAAACTTTCCGTGATTACTTTTGCCTCTTCTGTTTGACTGCGAAGACACCCCCTTCAGAAACAGGCCGCTATGCTCAGTGGCAGCCGGAGACCGGGGTCCATGTTACAGGTACGCGACAGCTGGACGAGCTTGTACGTCAGGCTCTGCATGCCTCAGCGGCATGTTTCCTTATTACAAAGGCGACGCACGTGAGCATATCAATGGATAGTTTCGACTGCTTCTTCGATTGAATATTTTTTCTTTCATTTGCAGAACCAGGCGTAACTGTGAGTTTGAAATCCTCATCAAAAGCGTAAACGGATTACTGGCACAAGACGAATTACAGCACTATTTAATTAAATTCCTTGCGAGACTCCGGTTAGATGCGGTCGAGCTTGCAGCCTTAAGTCGAGCCCGTAGATGTACCTAAATCGTTCAAGATTAAAATTCAACCACAAACGAGTGAGGGACGGCGACATATTTATATATAAGCACCCGCCTCGAATATGATTCTTCATAGCAAATGAATTGTACATTTACTGTCTTTGTCAAGAATATTCATCCAAAGAACCGTATTACTTTAAGCACTAAAAGGTACAACAGCAGTCTACTGCTAGGGATTTAAATAGAAACCTTTGGGTTAGGAATACGTTACCCTACCCCTGTCAGTACTGTGATGAGTACTGTAACCCCAAAGTAAATGAGTACTGTAATGTCAACAGTGGCTCCCTCCACCCTGCCTCACACCCCCAGCTTGGAGGAGCCAGTATGGCTGGGGAGCAGCTCTGACGTGCTCAGCGCCATGGAGACGGGCATGTGAGTAACCTCAGGCTCCACCCCCTAACCCAGCCCAAGCATCTAAATTGCTCCAAACCAGAACCAGTGCCAAGGGCTGCAGTTTGGATTACAAAACAGCCATTCACTGATCACATTGTGGGAGCCCAAAGGCAGACAGCAGACGGGTACAAGTCAGAAGCTTCAGAACCCCTGAGATGCCTCTGTGTACACAGAGCGCTGGGGTACTTTGTCATGGCCGCAGCACTGATGGCAGAGTAATGGACGCAAGCACAACTACTAAACAGACCTTTGCCTTTTAATTATGGACTTGTGTCCATCCCATTAGCAAATTCTCTCTGACGCCCTTGAATAGTACGATGGCCCAGCTTGTGTCCTTTGCAGCCTTATCTCGTTTTCCTCCCTGCCGGGGGACAGTGAAACAGGCTAACCCGGCCTGCAGCCTTGGTAACCTCTGATCCTGGCATCCCGGACAGGGCTGGAGGGAGCCCAAGGTGAGCCTCCATCCTGTTTAAAAGGAAGGGGGTTGGTTACGGCAGTACATCTGGCACCAGCCTCAGGAATCCGGCCTGGGGAAGGCCGCCTCTTCCCCTTCGAATGAGCCAACGAGGCCCTGTTTGGGCGGCCATTTTAGACACTCAGCATTACAGATACTACCTACCATTTTTTGCCACACTAAATAACTGAAGTAAATATTTCAGAAGTTACTCCAGGAAGAAAGTGCAGACCTGCTTCCAATACTCCCCTCTTCTGGCTATAGTGCAAACTACACCCTCCATGGAGAAATCTGCAGTAGAGTTAACTGGTGGACAAATGGGCCGCAAACATCAGTTTAAACCACCTCTAAATCTCCAGCATCAGTTTGTTTGCTCTTTTTTTCAACATGACATTGCCAGCGGGGCTCTGCCTCCATAGCCTGACACCCAACTCCAGGTAAAGCAAAGGACACCAGTGTAACCCGACGCCACACCTACGCCAGACAAAGGGGGGTAGGCTGTCGGCAGCAGCCTGGACAGGGCGAAAGGTGGTGCCTCATGGCTGCAGCCCGAACCATGTTTGTTCTTTTTGGGGCCCCACGGAAAGTCAATGCAGTGTGTATACAAACCTGTATACCTGTATATGGACAGTATGACAGTACAGCCCACTGCATTATTATTATTATTACTGTCACTTGCTGTCTGTATGTCACACCACTGTCCTGGGGGACATTATTTCATGCTGCTGTATACCTGTATATGGACAGTATGACAGTACAGCCCACTGCATTATTATTATTGTTATTATTATTATTACTGTCACTCGCTGTCTGTATGTCGCTCGCCTCGGCTCATCACCATCAGCGAGGCCTCAGATGGTCCGCAGAGGACGGCCTGCCCACCAGAAAGCTGCTCCTCACTCACCTTCCTGGACCTTCTGCTGGGGGAGCCGGGGCTGGAGGGTGACATGTCGAAGCTGAACATGGAGCTGGCCTCAGACTGGACGGCCGACCCCACGTCTGTCCTGACGCTGTACTCCGTCATCATGCTCACCTGGTCAAAGGGCCTGAGGGAAGAGGCAGCACACGGCCATGTCTGTGATGTGGACAGCAATCATTTCCCAGGCCTGTTGGCTCCCCCTCCGCCTGTGGCCAGGGGGGGCAGGTGCTCCCCGAATTCCCACACCCACATGCGGGGGTAACTGACATAACACCCGTGTTGTTTCCCCATGCAGTTTCCTTTCTCCATCACTAGATGATCTACAGTCAAAAAGGAGTTGCTTAAATGTATCTTTTCAACTCTTTTAACACTGACATTGTTGCTGAAAAGTAACAAGTCCAATAATTGAAATGCTCGTTAGGTACTGGGCTGTGCTATGCTCAGGCCCCAAGGCTGTGCTTAGGCCCCCAGGCTGTGCAGGCCTCTGTGCTAATGAATGCCAGCTGCTGCAGTGGCTCAGCCCATCAGCTGTGGGGAAGCAGGAGGCCCACTGCCTTGTTACTGCAGCCTCCATTTTGAATCACTGAGCCTGAAAAGGCTAAAAAAGCCTACTAATTCTAGTGAAGTGCCCTCAGGGTCTCACAGGGTGCCAGCAGTTAGCATGGAGGTAGGGGGTGGGGTACTTCCCTGTTCCCTGTAATGTTTTTCTGAATTCAGCTCCAAGGAGACAGCGCTACTTCCCTTCTGAGTCATGGACGGCAAAGAGAAAATCTGCTTTATGCCCAAACCCAGCGCTGGCATCCGCCCCCCGCTGGCCGGTCCGTGGAAACGCAGGCACGCGCTCCACTGCACGTGGAGACCATAAACCATGCGATGGAGAAGCTTATTCTAAAGGGAAATGCCGCCCTCTAATGACCCCTTTCATAACACACCACGAGAACAGTCTATTTTGTCTATTTTTTTTATAAATCACTGTCCATACTGGTAACCGACTGGTTAATGACCGGGCAATCTAAATAGCTTTAAACCTTTAAAGACTCATTTGCTTTCTCAACACACAACGCAAAATATGAAACAGGATTTCTTTGTATTTAGTCTAGCTGATAAATTCCTTAAGGTTCACAGTGATATTGAATGAACTGCCGACTGAAATCATGAAACAAATTAAGTATATAAACATAAACTTAATTTTAAACTGTCCGATGCTACGTAACATTTTGTTTTTTGCGCAGCTACAATTATTACGATAACAATTTACATCGAATTTAAAAATAGACAAATTAAATAAGAGTGTATATTGATAGAAAAGCAGCATAAACGGCTGGTTAGCCGCGTGTGAAATGAATTTGCCTGTAACCAATGATGATTAACAGGCTGGGACAGCAGCAGAGGGTAGGGCGGCACTAGTCATACTCGCATTCACCACATGAGGGCGTACGTGGTCTATTCTACTCCTCCATGCGACCGATCGAGTATCATTCAAATCCATTTTCAGGAAGAATCCATTCCCCGGCATTCGACGTTAATTAGTGCTGAAATTTGTAGAAACACTCAACTTGTGTGCCCACGACCCTCATTCTCATGGAAAACCTACATCCTATTTACGACAAGATGAATGATAAATAAAATGTCTATTTCATCTGCTGCTTAACTTGCTTCCTGGGTGAAAAAAAGGTCTGCATGTGTCATCGGCCGCAGTGGGTTTCGGGCCAGGTCACCATGCAGGCCCCCCTTAAAACACAAAGATTCCCTGGAACCACCCCAGCCTGACGGCTGTGCTGTGCAAGACGACCTGACCCCAGTGCAGGTGGACGGAGCAGCATAAAGCAGCACAGGAGTGACTGAGCTGTAAAGCACAAACCCCTTCCTGAGCACATTTACAGACCTTTTATTTAGTTGGCAGATGCTCTTACCAAGAAGTGAAGAGCAAGCACTGATTTCAGCGAATTGCCACATCCACCACACGACACAACCACCTCAGGGATGAGAGCCTGAGTGCAGCCGTGTGGCGGGTGATACCTCAGCACTACACTAGTCCAAACGGACGAGTGTGAGTTTTTTCCCGGTGGTTAAAACGTGACCAAACGTGCCACCAACCCCCCATTCTTTTCCTGTAAGTTGAAGAACCTCCTCGTAGGATTAAATGTAGATTCACATCATACTCAGGATGAAGCAACTGCAGGTTATGGGCCTTGCTCAAGAACCCAACGGAGTAAGATCACTCCTGGCATTCGCAGGATCCGAATCAGCAACCTTCCGACTGTCGATCCCCAGCTTCAGAGCCACCACTCTTATCCAGAGTGACATATGATTGAGAAAGCAGGATCAGCCACTCTGCGGAGCGTCGCACTGCACAGCGGTCATTCTGCTAACTCTGGAATATCTCAGCTGGTGACCTTCTGAACACAGGTACAGAATCCTAACCTGCTAAGCCCCCCCAGTCCCATCCTCCCACTGCCAAAAAGATCTTCAGTAAGTTGCCTGAACCTCTACTGCCCCGTGGCTCTGACCCCCACTGCCATGAAGTGCTTAGAGCGACTCGTTGTGGCCCATATCAGGAGCAACCTTCTGTCCACACCAGACCCACTACAATTCGCATGTCGGCCTAACGGGTCAACTGAGGACGTCAAATCCCCTGCCCATCCTGATCTCACCTAGATGAGGGAGACACCTACGTTAGAATGCTGTTCATAGACTTCAGTTCGGCATTCAGCACCATCATCCCCCAAAGATTGTAAATGACACTGACTGAGCTGGGACTGAGCGTCTCTCTCTGCAACTGGATGCGGGACTTTCTGCCAGAAAATGCCTCAGTCCGTCCGTATCGGCGACATCTCCAGCACCATCAGACTGAGCACAGGAGCTCCTCAGGGAGTTCTCAGTCTGCTGTTCCCGCCACTGCACTGGCACACACAGCTTTGGCCACATCATCACGTTCGCAGACGATACGACTGTGGTTGGGCTCATCCGCCACAACAGTGAGTCAGCATGCAGAGATGTGGTTCAGCAGCTGGCTGTCCGGTGCAGTAAGAACAACCTGTCACTCAACGAGGACATCACTAAAGAGATGATCGTCAGCTTCAAGAAATCCTGCTCCACCCACATCCACACACCACTCAGGATCAATGGCTCCTTAAGCTGTTAAGAACACCACGTTTCTTAGAGTTCTTATCTCAGATGGCCTCACCTGGACGAGCAACACAGCCTCCATCACCAAGAAGGCTCAGCAGTGTCTTCACTTCTTAAGGTGA
>JAABNY020000025.1:20152776-20162790 GCA_015164015.2 Brevimyrus niger | reverse complement strand
AGGGGTGGGGTTACTCCAAGGGCCAATCGTCTTTCAGTGTCCCTGTGGCCCCGCCCCCCCCCCGCCCTCCCCCGGCCCCCAGCCCCCCCCCCCCGCCCCCCCAGAGGACCACTCGGCAGTGCAGGTGTAGGCAGTGTGATTACATCGCATCTTTGACTGGCCGTTTCCTTCTGCGTCGGGCGACCGGGGGATTGGGTGCAGGTGTAAGGTTTCATTTTTAATAAGCAAATGTTCACACTGCCAGAGGGAATCCGCACGTGCTGATGGCTCTGACTCTGTCAGGCTGCCTGACGCTGCCTGGCGTGGTGCTTGCAGGCCTCATAGCCTCCGTAAGGCTTCCTGCCTCCTGCCTTCTCTCTCAGTGCTTCTACCTTTGCTGCTTCTCCCTTATATTAGCACCAGGGCCCTATACCCTCCCGTTTCTTCCACCCCATGGTGAAATGAGCGTGGGAAGGAGCTGGCTGCCCATTCTCACGCAGGGCACCATCAGCTTGTACCGTCTGGCTCACCACACACACACACACACACACACACACGCACACACGCACACACACACTGTAACCCCAACATGACTACCTTAACCCCCACCCAGCCCTAACCATAACCATAAGTAACTAAACAAAACACTGCCATTTTTAGTTTTTTGATTGCAGTCAATGATTTGGATAAAACTGAAAAATATGGTCCCCACAACATCAAAATAATGGGGTTTTTATCACATTGCGGGGACACCTGGTTCAGAAAATGTAATGTAAACATACCCCCCCCCCCCCCCCCCCCCCCCCCCCCCCCCCCCCACCCCCCCCCCCCCCCCCCCCCCCCCCCACACACACACACACACACACACAAACACACACACACACACACACACGCACACACAGCCCTGCATTCACTGTGAATCAGCCCACAGATTTCAGATCAGTGTCGTAAGTGCTGGGAGTGACGTCAAGCATACACTGCCAGGGGAGGGAAATGAATGTTTCAAAAGTCAGCATGAGCCACAGGACAGACGTAAAGAATGTGAAGACAAAGGAAATATGTGTAGTAAAACACATAATATAACTGACACTGTGTTTATGAAAGAAAACATGACCTAAATGGCCTTTGGGAATGCAAATCCAATTAAACTTTACAAACGAGGGAATCGCATTATTTTCCGCGTTCCGGATTTCAGCTCCGTCCACATGCCAGCTGATAGTAAAAGCAAACCGACACACAAGCACAGCCTGTCATCGAAGCCACGCGCATAAACCGCCGCTAGACGACTTTCCCACGGCCAGTGCAGCAGGCGAATGCAGAATCGTGTGACTTCTCCAGTACTGCTCGAGGAAAATGCCTATAGATCACAACCCATAGATGAGAAGGAGGATTAGATAAGATACAAAAAGAAGAGATTTTTTTTCCGTCCGGAAGCATGGAAGGGGTAGGATCCAGCAAAGGATAAGTTAGGAAGAAATAAATACAACAAAAAATTCCATACGTAACAGTGAACAATATGAAAAAATATAAATATGCAATATGGAAACTGTGCAAATTGCTTGTACAATAGGGTGTTATGTAAATGGCATATAAAGTACTGTGCAAAAGTTTAAATCAGACAAAGATCTTGAGGTTGGTGTAAAACCATGTAACGCGTATGTCTGTCAAAATGTGTCCGCTTAGCCATTTCAGAACCTCACCTAAAGTCACCCTGGTACCGATAACCCCATGCAGTTTTTGACTCTAAAAAGAGCAAGCTGAGGGAGGTGTAAAGACAATTTCCCCAAGGGGATTAATAAAGTATTGATGATTGCTATTATTATTGCTAACAGACTCAATGAATCAGAATGTATATATAGACGTAGAATATTGTGTTCAGGTTTGGTCACTATACCATAAAAGGACATTGCTGCCTTGGAAAAGGTTCAACGTAGAATTACAAGAATGATTCCTGGTCTCAGAGGAATGTCTTATGAGGAGAGTTCAGCCTCGCGCACGGATTACAGGGGGACATGATCCAGGTATATAAGATTCTATCAGGTCTCGAGGCCAAATGGCTATTTCAATATTAGTTTAAATACTAGAACTCGTGGCCATAACTGGAAATTAGCGGGAGGAAACTGCATTTTAAACTGCATTTGAGAAAGCAATTCTTTACACAGCTTATAGTTAGAGTATGGAATAGTTTTCCTGCTAGTGTAGCGGAAGCTAAAACCCTGGGTTCCTTTAAATCAGAGCTTGATAAGATTTTAACAACCCTGAGCTATTAGTTAAGATCTCCCCAAACAAGCTTGATGGGCTGAATGGCCTCCTCTCCTTTGTAAATTTGTAATGTTCTTATACATAGATATATATAGAAAAGGTACACAGGTGTATTTACAGAAGGGGCAGCTCCAGTCCCATGACAGTGATAGTGACACTGCGTCCAGGCTCCCTGTCCTGCTCTCTAATTCCCACGCGCCTACATTCCCATGGCCGCTTGGGTGTGACGGAATGTCCCCCCACCCACACTTACCATGGGGTTGGCACACCCCCCCCCCCCCCCCCCAAAAAAATAAAAATTTTAAAAAAATAACCACAGAGTCGGCTAAAGATCGCTATAAACGTAAACGTTTCTGTCATGAGGGGGATTACGCCTTTTGGGGTAATTCCACCATATAGAAATATGGTGCCACTAAAGACACCAGCATTGTAAAGCGATCGGGCGGGAACGCCGTCATCGCTGTGCCCAAAACCCACGTCTGCAGGGTTTGCAAACTACTCCAATGGTTTTGATGTAGCCAATTTTAGGTTTATAATAGAATAACGTCGATTTGCCGTAAGATTCTAAATGTGAGTGTCACGCCAGAGCCCCGCCAAGACCCAGGGATGGGTAGGGTCACTAATACTCAAGCCAAAGCGATCCTTGCCACAGGTTAACCCAGAGGAGGTGGCAGGAGAACTGCGTGATTCTGCTTGCTGCCCGCCACCTGGCCGACTGAACGAGCGGAGAATAGGTCCTGTCAGTCTATCAGTAACTATATAGGCTATAATCACTAATATCTAAACCATACAATAAAACAATAAGCAGTAAACGGTGTTATAAATATTACAACTACTTATAATATTGCATTAGCTGTAAAAGCGCTAATGATATTATAAAACATGGTTCATAGATAATATGCACTATTACTGATGATGATGATAATAATAATAATAATAATAATAATAATAATAGACCTACATTTTATTACTTATGGTGTCAATGTCCTCGGATTCCGTGAATATGAACGAATCGCTAAGCAGTTTTCCTCTTCGCGAAGTTTTTTTCTTGATCCAGGACTTAAGCCTTGCCTTCTTTCTTTGGTCCGGGCTTCTCGGTCCCATATCCCGCTCCTCTGGACTGTCGGGTCCGGAGTCCCAGGGCAACGTCGCGCTCGCACGGTCTCCATTCTGCGTTCCGGGGACGGGAGCGCTCGACAGCTCTGCCTTAATTTCTTTTTCTATGGACTTTGTTTTGAAGAAGAGTCTCTTTATCGATCCGGACTTGCTCATGCTGTCGAGTGCAACTCGCTGTTTCAGATGGATAGAGGAGCGGTCAAAGTACGGGGCGAGTCAGACCTCAGGCTTAAGATTCTGATTCGTTGTCTCTGATCGGTCCTAATGCGCTCCGTTTGGCTGTGTAGAGAGGCACAGGTGCCCCGTCCCTCTTCCCTAAATCCGAACTCCGATTTAAATCCGATTACAGGAGCTTACCCAAGCAGCCCGGTTTATGGGAAAGGCGAGGCTACCGCCTCACACGAAAGGCGTATTGCACTTTTACGTTTACTTCGGGGCAGGGGCGGGTTTGTCGTTTCTGGGGCCCAGCTCAGAAAGTCGCTTGGGGGTCTCCCGCCCAATGCAGTGACCGTTTGTGGCCAACAGAGGACCCCCAAAACCCGGGGACCCCAAATTCAGTTAACACCACCTATCCATCCATTTACATAGCAAAGCACTTAATTGCTCAGTTAGAAATCGCTCCACAACTCCAGGAAGCACTGAATACATTATCCAAAAAGCGGAGAGGCAGCTTTAACTAGCCCTCATATTAATAATATGCCCGTCAGGTGGAAGCCAGTCGTTCCGTGACTGGCACGTGCCTTTGGGGACCCACTCGCCAATTTCTGACGCACCTTTAGTGATTCAGTTCTGGCAGTGGTTCAGTATTTTTGCAATTTAACTCATTAACAAAATGTTAGAGTCGTTTCACAGATACACAGTTACAGAAGGCGGAGTTAATTAATTTGGGGGTGGCGAAATCGTCACTCGAGCGGCCCGTGACGCCAGATGGCGGCGCGCTATAGGGTACCGGGTATAGATTTAATCGCCCATAGCGAGCGAGTGTGCAGTATGTACCCTGCCGTTTCCTGGCATGTCATTCCTTGCTGCCTCGCACGGATACCCCAGACAGTGCCTGAGAAGACGGATGGATGGACAAGCTGTACGTAAAAACATTTTATTCTTCATCTTATTGCCGAACAATCTTGTCTGACAAGATGTTACATGGAACACATATAAACTTAGTAACCTTGTCAAAGCGGTTTGGGAAGAATTAAGCAAATGAATAACGTCATAAATACAGCACATGCAAATAAATAATTCCTTAGACGCTCATAAGGGTAATTTGCATAGATGACAATGGAGTATTAAAAATAGAAACTTACAGTAAAGAGTAACTGCCTTGAACAAGTACGTCTACATAAAATTTAGACAGAACTTTGAGGAAAATGAAGTTGTTTGAAGGCTATAGGAACACAAGAGGGAGCCCTTGTAAAATACTTAATTAGGCCCATATGACTTTCTTTTAACTACAGTATTATAATCGATTATGCATAAATAATGTTATATAATTTTACAAGCCTCGGCAAACACTTTTACTGATAGTCTGGACTGAAAGGAGGAAGTCTGGACTTTTCTTTTGTCAGACTGGAAATACCAGTAAGATAAATTCTTGAGAAGCTCGTCAGAAACACCCATAGTTGAGTGGCAGAAGGTGCCGAGACCTTTTACAATTTTAACAAAAGTTATCATGTTTTTGATGGAGAAAATGGCAGCCGCCGATCTCGGGGATTGTAACATACCTACACAGGGGTAATGTTGGGATAAGATCTTTATCGTTTTGGAAGCCATTAAGAAAAAAATGCTCTTCTTGCTGCATCCTGTTCATTTAGGGTTGTGTTTAAATGCTTTAAAAAACTTATTTATGTGTAATTTTTGGGGGCCGGGAACCAATGAATTAGTTTTCCATTATTTCTTTTGGGAAAAATTTGATCAAAACTCGAACTTTTTAGGATTCAATCCGGAGTCCGGAACGAATTAAGTTCGAGACCCAAAGACTGCCCCAAAGAATTTTGCATTATCCCTGCCCAAAGCCTCCAGTGAGCAAGCCAGGGGTGGCAGTGGCAAGGAAAAATGTTCAGCTCGATAACGGTCAGTGGCGAGTGTGTAACAGAATAACAGACTCTCAGTGGGGGGATAGTGGGATATCGGTCCCCCACATCGGTTCACTCCCTAGGCCTAACGACAGAAAGTCCTCGTGGTGACGAACCAGCATCACCTGGCACTGCAATCCTATAAAGGAGTGAAACAAATTTGTGCAGTTTTAGTCAGTTTAGTTTCATGTACTATGAAAGCTGGGCCATTGCATGAGCTTAACTCAGCAAAAATATTGTGGCTTGTGGTCAACCAGCGCATCTTCCAGCATGCCTTACTGGCGCTACTCATGTAAACAGTTTGTGTTAATCTTTAATGCTGTTTGTCAGTATGATTGTTTAGAAGCTGTTGAGCTGACTTGGCATCATCCTCTCTATCAAACTCTGGTATCTGGCGATGCCTGTGCATCAGGTTAAGTACTTAGGAGAAGCGGAGAGAGCACAGCCTTGCGGGACTCCAGTCCTGAAGGTTGTGGGGGGCAGACACCAGATAACAGATTACCTGATACAATTTTGATTCCTTAGCTCATTCCATAACAGCCTGTATGGATTCTGGCATGGTTGGCAGCTTCAGAGATGTCACTTCAGTGCAATTTTTGTTAGTGAGTTAGTTGAGTGAGCTCATGGTATTCTGTTTAGGTGCTGTATGAAATTGGTAGCATTGAAAACAGCTGTTAGTTGTCAGCCTGTCATGTCCCTGTTTGGCCAGCGAGGTCGACGGCCATCCTGTAATCACTTAAGCACGTCCAGCCCTGATGTGTCAATTTCTCACACCTGTTCATAATTAGTAATTACTGTATATATGTGCTCCCCTGTTCTGTCATTGTTGCTGTTTCCTTTAGTGCTCCCCATTGGTCTGAATCTGTTATTTGATTGGATTCTCCAATAAAGTCCTTTACGGTTTCCCTATGAACAAAGGCCAAATGCCTGCATGGCAGACATTACAAGTGCCTGCTGGACTGCAAATTTAAAATATGTCCCCACTGCAGACATTTCAGCTGCAGCCTGTCCTCTCTCCGTGTACTGGGTGGCCTGTATGCGATTTGTATTTGATAAATTCCAGGTTTTGCATGGGAAGTTGTGTACCAGCATTTCGATGCAACTTTAGACAGACAAATGAGGCCCCAGTTGTTTATATAAGACAAGACTCTCCAAAATTTGCGCCTGATTTGTTGTATCCGATTCTAAATTTTAGGTTTGATGTAGCAATAAATGTATGGGAGTACTAACCTTTCCCTCAAAAGAATCGTAGTTTATTGTATTTGTGTATTATATACTTGTTACTAAATGTGAACTTGAAGTGTAACTTTTTTCCTGTTTTATCGTATTTTGCTGTAAGTATTGTTGACATGAAGACCAAATGTGTAAAAAATAAAATCTGAATTTCAGCTCAGGTACCTGCTGCTTCACGACGCTGCAGACAGAGCAGCTCCTCCACACCTCCATGCTGATATTGCGCTAGTCGCCTCACTTGTACATTGCGTTAGACAGAAGCTCCTGCTAAATAAAGCAAAAGTAAATGTAAATGCAGGCAAGAAGCAGCAGCAAAACAATGGTCACACCGCGAGAAAACTCTCACAAAGAGAACTGATAACATCTACAGCGACGACAGCTGCAGCCCCATGGTAGACAAAGACCATCAGGCCAAATACAGGAAATGACATTTTTTGCTTCTGTCTTCCAAACTGCTCATATGCTCCACTGAAGATTTCAGCACCATTTTTGAAATGTTAGTCGGTCATTTTTCGTATTTCCCTGAAAATTGATATATATTTAAAATAATGTGGCAAACCTGAAGGAACACAACATATAGATTCTACACATGCATTTAAAAGCAAAATACTATTTTTTGATTTATTAAATGGACATTAAATAGGTGAGATGAGGGCTGGCCAATCTTTTCCGCAAAGTACCGGTAACTATGCAGATTTTTGGGGTAACCTTTAACTCAGCTGTTCAAACCCAGGTGTGAGGACTCTTCAGCCAATCAGTCCTCTAGTTAGTGACCTAATTAGATAGCTGCAGCAAAAATCCGCACACACAGCGGGCCTTTGCGGATAAGATTGGCCACCCCTGGGTTAGATGATACCCTTCTGATGACATGAACAGGTGAATTACCTGACACTCCAAAGGTGGCTGTGCCTTTGCTTAGCTGAGGATCACATGACCAAGCTGCAGCGTTTTCTGCCAAACCGCGTCTTTATTTCTGGCAATGCATCATGTTCCGGCCACAGCTAGAACCCATAAGAAAGAAGACGGAGACATGGCCCAGATAAGAAAAGTGTGGCACTGCTGGCCCAGTTCCGGCACCGGCAAACGGGTGGTTAGACAAAAGTGGCCCAAATGTCACAAAGCAGATATGCTTTTACCCAAGAGGTTGTGGGTTTGAGTCCCACCTATACAAGCATCAGCTTCCTGAGCAAGACCCTTAGCCCCCCATTGAAAAGGTTGCTCTGGATATGAGTGTCTGCTAAATGCTGTAAAGAGTGTGTCCACCTCAAAAAGACAGTACCCAGACATTGTTTTGGTTTCTAGATTTTTTTTCTCAAATTCAAAATCCTTGAAGACATTGGACTTTTGTTGTTTTTAAACACACTTGAAGCCTGATCAGGGACTGTATGCAGTTCTTGTAGAAAGGTAGCTCTTAAAAGGTGAACATCTGTGAGGTTCTACTGGTATTTGGCCACAGTAGGGCCAGATCTCAAACAGAGCCTGGCTACTTGTGGCTAACATCAGGCGCTGCTCTGGCCCAGATGTTAACCTGATGTGGCAACCTAGAGCGGTCCGATCAATCGGAATCATTCCATGCTGTATGTTGGCCGGATGAAAATGTGTGATGTGGGCCACATCTGGGCCAGAAAGATTTTGCTATCTGGGGGTGGCAGGTGTGTAATCATCAGGTCAGGAATCTGTGTCCTGGAGGTTGTTGGTTCATATCCCACAGCTGGAAGAGAAATCATATAAGCTGGGCCCTTCAGCTTGACATAGCATGTACCTTTGAACCTAACATAAAAACTGGGTGGTCATATTTTACTAGTCATCTCTTCCAGCTATATTTTGAACTTGAAAATTAACAGTATAGCTAATGACATCATGTATGTTTGACATTGCATGCATGGCGCATGGCTTTCTCTGATGGCTTCCAACCATGGAGAACCACCATGATTGAGAGTTACATTGTCATGCTGAGATTTCCAGTTCATCGAGCTTGACAAAGAGAAACTGAGATTTGATCACACTTATTTGAGAATGTCAATCTGTCAGTCTTGCAAAGCAGAACTTAAATATCACCACAGAAGGACTGTAATGCAAATGTGTCTTAAAAGTAAACTTTGGGGTCTGACGGACTCGTGCAGTAATGTAAGGTTAGCGATCGATATGCGCCATTCAACCTCTCAGGGTGACTGAGTTACCATTGCCATGTTTGAAGTGATTTAGAACTTTACAATTAACTATAGGCCTATAGCCAAAATCTACTATGATCCACTAATAGTCAAATAAGTTAGTGGTGAGTTGTACTGACAGACATACAGAAGTACCAACAAAACACTTGCTTTTGCCAATATTGTCTCTGCGAAATAGAAAAGTATTTCCATACAGTACAACTGAAGATGAATGTATTTCCAAGGCCAGTTACTTTTTGTACGTATACTAGATGACTTAGCAATGGAGCTATCATTAAAATTACACAGCTTGTTAAGTTTTGGTTCCAGTGACCGAGTAAAGATCTTTTACTGCAACTTGTTGATGGTCTGAACCCAGCAGACTTTCATGATCCTATCTGCTGTTTCCAGCTCTCAGTGCAGGAATGTTATTCAGCTGTTAGGAGGGTGATGTGGAGCGTGTCCTTTACACAGATGATGACCAGCAGCAGTACCTGCCTTTTGTGAGGCTCCAGCATAGTGTTTGATCCACCACACCAATCAGTTACGATGTGGGGAGAAGCTGCTTGGGGAATCTCGTCATGAGACAGGCTAAGTAAATGGACAGCATTTTATATAGCGCTTTTCTACTCCTATGAGTATTCAAAGCGCTTTACAATTCATGCCTCACATTCACACACTGGTGACAGAGGCTGCCAGGCAAGGCGCCAACCAGCTCACTGGGAGCAATTTGGGGTTCAGTGTCCTGCTCAAGGACACTTCGATGGGGTTAGGAGGACCCAGGGCTCAAACCGGCAACCCTCCGGTTGCCAAACGGTAGCACTACTTCCTGCACCACCCATCCCCCCCAAGTGGAGATTTTACATCCTGTTTAATTGTTTGTGTGTCCGTATTGTCTCCGCATGGTTTGTATGTTTTTCTTTTAAGGTTGGGTGCTCTGCCAGTGGTCCCCCAGAGTCACCTCACTGGCTGGGGGTGGCTTGTCCCCCATGCTCTTAAAGTGCTTAATGTGATTTTGAGTGCTGTGCCACAGGGCGTAGAGTTGTGACGCTAATGGTGGATGTAGGTCTTTTGTGCTGTGTCTGTGGACTGTGGAGTGGTAGCTATGAACAGTGGGGGAGAGTTGTCCCATGTTGGTGTGAAGTGTGTATGTGTATGTGTGAGAGAGTTGTGTGTTTATGTCTACAATGCATTAAAATTAG
>JAABNY020000025.1:20055912-20071407 GCA_015164015.2 Brevimyrus niger | reverse complement strand
GGGGTGGGGGTGGGGGGGGGGGGCGGTTAAAAGACCGGCAGGTCACTGAGCCATCAGCACTGCTGATCTCAAGAAAGAACATCAAGGCTTATTCGGGGGTGGGGGGTGGAGTGTGTTATTTATTTGGTCCAATTAGGGCAGGATAATGACCTGGTTGGCCTGAGCCTGTCTCAGTATCTCCCCTAAATAGCACATCACTCGCCCTCTGTAGAGCCTCTGGGGCCTCCTGCCTCACACAGAACCTCAAGGGACGGATCCACTGCATCTGCATCCCACTGCCTCCAGCATTTAGCTTTGGCTCGCCAGAGCGAGCATGATGTGATTTTATGAGCACGACCGCGTCCTACACGGTTTGATTTTGGGAGCATGGCCGTGTTCGGCACAGTGTGATATTTTTGAGCGTGGCCGAGGTCACGTTCTGTCTACTGTGATTTTATGGCCGAGGCCACGTTCTGCACGGTGTGATTTTATGGCCGAGGCCACGTTCTGCACGGTGTGATTTTATGGCCGAGGCCACGTTCTGTCCAGTGTGATTTTATGGCCGAGGCCACGTTCTGCACAGTGTGATTTTATGGCCGAGGCCACGTTCTGTCCAGTGTGATTTTATGGCCGAGGCCACGTTCTGCACGGTGTGATTTTATGGCCGAGGTCACGTTCTGTCCAGTGTGATTTTTATGGCCGAAGACACGTTCTGCACGGTGTGATTTTATGGCCGAGACCACGTTCTGCGGCGTGTGATTTTAGGATTTTAGGATGTTAAATGGCCTCAGAAGTGAGCTCCCCACCCCCCACTTGGTGTGCAGTGAACTGTATCTCCTCCTACTATATTGTGTTGCACACTGCTGTTCCTATTCCACTTCTGCACTTATCAGTATGGTGAAAAATACTTATTGCTCGTATTTACCGTACTGCAGTCTATTTGTGTAGCCTTATCTCAAGTGCATCCTATGTATTACTTTATTGGCCACTTCACTTATTCTCATCTGACACAGTCTTACTCTCACTGAACTACAAGCGGTTTAAGGGCCCCGTCTGAAAGCTGGGGGATAAATTCAGTGCAGTTTCTCTGCCTGTCATTTCCCCCCTTGAGCTGATATTTGCCCTTTGTTGACAGGGAACACATCTACACCTGTCATCGTAATGAAATTATTTATTATAATTTATTAGGGTAGCAGTGCTTCTGCACCTGTCAGGGGTCTCCCCTCTAAATGTGCCCTTAAATGTGCTGTGAGGGCCTCCTCCTTGCTCCAGTCTCCCCCTGGGCTGGCTTCTCCTCCTCACTCAGCCGCAGAGTCATAAAAAGGGCACATTAACGTTTATAGCCTTGTGCCCTGCCGCTGCAGACATCAGTCGGCTGCCTGCTGTCTGCTTTTATTCCCTGAGTAGATTCTTGCAGTGGCATTGCATCGAGCTTCATATATGGGGGGCGGCAGACTCGGGCTACAGCCCTGGGGTCGGCAGCATATCTTCTCTGAAAAACGCATATCTGTGTTTGTTTTACGGAGCGACTGGATAGTACAGTGGTGTCCGCAAATTAAATAGCCACATCAAAATAAAAAAGCACAATGTCTGAGGGTGGCTGGAACCTTAAACGGGTCATGCGGCTGACTCGGGAAACTCACTGCCTGTACGTGACAAATGCCACAGGGGGTTGAACATTACAGCTGTTTTGCGCAACAGCAGGTCTCTCCTCTGAATTGGACCGCTTTAGGACCTGTGTGGGACCTGCAGATCTAGGTGTTAATCCCCTGCGTTTTCATTGGTCGACACCGGTCAATCAACAGTCAAAGCAGACAATGTGTTCCTACAAGTTCTAGATTGCAGCTGTATTCTTTTTCAAGAAGAGGGACATCTAACTCTTTGGAATGAAATATGCGAAGGGAAAACTTTAAAATACAGAGCATATATTTACCCCAGTCACACTGTGCAGTCGTGTGGTCGGCTTTGCCCATATTTGCTCGTCGATGAGCGGCCCAGTAGCTGAGCTCCAAATTTGGCAGGCTAAGAGGGGCCGCACACGACACTTCAACATACAGTAGATCCTTCTAGGACTTCTTACTATTCAGTAACACTCAGCTATAATCAGGGAGACCTACTTGAGTAACAAAGGAAGGACACCTAAAAATAGAAACTTAAAAGCAGATGAATGGGCTCCCTGATTTGGGGGTTTCTGGGTTTGTTGCGCCCTGCTGCTCTTTAGCATGTTGCACAGGCCCACTGGATCAAAGCCGTGCTGCACTGTAGGCCCTTACACTCTCCATTTAAAAGGACTCTTTCTCCTGAGATCTCCCATTGGGTGTTGCCATGATACCTGCCTCCTGACAACTCTTATCATGATTTCATAAGGCAAAGAAAAGGCATCTCTGATCGATGAACAGGAATCCCACTGTTAGATATTACTCCTGCATGCACCAGTCTTGCATCATGCTCGCAAGCATAACAGAAAAGGAGTCTGAATTATTTTATGGGGAATCTGCATGTTGTTCTAGGCAGAGACCAACAGCTGGCCTGCCTCTCACAGTTTACATTTTGTGCTGTGACAGAGAGGAAACCACCTCAGCAAAGCCACTTACCACCAGTGCAGGGAGCTTGCCTTTTCAGCCTGAGAGTTCTTTCTGTTGACCCCCCACGGGGGACAGAGCATTGAATGAATGTGTGTGGAGCCCCTTCCCCCAAACCTGTCACATCATCTCTTCACTGGAGTAGGCTGGTGGCCCTGCTCCGACTTGCCCGAGGACCAGTCCAAGGTCTGCGTGTTGTCCATTAGCAACTGTGATTGACGGTGCATCACCCCTGGCTTGGCACCCCTGTAAACCCCACATCCGAGGTCACTGTGGGTTTGGCTTCCAAAAGTCAGCGTTGGTGCTCCAGTGTGGAACTCAGCTCTGATCCCCTCAGCTTCCACAGGCTGACAGTGTAATGCTGTCAGGGAATGGCACGGGAGTGGGGGGGGAACCGGAATGTATTCTGCATTTTATCTTCTTGAATATCAGATCCTCTCTGTCATTTTTTCACATTTATTCAGTACTCCCAACTCCCAGGACACACGACACTGGTTTGATTATGTGTAATAAGTGTCGAGTCCTCAGGAGATTTACACGTCTTGAAATATGTCTTCGATTACAGTGGCAACGTCTTAGTGTCACCTTTGCACGCATATTTATAGGAGAAAGAAGCTGACACTGTGACACAGATGAACTCTCCACAGAGACGTCCCGCATCTAAAATAAGGAGCGGCTGGCGTTCCTGCAGAGGTAAAGAGCGGTGAAGTGGGCCAAGGACTCGTGTGGTATAGCTTCAGTACCGGGGAGAGGCCTGGATCAGCGGGGCCCTGTGTGCAATGAGGCTAACTAGAAAGGAAGTCACTGCAAACCAGTGCGAGGACGGGTGTGGAACAGGTGTCGTCATGGGGCCGGAGACACCCAGAGACTGGCCTGACAGGCACTGCCACCCCCCCTCACACGCTTGGAGCCCAGGAATCAGTATGGGTGCACTCTGTTCAGAGACCCAACTTGAAGCCCCAGTGTGACCTACGTGTGGAGCGCCCGGGATCCAGCCACTCGGAAGAGATCTATAGTCGCTCAATAGTTCAGCCCTGATGGAGCAAAATATTTCACTGTGGCTCAGATGGAGCCATCTGACTTGGCGGGTCAGTGATTTTTTTTCGCTGATTATGCCGGCAGGGTAGTGATTTTTCCAGTTCACTTTTACTGTAGCAGCATAAATTCAGGATTGTTATAAATGAAACCTGTTGCCCTAATAATATTTCAATATGAAAAACATTTTCTTGCTAATAGGAAGCTGCCAACGATTATTCGTCCCATGTTTGCTATTAAATGACAATACTGCCCCCTTGTGTGAATACCGGGAAGTGACAGAATTCTGTACCAAAAGACAAAACCGGTCACTTCTGCCTGTACGTGGCACTTGCTATGAGCATCAAAGCAATAAAAATAAGGTTTGCAAAAATGAAGTTAATGAAATGAGATGTACTATGTTTATTGATCCCCGGGGGGAATTTCCAGCAAGATATAGTAAGAAATCGTGTGACGGGACCCAGATTCTCAAAAGGAATCATAATGTGACATGTTAAAACCTTCGCCTTTTTCATACAGAGGTTCCACATCACCAGGGATCATGAATCTCACCCCAGCTAGACAGTACAGTCCAGGGCTGAGGGTTAGGATCTAACCTGTGGATTTCCATACCCCTGACTGCAGACTGTCCTGTGGACTAGGTCAGTGACAGCATGACTGTGCACATGTACACAGAACAGACATAACTAACACCTCCCAGGGTGGGTACCTCACCTAGTGCTTCTTTTGGGGGTGGGGGATCAGTGCTCAGCACGGTACCTCCCCTCTGTTCTGTGAGTGCGGTTTGCATGATCTCTGTGCTGTACAGATGTCCTCCACACACTCTTCTGCAGGCCAGAGACATGCAAATAGGCTAAATACCCTGTCTCTGAATAACTTGCTTGGCTGTGTGCGGCTTGTGGTGCACGGCCCCCAGGCTAGGGGGAGCCCTTGCCGTCTGCCGTACGCGCCAGGGACAGGCTGGGAGAACACAACATCGATTCTGCCTGAGTCAGAGTCATCATGAGGCCATATAGCTATGAGGGAAAAGAAAACGCTAAACATTTGGACCATTTTTTTATTGCCATTTAAATGCAAGATCTAAAGGGACTGATTTACATTATAACAAACCAAGCAGGCCTACCCGTCACTGCAAAGTGGGGAGCCAACCAGCAGCGGGGGGTAAGAGAGACCCCCCCCGAAAACATGCCACATTCCCCAGGCCAGAAAACATCACGGTCAAAAGGTAAAGCAGGACAAGCAGGGAGGCACACGCACACACAGGCTGCCCCCCCAGCACTACTGACAAAAGCAGGGGGATGCAGTGCCACAGGAAAACACTGCCCCCCCTCCCAAAAGGAACACTGATGACAGTCACAGGAAAGCAAATCATTGCCCATCCAAGAAGCAGTCAAACAAGCAAACACATTTCTTAAGAATTAATTCAATGGTTAACTACTCACTCAATGCATTAACAGTAATAATTACAATAACTACAATACTAGGCAAACATGTCATATAGGCCAGCTCAGAAGTAATTGGCCCCATGAGGGAGCAGCACTGGTCCTAAATGAAAAGGCGGGGCTAGAGTGGTGGGACCAGATGGCAGACCGTGATTAGTTGGTAAGCAGCTCAGGGCCAAGTGGCACGGCGGTTGCCAGGTCAGCCGAGCTTAGGGAGGAATTCCGGACTACAGGGAGCGGTGAGCATGGAGATGCTTGTTTACCGCACAGCAAATCAATCGATAAAAGTTACAGAAATGAAAAGGCAGTGTTAAGGCGATGCTGAGCACCATACTCACACATAACCTTGTTCAAGTACCAAGACACACCACTGGGGGGGGGGGCACTTTTCTCAACATCAGAGTAACAGTAATCCATGAAGATAAAAAGTGCAGGCACACGTATAGGCGATACAGGCTTCTCTCCCAGGTATGCCTGGGCAGCACCCTCACCACTGGCTAGCAGACGCCAGGCCCAACTCACATCTTCCCTGTAACAGACGCTGTGTCCCCAGAAACTCACACACATTTCACATTTGTTCATAGTCCCAAACATTTAAGGAAAAATCACATACATGGAGAAGAAACTAAAATCTTCACCCACCCCACCCCATCTCATAGTGAGTTGAGAAAGGTATGAGAACAAGCATTCAGTCACTGACGACACTCGAAGTTACGGCCCATTGTTAGTACACAATGATCTTGGAACGGTCCTCCATGGCAGCCATTTTCGTTCTCATTTGACACATGCTTTGTAAATGCAGAAACCAAAGAGACACAAGCTAATCCAAGACAGGTGGAGGGTTAGGGTGCGGCAGGGCAAATCAGAACAGGGTCAAGTCCATCCCAGTGCTCAGCTCTTCTGGGAGTCATGGTCTGCAGTCGCTGTATGCCCAGCCACACATGGAGGAACGCAGCCTCAAGCGAGACTCAGAGGCTGCCAGTGTACGAGGCGGTAATGGTCTAAAGATGGCGCTGAGAGCCCCAGCATGGCGAGCACTAGTGGGGCTCTTCGGTGAGTCACCATAGGAACGTGGTCCGCGGGATCAAACCTAGAAATGGAGGGAAAACATAACTAAGAGCAGAGAGAATCCCAGGAGAAACCAAAGCCCAGCCCAGAGTTGCTTAATGTGAAACAACAGTCTGGCCCAGGAGAAGCACATACACACAGACAGCCCGTCTCTGCAAAGGGGGAAGTTCAGTCTGATGGTGGGAGTGTATTAATGCTAACTGGGCCAGTCAGGCCTCTACTGGAGCAGAGCCCAGACAAGGCACTAGAAGAAACTGCAGTGGCCATCTTACTTGGGGGAGGAGTGTAGTCCAGGGGGTGGGGGGGCATGTAGCAGGGGAGCTACTTCTTTCCGGTCAGGTCCTCATCCTTCAAAGTGAACTTCTTCCGCAGTACCTCCGAGATGAGGGAGGCGGAGTCCTCCTCCCTCAGGGAGGTGCAGCCACGGATGTACCTGAGCAGGAGAAGCCAGGAGGACGAAGGTGTGAGGCGAACTGGGGAGGGGGGCAGGGCTGTGGCACTGACTCGAGTCACGCAGCATTGCGACTCTAACAGGCTACTGACCTTTATACTGTTCTATTATTCATAGTAAAATTGTCTTAGCAGTGCAGTAAAGCTCATCAGAACATACGGCCGCTGCGACAGGACAGGAGGACGGCGGCACGGACGGGCCAGCGGGGCTCACCTCTCTTTGCTCAATTTCACGCGGTTCATGTCCTTGAGCATGTCCATGACGTCGGCGAAGCTGGTGGACTTGGACAGCGACACTGTGTCCTCCTCTTGCTCCCGAAAGTCCATGGCTGGCCGGTCCAAGTCGAAAGTGGCCGAGGCGGTCATGGAGACAGGAGGGAGGGGGTCGGGTGCCAGCTCTGACACCTCCGCATCCTCTTCGTCTTCCTCCTCCTCTTCCTCCTCAGTGACATCACTGATGACGAACGAGGCAGTCGCTGGCTGATAAGGGGCAGCCTCAAAGGGAGCCATTGAAAAGCTCATGCTGGTGTCGTCCGGGGACAGGAGCTCGGGGGTAAACTCACTGGAACCCGGGCCTGAAACCCAGAACAAAATAATGAGGGATTAAGGAACACAGCTTAATTCCTGCTTTACTTGTTTTAACCAGTGGCCAAGCTACTTAAAATCAAATCAATGACTCAAGAAATCAGAGGTTTAACTGAAGACCAATAAGCTTTAGACCAGGGCTGGCCAATCACATGTGCAAAGGGCTGGTGTGTATGCAGGTTTTTGGGGTAACCTTCAGGTCAGCTGTTTAAACCCAGGTGTGAAGACCTCCACACAAACAGTCCTCTAATTAGCAATATAATTGGGGAGTTGCAGCAAAAACCCGACCAAACAGTCCTTTCTGGATAAAATTGGCCACCCCTGCTTCAGACTCTCAGTGAAGACACAGGCCCTTAAAAATATGGTACCCAGTCAAGTCCTTCCTCAGGAAGCCAGCTGACAGGGCGTCAGTGTGAGCTCAATCGGCCCAAAAATGGGAAGCCCCATCCACTCACCCCGCCCTGCTGCCCCACCTGATTCTGCTGCCACGATCTTGGCGATCTGTGCCCGTAGGCGGCTCAGCTCGTCCTGCAGGGCTGTTGTCCTGTTCAGCGCCGTCACACCTGGCTTCTTCAGACCCTCTACCTTCTTTCCCTCGCGCCGGAAGTTTGGCACGGAGGAATTCCTGTGCAGCACCAGCAGGGGGGTGGGGCGCCACTCGTGCCTCAGGGGGCGTGTGTCACTCCTGGGGGTGGGAACAGGAGGGCAAGTGCACGTCGTAATACATCATGTGCGGGGTTTGATGCAGGGTCCCAGCCTGCACCCTCACCAGAAAGGTCTCTCACCGCACTCTTGCATATGTCTCCTCCTCGTCTGCAGCAATCCAAGCGATGTCGGCCAGCGTGGGCACCATGGGGCCATCCGTGTGGCGCAGTGTGGGGAGCCCTGGAAGAACCTGCCAAGGAGAGCAAAAAATGGGGTACCTTCATGCATTGTGTGGGACAGTCTCTCCTTAAAACAGCTTTGGCCATATCATCAGGACAGTTCTTATCTAAAGGTTTGCTCGTTATGGCTGGAAAACGAGATGCAATTTCCTGGAATTAAAATTGGAAAACGGAATACAGGAAGAATTTGGAAGCCAAAAGAGAAGGGATTAAGTAGTTTACCTGAAAACAAGCGCGGGGGCACGGCTTAAGGGGCAAGGTGGAGCCGATCCTCCTGACGACGCTGCGGGTCGATCCGTGGGGCTTATTCTGCCAGATGGGAATGACCTGCGGAAGAACGAGGCGCGTCTAGCAGCCTTACAGAAAGATCCGCTTTAGCGGCTGAATGTGCGAGCCCGCTTACGGTATCGGTCTCCATCCTGCCGGGCTCCTCAGCCGACGTCCTTCGGCTCTGTCGGACGTGCTCCTTCGGTTAGACAGACACCAGCATCTAAAACCAGAACGGAGACGGGACAGGACAGTTAAACTAGCACAGAAAAAAATGCCTCCCCATCTTTTGTGTTTTCACCTGTAATGGTTCAGGACACTGTCCAGATCAAGTGGATCGTCAGACACCTTATATTTTAACCTTACTATGTAGTCGGGTATCTTTCTGCGATTCGTCAGCTCGGTTTTCCCAATTTGCTCATAAAATATACGATTCAGTTACACAATAAAAATTACAATGTCATAATTCTGCAAAGCAAAGTGATTTTTACAATGTTTGCTTGCGTCGCCGTTCGTTAGATTTAAATGAACTCTTATGGAATTTTAGCCGTGGTATTTTAAGCAATTATGTAACTTAGACATTAAAAGTGTCTATATAATCAACATGTCTCTATTCCTTATTGTTCATTAAAAACTTTGAACAAGGAAACCCTTCATTTTTAATTTCGCAATTGATTATTCTATCGAAAACCGTGAAATCGCCTCAAAACGGTCACGTTACTTATGCAGCAGTTTGATACCTTCAAGAAAGAGCGATCAAGCCCTATTACAGGAACAGTCCGGCCGAAAATTAGATGTCCCTCGACCATGTACCCCACGATCTCAGCGTGCGAGGTGCCAGCACTTGAGATGACCCCCGGGATGCCGTCGATCAATCCTACCGCATAAAACGACACAAACAAATAGTTCGGCGGTGGGAAAGAGAAAGGTTGGTGCTGAACTTACAGCTATGATGATGATACAGAGCCTTAGTGAGTTCGCTAGCTCTAGGGTGTTTATTTTTAATCAGTCGTTCTGCATTTTTGTCCTGGAGCTGTTTCTACCTTTGTAATGCAGACGCTTTCACTAGGCCCTGGAATGAGAAACACTCCCTGTACATTCTAACATCTGATTGGACACTCTTCGGCACTTTCGGGCTAACAGCCAATGGCGTTTGGGCAGTAGCGGGCGTAACAAAGCATTTAAAAATGCAGGAGATAGAGCGACTGAGTGCCGCGCTCGTGCTAGCAAGGAGCTCACAATTGTTATACTGCCCCTACTGGCGGTGCAGTACTAGACGCGCTTCCCTGTTACGAGGTGATGTACTTTTTTGGCTACTCATGGGCTGCAGCTTCTTTGCGGAATTATCGATTAAAACATTGCTGGGTATAAATGCTCTTTAAAAATGTGTCCATAAACGTTTTGCTTTAACAGTTTAGGGCAAGCTAACCACCCTCAACCTGGTTTGCTGCTTGGTATTTCTGGAATCTGACTGGTTTGTCAGCACTGTATCATTTCAAACAAAACACACCCTACGACATCAAATGAACAAGTTATGTTATCTATAATAGGAAAAAACTATGACCCAACCCTAGTAAAAATTTCCCGATTGCTTTCCCCAGTCAAACGCAATCCTTGCAGCCGGATCGCAGCAAACCATCACAACAGCCGTTTAGGTGAGAGGGAACTGGACGTTTCCCGGTGACTGCGCCTTTAAGAATCGTCCCATAGGCGTGGCTAGGGCGGGGCTTTGACCTGCTGCGGTGGTCCCGGAAACAAACAGCGCAGCGTGGAAGCGAGCCGAGCGCTCGGTCCGGAGCGCTGCCTAGAGCTGGGTGAGTTCAACCAACACGCCCACCCGCCCGCATTGTCCGCTTGGCTGGAGGACACTGGTGTCTCTTCCCCTTTTCTAAGCTTCATTTAGGGCAGGGAAAGGACACATTTCCGCCAAAATAATAAAGGGGATTTTTGCGGTTGACAAAGTTATTTGGAATGCCTGCCGTATGATTGAGTTATATTAGTGCACTTTGAGACGAAACTCCGTTATTTTACTCTAGAGACGGATGTAAATTCAATGGATAATGTGGCGATTTGCGGCGTTTGTGCTGTTGACGTTTTCTTTGGCAGCCCTCGAAGAAATGGGTTATACAGTTGATGAATTGCGTATGCGACACAAGCGGCAGTAATCCCCCGGGCCCATGAACATAAGAAATTACATTGTTGCTCTGCTTAATGGGGAATGTTTTTAATTCGCCAATTATTTTGAAAGTAGCCCAGTTAAAGTAAATATATTATGCATAGTTTGGCACGTTTTGAGTCTGCATCCGAATAAGTGAGCCAGACACCAGACGAGGCTGTGCTGAAATATTGAGCATCATCTGCTTACGTGAGCTGCAGACACGCATCAGACAACCTGTCGATCCCTGTGCTGGATCGCTGAAGTGCGGTGGGTGTCTCAGCTTGTGATCATCACATTGCGCGTAACTGATTATTCATTGGCAGCCTGACGCAGGCACAGTCATGCCAGAGGACACGGACGCCATGTCCTTCACAGGGCTGTGAGGTTGTTCGTTGCCATGCCGGTGATGAAACGGTTTGCTGGTTTATACAGCTGTTTTTTTTAACCATTTAGTCTGCAGTATTGGGGATCCATCATGCCCCTAATCAGAGACTTTTCTGGTGTTCATTACTACGCTACCCCGTTACTGCTGTTATCAGCATGGTTGTATGAAGTTAGCATTGATGCTGCTGTCGTGCTTGTGGTGGGCGAGCACACGTCTCCTTCCAGGGGGGGCGTGATTGGCTTTATAAACCCAGCCTGCACAGACCCCTCTGTGTTATTGATTTCCTGAAAGCCTGTGCACAGCTTGTCTACTACGTGTGTGGTTTTTCTACAGCTCAGAATGCTGAATTGGCTCCATCATAGGGCTCGGCCTGCTGTGTGTTGGGGGGGCTTGAAAAAAGTATCTCCTGGTTTCTGAAGGAGCACCTTCTCTGGGAATGGGCTCCTTCATCAGGCCAAGGAGTGGTGGTGCAGTGTCAGGTGCGGAGGGCTGTGTTTGGCTGCCCGGGGCCTTCAGGCCTCGCTGGACTTCCAGCCCTAGGCACGCTGCCCACATGTCCACATCTAGCCCCCCCCCCCCCCCCGGGTTTCTTACAGGTCATGCATGATGAGAGAGGAGCGGGGGTGACCCGACTGATGACTGGTCTTAATTGCCACGGTGACCCTCAGACTGAAGGACGGACAGCTTCCTAAACACCTCAGCGCCCCCTTCCTGCCCCTCCACCCGGACAATGGACCAGGAGACGCCAGAGAAGGCGAGAACCAGCTACTTCAGCAATGTCAAAACAAGGTAGTGGAACCTGCCACCTGCTGCCAGCTAGTGAACACTGCACACACTCCTAGCCAGTCCCAAACATCTCCCTCAGCTCCTATGCTCCTGAGAAAGTGTCTGACAGCAGCTGTGTCTGCTTGTCATCACCTCCACCACTGCTCCTCTGCTCCAGGTTAGCTAGTCTGTTTCTGTCCCTTCCCACCAGGCTGGGATCCAGTCTTCCCACTGATACCATGCCAGATGACCTCATTGAGAGCCCCCTGGGGCCCCCAAGAGCCACGGGTCGTGCCTTGGCTCGGCCTCAGCAGCCCCAACAGCCCCAGGTCCGACACCACGTGCCGCACATCCGGAACCCGCAGCTACGGCAGTACTACCTGAGAGGTGAAGGACCTGTGTAGCACTGTAACCCCTGTGTGACCTTTCTGATCTGACACAGCAGGGGGCTGGGCGAGGAAGGACCGGCCTGAGACCTGTGTAGCACTGCTGCTCCTTCCCTTGGAGTGGTTCCACTTCCAGGACTAGCTTTAGCCTAGGGCCTGTCTGGGAATGTGCGCCCCCTGGTGGTGCCAAGTGGACTGCTTCTCCGTGGCTTTAGCGCAGGCTGCTCGCATCAGCATCCCCGAGGTTTGAAATTGCGCCAGAATAAGTCCCCTTGTAGTTCATCTGTATTCTGCTAATGCTCAATTTCCCTACTGCTTCCTCATTTGCATTGAAGGGAGAATATTGGACAGATTGTTCAAAAGAGCAGATGTTTGTTTTGAATCTTCTGGCCAATGAACTCTCCTGCTACATAAGGAAGCAGTACTAGATGTGCTTCACACACACACACACACACACACACACACACACACACACATATGTACGCTTACACACTAAGTCTCTATTCATAGCAGTTTTTCAGGAGGACGCCCTTTCACCTCATTAGCCTGCCTTAGAGTGCTGACTAGGGTAACTCTTTAGCCTAAAGACCCACAGAAACACCCACAGTCATGTGAAATGTTTCATTTGGTTGTGCTGATCACTGAGCATCAGGTTACCTGCTCATGCATCCTCTAACCTCCGTCATGTGCTAGAGGGCAAAGGTCAAGGGTGAGCTGCGAGCTGCGGTAAGTGACTGCTGGGGAGGGCGGAGGGCGTGACTGCAGATTTGGAGTCTGGTTAGGCGGCGGGGCAGTGGGAAGGGGAAGCAGATATTAATGTCTGGGGAAGTCAGAGAGAAGCTGAGGGCTGTTTGTGCATCTTCACCCATTCAGAGGCATCGTGGGATTCGGACACAGCCAATACATCGCCGGCAACTTCCAGAGTGCCGGCAGAGAGGAAGGCCGAGGACAGTATGGTGAGCCGAGTTCCCCACAGGCCACATCAACATGCGCACAGACACACACACACACACACCAAGGTTTCGATAAAGAACCAGCCGGCAAAGCTGTCCGTGAGCGACTTCATACCACATGCAGAAGTTGCCAATAGCGGTGTGCAAAGATCTAGGATGGTTCAGTGCTGACCTTATGTTTCTTGCTATTTTTTCAGTGTCTGGGTCAACCCTTGCGTTGGAAACACACTAACACTTACAATACTGACAATACTGACAATACTCCCAGTGGGAGTAAACGGGGGGGGCAGATCTGGTGTGGCATGGCCATCTCCCTGGGGAGTCGAAGCTTTTAGGTCGTTGTATTTCCTGTTATTCTCGGCTGCGAGTTTCGCTTCTGCTTTCGTTCACAACCTGACCCGACCCAGCCTGAACCGCTCGGTGCGGCTGTGCGTGAGGGGGAATCCCCCCTGCAGTCATACTGGGCGGCACCACTGCTCAGGTTGGTGATGAGGGCAGGCGTTCCGCGATTAGTGTCCGGTAGCTGGGGCAATATCAGATTCTCAGCAGCATCTAGCTGTGGGTTTGAAGCTGCTTGTGGATGCGTTAAGTGCGAGGGGGTCACATGGCACTGGGGGGGGGCGCTGAGGGTGCAGCTGCGTGTTATGGAACGATCTCCGGTGAATGTTTAGACACAGCCGGTGGTGGCCATGGTCCCTGCCCTCTGCAGTGTGTCACTCTCGCTGTCCCCTGGATTAATCAGCTAATAACCCTTAAATTTCTTATGTTCTTATTTAAATCGGAGCTAGATAAGATTTGAACAACTCTGAGCTATTAGTTAAGTTCTCCCCAAACGAGCTTGATGGGCCGATTGGCCTCCTCTCGTTTGTAAATCTATGTTCTTATGTAAATGGACCACAAATGATTCTCTGCCCTCCACTGCCCTCGCTGTGTGGGGACAGAGGTGTTCAGGGTGGAGCCCCAGCTCAGGGTCTCTCCCTGCCCAAAGCAGGTGAGGGACCCTTGTGCAGGCAGCCTGCACCTCCATCTTTCACTGAGTAAGCGTACTTAGCCTGTGAATTAAGCACGCACAGCACGGCAGACTGCCAACACTGGCTAACAGAACGGGCCGGACGGTGTGACAGTGTCCAGCCACATTTTACCGCGCGTCTCAGAAGCGCTTCCGTGCCGCGGCGGCCCCTCGCGGGACCTGGCTGGGGCCGCCATTGCCCACATGCCATGTTTATCCACAGTGTTGCTCCAGCTGAGAGCACCTTGCGTGTCCCAACGTGAACTCAGTACAGACCCAGTACTGTCACTCAGTTCTCGTAAACATATTGAATTTCCCCCCACATCCTACAAACAGCTGTGTGTTATGCTGGGATGGCGTTGGCATGGAGACTCATGCGCCGAGCGCGTGCTGCCTGACTCATCGGCCCATGTCCTCCCTTAGAGGCGGGGCAATAAAACCATATAAATGGATGCTGACAGATGCTCAATAGGCTGTTTGGAGCCATATGCAGGTTTAGCGTCTCACTCGACTTGCTCATCTGCAGGGTTCGCAAGCTCCTGAGACCAAGGCCCCTCCCACGGCAGCGGCGGACGGCGCCCCTCCTGCCCCCACAGCCCCCACCATGACTGCTGGCCTGCCTTCTCCGCTGCTGGACGCCGACTATGATAAACTGCTGGTGAGAGCCCCCACTTGGGCGCTGCCGTGGGGGCCGCAGAGAGGGGGCGCTTTCTACAGCCAGCCATTTGTCCCCACTCCCATCTTCCTGTCTGTTTCTGTCTTGGGGGTGGGGGCTTCCTGAACCTTACAGTATATTGGTATCTAAAAACATCACTCTGATCGCGGCCGATCTCCACGCCTGAATTCCCGCTGCTCCTGCAGGATGTCGAGGCGGTGCCCATGCCCGATGGACAGCTCTGCTTGCTTGCCCTGCCCCCTGAGTGCTCTGCAGGGGGGGGCTCAGCCACCGCCCCTTACCTCAAGCTGTGCTGCCGCTACATCACCGATGGCAAGGTGAGGGTGCCTCGCGGGGGGCCCTCGTGGGAAACAGTCCTGTGCGTTCCCGATGCTGAAGCCCTTTTTTTTTTTTTAGGGTGTGGTGTCAGGGGTCCTGCTGGTGACAGCCAATAAGATCTTCTTTGACCCCTACAAGTCCCACCCCCTGGTGCTGGAGCACGGCTGGGAAGAGTACCTGCTCTCCTGCTCTGTGGACAGCTTGGTGTCTGTGTCCTTCTGCCCTGACATCTCCCACGTGCGCTTCAGTGCCCCCACGCAACGGTCAGCATCGCCATGGCAGCAGATATCCAAGGGCCCATCTCTCCCTGTGTGGCTGTCTGTCCATCTGCCCGACTCAAAAATACAATGTAAAAAATATGACTAACCCAAGGCCACAGTATACTTCCTCTCAGCTCTGTACATCTTACACATATCCACCTCCCCATTTTGTTATTACCCCCCCCCCCCCCCCCCCCCCCCCCCCACCCCCCCCCTCCCCCCCCCCCCCCCCCCCCCCCCCCCCCCCCCCTCGCACCCCACAACCCCGCCCCCCCCCCCATGACCCCCACCCC
>JAABNY020000025.1:20026727-20041494 GCA_015164015.2 Brevimyrus niger | reverse complement strand
CCCCTAAAGTCTTTCCCCCATCCCCCCGACACCTTACGCACCCCCCCCCCCCCCCTCAGTCACGTGACGCCGCGAGTGCGTACGCGCAGTGGCTGAGAGCGAAGATGGCGGACGGGGAGGGAGAACTGAGCCCAGGCTGCAGGGAGCAGCCACTTGGCGTCACGGCCGACGGTCTCGCCACCATGGACGCCTTGCTGGCCACGCTGCAAGGGCTGGAGGCCAAACTCCGCCAAGGGGAAATTTCGGACGATTCATCCGGCCAGTACTGCAGCAGCTTCTGTCAGGTTAGTTCGCGGGGGGACCGCGCATGAAATCGCTGGCTGACCGTGGCCTCGTTGGAATCGGGCACTGGAGAGGGACCGTTCTGCGTCGTCCGAGAACGGGCGCCGCAGGTGACGGCGGGGAGAGTACGGCCTTTGGGGCTGCTGGCTCGGTGGCGGCGCCCTGGGTTGGCTAACCCGTCGGCTAACGGACTGTGCATCCCGCAGGCCGGAACGCGTCAGTTTGTATGTTTGCAGGACTGAGGAAATCCTGTATGCAGCTACGGCTTGGGTCGAAAAGGCCGGTTTTAAAGCCTAGAAACACGAATATGCGTGCTAAGCATTGCAGGCTAGTTAAGGCTTCGTTGATGCATTAAAGTAAGTCATTTTCCTGTGCAGCATTCGGGTGGCTACGTCTGACCAGCTCCCAGACTAACTAGTGGGTCAGCCCCCGTCACCGGGTTTGTAAATATTGGGTGGCAGTACAGGGGCGGGGCAGCCTGCAGTTAGCGCCAAGTGGCCCCGTTAACAGCCTTCTTTCCGGCATGTTTTGGTTTGGTGTCGCCTAACGGTCCCGCCCGGAGAAGGAGGATGATGAAGATGGAGAGGAGCATGAGGAGGATGGCGCGCTGATCTTCTGTCGTTTCCAAGCAGCGGAGCGAGCGCGCTCCTGTGCAGAGGCGCCGCACGTGTGGGCTGTCACATGCTTAAACTTCTCTGTTTTGTCATATTCAGAGTAAATATCGGTATAATGGTCGCGATGGTCACAGAGACGGTGCAGGGTTTCTCAGCCAGAGATATGGGGACATGGACAGCTGTACTGAGAGCGATATTCTTACCGTCTGGCTCCAGTCTTTATGGGTTAATCGGAGCTGGACATACTAGACTCTGATGACTGCTTAATGACAGTCTGCAACGTCATATGCAATAATAATGTGGTAATAATGGTGTTCATCATTGTGAGTCCAAGCAAATGTAACACTCTTACATTGTGATGTGTAACTTTCTTACATTGTGATGTGTGCCCATTTGGGTTGTGGTTTGAGAAAGAGCCTGAGATATATTGACAGAGAATGTAGTAGGAGTCCTATTCTTCGGTGTCATCTTGGATGATCAAGTTAGGGACTTCATATCAGGTCATTCTGATTTTTCTTTTAGGAATGTAAGGAAGTTTCACCAAATATGCAATGTAAAATTCCAAAAACCCGCAGTTTTGAAATGTATGTGATTTATTTTTCGTGCTGCTCTGTACAAATTTGACAGGGTGGCTGAGATTATGGCAACATTTCTTTTGATAAAGGCCTTTTTTTTAATGGTGGCTGTACTTTGTTGGAAGGCATTTTCTTGCTGAATTTGGGTGTCTCCACTGGGTATTTTCTGTATCTCTTACAGATAAAACACAGACACAACTTGGCAGAGATTCCTCTGCACAGGAAAGTCTTCATCTCCCCCCTTCCACACTGGCTTTACTTTACTATAGAAGATCAATACTGTCCATGGTTGTACAAAATAACTTTACTGTATCTGAATGTGTAGATTTGGAAAGTAATTCTTTCAGTTCCTCTGGCAGTAAGAAATACAGATGTAGTCACTGAAGCTGATGCGTGATGTTAAGTTTGAGACGGAAGCAGGTGGCAAAACCCGATTCGTCAGCGTCTGTGAGGACAGTGAGTTTGTGAGTGTTGGTATATTTTTTGTTCAGCTGTCTGTCTGTCTACAGCTGTAGAATGTCTGCATGTTTCTGTCAGACACAGAAATGGCCCAATTTAGGCCCTGGTGTCTAACAGTGTTACTACAAGTATTCAATCAAAAAGAGACTTTGGTGGGTCTGTTAGCGCCTTTGGACGAGCGTGATTGCGTGCACAGACGCGTTAGCCGGCCTGCCAGGGGTTTCTTGGGTCTGTTCATTCGTGTGTCTTTGCATTCTTGATTTTTGGGCTGCTGGAGAGAAGCTCTTTGAGTGTAGATCTGTGATCTTCACGAGCGAGGCATGTTCACTGTTCTTCATCTGTCACACTGATATTTTCATTTTGTGGCCCTTAAAATATTTCAGATGTACAGGCAGACTAGTGTCTGTACTTGTAAAAACTTTTAAAAAGGTACCATTTATAAACACTGAATGTATACTAAATATCTTATTTATTTCCCTCTTCAGCAACTGATCAACAGTAAAGATGCTTTAAATGTCTTTGTGACAGAGTAGGGGGGGGGGGTGTTTTTTGTCCATCTAGGGCGTCGCTGTCCCCATGCCAATACCGCAGGTGTTAGCCAGGAAACAGGGTAGGAGCCTCCCCATGTGGATTTGGACCCCCTTTTCTGTATCTCTTTGTTTGGGGTGGGGCGTAGATACAGGCTTGTTATTTACTCACAGGTGGGAGTCCCTGCTGGGTTGGGTTACTCCAGGTTGGCTGCAGTGTAATTCTTTGTGCTGTCGGTGCCATCCTAGCTGACGGCTCCACGTAATCTGAGTTTTACACCGGCCCGGTGGGCCGGGGGTTACACTAAGCGCACGGCTGCTGGTGGAGAGGAGAGGTCACGCTTCTTTCGCAGAGCCCGTGAACGCGTCCTGGGCATTTTACTGTGTTAATCTGCCACCCTCCTTAGTTTATTCTGCTCCTTAAAAACCCCTTTGGTCATTGAGGCTGAACGTGCCGAGTGGTTGTTTCCTGTTTATTACTGGGAGAGGATTAATCTTGGAAATACTGGTCTGCTTTATATTCACTCAGTATTCTGTACCGTACATGGCAGTACCCTTCAAAAGAACCTGCCCTTCAGTGTGCCTTGGTTTGGTGACCTGTGTTATACGTTATTAGCTGGGCGTAGAAGGATCTGGACAGCATGTTTATAGTGGCTTATGTAGCACAGGTGTAAAGCTTAGAGGCACTGTAGCTGGGCTCCGCTGAGGTGAAGCTCGCATCTCTGGGTGCTGGGCAAGCGCGCACAGGGCTCCTCTGTTTGGGACATTTTCAGAGAAAGGCACTAGCCCACGTTCTAGTGTACAAACGAAAGTGGAGCCCCACACGTCACTGACTCGGCACGGAGACTCCACCAAGAGGCAAGGTGAGTCAGCTGTGTAAGCCGCGATGTCGTCACACAGGCATCATTCTGTCTTGTGGTGAGTTGTATTAAAGTAAGATGCTCCTTACTACAAGTGTACGGTGAGGTAGTGAGGAGGTGAAAGGAGGGAGGACAGGCTCTTCTCTGCCGGGATGGAAAGGGGATCTTGGGGAGTAGATGGGTGTAAGAAACCTCCAGGAACTTCAGGAGGCAGACTGCATATTTGTTGGGCTACAGTCCTGCCCCTCGTCTCCTACTGGCTCAAGTCCTGTCCTGTTAAGTCACTGTAAATTGCGTTTGTTGTGTAGCATTAATGATTAGCATCTCCAGAGATGCTCCAGCATCATCCCTCTCATGCATTAAAGCAAACTACAGCTCCGTCTTAAGGGCGTGTTCTTGGGCTCCCTGTGGAATTTGCATTGTTTACCAAAAGGGGGGGGTTATGTCATTACGTGGAACTAAGAATCAGAGATTCATTCATGCGTGAAGAAGACAAGAACCTTGCTGCAGTCATACATAAACATTTTCAGACAATGATCAGGCTTTATGTCAAGCATGTGCCTGTGTGTCAGCTTATGCTGTTTACCGTTGCCGGTCAGGGCAGTGTGCTACTTGTGTGCTCTGCACCTAAACAGTTAATGTATTTGGGTTGCATGAAGGCGTAGCCTGGTTACCCATCATGTTCACTCCAGCTCTCAACACCCCTGTCCCCCCCCCCCCGTTCATTTGGATAACCCACTCCCCAGAAAAAGGCTCTGCGTCCGAATCGACTCCCCTTCAGACTGGTGCATCGTTGCCATGGCAACCGCTCTGGCAGGCATTTGGATCGCCCTGGGTCCTGAGTGGAGGGGGGTGCGCTCCCTCCCCCGTTTGGGCGCCTCTGGCTCTGGGCTCCTGTGCCAAATCGGGCTCCAGTGTCTCGGCCTGCCGCACCCTGTCGCAGGGGCCCATCAGCGCAGGCTTGCGCACCTCCAGCAGTGGGGTGGCGGCGGGCAGGTGTGAGGTCCGGCTGGTGAGGGAGCGCAGAGGATGCGCGCTGTGTTGGCGAGTGACATACGTGTGACAGAAAGTGAGGAAGTTGGGCCAGTATCCGCCCGACGTGGGTTTCTCACACCTAAACAGCTGAAGTTCGCTCACTCGGAGGCGTCCATAACTTGTGACCTTTCGCCGAGTGCAAGGTCGTGGGCCTCCTGGCTGTCTGTCCATCCTCTATTCTCCTTATTATTCTTCCAATGGCAGTGTGCTGCAATTGTCTGTATGTACAGTAACTGTCTGTAACTGTCACATGCCTGGCTACACAGGTGCCGTACTGTGCCCACGCCACCTCGTGCTCTGTGCCTTTGTGCCATTGGGCTTGATGCTCTTGTTTCACTGCCCCTTTTCCTCGTTGCACGTCGGTAAAGTGACCAGCCGGTGATGTTGCACGTGTGACACCGTTGACTCTGTGTATGCCAGGGGCCACATGTGCCCTGGGGAGGGGAGGGGGGGGCATGATCTCGGGTCACAGCTGTGAAAATCAGGCCCTTCGGTAAAGGGGGGAAAAAAAAGACTCGACGTTAATTGGATGCAATTTCCGGAGTTTAAAAATACCCAGGGCTGGTTTCCAGGGCTGTGCTGTCCCTGAGGCAAAGTGCTCTCAAATTAAGACAGGGGGTTAAATATAGCTGTCGTCCCACCAGAGAGCCCCTCCCTCCAGACTGAGGTGTGGAACAGAGACAGCTGCTCACCTGTCTGGGCCCCCGCCTGCCAAGTTGCTGCATTTACCTTTGGGGGGGGGTTGCAGTTTGTGCTGTTGTCATTGCTCAAACCACATTAGCAAACAAAGATATGCATCTTTAAAAATTACACATCAGTTGACATTGGTATCACCTGGTATTTAAACATGAACACCTCACCACTGGTTTGACATATCAGTCTCTGTCTGTAATGCCGGCCTATTGTAAGTCAGTATTCAAAGTTAGCAGAACAGTTTTTTTCTACTGTTTTATTGAGGCTTTTTATTTATAAAAAATAAAACTTTAAATTCACCAGTGATGCACTCTTCAATAACACTATGTAACAAATTTTTTATTTTTATTTTGTTCCTGGGTACAAAGTGTGTTTTCCTAACCCGTTATGCCTAAAACAATCAGAAAATAGCCATTGTTCCACAAAAACGTTGCTTCTGTGATCAGGATAATGATGATCACCTGTAACCCGAGTGAATGGCGCCTATTCATAGACAGTTCATCAGTTATGTGGTCATAAAATCAAAGTTTGTGCTGAATGTAGTCGTTTTTCGATTAGACATAAGCAGTTGAAATATAACACTTGGAAGCCAGGAACAAAAATTGCATTGCATTGTGTAATCACTGTTTAGCAGCAGTTTTTTGTTTTGATGATGTGGAAACACTACAGGTCATAAATAGGCACCGCAAGTCAGCCTGCAGCGGTCAGGGAGTGTAAAACGCATGTAACATTCATCTCTCCTTCATATGCTGCAGATTCTTTCTTCGATTTAAAAAAAACACAGAAAACACCAAAACAACTCCAACACGACTGACATTTATATTTTCCCGAGTCAGGGTCCACAGGCAAGGTGAGGGCTGACCGCACACTTCACACAAGGTAAGAGACGTGTGACGTGCTGCCATCTCTTCCCGCAGGCGCTGATGCACTACGCGGGGAGCAGGAACTCGGTGGAGCACGGCCTGCCCCTGCTTGAGGTCTACTGCCTCTCCATCACCTGCTTTGCTGCCGCCCGGCCGCACCTGACCGGGGACTCGGATCGCGTGGCCCTGGTGCTAAAGAGGCTGGCGCTGTGAGTCCCCGCTGTCGGTCCGCATTCTCTGACCCACTGGCCCTGCCTGCGTGCAGATTCACTTTGACGGCCGAGCATGAGGCCTGTTCCGCAGTGCCATGCCATGCTGTACCTGACGAGGTCTTCCTCCCATGTTTTCTTCTGCTGCAGGAGCTGTTTCGAGCTCCTGCTGAACGTGCCAGAGAGCAACATTTCGTATGACACCTGGGTGCAGTTTCATCGGTCTGTGCAGGTGAGAGAGGTGCTGAATGGGCTCTCGTCCTGCGGTTTTGCTGCCTCGTTCTGCTTTGTGGGCCAACGCACGTGCAGTTACCAGGTGCACTCACGGCAGCCACTGTGCTAAATGGTTACACTGCATTGCCAGGTCAAGATTGAGCAGAGTTATGATTTGCCTGAAGGTTCGTTATAGCTGAATAATGTACATTCATGATGATTTCAATGTTAGGCTTTGGCTCTGTGGTGGTAAAGCCTCTTTTGGTGTCGTTATGTCTCCTGCAGGCAGCTCACAATGCCCTCTTGGAATATGGGAGTAGTGATCTACAGGCTTTGCTACAAATCACGGGGGAGGGGGGCGCGTGGAGTAACCCCGTCCTTGTCGCCCTTCTCACCGGTCAACAGACCAATCAAGAAGAGTGTATGTACAGCCAGACGGACGTGCCTGGTGTTTTGTCTTGACTTTGCAGGCTTTTTATTTTACCCGAGTATGTCTGAGTTCTTGGGCTGGCGTCCCCGTGGCGCTGACAGTGAGCGGCTTCCTTCACGGCACGGTCCAAGTCACTCCTGCTTGTGTCTTGCTTCAGTGGACAGGTACATCGCCCTGGAAGGCGAGGGCTTCATGGAGATGCGCGTGAAGCACCTGATGAAGGTCGGCGAGCTAGACAAGGCCACGATTCTGGCCAAGGTCTGCGCCGACTGCTGCCACGTCTCTAACCGCACCCCCTTCCGGCAGATCTACGTGGCTCACCTCTGTACCATGCTGCCCAGCGAGGAAGCCATCATGGAGGTCGGTGTTCCTGTGGTGTTGGTCTGGTCCTGCTGCTCTGCCTGCTTGGTGGAAGGCATGGATACCTGATGGGCCTTTCAGTGGCCTTCAGGGCTGAAAGAGGGTCTGTGGGGGTGTGTTGCATGGAGGAGTCTGCTGCCAGCTGTATAATTTCCCCTTGCTGGCTGTTGTGTGAAGCGTCTCCACCCAGCCTCCCGCATGCTGACTTTGCTGTTCTGCTGTCGCTCATATCAGATTGCTAAAGTGGATGGTAAGGAGGTGCTGGACATCATCTGTAACCTGGAGACTGAGGGGCAGGAGAACCTGGCCTTCATCCTCTGTACCACCTACCTGACCCAGCACCTCCAGCAGGAGAGCTTGTACTGCTCCTGGTGAGTCCAAACGCTTCAGCACATTGCCTTGGTAATGCTCAGGGACGTTTTGTGTGGTAAAGCGTGGAATGCAAGTTCAACAGTACAGAGTATGATAGCGAACTTGGGCTTGTGTTGAAGTGGGGAGGGACAGTGACCGCTGTAAGGAATGAGGAGCTATGAAGCAATTACCGTGGTGAAGCTCTATCCTCACATTGTAAATGTTTTTATTGTAAATTTTACATCCTTAAGATTTGCCAAGTTATTTTTATTTTCTTAGAGCCATTAACAAGCTTTGGTATTTCTTAAGTAATATAAAGTGATTATCCATTCCGAGGTATTCCCGGGGTCTGATATCTTGGTAATTTTTTTGTCTTCCGCAACGGCACACAGCTGCAAGAGCATTCCACTACCGACCTTGAGTCACTGGGCTTGGCCCTAATCTGCCCAGACTGCCTGCCTTTAATTGTGCCCCCACCCCTTCCCAGGGAGCTGACGCTCCTTTGGAGCAAGCTGCAGAGGCGGGTCGACCCCGCTGTAGAGTCCTTTTTGGAGCGCTGCCTGCAACTGGGGGCCATCGCCAGGACGGTCTGCCATCTCCTGCTGCTGGTTCGCGTTATCCAGGCAGAGGTACGGGAGGGTGCTGGTGGCGCCCCCTGGTCTATAAGCAGCAATGCACACAGTCAGAATAAAACGGCTTGGGTTCATTTTTGTAGTTCTTGCGGTTATGTTCATGTGAAGGTTGTGCGTTTGCTCACTTCATTATGCATGCTCTGCCCTCTACAGGCAGACGAGCTGGGCCTGGTGGCATCAGTGGAGCTGTGTGTTAGAGCGCTTCAACTTCCCAGCCAGGAGGATGCAGAGACAAAGACTTCAGTCTGCAAGACTGTGGCCTGCCTGCTTCCTGATGATCTAGAAGTTCGCCGGGCTTGCCAGCTGACTGAGTTCCTCTTAAGCCTGCTGCAGGCAGCCTACCATTCCCTGGAGGAGCTCTACCTCCGGCCTGATCAAAAGTATGACGAGGAGAATGGCATCATTCCCAACTCCTTGCGCTGCGAGCTGCTCTTGGCCCTCAAGGCTCATTGGCCTTTTGACCCCGAGTTCTGGGACTGGAAGACACTGAAGCGTCACTGCATCAAACTGCTTGGGTTGGAACCTGAAGAGGAAGAAGAGGAGGAGGAGGAGGGGGAGGGGGAAGAAGAGAAGGAGGAAGAGCGTCATGAGCAAGAGGGGAAGCCAGCAGATTTGGTGGAGAACGGGCAGCCCAGTGGGTCGAGAATGGGTGTTGATGAGCAGAATCTGGATGAAGTGGAAAAGGGTGAGAGCACTGCAGCCCAGAAGACAGTGTCCAAGAAGAAGGTAGGAGGCCCTTCAGACAGGTACCTTCGCTGGCAGAAGTATAAATTTTTCTGCCAGCTGTGCCAGAAAGAGGTCATTGAGGCGAGAATTCTCCATCACTCAAAAAAGCACGTGAAGGACGGCGTCTATACCTGCCCGGTTTGCCTGCAAACCTTCCATAGTAGACAGGAGTTTGTGCCCCACACGAGCCAGCACACCCAGATGCCTGCGCGGAGATCCCTGCCTCAGAAGAAAAAGAAGGTGAAAAAGAAGGTTGACCTACAGAAGGAAATGGATGACGATGACCTGGAGGACCTGGAGCCTGGTGAAATCACCCTGGACCCATCACTGCTGATGTACTACCAGACCAGCCAGGATCCCGATGTTCTTGAGCATCTGATGGAGCAGGCTGCAGCCACCCCCAGGAAGCCCGCCGATGATGATTACATCACCTTTGACTATATCAGCACCTATTTCCAGCTTCAGGACCGAGAGGTCTACCCCTGCCCTGCCACTAGCTGCAACAAGAATTTCAAGCAGTTTAAGTACCTGAGTGTGCACCTCAAGGCTGAGCACAGCAGCGGGGACGCCAATGTGAAGCACTACATGGAGATGAAGGACAGACGAGAAAAGTGCACCTTCTGCCGGCGCCACTTCATGACCGCCTACCACCACCGAAAGCACCGGCGTGTGCACTACGGCGAACACCCATACATGTGCGTGGTCAGTGGCTGTGGGGCTCGCTTCGACACCACCAATGAGCTGATCGCGCACAAGCAAGGCCATGGCTTCCGCCTCAACTACTGCTGTGAGCTCGAGGGCTGCAGCCTCTCCTTCTGTGACTTGGGGCAGCTCTACCATCACGAGGCCCAGCACTTTCGAGATGCGGCCTACAGCTGCACCAGCCTTGGGTGCAGGCAATTCTACTACTCTAAAAAGGAATTCTTGAAGCACTTGGCCTCACATGGCCTCACTTTCACTGAGGAAGACTTCGTGGCACAGAGAAATGAGAAGCGCAAGCCAGTAGATCCTTTCCCAGAGGAGGCCGTCGGCAGTAGAAAACTTGGTGCCCCAAAGTCCACTGTAGAAATCATGAATGGTGTGAGAAAGGCAACTGCTGAGATATCTACAGCTGGCATTTCCTCTTCAGAGCAACACTCCAGGAACAGGGAGCCCAAGACCTCATTGGCTTGTGTTGCCGTGTGCTTTGATGGTAAAAAATTCACTTGTGGTTTTGAGGGTTGTGGCAGAACTTTCACTCAGGCCAGAGATATCCAGAAGCACCTGAAGTCTGTTCATCCGGCCCAACTTAAGGCTGAAAAAAAGGGACACAAAAAAGCAAACAGGGAAAAGACTGCAAAGAGTAAATGCCTCAAAGTTGAGGCAACCAGTATTGAGACGAGCACAGATAGGCCATCCAGCTGTGCCCCTGTCCCAGTGTTGAACCCCAAGAGTTCCCTCCCTCTTGTGGAAGTGTCTACATACCCTGTCGCAGTACCTGACTCAAGCCTTATAAATGATGACCCCATTGAGGACATTTTACTGGGTTTCAGCCAGTTGAGTCTACAGCCTTCCGATGCGAGAATTTCATTGACTGATTCTTGCCCTCCTATCTCAGGGTCTTCCATTTCACAGGTGTCTTTCCCTAGTGCAAGTGTCAGCTTCCCTGCCAAAGTGGTGAGAAAGAAGACAAAGTCCCAGCCGAGCACAGCTGGCTCAAATCCCGAGTCTTCACCAACCCCATTGCCCTTAGAGCTGCCTCCTGAAGAAGACCACCAAATAAGCCGCTTTCTTGTTCAACCTTCCACGAAGCCTTATACCTGCGAGGTCAAAGGGTGCACCTATAGGAGTGTGACTAGCCATGCACTCATGAGCCATTACCTCCGGAAACACAGCTTTTCCAAGGAGAGGGTGAAGGGCATGGAGGCATTCAGAACAAGCAAATTCAAGCCGTTTAAGTGCCATGTGTGCCCTAAGAAATACAGACAGAAGTCGGAACTGAGGATCCATTTAATCCAGATGCACAACATCAGCGAAGCTGTAGTGGACCAGATGAGCTGCTCTCCCAAGAGACGTGAGGAAGGCAAAGTCACGGAGCTCCCTCAACCCAAGACTGGTCTTGACCCTAACACGCAGATGCAGAATAAGTCACTGCTGAAAGTATGGTTGAAGGAAGCACCCGCCTGGCAGCAGAAGTACCAGAAGAGGAAAAGGAGCGAGTGGACGTTGAAGTCTGAGTGTGAGAATGGAGTCGTGAAATCTGAAGAAAAGAGCAAGAAGGTGGATTCTAAAGCCGAGCCCTCCCCAGTCTTACAGGAGGCAGATGAGGAGGAGAGGGCGTTGCGCGAAGGGCGCGGCAGCAGACGCCTGGTGGCAAAAGGCAACCTGTGCTACATCCTGACTAATTATCACAAGCCTTTCCACTGTGTGCATAAGGACTGCAACTCGGCCTTCACCAACCAAAGCGGCTTAGTTCGCCACCTGCAGTCTGTGCACCATTACAATCGTTCTCAGCTGTGCCTAGAAGAGGACATGGATTTCACTCACGGCACTGGGGTCAAGGATGGGACGAAGCCTACCCAACTTGCATGCAAAGAAAAGGGCTGCATAAGGACATTCCACAGTTCCTCGGCCCTGCTGCGCCACCACCGTAGGCAGCATGCCACAGAGAGGAGGATTCTTACTGCAGCAGGGGTGTCAAAAGCTGCTAGATCTCCCACCATCCAAGAAACGCCTAACCCACTCGCAGAGGAGCCTATACCTCAGTTCAGATGCAGCTATGCTGGTTGCAGTGCCACCTACCACCTCTATAGCAGCTTACTCCGACACATGAACCATGTCCATCCTGACCAGGCACCGCAGAAATTACCACCTCGACAAGTGCGCTGCAAGTTTGACGGTTGCACTCGTGTTTTTTCCCAGAACTCCAGCTACAAGAAACATGTGTTCTACAGGCACTGTGACTACTACGACACCCTCGTTTTGCATCTGCAGAATACCCACAAGAAAGACAAGTCTGACAGTGGGTGTCAGAAGAAGTTGATTGTTCCTGCAACATCGCAGCCCTTGCTGTCACCACAGAAGGAAGCACCCAAGCTACCTCTCAGGCATTCTTTGAGGCACGGTCCCAAGTCTGAAGATGGCATGAAGACTGAGTGTGTCGAAGAGCATAATAAGAAGAATATGGGTGTTTCCAAGCTCATCAAGCGTAAGAGTAGTAAAAAAAAGTATCCTGAGCTAGTCTTCCGCACACACGAGGAGGCTTTGCAGATGTGCCAAGATCGCTGTTTGCCTGTAGCATACCCTTGCATGGTCCAAGACTGTGACTCTGTGCTCACTGTGGAAAGCAACATGCGTCGGCATTACTTAAATTGCCATAAGATGAAAGTTTCCAGGTTCACAGCAAACATTGACAAGTTGGTCAACAATGGAGAGCAGCTTGAAGAACTGATCCAGAAGAAGTCTGCTATCGCTGGAAGGCCAGACATTGACCGGGCTCCAAACGGGGTTCTTAAGATGGAATATCAAGCAGAGCCTGAGAAACCTGGTTGCCCATCACTGCCCATGAGTTTGCATTCAATCAAAACCAATGCATTGGATAGTCAAGATCCTTTGGGTTTCACTGAAGATGTTCCCCCAGAGAGTAGCTTGCTGGTTGGGGCTGATGATTTGCTTTACGGAGAGCCTAGTGGACACACAAAGGAACTTCTGACCCAGCATAGCTGTAGTCGAGATGATAAGGCTAGGCCATCTTCTCCCACACCTCCCTTAGTTGCTCCTCCTCCATTGGATCTATCTCCACCGTCATCGCTGCGCTTCACAATTGATGACGGCTTTATGGACTGCTCCAGCAAGGAATCTGGAGGCAGGACAACGTATGTTCCCTCCTCCATCACAAACCCTGCACCCTTCTCTGCCACTCCAACCCGTCAGCCACTGAAGCGTAAGAATGAGCTTCCAGAACCCCTTCCTTCTCCCACATCAACTCCAAAGGATGTCCAGCCCCTCAGCCCTACCCCCCGCACTTTTGATCTGGCAGCCTACAAGCCCATGGGTTTTGAGTCGTCGTTCCTCAAGTTTATCCAGGAGAGTAAGGACAAGGAGGAAGATTTTGAAGAGAGTGGACCCTGGGGGTCACCTCATCGGCACGAAGCCCCTGCGCAAGTGCTACGTCGCAGGGACTCTTACCGTCGTAACTCCGTCAAAGAGAACAGTCAAAGGGGGCTCGGGGTCACCCGCAGTCGCAGGGTCAGATCTCTGAGGCCCTTGCTATCGGCAGGGGAGTCTGTCTCTGTCCAGAACCTGCGTTCTATCCTAGACCGAGCTCTTATGGGCTGTGGAGACCTGGCTATCAAGCAGCTGCAGTACCTCAGGCCTGTGGTGGTGCTGGAGAGGTCCAAGTTCTCAACATCCCTCCTCGATCTCTTCCCCTCAAAAAAGACTGAGAAGCTTCTCCTTGGGAATTCGTGACTGAAAAAATCCTTCAAAATATAGCTTATGGACAATTTGTCAAACTGAAAAACTCTTCCAGTATTTTTTTCTATTAATCAGTCTATTACTACAATTCTTATTGTTTATTATTGATATTATTGCTCATAAGTTGCCAAATTGAAGTTGCTCAAGTACCTTAACTGAATTATAATGGTTATAAGTTTATACATGTATTAATAAGATTACAGATCTACTAACATGTTTGTTTTTTTTGTTGTTTTGTTTTTTTGGAAAGTTAAATATCCATTATATACATTTCAGTGGTATCCAATAGGTGCTTTTTCTTCCATTATATCCTTTTCTCACAGTCTGAGCTTGTATTAAAATTTTAAAATAAACTTGCATCCCTCCTCTTTCTGTACTGGGCGTGTCAGCAAGAGTAGGTGTTTGTTGAGCAGGCAGGGTTGGGGTTTATTCCAGCACCACATGTTACATTTGAAGTCACAGCCCGCCTGATCCAGACGCTACATTTTTATGACTGTCTCTGTGCTCATAAGGTTCATTGTGCAGCTTCAATTGGAAGGATCCCTTTCCTGTTATGGAAGGCAGCATTCTGACTTCTCTTGATTGTTCCACATGATGTTGACCATGCGTGTCCCTGCCATTCATATGCATTTCACTTATTAAATTAAGCTTGAGATTGCTAAGAAAAATGGTCAGCGTAGTACAGGGAGATGCTGCATTTATACCCAACTGGAACATAGCTCATGTTCAGAGGAAACCTTTTCATTATGAGTGTGTCTCAGCTGGGGTGGGGAGGGTGCAGAATGGGTTCCAGTAAATGACTCCATGACATGGTGGTAAAACAAAGCTGTGTTGCTTGGATGTGCATGTCCAGGTGAGGTGCTTCTTGTAGAGGACCATGGTGGGGCTTGATTCCCGTTATCATGTAGCATATCCACACGGCAACTGCTCACTCGACACGCTGCTCCACTGCACACACAAGGCCTGTTGCTGGCACTCTGAATTCAGCGGTTGCTTAAGGACAGCTGGCTGCTGCATTTAAATTCCCTGTTCGTTTGTGAGGGGATGTCTTGCCCTAAAAGCCTAAGAAATGGCCTGCCAGTGAGCCATCAGGGAATGCATTAAGAAAATGATCCTTCATGTTAACCTGCAATACACATGACCCACGTGGAACATGCTGTTTTAATTCTGTACTTGTGCTTCCTCTGGCTTAATATACTTATAGAATAGTAACATTTTCTTTTTGTAGGTACTGGTACTTATGCTAGACATTCCGCAAAACAAATTTATCCATGGGAGCGGACAACTTTGTATTTGCCATTTTATTTTGCCACCTATCCTTTTAAAAATGTTCACAAGGCTTAAGGGAAGAGCTTCTGTCTTCTGTAGCAAACTGCTGCACACAGACAAGTCCGCAAAGCTCCAGCTAACGGCGCGGTTTGCTTCCAGAGCATACCGGGGGGGGGGGGGGGGGGAGGCCGTCTGACTGTGCGAGGACCGCAGG
>JAABNY020000025.1:19997132-20018241 GCA_015164015.2 Brevimyrus niger | reverse complement strand
GCACCGTTGCGCGCAACATTTGTATATTTTTTACCACTTCCGAGGATAGTGGGGGTCACGAATCACTGGCACGGTTAGTTTAGGGGTCGTTAGCTGAAAAGTTTTGGAACCCCTGTACTATGGCATGCAAGCATGTATTGAAAAGATCATGAAGGCATTGGGGCAGTTTCGTCGCATATCAAACACGCACCCACTGATGAAGGGATACAAACGGACTAGCCGACCGAACCATTACGCTGAAACTACAATGAAAGTTTTTTTCGTCTTTATATTTTATGCAATATTTTCAACGAAATCAAAAAATATGCATTTTTCCCACGAACAGATGTCCGTAGTTTAGATTGGTTTAGTGAAACGTGGGCTTTTCTAGGCTGTTGAAAGGTTTCGTTGCACCCCTGTGTAAGTATTTGGTGGGCCCTTTTCCAAGCGTTATATCGGACAAGGACACAAGCCCTTCCTTGACGGTAGTGCGGCTCCACAATTAGTCGCAATGTCACAACTGTTAAGAGGTCGTTTACTGAGGGGTTTACTGACCATGCAGATCCGGATGTCATCCGACCAGGTAAAACACTAACCTGTGCTTATCCGTGGACCCTTCATATGTTTAGATGTATTTGTATTGGGACGTTGGGTTGAACGTAAGTGTACTGGATGTGTATGTGGGAGATGGAGGCCTTCGACTCATTTTCATTCACTAGGCTAATAGCTAAAGGGCAATTTAAATGTTGTCTAAGTATTGTTTGTTAGCTATCATTGGGTCAAAGAAACCCGCTACGTGGTATATTTCCATTTTCGTTTAGAGTGTGGAAAGAGAACCACATGCATACCCGATCGGCTTTGAAGTTTGAAATAAATCGCTGCTAGATAATGCATATGACGGAAAATAGTTTTAAATTATTTTCTCTATTCATACCCGGTAAACAGCTGGCTAAATCACAGTAGTACTTAACTGATTTATTTCAATTTTAATGATGGTCATCTTGCACTGGCTAGCAAAATGGCTTGTTTTGTTTTGTAATTTGAATGTACATTTAAAGATATAACTGATAGTGGAAACGCTTAGTTATTCTTTTCCCAGTTCCGGACAGTCCTGTTTGGGGAAAAAAATAACCAGGTCGCTTCACTAATAGATGAAGAACTAAAAACTTAAAAAGTCCTGAGTTATTTTCAGAAGGTTCTCCTAATACTGGGATCCACACATTGCAGTTCCCAGTGTTTATACTGGATTCGTCTTTTGTGTGCTTTAAAGCGTTGTGTTGGATATGAGTCGCATTAATTTCGTCCACCGTGGATTTTGGCGAAGTGCTTGCATATTTGTTAGTGTTGCAAAGTGTCAGCTGTTTCCTGAGTTTTTTTAAATGTGTTGTCCTGAACTATGCTGTATCATTCCCCATCTGTGGTTTAGCTGGGTGAGCTGGGCAAAGGAGCAGGTAAGGGTGGAGGTGCTGGAGGTGCTGTACGAGAGGCTGGAGGAGCTTTTGGCAAAAAGCAGGCAGCTGAAGAAGAACTCTACTTCAAGTGAGTTATGGGACCGTGTAGGAAACCCAGCATTGCTGTCTGTGACGAAGGGGGAAAAACTGAGCCATTTCACTTAAGCTGCATCTAATTTGTGATATCAGAGCCCTGTTTATATCCATAGGTAAATTGTATGTCTGGATAACTTAAAATGGGAACATCATGATTATAGCAGAACTGTGGTGTGTGTAGGACTCACCTTCAGCTTTGTGCTCACAGGCGTAAGGAACAAGAGCAGTTGGCTGCACTCAGACAGCACCACCAGGAAGAGATTGAGCACCACAAGAAGGAGATTGAGCGGCTGCAGCGCGAAATTGACCGGCACAAGGGCAAGATCAGGAAGCTGAAGCACGATGACTGACAATCTCGCTGCCGTGGTGCTCTGCCAACGTACTTGAGTGCCTCCAGGGCCAATGAGACGACACTCCATGTCCCCCTGCCAGGCTCACTCCTCTGACAGGATGCTTTGCCTTTGTGCTCCACTGCATGTGTGCACACTTTATGATTATGTGCTTGAATTAATTAAAAGAAATTTCCTTCTATAAAAGTGTTTTTGCTGTGGTCATCTTAATATGACAAATTGGAGTATTTGTTTTGCACAAAACTAACCTGATCTATAATGAGGAATGAGAATCAAGATTCATCGTATGTCCACTTGGGTACCACCTACTAAAAGAAGGAGGCTGGACGTGGCCAAGATCAAGCTGTTTTTAATAAGTTTGCACACAGTTTGTGTGAGGAACTTGCAGACTTGGGTTCAACTGCTGATTCTAAGGTGATGTGGGAAACCATCTGTGACAAGACCCCGAAGATTGCCGAGTGCTGTGTTGCTGTTGCCGGTGTTTCCAGGTGTTTTTTCTTGCTAGGCACCCTGGATATTATTGAGAGGAGTCGCAGCGCGTGGCTTGATGGCAACTCTGGTCTGTACTGGGAACTGAGAAGGACGGCTGAGAGGGCTCTGAGGGCAAATGAGATGTTTTGTTAGAGGGATATGTGAGCAAGTGGTGGACAGTCTATGGTCTAACGACCCACGTCCTGCTTACAGAGGAATTGAAGCATTATGCACATCCAAATCTGTTCCTCACGGATGTGTTCTTGCTCCTACTCTGTTCAGTGCTTACGTGGACTGGGTGTTGGGCAGGGTCGTGGGGTCCAGTGGCTGTGGGGTATCAGTTGAAGGAGGAAGATTCACGGATCTTGACATTATCGATGATGCTGTATCTCTGTGGTGTCAAAGGAGGCTCTAATGAGGGCTCTCGAGAGGCTGAGTGAGGAGTCTAAGTGCCTGGCCTTGGGAATGTCCTCAATAAAAACTGAGATCCAGGCCTTTAATGACTTCTTAGGTACAGGCATCAGTAGTGTGTCTGTCTGCAGGGAGAATGTCTGACTTTACTTACCTCGGCAGCAACATTTATGTCACAGCACTATGGCCATCTGGCTCGCTTCCCTGAGGGTGATCTGGCTCACAGAATCGTCATTCCTGAGAATCCGAGCACCAGGCCAAGGGGGCACCCATGTAACACCAGGCTGTGGCAGATATATGGCCATTTCCAGGCGGGTGGGATGGCAGTGTGTGTCTTCTTGTGTATGGGGACACTAACTGGAATCCGGAGGTGTTTCGTTATGTGATGGGTGCTGCAGCGTGCTGTACCAGTGATGCTCCCTGACCTGAATGAAAATGGGAAATCAATAAGCCAAATGCATATTTCAGCTTTCTGAAAACTATTATTTCATGAGATTTCCCCAAATTGCCCCAACAATAACTATGTCCATGATGTTCAGGGAACAAATTAACTAACTAGATATTTAAAAACCTATTAATCTGTATGACTCTTTCCTACATTTGTAGCAATGGTCTTCTGAAATTCAGAATCAGAATTCTCAATTTCAGATATTTCATCATTAGTTTAAAATGTTGTCACATTTAGTGTAGAGAAACATTTCTTCCACCTGCCTCATGGACTGTACGCAAAGGCAAAACAAGTAATATAAAGAGGAACAGTATATAAAATATGCAAGGAAAACGGCAAATTAAAATGTGAATGACCCCGACGTGATTTGAACACGCAACCTTCTGATCTGGAGTCAGACGCGCTACCGTTGCGCCACGAGGCCTGCGGCGATTACGCCATTTTCTTCTTTATTTGTAGTTTGAAAGATTAACATAGCGTGTCTTGACGTAAACGTGGGACGTAATACGTAATATTGTCACGTGGGATCCACCTAAGCTCCACCCCTCCCCTGATTTCTACACCCAGCAGCCCCGTTCCTCTTTCTTTTTCCACATCATGGCGGACCGCTTCAATAAGGTGTGTAATGGTGTCACAGTAAACGGAACGAAATGTGAATTAAATTCGAAATAATCGAGTGTTTAGGGCGACTTCGTGATCGCACAATTTTTCTTCCATGATATTTGAAAAGTTGGTGCATTACGTGACATATCTTAGTGAATTTTTCGCTGGTCTGACAGTGGTAGCGCTGAACTGCGATAGCTAAGGTAACCACGTTGTTGACTGATGACACGCTAACCGGTACAGCGTCTTTAGACATAATTATTTCTTATCCTAAGCAGTTATGAGTTTTGTGTCAGTATTTTGGATGTCGTTCGTACATTTTGGACTTGCGCGGATCCAGGATTTCTGTGCTTTATTTCGCTGGGCCGCGCTGGCTGACTTACTCTAACGTTGCTCTGCCGCAGTCTGTCGGCCTTTTTCACGATTAGCTGTGATTATTCCGTTTTATTTTACAGCCATACATTCATAATCAGGAGTGCATATATGCTGTCAATGTTTTCAGTTGTGACTGGCTGAATATGTTTGACCTTTTACGTGTGTTTAGCACACCACACATTTTTGAGCATACAGATATTTTTGGCTGCATGTATATGCGATTTCCATCAGATGTGCTAATCGTCGGTGATGTTTGAATACAGCCAATAGTTCGAGTTTAATCGACTATGAGAAGGCTTTTCATGCACTACCATCTGAGACGAGTGGCACCACGATAAAAAGCCGGCTCTCTGGTGCGCAGGTCTACACTAACTGTCTGTCTCGTTTTTAATTCCCAGGTTCTGCTGCTTGACGGCAGAGGCCATCTCCTTGGTCGTCTTGCCGCTATTGTGGCGAAGCAGCTTCTGCTTGGTAAGAAACTTATTCCAGGACGTATGGTGTAGGTGAAGTATTCAATTTGGTGACTGAGTAAATCAGGAGTAATTTCTTGCCTCGAAAAGTGTTAACTAGCCGTTTTATATTAAATTACCGTAGCTTAAATGAATGGTTGTGTGCAGTATTATTGTTGAGGCCTATATACGAATTAATGAGAAATTAATCCTGATTATCCTCTGAGGTTGTTTTAAACCTAAAAATCATTGCTGTATTGGCATGTCGTTGATGATGCATAACCTACATTGTTTGAGTTTAACTACCATGAGAAAACTCTCATGCACTACCATCTGAGACAGCCAAGGGTACCCAGAATGATGCCCTTGTTCACACACCTCTGCTATTCTAATGGTCATTCTTTTTACAGGCCAGAAAGTTGTGGTGGTGAGGTGTGAAGGGATCAACATTTCTGGAAACTTCTACCGCAATAAGTGTGAGTGTATTCTGATTTTCATAATAGGGTTCTTTTGACTACCTTATGCCTCCTTGTACCTGCTGGTGTCAGCAGCAGGAATTGTGACAAAGCAAGCTGAGTGGCCTTTAGTAGATTTAGTGATATTAAAACTCCATGAAAACAAATTCCATTAAAACTGGAAATTGTTGCCCAGCTCTGGGGACCTCCAGCTAAACTTGATGCTGTATGATTACTTGAATTTGATGTATGGAAGGTGATATAAAAAAGTAGACGGAATGGTTGGCTGGGGCGTAATGTTGCCATTTGCTTTTGGACAGTGAAGTACTTGGCCTTCCTTCGGAAGCGGATGAACACCAACCCTTCACGTGGGCCGTATCACTTCAGAGCACCCAGCCGGATCTTCTGGAGGACAGTGAGAGGTGTGTAGGGGGCTTCGTCTGGTCAGGCAGCCTCTGCAGAGGTGCTTTTATTTTGCATTCGTCTGTCCCATACTATGATGAACAGTTTATCCCAAACCTGAATTTTTTTGATGAAACAAAATTACGGATCTGACTACTGAGTTGGGACTGGATGTTTTTATGTTCAGGCTTCCATTCTGGCCCTGGCAGTCTGCAAAATACTGTGTTTAAAAAATAATACAAGAAAAATCTGTGTTCGTCTCAGTGTTAGCTGTAATAGTAGCTGACCAGTCTTCCACCTCAACAATTAGGTATGCTTCCCCACAAAACCAAGAGGGGACAGGCTGCCCTTGAGCGGCTGAAGGTGTTTGATGGCATCCCTCCTCCGTATGACAAGGTGAGTGGCTCCAGCTGTTTAATACTCCAGTCTGCTTTTTGAGTGCTGTCAATGATGCCTTATTTTACCTACATTGTTCGATTCTTCAGCATGAGAACATTTTACATTTCTGAGCGGCACCCGTCACTTCTTCGCCACAAATTGTGTCTTGTCTCGTCACTCACCTGTTGGTTGCACTCTACAGAAAAAGCGCATGGTGGTGCCTGCTGCTTTGAAGATTGTTCGCCTGAAGCCATCTCGCAAGGTATGTCCTGGGAAAAAATAAAATAATCCATTTTACTCAGCATATTGGTTATACTACAAATAGGATGGCACCTGTTGTCAAAGTAAGCACTGTGGACCCCCCCCCCCCTCTCATTACTGGGTGATGTACTATTCTGTCTCACTTGCCTCAGTTTGCCCTGCTTGGCCGCCTGGCTCACGAGGTTGGCTGGAAGTACCAGGCCATCACAGCTACCCTGGAGGAGAAGCGGAAGGAGAAATCCAAGATGCGCTTTAGGAAGAAGAAGGTTGAGCGGAAGCTACAGAAGGTGGCAGAGAAAAACGTGGAGAGCAAAATTGCAAAATACACTGATGTTTTGAAACAATATGGCATCCTTGTATGAGCTGGCTTTGACGTATCAAAATAAATGTTTATAGAAATTATTTGAATCATTTTTCCTTATTGCATGTGTGAGTGGAGGGCCTTAAAATTTGGCCAGTTTGCTTGTGCATGTATGAGGAGGATTGTATTAGCATGTCGGTTCTCAAGTGGATGAACAGATGTAAATATTAAATCTGTTTACGATCCCGAGACGGTGCTCCCAATCCCCACAGGCAAGTATGCAGGTGGCATGTGAATCCAACAATGCCAAAGAACCTAGGTTACAAAGGAATCGCGCCGTCCCGCCCGTTTCTTTGCTTTCATTGGCTGAGCCTTTACGTCCATCACTGTGGCACTGTGTGATTGGTTCTTAATTTTCTTACGCCACGACCCTGGAAAGTGGCATTGGAAACCCCGCGGAGGAGTTGCGTGCGCGCACCCATAGTCAGGGTCGGGTTGACCGCGAGGAAGTGCCGTGGACGATCGTCGCCGCCGTCTTGAGTGTTGCTCCGTGGGCAGAACCAAATAAAGACTTATCAAATTTAAATCAACCACGTCGAGCCCTTTCTTCCATAACCTGCCCCGAGACGTGACCTGTGGGAGGCTGCAGTGAACAGCATTTTGTGAAGGAGCGGTAAGTACTCGCCGGGTTTCGTGTTTTTTTTCACCCTCATGGCTGAGGGATGGCTTGTTTGGAGGATTTTAGTTAGGCCCATATTTTTTAACTAATGCATGTGAGTGAATAGCAGGTAAAAATAGCATATGTGGAATTTATTTTAAGGGTCGCGGTGCACCGTTCAATAACTGAGTAGCATTCGCGTTTTGTTTTGCCACTAATTTCGGTTTTCGAAAGGCTGGCAGAAAATCGAATACCGAGGCGTACTGTTTGAGGGGGGCGGAACGGCTTTTTGTGTACAATCAGCCTCTGTCGCGCTGTAACCATTGTCCTAACACCGATATGCTTCGCACGGCTTCGCCTTACGCCTCGTTAAAAGCGGAACCCCCACCGGCGATCCGGTAGGACTGTCGCAATAGTGTCGCGTCTCAGCAGCGGCTCCGTTAGCTAGGCAGCCGCCGCCGGCTGTTTTTTCCCTAACCCCCCATGAGCCGCCGCTGCCGCGCGCCGGCCATGACGCGTCTCCTCTGCTCGTACGCCTGTGCGGCGGATTCTTCCCGAGCCGGTGCAGCGGAGCCGGTTGTCCGGAGTGTGATGTAGGGGTCGCTCCGAGCCTGGCTTTGTTCGCTCACTCGCCGTTAGCCGGACAGGAGCGGCTTCGCGGCCTGTCTCATGGCGGTCGGAGATGTCTCCTGGTGAGCGGCAGCGTGTGGATGAGAGTCGGCGGCTCGTGCGCTTGAGTTAAAGTTGCAGCAGCGAAGAGGATCTGGTGTCAAGCCAGTCTGATCCAGCCGTGATGGGCTTCGTCCCTTACGCCTGAGAGCTTTCTCTAGACTGAAGTGTAAATCAGCAGCATATGTTGATTTATATTATATTAGCGCTGATCAGATACTGATGTAGTTCCACTAAACTTACACGCATTCTCGTTGTATCAGTTCTTGCGCTGAGATCTGGCTTTGCTGTGATCGGCAGGAGAATGGCGGCTGAGGTGAACGGCAACTCAGCTCCCGTGAAGGAGGACGAGGAGCCTATGGACATCACTGTCACGCACACGGAAAACTACCAGACGCTCCTGGCCGCCGGCCTCCCACAGAAAGTCGCAGAGAGCCTGGACAACATCTTTCAGACAGGTGGGGGGTGCTCTGTGCCTGTGCTCTGCACTTTTAAAGATGCTCTAAACTAGGATGTTCAGGAGTTGGGAGGTTGTAAAATGTATTACTGACCCTCTAAATGAGTGCTGGTGGCAACATGGGCATGCTGGTGGATGCATGACTGCTCTATTAGATTCATTTCAGGGGTCAGTCATTGTGATGCCGGACTCTGTCAGATAGGAACCCTGTTGATAGCATTTATTTTAAACCTATAATCTTTAGGCCTTGTGGCTTATGCTGACCTGGATGAGAGGGCCATTGATGCTCTGAGAGAGTTCAATGAAGAGGGGGCGCTGTCTGTTCTGCAGCAGTTCAAGGAGAGTGATCTGTCCCATGTGCAGGTAGGCATGTCTCCTGGAGGCTCCTCATTCCTCCTGTACTTGTGCCATTGTGGTGGGCATGTCCTCACATGCTGGATTTCCCCTGATTTTCTTTTTGCTTTTTACTTTTAATGTGCAACTTCTTTCAGAACAAAAGTGCGTTTCTCTGCGGGGTCATGAAGACTTACAGGCAGAGGGAGAAGCAGGGCAGCAAAGTGCAAGAATCCACCAAGGGGCCAGATGAGTCCAAGATCAAGGTGATGTATTGCCTGCACTGCCCAGCAAAGGGCCTTGCCCGGGGCCTCGTTTTATAGCATTGTTTGTGCTTACCTTTGTGGCCCCACATCACCCCGCAGCTTGTGCTCACTTTCAGGGCCTTGTGTTATTGGGGCCGCGCATCATCCCACTGTTTGTGCTTAATGTACTTTTAAAAATGGCTTTATCTGCTGACTTCCACGTGCTCTGAGCTCAACAACGTAAGTGATAAGTGTAAATTAGCAGCAGTGAATGCTGTTCTGGCTTGGTGCCTCTGCTCACTGCATGTACATTAAAGGCATTAAGGCATGAGCTGGATTGCTGTCCTGACAATGACACAGGCCCGCTTGACTTTGTTGAGCTGGTGGAAATTCCAGTGGGACTGATTTGGGGCAAACGGGCTGGTTTTGTGGTGTGTTCTGTATGTTTATCCTGTCCTCCCTCGTGTGCCCCTCAGGCGCTCCTGGAGAGGACAGGCTATACCCTGGATGTCACGACTGGTCAGAGGAAGTATGGGGGCCCCCCTCCTGAGGAGGTGTATTCTGGGTCTCAGCCAGGAGTGGGGACAGAGGTAAGGACCCAAATCACCTTATTTTTCATTTGCTGAGACCATCCCATGGTGTTTCCATGTTTAGTCAGAGGCAAGCAGGTATCTATTGATGTGGGGATGTGTAGAGAAAGATAGCTACAGTGGCAGCTATGTAACTTGTTTCAGTGGTACGGGAACACTGTGATACAGGCTTGTTTGTATAAAAATAAAACTCTTATACAATGGGGGTGGGCAGGAGATGCTGACCTGACAGTTGTTTTCTGTGGTCATCCCAGGTGTTTGTGGGCAAGATCCCCAGGGACCTGTATGAGGATGAGCTGGTACCTCTGTTTGAGAAGGCAGGCCCGATCTGGGACCTGCGGCTGATGATGGACCCGCTGTCAGGCCAGAATCGAGGTTATGCCTTCATCACCTTCTGCAACAAGGAGGCGGCGCAGGAGGCCGTAAAGCTAGTGAGCTCATTGCTGTGGGTCTGGCGGGGAGGGACTCTTCGGGCTGGTTCTGTGGGGAGCTGCAGGCTGAAGGTGCTGACTGAAACTTATTCCTCCCGTTGCCAGTGTGATAACTACGAGATCCGGTCCGGCAAATACCTTGGAGTCTGCATTTCCGTAGCAAACAACCGGCTGTTTGTGGGCTCAATTCCGAAGAACAAGACCAGGGAAAGCATCTTGGAGGACTTCAGCAAAGTGACAGGTTTGAGGGGGTTCACCTTTCTCTATCGCCACCTGGTTTCTCTGCCCCATGTGTATCACTGGGTCTGGTTGATTGTTTTCCCTTACGTCTAACAGTAGGAATTTGTCTTGGATATCTCAGTAAGAGATGACGGCTGGTTCCCCCTGGCCTTTGAATGGGGAATGTGATGGCCAGTGCTCCAGGGGTTCATCTCCTCTGAACCATTGGTCTCTTTCACCCTGTGATCCTGACCCATTTGCAGCTAGTGTTGACACGGCAGCCTGTGTAAGTCTCTTGCTTCACTGCTCCCCAGAGGGCCTGGTGGAGGTCATCCTGTACCACCAGCCGGACGACAAAAAGAAGAACCGCGGCTTCTGCTTCCTGGAGTATGAGGACCACAAATCAGCCGCACAGGCCCGCCGTCGGCTGATGAGTGGGAAGGTGAAGGTGTGGGGCAACCCAGTCACCGTGGAGTGGGCTGACCCGGTTGAGGAGCCTGACCCAGAGGTTATGGCCAAGGTGAGACACCCAGTGATGGCGTCCACGGTTCATGTAGTCTCGCAGATTGAACAGATGTTGAAGTCCGGAGTCATTACGCAGATGTCACAGTACCTCAGCTGGAGGTGTGCTTGGCTGTTTCCATCAGGTCAAGGTGCTCTTTGTGAGAAACCTTGCCACACCTGTCACAGAGGAGCTCCTGGAGAAGACCTTCTCCCAGTTCGGGAAGCTGGAAAGGGTGAAGAAACTAAAGGACTACGCCTTTGTCCACTTTGAGGACAGGGACGCTGCCGTCAAGGTTAGAGACTGCCTCAAGTGTTACTTTGTAGACCATCAAGGTGGCATTTTTCCTGGGAATGACCATGGGAAGTTAGAGAGGGGTGGTGTTGACTTTCCCTGGCAATCAGCCAGTGTGAATCAGCAATCGATCCCTTGCACCCGCTAGGCCATGCAGGAGATGAATGGCAAAGAGCTGGAGGGGGAGGAGATCGAAATCGTCCTGGCGAAGCCACCAGACAAAAAGAGGAAAGAACGGCAAGCGCAAAGGCAGACCACCAGAAACACGGGGTGGGTCTGGGGGGGGGTCCCCGCTCGCCCAGTGCGTGTCAGGCGGTCTCCATGTCGTGCTGTGAAGGCTTACCTCTCTTCTCACCTGCCACAGGTATGATGACTATTACTACTACCCACCTCCCCGCATGCCGCCTCCCGTCCGAGGCCGGGGCCGCGGAGGGAGGGGGGGCTATGCCTACCCCCCCGACTACTACGGATACGAGGAGTACTATGACGACTACTATGGCTACGACTACCATGATTACAGGGGTGGCTACGAGGATCCATACTATGGCTACGATGACGGCTATGCTGTGAGAGGGCGGGGCGGACGTGGCAGCCGGGGGGTCCCACCTCCACCCAGGGGCAGAGGAGCTCCGCCCCCTCGTGGCCGTGGCGGCTATGCCCAGCGGGGGGCGCCCATGGGTGCACCACGGGGCAGCCGAGGGGGACGGGGCGGCCCGTCCCAGCAGCAACGGGGGCGTGGCGCTCGCGGCGCCAGGGGAAACCGTGGGGGCAACGTGGGCGGGAAGAGGAAGGCCGACGGCTACAACCAGCCAGACTCCAAGCGGCGGCAGACCAACAACCAGCAGAACTGGGGGTCCCAGCCCATCGCCCAGCAGCCCCTGCAGCAAGGTGGCGACTATTCCGGTAACTATGGTTACAATAATGACAACCAGGAGTTTTATCAGGATTCTTACGGCCAGCAGTGGAAGTAGACAGAAGTAAGGGTTTGGGGAAGCACTAAACACGCAGAAACGAGCGAGGAGATTGGCAACACAACCACGTCTGATTGGCTCTGTATCCTTTAACCTTTGTGCACAAACAGTCCAACAAAAATAACCGAGGCGAGAATTGGCTTCACATCATCCATGTGTTGATTGGCTGCGAGAGGCTGCAGTCCGTATTGGGATGAAGATGAGTGTAAATACAGCCTTTCTGAATTTTTTCATATCCTTTTGCTTTCCTTGTGGTTATTTGGGACATTTCTGGCTTTAAACGCTTAAATGCTTTTATTCCTTAAATTTTATTTCTTATTTTGTTGGTTTGTATTTTTTAATGCCTACATTTAACACTTTAAAGGTGGATTCTCATTTTCAAAAGTTTTTGAGAAGACGTAAATCATGAGTAACCTGCAGGAAGCAAAGACGTTCCCCCCCACTTCACACCTCCCCCTCCCTCCCGGACTTGTCCCCTGTCAGGTTCCTGATAGACGGGCTTAGCAATTTGCTTGTATATAAAGGCTGAAAGCCTGAGTTTATTTTAATCTGTTGAGCACCATTGGGGAAGGTTAACCAACGGGGAGAGATGAAGAATTTCCATTTTTTTCTTGTACTGGGAAAGTAACGTTACAGTGTATGTTTAGCATTTGTAGAAGTAGGTTAATTGTGTTTTTTAAAAAACTGTTATTACGAGCTTTCTCTCTCAAATTTGCCCTTTAGAATTTGGTTTGGCTGAACCGTAACAGCCCAGGCCGTTTGTTCTTTGATGTGTTTGTATTTATAAATTGTTCTTGTTACATTTCAATAAAACTCAACCATACATCATTCGATTATCAGCTACTTCAAATTCAGTTGTGTCATGGCCTATTTGATCCCGCCAAATCCGACCTGCCTCAAGATGGAAAACTTACGTAATGTGAGTGATCCTGCTTGCTCAAAAAAGCATTGTGTTTTTGAAACAAAATCTGTATTTGATAGCAGTTCACTTTCTGCAAAAATGTCTGCAAAAAGACACGCTCCAACCAACCAACCAACCCCCTTCCCCACCAAAAAACGACAGCAGAAAACCCAAATACCAAATAGCTGGTTCGGTCAGCTCTGTAGGACGGAACACCATCCCTAATCTCCCAAAATCAGGAATTTTAACCCTTTGCTTTCCAGCATTTGACTCTCTTCTTTCAGCATCACCATTTGGGCCTTCAGAAAATCACATGATAGTTTGCTGCACTTATATTGGTAACAAATGTACACCAATCTATTTAGACATCCCCTGTTACTGAGCACTTGCTTGTATCTTATTCTGTGGATTGAGATCATCAGGGAGTTGCCTTGTCCTGAAGAGACCTGCTAGAGCCATGGCAGTGTGAGCTCTATTAAGGCTTTGTGTCTGCTGCCGGACCACTAGTCGCTCATTGCCAGCAGGGCAGCACCAAGGAGAACGTGCCAAAAGTGAACAGTCTGTGTGAACGCATCTTATTCAGCCCCTCAGAAACATCAGCTGCTTCTGGCAACCAAAGGGTTAAATCCGATTATCTGATTAAACCATAGTCTGATTATCATTCTGCTTCGTTTGGCTGCACTTGAAACAATAAAAATGTGCAAAATACAAACACTCCCTTCCCTATTAAAATGGAAGTCTGCAGCTCATTTTTCATTTTTGTTTGTCCTTTTCCCCTCTTTCTTTTTAATTAACATGGGTTTGTTTATGGGTTTGTTTTTGTTTGTTTAAGTTTCTCCTTTTATTTCGAATCACCCAGGTGAAGACGCGAGAGGGGCAGCGATTGCGTGAGTGAGGAACACATCTATCTCTGCTGTGTTCTTCCCAAAAAGGGTGAGCTTGGTCTACCTCTTCAACTCTAACTGGAGTTCTCTCCTTCCCGGGGACGACCAGCGTGCCCCTCCCTCACATGTTTTGCTCAGTAAAAATGAATCGATTTGATAAGGAGTAGCATAACTTCCTGGTTAGGCAGATGATCTATGAAACATTAATGGCTTACTTCTGACATTCAGGACATCTTTGGTTGGTGAATCTCTTTTTGGTTGGCTATGGACAGCATTCGTTGTAACCCTCCCTTTACCCTGAGAAGGATCTATATTTTAAAGGAGGTATGTTTACTGAAGAGAGTAAATGTTTGTTTACTGAACAAAACATGGAGAACTGTTCAGATGAGGCCTTCAGCTGTTAAGTCTCCACACTAGTGATGTTCACTGCTCACACCAAAACGACCAAGGAAAGCACTGAAGCTGAAAAGAGAGGAAAACCCCTCAGGTGCAGTGGCCCAGTGTTTGTAGGGGCTTCATCCATCGTCCTCAGAACAACATGAGAATGGGTGATGGAGAATGGATGAGATCCCACTAGATAAGGTGTGTTCAGTCCTGGACCTGGCTGGCTGGGCTGCTTCAGAGTGTTTACTTCAGCCAAACCCTTTAACCAGATCTTTGCTCAAATGGGTGGATCCAGGCTTCTTCATTAGGACCGAGGTTGGTTGGTTGTCTCTCTAAAGTCAAAACCGGCACATGCCGCAGCTCTTCTAGGGCTGGATTGACCACCTTGGATGCAGCCTTTTGTGGCGCTGTAAGCATGCTAATGTCCACCAGGGGGCACAGGCGCTACTGCAGCTTGTCTCCGCAGGACTCATTCTTTCAAGCATGTGCAGAACTACAAATGGACAAAACGATCTGATCACCTACTGTTCTGATTGGCTGTTTTGTTTTATTAAATCTCTGATTGGGGATAAAATGTAAAGCTGCTTCTCACTGCATTAAATATAAAACAGTAAAAGGCTTGCTATCTTGCAATTCTCTCTTCCGTTATCTAAATTATGTACATGTCTATGTGCGCTAATGAGCTAAGGAGTTTGGAAACTTACATTTGACACTTGACACTGAAACCACAGAGTAGTGATTATTGTTAACCGGTGTGCTGTGACTCCTAGCTAAACAATCCAGCCTCCAAGAAGCCACTATGCTTAGGATGTGCTGTTATTTCTTGCAGGGTAAGTATATCCCCTTCTGCACTGTGGTGATTTTGTCATGATTTGAATGAAGTTTTCCCTGAGTGTTGACACTGACCAAAATAGGATCACAACCACCAACCCCCTTAGACTCCTGGAAAATTGCTCACATACTTGCCAATTTCATTCAAACATTGAAATGAAAATCATTGACTAGCATGTCTCTTACACTGGGGATAGGTTTTTGTAAATGGCCAAAGGTTGGTTATGTCCAGCCCTCATTAGTAAAGAGTGCCAGCATTTACAGTGAGTGTTTCCCCAAGAGTGTAGCAGCACTCCTCCACTCACTGATCTCAGCAGAGGCCCTTCTGCACCTTTATGCTGTACCCAGGTGTGATCTTTCCATTGGGAAGCAGTGTTTCGTGATGCTTCTCTGCAGTGACTTACTGCCTGGCTGCCGTGCTTCTGTGCTGGCAAAAGCCGGAGTGAGCCACCTGTGAAAGTATGCTGGCCTTTCCTTTGTGTGAAGTGTATGGATGAGTTTCCCAAATTTTGCTCCAGCCTTTATGAACCACCAAGAGCTGAAAATAAACCCAGGGCCACAGCCCTCCAGGGACATTACAGCCCCCTGATCTGAAGTCTGGCTGTGTTTGGAATCACTAGCTTGGCAAACTGCTACTCTGTGACAGTTATGGGAAGATCCATTTCCAAATGAATGGGGAATGAAAGCTGGTCATGTGACTATCTCCTCCCTTCTGGTAGGATATTCAGGTCAGTGGGCATGAGGGTTTCCCCCCTACATGTCATGCTTATCAGAATGGAAACCACATCCAGCCTGTCTTCTGACTCTTTAGTCTTGTAGAGAACATTGGACAATACAACACAAAACAGCCCCCTGTCATGTTTGGGACACACACAGGACAGTCAGACAGAAGGAATCTGAGTTGCGTCAGATAACCTTAGGCAGCGATGTGCAGCTTTTTTGTAATCTGTCGCCTTGCCTTTTTTTTTTCTTTTACCTGGCTTATCTATCAGGCCCGTGTGAGGAGGCCCCCGCCCCTGTCTTGTCACGATCTGGACTTGGTAGGTGGGGCTTCGAGACAAGGCAAAGATGAGCATTTCTGGGTAAGGACATCCCCTCCCTCACTGTTCATCTTTTATTTATACCTATATTGTTTTCAGGATTGAAAAAGTATGAGTTGCCGATAAAGGGGCCATTTTATATAGAGGGTCTACCCCCCCCCCCCCCCCCCCCCCCCCCAATTCCGGGATGGGGGGGTGAAGTTTGTTTTTGCGAGAATGGAAAATCCCCCATGGGTAACAGGAGGCTGCAATCGTAGCCAAGCGGGGGGTGGGGTGGCTCAAAGAACATTCCAGAGCTGCTTTCGGGAAGGGGGGCACCTGAGGGGCCGAGCCCAAGCCAGGCAGCATTTGGCAGGCAGAGCGACCCCAACATATGTGGATGTCACCAAGCTGCCTTTAACATGCGTTAGGAGTCCTGAGAGCCAGAACACTGCTGTGGAAACCAGGACTGAGGGGCCGGAGCGAGCGAGGCCAGGTAACGCCCTCGGTCCTCATCGTATGGATATTCCTGATCTCTCAGGGTTCCCCTCTTTTTTGTCATTTTGCATTCAAAACCAACCCCCCCCCCCTTCCTCTCAGCGACCCCTGTGTCTGCTGTGGCTAAGAGGATTACAGTGGTTGCGGCCCCCCCTCCCCCATGCTGCCGACCTCCCTGTGGGCCAACCACAGCACCCTGACCCTCCAGCTGCATCAGGTGGGCTCTCAGGAGCTGAGGTAGGTAAAGGGTGCCCTGTTCCCCTCTGCGAGCTTGGGAACATGGGTGGGGGGGGCCCACGTCTGCAAGAGGACTCTTCCACAGATACCTGATCCTGCAAAGGGCATATTAGCATCGACCACGTCTTTCAGCCGTCGACACCGTCCTGCCAGCCTGGATATTGTTGTCCCCACAGTGTTTGAAGGCCGCATGGTCATGTTTTCGTCTTTCAGACCTCTGTGTCTTACTGGAGGGAATCAAAATTCAAAGAGATCCTGCAACTTTCACACACACACACACACACACACCAGCAGCCATATGTGAACATGTCGTGTTACCTCCAGTGTAATTTTAACACTGATCTGTAAACCAGGAAGACGACAGTCCACTCTGCGTGCGCTTAGGATGACTCGCGCCTGGGAGATGGTTTTAATCATGATTGTCTCCATTAGCAGAATGACTTATCCAAATTTTCTAAATTAACATGTGGGTCAGTTCTGCTAGCGGCCGATCTGCTGCACCTCCCGTTTACTGTACTTCACTACAAATTAACACTGCTGGGTTCCACCAGGAATTTTTAGTTGGAACACATTGAAAGAAATATAAATCCACCAGTAGATGCACCATTTTCACCCCGTCTGCCTGTAAATGATCACTTATTACTGTTTGTTTTTGTGTATTGCCAGTTGTTAAGAATGCATGTACACAATAATAAAGTGTTTAACAACCAAACTTTGTCTCGGACTGTGGCTGGCTACTCCCCTTTCAAGTCATCACTGCTAAAGACTATGTAGTGTTTCTTTGGAATGGATTTCTGCACCGTCCTATCACACTTCCAAATGTAGTTCATTTGTCACTTGCGTCGCACAAGCACTAGAGGGCATTGTAACACTTCACATTGCTTGCCTGAGGCCCAAGTATGGTTTAGTCTTCTTCCTTGTAATTTCTTTAGTTTTCCTTAGATTTAATAAACAATTTGCTAATTAAGAGGTGGGCAGTTGGCAGCGTGCCACGTCTAACCGGAACCCCCCTGATACCAGGTCCATTTCTGGAACTCGCTTTTTTTAGTGTTAAAAAAAGGAACATGCAGCGGTCATACAGGGGCTCATTTCAAAGATTCTCCTATAAAGATGTGCGAGGTCATGTTAATGGGCATATAGGCACCAGGGATGCGCTGCTTACAGGGGACTTTACAGGAATGTATAGGACAATGGGCAACATTAAACCGGACATCAGCTCAGGCCAGCGGAGGGTGTTTATTCAGGGATGGCATATTTTTGAGTCAGTGACCTCAACATTAGCTATCCGTATTTGTGACAATGTGAGAAATATAGTTATTTAGAGGTTAGCAAACCTGTTACTGTGTTGTCTCAGTACGGTGAGTCACGCCTTCAAAGTGCCAAAATGCTTCTGATGCGGTTCGCGTTACCATGGTCATTTATCACTTGCTCTCGCCTTGACATAAGATGCTTTCTTGACTTCCTTGATGTCGACGCTGTTTTTCTGGAGATATGCTTCGTGTTACTTTTGTTTCTCAGCAGCGTACGGTTGCTGCTCCGCCATCTCCAGCCGGCTTTACTGCATTGGGACACCAGAGGACCAAGGCCCTGTACTGCTACACATCGCTGAAGTGGATGTTTGCCTAACAGGTGTATTGAGCCTGTTGTACCAGGAAGGTGAACCTGATCCATGGAGAGCCCCTTAGCCAGCAATAAAGCAGTGCTTCTCAACTTCAGTCCTGGGGGGGCACTGTTATTGGCTGATTGAGAGGTCATCCCAAACACTTGCACACACAGCAACTCTCCATGCATCTGGTTCACCCCACCCCCTTGCTATAGTGAATTAATATAACTGGGAGTCAGGTTCCTGCTGTGGTCTCTCAGTCAGGTAAACTCTCCTGAGGAAACATCAGGCAAGTGGCAGGAAGCAACTGAAATTCTCCTCTCCTATTGGAGGGATGCCAGTGAAGGTGGAGTCATTCAGCATGACACGGGTTCTCCAGCCATTTTCCAAAGATGGAGTTAAAAGTGAGGAATTGTTGTTTCTTAAAGGACCTGCATTGTGACTCTGAAGAAGGAGGAGCCACGCTTCTGGGCAAACCCGTTTCTGAAGCCATCTATTCTTATTCTAGGGGGCTGGGGCATTAGCCGGGCCAGAAGTAACCTGTTCTTCTTTAATTGGGTTTGTTTGACTGCTGAAGTTTCTGTTTTTCAGTGGTAAAGCCTGTCATTCTGTCACCAGCCTGGAAATCAAGGGTATCGAGCTGTTGCTTCTACCATTGATTAAATCTGTGTTCTCTGGGATGGAGTTTGGTCCATCTCTTGCGAAGCTACTCCGGGGTTAATTGGACATGTGTTTTATTGGTCGGCACTTGATTGCTTACCTGTTTCCTTTTATGGCTGGTTTTCACTGCACCTGTGTGTAACCTGGGCCATTTGATCTGTGGAGAAGCTAATAATATAGCCCACATGTGGAATCATTCGTTCCATTTTCTAAGGTTCATTTATGTTTTCCTTTGTAGTTTCTATTATGACTTTATTTATTTTACCTATTGATGTGTGCAATTAACCTCACATTCTTGTGTTACTTATCTATCCTGTAAAGTGATGTCCAATGGGGAAACAAGCTCTGAGTTAAAAAGGAGGGGGGGGGATCCTGCCCTCTCGCCAGTCGCTTCAATGGGGGGGGTGACTGGCCCCTTCTCTCTCCTTGGTCTCGGGATCCGTGGTGTTAATGCGAGCAGGTGCTGAGCCCTGGGTCACTGGCTCTGCAGCAAGTCCTGGGAGGAGATGATCAGAGCATTGGTGGACCTGCTGGGGGGAGAAGAGGCTGAAGGGGATGTAGGTAAACAGAGCCTGCCTGTCTGAGGCCTTCTGTCAGTCATACAGGAGTAGCACTGTAACAGTATACGTTTGACTGTAGTCTTGTGCGTTCAAATTATATACCATTACAGTGTGTTTGCATTTGTCAGTATTTGCACATATTTGCATGTGTCACTGTTTGTATTATGATGATGCCGCTTAGATTAGATGAGAGATAGCAGGAGGGGCTTAACCCTTTATTAGTGGTCTCTCTCTCTCGTGTTAATGTCTAACAGCTGAGGCTTGGGTGGAGCTGAAGATCTAGAAGCAGCATGTTCACCAGTGGTCACCATGCAAACTGCTCTAGGCCACCCAGGATGTCTGCAGAAGACCAGGGAGTAGTTGGCGTCTGCGTCTGTGGAAACGGGCACATCGCAACAGCAGATACGCGGATGTGGGCTTCTGTGCTGTGTGAGTGTGGGAGGTGGGGGTGAGGTGACCCCCCCCCTTAGCCTGCACACCGGCCCAATCATTGTGCTGCTATTCTGCTATTGAAATGGTTTCCTAGCAGTGAGCATGGTGGGTGTTGGCTCTGTTAATACTGTTACTACACACCGGGTGGGGGGGGGCAGGGTTGACTGTTTGCTCTCGCCTGCAGCCAGTCTTCCACGCAGTCCTTTGTTGGACAGATGTGCCCCCTTTGTTGTCTTATATCTATTTTGGGGCCAGCTCGAGCTGCAGGTGCCCGTTGATTGATGGGACGGGTGTCCTGGTGGGGTGGGGGTGTTTGAGGGGGAAGATTATGTAGCTGTAGCTACTGGGGTTAAACGGGGGTAAATTAGCAGACGCAGGTCTGCCAGCGGGTGATGGCCACAGATGGACTGAGCCGGGTATGGCCACTGCGTGTCTGTCTGTCTGCCAGCCATGTGTGTGTGTGTCTGTCTGTCTGTCTGCCATGTGTGTATCTGTCTGTCTGTCTGCCATGTGTGTGTCTATCTGTCTGTCTGCCATGTGTGTGTGTCTGTATCTGTCTGTCTGCCATGTGTGTATCTGTCTGTCTGCCGTGTGTATCTGTCTGTCTGCCGTGTGTGTCTGTCTGTCTGCCATGTGTGTATCTGTATCTGTCTGTCTACTGTGTGTGTATCTGTCTATTGTGTGTGTGTGTGTCTGTATCTGTCTACTCTGTGTGTGCGCCTGTGTCTGTGTCTGTGTGTCTTCCTGTGTATTATTCTTTAGTTTGTTAATTTCTATAAAAGGCCTCCCTTTTCCTGGCTCCTGGTGACATGCCTCTCAGATGCTATTTTGTGCTGAATTTAATTTCCATGTTTGTGGGATGTTGGTCGTCACTGTAACAGGCAGGTGTCACGCTCTAGATGCTGCAGTGCCCCCCAGCCCTGTCTCCCTTCCTGTCAGGGTATGGTAATGATGGTTACCCTCTGGTACTTAGTCAACTTGAAGGGATATTGATGTACTTCTTAAAATTAACACCACACTCACTGTTCTGTGATTGGCTGTTCGCGGTCAGATGCTGAGCACCAGACTTAAATGGAGTCTCATATCCTACAGGGATAAAGAGTGTCTGGTTTTATGGCAGCAAGAAAGGGAGTTCAGCAAGACCGAGTCGCATGCAGGGAGTCTGATCAGGGGGAGTCCGGTCAGAGCAAGATCCACACAGGGAATTCGATCGGGGGGGGGGGGGGGGCCCCCCACCCGACCCAGACCCCCCCTGGGAGTCCGAACCCCCCCGGAGGGCTCCCGCCAAAACGGTGTGTCCG
>JAABNY020000025.1:19958132-19980486 GCA_015164015.2 Brevimyrus niger | reverse complement strand
TTAAAGTCACAAAGTCTCTTCTTGACAATATAATAAAATATCTTTCTGAACAACCTGTACTTAAATATAGAGTCATGGCTCAGTGCATTTCTGAGGTAATTAAGGAGGAAATGAAAGGGAGAATGTGATGACAGCCTTTTCTGATTATTATTATTATTATTATTATTTTGGCTGGAGGAGGAGAACAGCTGAATAGGCCAGATCAGCAGTTTGACTTCAACAGCAGCATGAAGAATAAAGCAATGAACTGAACACTGCTGCACTGGCTGGCTAATGAACCTGTGTAGAAAGCTTTAATTAGTGGGTGTCTGGGTCCCAGAATCTGGTACCAAAGTGTTGGGTCCATGTCTGTTTTTGTGTTGAGGTATCGGTCACTCTGATTCATTCATTAGACTGTTATAGGTATTAATCACAGTGATTAATTCGTTAGGGTCGTATAGGTATCAGGCAGGGACCTCGAAGAATCAGTTACACCAGGCTGTAGGAGGCCAAAGTAGGCAGCCGTCTCAGTCGGTAAAAGAGCAAAAAGACACGTCTGAAATTAAAAAAAAAAAAAAAACACCCCGGTGGGTCTGTTTGTTTCTTCGATTAATTAACTTTAACAGTAAAATAATGTATATGAATAATTTATGAGCACCACCCGATTCAATTACTTACTGTTTGTGCTTTTTGATTTTTTTCCACTCAATTAAGTGCTGGGAAAGTTAGGAAACGTAGCTACATGAAGCCGGGAAGCGTTAAATCTCAGTTGAGTGAAATCCCAGAAATCGAAAGCAGTGAAAAGCCCTTTCCACCATAAATAAGTAATGTGGCAAGTATTATAAATTTATACGTGCAGGTTATCAGTGTATTATTGAAAGTGACCTCCTGACATCACGTGTCACGCAGCCCCTTTCTGATTGGCTCCCCTCCTCCACGTCCCAGTAGACGTATCACCTCTGTACGTTTGTTCACCGCTTGCTTGTACTCTAGTTCTCGTTAGGAGAGTCCTTGTTACTTTCTTGACTGTGGCACAGACTCCCCAGATCCCTGAGCTTAATCTTTTTTGTCAGCTTCTTTGTGATGGTCTCTTCTGAAAGGCATCTGCCCGGCTTCTCGGGGAGCGTTCTTACCTTGTGGTGCAGAAGATGGTGCGGCCTGGGTCGTGGGCCGTGATAACAGGCTGGTGATCAGAAGGGTTAGAGCAGCTACTCTGGCATGGACGTCTGTCCTGAGCTCAGAAGAGACTGAGGTTTGTATAAGATGCTCATGTTTAAACAATACAGCAATGATAATGTGAAAATCACCTGGAAAACCAAAACACTGGGTAAGAAACGTGAGAGGAATTTGAGTTTTGCCTCTGTGGCTCAACACTCACAGACTCGGTGGCTGTCAGAGCGTACAGATGATCCGATTTTACGCCATCAGAGTCGCTTTATTGGAACCCATTCCGAAAGAAAGACAAGCGCACAAAGGATGTCTTTGCTGGGCCTTACCTGGGGGGTTTGATGGCTCGGAGCCATCAGGGATACACATCTGTGAACTACTTCAGCCAAACAGCAGCTGTGCCCACATTCTTCATGTTCAGAGACAGAGCTGTCTACCACTCACATGCTCTCACATGGAAAGCAGATGCAGCTTGGCAAGTATGATGAGGAATGTCTGGCTGTTAGGTGTGGAGCCTTATACATTCCCCCCAGTCAAAAACAGGAGGGATTTGGTTAGTGTGAAACTGGGAGTGAAGCAGTTTCACGGCAGACGGGGATCTGAGTCAGCCAGACAGCCTGATTTTCCAAAAAGATTGAAGCCGACAGTTAGCTTACAGGCAGGCATACAAAATGAAGCAGGCGGGGACAGAAATTAGTATAGAGATATAGAGAAGGTTTTTAAGGGGACAGCATGGAGACTGTGTTTCTGAGGTGATGACACGGAGGTGTGGTTTCCTAGGGGATGACATGGGAGTGGGAATTCTGAGGTGAGGACACAGAGGTAGGGTTTCCTAAGGGATGACACGGAGGCGGGGTTTCTGAGGTGATGACATGGAGGTGGGGTTTCCTAAGGGACGACACGGAGGCGGGGTTTTTGAGGTGATGACATGAAGGTGGGGTTTCCTAAGGGACGACACGGAGGCGGGGTTTCTGAGGTGATGACATGGAGGTGGGGTTTCCTAAGGGACGACACGGAGGCGGGGTTTCCTAAGGGACGACACGGAGGCGGGGTTTCTGAGGTTAAATCTATAGTCAAGTATCTTTAAATACAAACCCTAATTTGTCAGAAGGAGACATTATTAGAATAGTGTGTGTCTCATTATCTATGACCCTTTAGTGGTGATGTCAGTAATAAATTTATCAGACCTTTTACTCTGCCTGTTTTCATAACTTGAAACACTGTTTTCAGTGCCCACTGTGGCTGAGGATATTAAGCAGGGACTCTGCAGGGTCTTTCATAGGGTCACAAGCCTCCCCATATCTTTACTATATGCTGTGAGGCAGCAGCTATCCGGCAGTGAAGAAAACAAAAAAACGCTTGTCTGGCCCTAGCGGGTGGACAGGAGCTGATGTTCTGTAGAATTTCGGAGATGTCTGATGGATGGATGGACTGATGCTTCTGAGCGTGGATGTATGGACTGGTTTGGGTTATGAATATAACCACAGGGTCACTTTAGGCACAGTTACACACTAGATATACAGTGACTCAGCACATGAGCCTGTGCACCGGGGAGGGGAGAGATCCAGCCCTGTCACAGGCACTGGTATTAGACGCCAGCATCTCCAGCTGGCCTTGGGAATGCACTGCGATGGACCTGCTGAAAGCACAGCATTGCTGCTGTGTGAGAGTGAGAATGGGCTGGGCTGGAGTCAGGACTCTGCGGATAAGGAAGGAGAAGATCCTCCCCCCCAGTCCCAGATGCGGGATGCCTCATGACCACTGTCAGCGGTAGTTAAAATGTATAAGGGAACCAGCTTCTTTCACCACTGTTCTTTTTATTCTGTGCTTTTTTTGCCAGGAAAATTAATTTCCTCTCCTACTGGGGCCAGTGAGAGTGTCTCTGGTCTGGACGAGGAGATTTTCCCATCCTGGGAGGAGGGCGTGCATGACAGAGGTTCCACACCATGTATCGTTTACCTCTATTCCGCTATTACTGGTGCCAATGCGGCGCGCGTGTCAGTGTGATTGCTTCTCAGTTAGAGCTGAGTGAGTGCAGTGCGCAGTTGCGGAGGTGCCACAGCTAATGTCTTACTTTTGCTAATCACTGGAAATCTGAAAGGGTGGATGTTAGGAAGAGACCAGGCGGGGCTGAAAATGTCAGACTGTTTGAAGAGCTTGAACTACTTATTTATTATTTCTTTTCTTTCTTGAAATGCCAGTAATACATATATATCGGGATAATGATGACTTCAACTGTGGCATCATTTATCAAAATGGGCTGGAACTGGCCATAAAACTTCCAGGCTGAAATAGGTGCCATGCACTCTGTGCTTGTTCTCAGGTGGTGCTGAGAAGTGGCTGGCATTTCCATGGGCTAAAAGTGGCGTATATGAGGCAGTGAGTACGGGTACCACAATGGGCATGTAACATTGGAGTTTGTTAAATAATGCCAGACGGAGGATGTTTAGGCTAATGCCAACTTCAGCTAGCATTAATCAAAGCATTCTATTTTTTTATAAAATGTTAGCTAGCTGATACATTGCAAAGCATTACTAATATTTGTGATTGCTGAAATTTTGCTGTGTAGATTTAACAGTTGTACAGACAGTGAGCGTCATTAGCTGTTTTGACATTTCCATGGACTGAACACACAGTCGTGCCTGAATTCAATCGGACGCTGTTCATGCAGAACTTCAGTTTCATCAGAGTCATCTGATTGCATATGTCAGCGTCTCAAACAGGGAGGGCAAGCACCAATTAAGTGTGCCTGTAAGGAAACGTGTTACAATCACACTTTGGCTGCTGGCTTCCGGGAATGAATGGTCGTATTTCCAAGAAATGCAGTGCTGCAGAAGTTTACAGCGCACTTGAGCCCCTCTCCACACGCAGATGTCCTGGGTTCCTAGTCTGAGACCAGCAGTCCTGTGGAGCCAGTGTTTCAGGCACAGCACCAGTTAATTGGCATTGGAATAGCGTGGAACCAGTTTCAAATTAGGCACCAGCTTCGTGCCAGCACCGTGTCAGTGGAAAAGGCCTTCCTTACTGATGGTGCTCTATTGCTGACTGTACAGCTCCGGGCTGTTTCGCACTAGATGGCAGGATCAGCTTATGGCCATGACTCGGCAGCACAAACACAGTGACTTTTTGTTGGCAGTCACACAGATTGCCTTTAGTCTCTCACCACTGAAGCCCGTGATTAAATCGGCGGAGGCTGATGGGAGGGGCACTCATAATTGACACATGCGAACTTAAATGTACTGAAACATCTTCCCCCTTAATTGCCTGCTTCCGGAAATGAAGGCCGCTGACCCTTCTGGCACAATGAAACACCGGGAAATTAATGGCAGTTCAGTGCCAGTAGCTTCTGGCTCTTTGGCCTAATTAGAGCAAAGGCGTTGAAGGAGGGAGTGCAGTATGCGCTGTTAGACTCATATCTGCAATATGTACTCAGTCCTAAAGCCTTTGGTTTGCATCTCGCGTTGCTGTGACCCCCGTGCTGCTTACAGCAGGAGGGTGTGGAGCTTGTGTTGAGATATATCTGCCCCTGCGGACTGCCTGACCGAAAGCAGAAAGCACAGACAGGTAGGCCCTCTGGTGTAGGAGAAGGCGGGCAGCTCTCTGTAGGTGAAAGGTCCGCCTTTACACCCGGCCTACTGCCAGTGCGAGGAGCACAGCTCTTCTGGGCTTTTCGGGTAGATTTCATTTCGACATAGCAACTGATTCTGGGCCAGATTCGCCTGTATCTCCTTAAATCTGGATGCCAGTGACATTGGGGCAGGAGAGTCTGCACCAGAATCTGTTCAGAGTTCTAAGCGATTGCAGCTGGTCTGTTTGCACTCTGCAGATCTGGCACACATTTACCTAATCATATATGTATGATCACTCACTTACCAGACGCACAGTTGATAAGCTAAGAAGGACAATCGCCCCACATAGGGAGATGAGTCTGAACCGAGTCTGAGCCAAATGTTCAAAAATAGAAACAGATAAGGGCCACATATGGACCAGATTTACATTGAATGTTACCAAATCTGGCTTGTATGAGCATCAGTCGGAGTTAAATTTAGAGCAGCTTCCAGTGGGGGCGTTGAGTGGCTCTGTGGGCTGGTTTAAGCCCTGACCTCAGCAGAGAATGCTACAGGTTAGGTGGCCCTGCACTGTGATCCCAAGTTCTGAAGGCTGAGATGATGTTAGTAAAGAGAAGCATTCCAATGTACATGTACCTGTGTAAATGAAGCACATTGTAGCTGTGTTTACAGCTTGGGGGTCACAGTGCAGGGCCACCTAATGTGCAGTGTTCTCTGCTGGGGCTTGAACCAGCAAATTGTGGATTTTAGACACAGAGGCTTAGCCCACAGAACCACTCACAGCCCCCACTGGAAGCTGCTCTGATTTTAACCTTTGACTCTGGTGCCGATATTGGCCAGATTTGGTAACATTCAATGTAACTCTGGCCTACATGTGGCCCTTATCTGTTTCAAATCCAGAAAGCGGATTCAGCCCAGTATTGGTCCGTTGTGTAAAAAGACCCTGGGCCAGATCTAGTTTATGGATCTGCGGCAATTTCGGAACAACATTTGTCCAGATCCAGTTCAGACTCATCTTCCTATGTGGGTTGGAACAGAACCGGAAAATATTGTTTTCAGAAAATGCAGAATGATCATGACTTTTTCAAATAAAAGCTGTTGCTCAGCTGGGAAAGTGGGAACTGCTGTGTGTGAGGCTCCTGTGCCACATGGGCTGGCTTCTGTACAAAACCGTCTCCATAGAAACAACATATTTTTTTTTCCTGGAAACTTGAGACTTGAGGGATAATAAAAAATGGCCGTGGGGAAATGTAGCCCAGGAGAGACCAGCTCCGCACAGGGGCAGTTTGAGCAGCAGAGCAGACTGTGCCGTCGTTCGGTCAACAGGTGGCGCCATGCATCACAATAGGGTCTCGTGATGACGGCCCAGCTTGTGTAAAGATAAAAGTGGGAAATTTATGAGGAGGAAAAACGTCTGATTCCCACGTCTACACTGGAGATCCCCCAGTGGTGCTTTCATGGTGTCCCATCACACGTGAGGATGCAGAGAGCCCCTCACAGGCAGCATGGCCTCTCACGTGGTCTTTAACGCTGCCTCTCGTGGTCTTTCACATGGCCTCTCATGCGATCTTTCACGCTTCCTCTCATGCGATCTTTCACGCTTCCTCTCATGTGGTCTTTCACGCTGCCTCTCATATGGTCTTTCATGTGGCCTCTCACGCTGCCTCTCATGTGGTCTTTCATGCGGCCTCTCACGCTGCCTCTGATGCTGCCTCTCACCCAATCTTTCATGAGGCCTCTCAGGCTGCCTCTCACGCTGCCCCTCACGCAACCACTTTGGCGGCGCCTCATGCTGCCTCTCATGCGGCCTCTGCCCAAAGCTCCACACAGATGGACATAACATCAGTAAACGTGCACTGAGGGCAGTGTGTGACTCTGGGCTAGTGGACTAGGCCTGTGTGCCTGTAAGCAGAAGGTCACCAGTCCAAACCCAGCCTCAGCACGTCTGCAGGTCCTTGAGCAAGGCCCTTAACACCCAGCTCCCTGGGCACCGCTACAGGTGGCAGCCCTTCGCGGACAGCTTACTCTACAAGGTAGCGGGAGGTGTAAAGACAATTTCCTCAAGGGGGTCACTAAAGTATTGATTATTTTTAATTATAACAGTGATATTGACAAAGTTAAACAATTATGTGGTGGTGCAGTGGTTAGCACTGTTGCCTTATAGCAAGAAGATGCTGGGTTCCGCCCCGGGTCTTTTCTATGTGGAGTTTGCACGCACTCTCTTTGTTTGTGTGGGTTTCCGCCGGGGCTCTGGTTTCCTCCCATGGTCCAAAAGCATGCAGGGCAGGTGGATTGGTAAGACTAAATTGGCCCTGTGAGTGTGTGTGCCCTGTGGATTGTTGGAGACTGTTCCCAGGATAGTGCTCTAGTGACCCCAGTTTGGATTGAGCGTTTTAGAAAATGGATGGACAGACCGACAGTCTTGGGTTTGCTGACAAGCAGCATTTCCTCTCAGCTGTTAAGTGTTAGCAAAATTACCTTATTCCCTGCTATGCCGCTCCTCTCGTAAGGCGAATGGCTTCTTTGTCTGTTTCACTTTTGCGTTGTGGCAGCTGAGAAGAGGGGAAGATAACAGTGAGATATCTGCCTGTGGGAGCCGTGTTGGTGACATGGTGACTAATGACTCAGAGGTGTGAACATCCGTACCTCCGGGTGAGGACCTCCCTCCACATCTCCTCGCAGCACCATGTACAGGCAGAGCGCCGCCCTCCTGGGTGGCATTCTGATTGACTTACATACTGCGGCATTCATGCTGAACCAGAGGATTGTGGGTAAGAACCCCAAGGCTAACCTGTTGGGGGCCTTTAGCAAAGTAATGTGTTTTACATGACATGCAGCAGCGGAATTGCCTTACGGCCACGAGTTCGTCTGGCAGGCCTGGCTGGTGTTACATTATAAAATACCTTTTAGATCTACAGTAACAAAAAGTCAAATGCTGGAAGCGTCTACACTGAAATTAAAAGAGCCACGGGGATGCAGCCAGGTGCCTGAGTCTGCATTCAACCTCTCTCTCTCCCTCCTTCCCTCCCTCCCTCTCGTTTATATAAAAATACATTCAGAAAAGCAGGTGAAAATAGCACAGACCTGAAAATCGTATGGACTTAATAAAAGTGTGAAGGAGAGCAGGAAATGAAAGGCAGATTACTGCCACACGGCGCAGAAAGGAAAACTTTGCTGGTGTTACACGCGGCCTGCTGGAGGGGGCAGCCTTAGTCAGGAGCCGTGACTTGGTGGGGGGAGGTGTGACAGGCGTTTGTGTCTTATTTCCCTCAGAATCAAGGCTTGCCAGCAGCCATGTGTTTGTCATTCATCCCCCCTACCCCACACCCCCCATTTTGTGCCTCTGTTCGATCCTTCATTTTGTGGGTTGCTATGGCTGAATGGACAGTCAGTCTCCATGCTGCTGGTTTCCAATGAACCCAGTGCCTCTGGCTGCAGGGAGCCGGACTAACACGGGTTCGAGGCAAGATGAAAAACATTTTTGAGTTTGTGCTTCCTGAATGTGGACCCCGTGCAGTGCAAAGCCTTGGGTTCCTTTAAACCAGAGCTAGATAAGATTTTAACAACTCTGAGCTATAAGATAAGTTCTCCCCAAGCGAGCTTGATGGGCCGAATGGCCTCCTCTTGTTTGTATAGTTCTTATGTTCTATGTTCAGTGACCACAAACACCAGCACATCAGATCCCTGCTTGGGAGGATCATGAGGCTCTGAGATGATGCAGTGTGTCTGGTCGTCCTGATTAAAAACCAAAGACCAGCTGCGAGGACATTGCCCTACTTTGCCAGAAGGTGTAGAGAACATTCTGGATATCAGACCTTACTCACCACCCCTCTTCCAACCCCGAAATTGGCTTCACGATGTTCTGGTAGATTTGTCTGTGTGTGTGTGTGTGTGTGTGTGTGTGTGCATGCACATTTGTGAGTGTGCGCTTCTGTGGTGTTTGAGTGTACACTCGTGTGTGTGTGTGTGTGTGTGTGTGTGCACGCGTTCATGCACACATGTGACTCATTTATTTAAATCCATGTCTGTAGAATAAAGATGTATAATGAATTGGGAGCCTCAGGTAGGGCAGCAGTGACCCCATTTTTGTGCTGCAGAAGCTTCATTAAAGCTTTAGCAAGGTGGGGCCCTCAGCAGGCCTCTCTGCCGCCGACATCCCGCCTGGTACGGTGCACATCTCAGGAGGTATCTACTGCCCCCTGTGGAGGAAGGGGAACTGAAACATGAATAAGTGCATCTACCCCGATGTGGGGTAGTCGCGGTGATGCCTTTGATCATTCAGGGCCTACAACCTGCAGGCTGAGTGGCTCAGCTGCGTCTGTGATGTGGAGACACTCCCCACCTGGGAACAAGGGCACAGAATGCTAATTGTGGCCCTGTGTTCTGTAATTGCTCCGCTAATTAATCGGAACAAGCTGTGTCCCTGGAGAAGCTCTACGGGTTCTGGGAGCACTGAAACCGTGGCTCTGGGAACGCTGGTATTTCAGATGCAAGTGCAGAGTTTGGCACCTGCATGCATGTAGACGTCCTGGAGGCCCCATGCTGCTCAGCCATCTGGGGAAATCAGTGGCGGGTGAGATGATGAGGGAGGTTGGGGGACCCAAGGGTGTTTGGCATGTAAATGGCAAGTCCACCATCAGCCTTTTAGAAGGAACCCGGCACATGTGGCTGAAAGAGAGGTAGGGGCCCGACTCCTTGAGCTGTCTCCCTCTTCAGCTGACATTTACCTTAATCTCAGACTACAGCGGGTCTCCGTCTTTTTCTGACGTTTACCTTAATCTCAGAGTACAAGTGGGTCTACATCTTCAGATGGCGTTTACCTTAATCTCAATGTACAGCAGGTCTCCATCTTTATCTGACGTTTATCATATTCTTAGAGTACAGTGGTTCTTGCATTCTAAAGGACAGTAAACACTAGAAGGAGCATATGGCTATCCATAGGTTAGACTACACAAATACATCTTCAGCTGTTTTTTGAAGGTAGAAATAGTGTCAGCTGGCTGCAAACCAGGAAGAAGCTATTCTACCACCTCGGTGCAACAGACCAGAATGATCGCTGTGTGTTTTAAGCCTTGTACGAGGAACAATAAGAAGGTCATCGTGAGATGACCTGAGTGATCGACTGGTGGCGTATCAGTGTAGAAGATCAGAAATATACTTTGAGATATATTTCTCAGTAAATGAAAAACTTCTGTCCCCCAGGTGTAAAGCACTCCAGGGCAGACCCGGATATGCCCACACAAAAATGGAGCCTATTGAGTAAAATCCTTTGGTCGACAGCATCAAAAGCTGCACAGTGGTCTTAAAGAACAAGAACGAAGCACTCACCCACATTAGCAGCCATCAGAAGGTCGTTAAAATCCTGACCAAGTGTTGTTCTGTGGAATGCTGCTTTCTGAAACCAGACTGAAAAACATCTAAAATTTAATGTTTGTTGAGGAAGGCCTTCGATTGTGATTCTACCACCTTTTCTAAAATTTTCACTGCATCCAGTTTTAAATGGACTGGATCCAGAACCGTTTGTTAGTGTGTGAGGAGGGAGTCCAGTTTTTTTGGCATCTTTTGTGAGTTTAACAATTCTAGTATGCAGTTAATTAAGTCCACTGAGCATGTGACCTTGAGGTGCAGTGACTGGATTCTGGTCCCTGCATGATCCCCAGCAATCTGACGTGTTGTCTTCTCTGTCTAAGGCTATAACATTCAAAATGACTGCAGTTTTGGAAAGACTTCCCGTCTTGTTTAATGCGGCACCTGCATAGTATTTGATAAACACAATAAAGGATACATCACCATACCCTCCTGATGGAAAACCCTGCATAACCAGACTGCTGAGACTACATGTCAAACGCAGAGCGATGTCAAGGCACTGCGAGAAACAGCCATAATAACTGCGGCAGTGTTCAGCACCACTCATACTGTGCAAGGCCTTAAGGCTTCACTAAATATTAAATAAACATTCGTTATTTAGGAGATGCAGAAGCGGTATGTTCTGCTAACCAGCTAGCTAGTCGCTAGCTTTTTTCACTTGGGGGTGGGGCTTTTTCAGTGGAGTCTCAGAAACAGCACATCATCACCTGCATAATAAGGCACCTTAAGTGTTTGTGAAAATGGGGACATTAGGTTGCTCCTGTATGGCACATCTCTCCTAGAGGAGATGAGTTCACAGCATCCTTCAGATACATGAAGTGGACCTGGAGAAGCCAAGTTGGACTGGTTCGGAGAGGCTCCCAGCTCCATATGGTTAGATGTTGTGTCTGGCCATCTGTAATTCTAAGTGAAGCAAGGGGGAAATGTGTCACAGCTCGACATTTCAAGAGGTGACGACGGAGAAGCGCTTTTTCAACACATACAATGGTGACAAGATTCAAGGGCAGCGGGTCCTGATGAGACAGCCAGCCCTTTCTTTCAGCGCCAGAATAAAAGCTCTGTAAAGAGGAGCAAGAGCAGAGCTTCAGGGTGACAGCAGCCTTGTCCAGGTTTTTAGTGGGGCCCGCTGGCATTTTTCCAGCCTGCTGGAGAAGATCTGAACATTCAACTGGAAACCTTTCATTGTGGTGGCATATTTCCATTCAAAGTCCAGCATGATTGTATCGGGAGGCTTCAGAACCCTTGTTAAGGCTGCTTTCAGGAGCCTGGCGACGGCCGAGGAAAGATCACAGCCTGGCATAGAAGGGATCTCCTCTGCATCCACACCCTGCGCGAGGACATGGCTGTAAATGTGACTTGAATTCTAACAAAAAATGTTATTTATTTTTATTAGCAGCTCCAGGAATAAAATGTCACTTATCTCAAGGTGTCAGGATACGGATTTGGACTTCAGGTGAAGCCTGAGTACTTTATCGAACGGCTTTACAGCTGCAAAATTGTAGATGGACTGTGTTTAACACACAAGACTGCAGGTTGCAACAAGCACTGAAGACTAGATGTGTGAGGATGACTGAGCCGTCTCTGGGTGTTCTGGTCCCGTGATGCCGGGGTCTGACCTCCCTGCAGCTCATAGATCCTGACAGGAGGAAGTCGCCGGCAAGCAGTGAGATATACACAGCGGCCTGCTCTGCGGCTAGCAATCGATTGGGATTGTTAAACAAGACAGGCGAAGAGGAAGAGCAAGGGGGGCCAGCATGCTGCCCCTCAAAAGGGAGGATGATAGGACGTCCTCAGGGGGCCTGGGTAGTGAGCCGGGCTGCAGGAACAGGAGGAAACTGACAGGAATGCAGAATGCACACCATAGCAGCCTTTCAGCTCAGGTTTGCTTTAGCAGCTCAAAGGTTAAGGTTCCCACCCAGGTAACTCATGTTCGGCAACTCCATCATCAGCACAGCCTGCTGGTTTCCTTTTTTTGTTTGTTACAAATACACTTCTCGATTAGAAGATCAAGAGCCACGATTTAAAATACATCTTAACTGGAAAACTATGCAATTTGCGTGACTGATGTAGTCTGATACCGAGAGTCACAAGTGACAAATGCTAATCTGTGCATTAAATGCATGATTGCAGTATGAAAACAGGCTTGGAATGTTTTTTTCACACAACTCAACTGTGCTTGACTAAGTTCAGGGTTGCTGGCTTTCTGTTTGTTCTGTTATTCAGTACTTGACCAAGCTTTTACTGCAAACTTTATTTTCCCGAAATTCTGAATCCATTGTAGTAGGTAGGATCAGCTTTCTGAACACATTCCGCTTGATGCATCTATATTTCCATATATGGAAGAAATCTGTGTGTTTCTCTCTCCTTTCTGCATTCTGGTGAATTTTTCTGGAAGAATGAAGACTTGGTGAAAGGCTGTGCCATTTGATGATCTCCTGGGCAAAATGTCAGCACAAAATGTCTATGCAGGTATGCAAAAGTGTGTGTCCTGTCTTCCTTTTAGCAGGAGCTCCACCTGATCTCTGAGACCAAAAGGAAGCAGCAATAATTCCAGCAAGCCCTAGGCGGGGAACTGTACAGCTTCGGATCGACGTCTGAGCCGGGTGGAATAAATGTCTACAAGCAGCAGTTACCTGAGTCGGCATTACGGCAGCCCCCTCAGACAATCTCTGTGCCTGCTTGTTTAATGAAACATGTTGGGAGAGAGACGGTCTCCTGATGCCATATTGTTATTCCTGGCAAAGAGTTCAAAGATCTTTGGGGTTCAATGAACATCATAATACGAAAAGCTGAAAAAGAATGATCTTTTCAAAGGAGCCTTGAATATATATTAAAATATATATTTAAAGTGTCAGTATTCTGTGGCCACAGAACCAGAATAACAAACCTGGCATCTCCTGTTTATAGAGCTGCTAGACTAAATAAGCTTTTCATTCTGTTGGATATTTTCCCATGATTAGAATGTCTGGCAGTGTAACCTGAGCACAGCCACTGTATTTACAGTGTTTTACTGACTACTGCCTTTATTCTGTTTTGATTTTACTCCACGGGAAATATATGAGGTTTATGAGGTTATAAAGTGTTAAGTCACCATTTTTGTGTGAAAATGTAATAATACAGCAGCACTGACTTTATGTCTGAAGCCTGTTCACTGAGCTCACTCCTCCTCGGGTAAAATATCGCTGTCACATTTTACGATCTGTGAGTCTTATTCCTGTGTTCGGCGGGGTCCCTCCAGCTTGTTCTAAGACCACTGGAGACGGTACAGCCACGGTCCTGTTTAGCCTGTGATCATGCCCTCATTCCCAGCTCGAGTGCAGCTTATTCTGAGAGCATTGGAGATGGTACATCCCACGGTCTGGTTTGGCCTGGGACTGTGCTCTCATTTCCGACTCGAGTCCGGCTTCTCTGCTTCATCGCGGCTTCATCTTGATTTTTTCTTGGCTTCGTCTCGGCTTCATCATGGCTTCATCTTGGTTTCTTCTTAACTTCATCTTGGGTTTGTCTTGGCTTCTTCTTGGCTCCTTCTTCGTTTTGTTACGGCTTCGTCTCTGCTTCTTCTTGGCTTCATCACAGCTTTGTCTTGGATTCTTCTTAGCTTCCTCTTGGCTTCTTCTTAGCTTCTTCTTAGACTTATCTTCACTTCTTGACAGGAATGAAGTTCCTGGGTGTTTATCTGGGTACTGCAGAATTCCAGGACAGGATTTAGGAGGGCATGGTGGATAGAGTGTGTGATAGGTTGTCTAAATGGACTTGGGTCCTGCCCCAGCTGTCCTGTAGGGGGAGGGTCCTGGTTGCCAATTACTTGATGTTCGTCAGTATTTTGCTGCTGATGAAGAGCCTCTTTTCTATAATCCCATGTTTCCGGTTGGACTCCTCAAATCTCTTTTTTTTTCCCCTGAGCAGGGCTTCTCCTGCTGTAGAGGGTCATCGGGAGGAGGTGTGGTTGCTGCTTTCTTTCGTGTCTCTTCAGCAAGTGGGTCTAGGGATCTATCCAAGAAAGCTGTGTACCAAGCCTGTGTTAAAGTGCTGCATTTTTGGGCACTGAGTGGATTGGCAGTTTCTAGGTTGTCAGGTTTGTTGGGGCCTGGATCTTCCCCACGAGGACACTGGAGGTCCCTGTACAAGCCCTCCATTGAGAAGCGCACGGCGGATTGTGCATGGGGAAGTGGCCACAAACAGACACATGTCACACATTGATTCCACAGTTGGAAGGGATTGCCCTTTTTGTTCTGCAGAGGAAACGATGGAGCATCTGTTTCTGGGGTGCAATCGGCTTTATGAATTGTTTGAGGTCCTGGAGGTCCTGGGGTGTGTCGGTTTTGGGGAGGTTTTTTCTGTTCGGCTCTTCATTTATGGACCAAAATACTGTAGTACCCAGAAGGCTAAGGCATGTATGCTGAACTTTGTGCTAGGTTAGGCTAAGATGAGTATCTGGCTGAGCCGGAGGAACAGAATGACGGGGGCAGGATCAACGAATCCTGCCCTCATGATGAAGGGCTTTGGTGGTAGCCCGCATAAAAATTGATCATGCTTTTTTTCGGGGTGACTCATAATCTTGTGACTTTTTCTGAGGTATAGGGTTATGGTGGGGTTCTGTGTGATTTGATCCATGAGGGGGACTTAATCTTGAAGTTTTAATGTAATCTTGAAGATGTCGATTATTTCCTTGGCTCACCGTATGATTTTTTTGGGCCCTTTGTATTGGGCTTCGTCTCGGCTTCATCTTGACTGTGTTGGCTTCGTCAAAACTACGTCTCGGCCTCTTCTTGGATTCATCTCAACTTCTTCTTGGCTTTGTGCTGGCTTCGTCACAACTACTTCTTGGCTTCGTCACAGCTTCGTCTTGGTTCCTTCTCAGTTTCTTTTCGGTCTCTTGCTCATGTTTCTGTCCCCCCTACATCTGTTTCAGCCTCTGTATTTTACAGTAATTCTATTACAGTGGTCATTTCAGTTAATCAGTCATTTACCACTATCATTGGCAATTAGCTATGGGAAAATGGACGGCAGCATTTACGTCCATCTGCAACAATTATCTGAAATTACAGCTCATTAGATAATGAGGCAGAACAATAAATATGCACATTAGCGCAGTTGTGTTTTCGAAAAGATATTTATTTTCAAAACAAGAACTCATTACCTAAGTAATATCATTGTTAAACAAAACATTTATTTGTAAGCAACTGGGGTGTGTGAGACATGATGAGTAATTGGTAAAGAACCACTTAAAAATGAATCATTGTTGTCCATCGAAATTAATAGTTATTCTATGGCAGGGGTCTCCAACTCCGGTCCTGGAGAGCCAATAATCAGTAGGTATTCTATCCTACCTGACTTCTGATGAACCACACTAGTTCTCAGGTAAATACCGGGAGCAGGTGTGGCTCATCAGAAGCCAGGTAGGATAGAAAACTTACTGGATAGTAACTCTCCAGGTCCAGAGTTGGTGACCCCTGTTCTATGGATTCCATAGAAGAGACGTGCAGCATGTCGGTGCTGTGGTTTGATCCTCTGACAGAGATACACGCTGACATTCTGAGTCTGTCTCCATTTCAGCACCAAAAAATGAGCCAGCCTTGAGGAGCAGGGCAATATTAGATATTCAGCATAGCGTAATGGCAAACCAGTATTATGAGTAATTTCCTTGGGTATTCCCGTGGTTGTTGATGGTTTAACTCCCTGTCCATATGTGATGTCCTGCACAGCTTTCAGGCTCTTTTATCTCTGGCTATGCATTGCCACTTTCATTGGCTCATCAGAGCTGGACACCCAGCATGATTTTGATGTATGTGAGCAGCGTTCCTCAGCTGGATGGCATGCAGATTAATTGGCTCGTATGTTTCCATCAGCTTTGGACGCTCCAAGGGTCCGTGGAGGCCTTGTAAATGAATAAATTAACTGGGAGGGTGCCTCTGATTCTTGTTCATGCACAGGTTATTCACCGCAGAGTAAAGCACCTTAATTTTCAGCAGAATTACACAGGAAGCCCATGAGGATAGAGTGTATGGCTCCTCCCAAGGTTCCAAAGCCAAAGTCTGTCAGTGCTGGGGGGCCAGGGCCACGAACGTCCTGCAGTTACTGTGCAAACAGTGTCCTGGGCGGGGTCCACCGCATGCTCTGTAAGAGACCATCCGTGTGCGTCACGGCACCCAGGACCTAGGAAGCAGCCGCTGTTACCAGCCATTCTCCATATCTGAGCCCAAGCGGGAGGGTCAAGAGGCCCCACGTTTTGAAGTATTTGCCAAAGGGTGGGTGTGAAAATGCAAGGCGCCTTTGAAAAGGCAGCCCGCTGAGCAAACATTCCAGTGAGACACAAAACCGGCCTCCCTTCAGCTGCAACACGGTGTCCAGCACTGCCGGCTCCCCCGCCCCAAGCTGTCTGCCCAGCACTGATTAACGTCCTGCAGTCAGTTCCAGAAAATCATCTGTGGACGTGAGAGACACATTTGGCCTGATGGAATAGGGAATGTTCGCGTTTGTTCTCTTTGATTTGTAGTCATTGTTAGACCTTAAAACACCCAGTACACACAGAATTGGTCACCCAGCTTTGATGCCATGTATAATTCATGGAATATTTTACTTATATTGTTAAGCAATTGAAATATGCGGTTTTAAGAACCACAGAATATGTGCCAGGTGTTCATAGCAATGGTGAATAATAGTGTTTATTTTAAACATTGATAAATATAAGCTGCATTTTGTGGTTAATGGTTATTTGCTTGTTCACTGACTTCAGATGAACCCCCTGGATGGCGTTTCCCCCTCTAGCCCCCGCTGACACTAAGGAGGTGTCATTAATGAAAGTGCCACCCCCGGTTGTCCGTCTGCTGCTGTTTCCCCTGCTTACTTCGCCTTTAATGACACTGCGAATCTGCCCCTGCTCTGCGACACTGAGCTGGGAAGATGCGGAGCAGAGTATGACCTGCCGTGCTGGCTCGCCACACACCCAAATGTAAACTATGAGCGGCCATTAATTTGGCAGTGAGGTAAGGCGAGGGACAGAATGTACTCTGTAAGCTGCTGAAGACGCTCCCCCAGCACGGGGTTCATGTTTCTTTTGGTCACACCCCCCAATGATGTTTTCACGGGAGTGTCACACAGACGTTCGTCTTGGGTACAATGTCAAGCCTTGGCGATAATCTTGCCCGCAAATCGCAGGCGCCTGCTTCACACCCTCCCCGGTCCTGAGTGTATCGCTGACTCGCAAAGCCGGGATGTGTCTATGAGCAAAGGATAACACGTGTCATGTAAGAAGCATGGCGTCTGTGAAGCTTAGACCATCGCTTTCTGCTTCCGCTTTATGGCTGTGAGCAGGGAGGGCTCCGGTGCTGGGCCAGGCATGGTGGCATGTGCCTGACATATTATAGGCGAAACAACAAACCTTTCAATACCTACCTCTCCACTCTCTCTCATCCACGTTCTCTGTTCTCTCGCATCCACTTTCTGCCTCTCTGCTCCCTGTCATCTATGTTCTACTGCTGCTCTCTCTCACGTACATGTTCCACCTCTCTGTTCTTGCTGGTCCATGTCCCCCCTGTGCTCCTCCTCTCCGCTCTTTGTCATCTATGTTCTACTGCTGCACTCTCTCTTGTCCATGTTCCCCCTCCCCCTCCACTCTTTCTGATCTGTGTTCCTCCACTCATTTGTGCATGTGGGTGTGTTCCTTGGAAGAGCATAAATATTCTAACACGCGTGTTCATGCTGTCTCGCGTACAAACACACCATCCCACTATTGCATCTCAAGGCTGGTAACCTGTCGTGTCACTGAGGCTGGCTGTTAGCCTGATGACAGACAGCACTGCACCCTGCTTCCCCGTCCTCCCCCCCATCCCTCGAGTCCAAGTACCCCACCTGTCCCAGGCCTGGCCGATGGTTGGGGTCTCTTTATCCCCAGGGTGGGAGTGTGGGGCTGTGGAATGTTCCAGCAGTGTCACTGCGAAAGACTTCTGGGTCAAAGCAGCAGTGGTGCTGCATGTCATGGAACCAAGTGTGTTCCGGGGATGCTGGCAGTAAGGAATTAAAAATCCTGGATGATGTGATGCTGCCACCCCGCTGGGGTCCCCTGCAGGCCGGATGTGGAACTGTGATGCTGCAGGGCTGCCCTGATTGGTCGAAGCACCGTGGCAGTGGGTGAGCGACCTGCATCAGTAGCAGCGTTTGTATCTTCCCATCCCAGTCTCATGGTGTGGCTGTGTGTCCGACACAAGCCCACGTCCAGGGACACAGCCGAGTGATGGGCGCCCTCCCAAAAAGACTTCAGACTTCATGATCCTGTTATAATGAGCTTTTTATACTCCTGTATTTTAGTCATGTTACATCATTAAGGTTTTTATTCAGCTGCCTTTGTTATTCACATTTGCAGTGTGCCTGAGTACCACCAGGGGGTGTGGTGATAATTGTATGTTATAAATCTACCAACATTTAAGCATGTATTCGGTACAGTTTCTGGGGGCTGGAACCTCTCAGGTGGGGGCACTCTGGACAGGGAAGCTACCCTAACCCCTAAACATGGAAGGGTGGGGTGACAGTGCTGCTCACGGAGGCTGCCCTGTATTATCAGCCTTATTCATGAGAAAAAAACAATCCAGTGAAGCAGGAAAAGCCCATTCATGTAATTATAATCAGTTTGGGTGTTTTAACACATAATTAATGTTGATGAACTGCGGCTCTGTTGCTGGTTGTTAAGTGGCCAACCTTATCCAGAAAGGGCCGCTGTGTAGGTGGGCTTTCGCTGCAGCTCCCTAATTAGATTAGTTATTAGAGAGCTGATTGGCTGAAGACTCCTCACACCTGGGTTTGAACAGCTGACCTAAAGGTTATCTGAAAATCCTGCACAGACACCAGTCCTTTGCGGATAAGACTGACCTGGAGTATCCATTCTGCTCACCAGCTGTGCAGAAAACACATCCCCCCTGATCATGAGGAATGGGCCCCAGCCTTCCCTGCATGTATAAGGGGGCGGGGCAGCGTGTGGCTCACTGGGGTAGGACTCTGTTTCTGTGATTGGAATGTTCAGTTCAAATCCCAGGGTCAGCAGAGTGATTTCAGCTTAAGCAAAACCATTAACCCCCCCCCTTCCCATCCAATGGCTCCAGGGACAGGGTCTGATCCTGCTTTCTCAAAAAAAAAACACATATGTCACTTTGGATAAAGGAGGGGAAATGTTCTGATTACACCATACAACATAGGAGACATGCAACTGACAGGTGTGATCAGCTGACCACACCACATCAGCTGATATTCCTCAGAGACTGACCCTGCAGGGTTGCATTATTCAGCGTTGCCACGATGCTGAATTATGCAACAAGACAGAACTTTAGCTGCTTTGCCTCCTGGACCTGCCTCTCTGCCCATATCCAGCATCAGTCTCTGTACAATTAAAACCTCGACAGTGAGCGAATCTTCTTAATGAGCTTCCAGCACACATGCATGTAATGTCATGAATGTTAACGCTGGCCGTTGTGCTCTGCATGCTTGGCCAGGGCCCTTGGGTCTGCGGATCATGCGCCCTGTTTCATCTTACATCGCCAGCGAAATGCCGACTGGGGGGCCCGATGGAATGTGGGGGAGAGTCTGGGTCCTTTGAGTAATTTAGAGATCGTACATTTCAGGCCATGTTTGCAGAGAGACACAGCAACGCACAGTCACACACAGGCACAGGTATCACAATGCACCCCCATCTGTATTCATGCTGCACATTCGACCAGGACCCTTATTAAGCAGTGCCAGACGTCTGCAGGAAGAGGACAGGCCTCAGTGTGGCCCCATTTGCGGGATTTGGTTGCATTTTCCAGGGACACTAATTTTGCTTTCCCGCTTTATCCCCTTAGAGAGCACCTGCAAATGGATGTATTGGACCTGAGCTAAAGGCTGCGTGGGGAGGATGGACAACGTCAGGCACCTCTCATCTCCTAAGACCATGGAGCTGTTGGTGGAGACGGTCCTTATGGGTGGAAATGATGGAGCCAAGCTTTTGGATGATGACATGGGGTGGGGAGATGTTGTGTGTGTAGGAGATTGTCCTTCCCTCTAGGTGTTCCTTAGCCGACTTATCTTGAAGGACCTGTGATGTGGGCTGTGACCCATTGCTGAGGCCCTCAGAAGTTCCTGCAGAGGTTCAGTAAATGTTCTTAGGTAAAAATGTGATCAGAGTATGATCTGCGTAGGTGGTCTTAGGGGGCGAGATGAGCCAGAAAAGGGACTGAGAAGCATTTAGAATTCTGAAGCAGGAGAAAGAGTGTTCAGTACTTAGAGATACTGCTGGTTCCTGGGCAGCCTAACAGAAAGACTGACCTTCAGGGAGAAAGGACATGCACACATGCTCACACACACACACAAGCGCACACACACACAGATACATTCTCTTGATGCTGAAAGACAGAAACATGTTGTCACTGCATGCCGTGTGGATACTTTGCCGTTTGAGATGTGGAACAGGAACAAAGGAGAAACACGGCCACTGATGAGAAACGACACCGCGGTGATTCTGAAGGGTCTTAGTGCCCCTGGGGTTCGCCTCACGCTAAGCTTTGTGTAAACCTGTTGTTAAACTTCTTTTTTTTTTTTTTAAACCAGGCGATCAGCCACAAACAGTTTAGCTGCAGTCCATCCATGAAACGGTATTAAACAGTGAAAGATCCCAAAGAGACTTTGGAAATCTGCCTACCATGTGGTCACAAAGACCTTTCCTCTCTAGGTCTGATCAGACCCACCGTTCTCTCTCTCTCTCTCTCTCTCTCTCTCTCTCTCTCTTTTTAAAATACACGTTACCTACCCCTCCTCCGTCTCCTGCCTCCTCTGTTAGGCATGCTTTGATATGTCATGAGGGCACCTCCAGCAGGAGTTCCTCTCACATACCCCACGTCTGTTTCTTTCATTACCAGCCAAATGAAGACAAGCTCTAGGGATGAGAGACGTGCATCTCTGTTGACTGTTCTCTGGCCTCCTCCTCCTCCTCCTACTCTTCCAGCTGCTCGTACTGGGAAGGCTGGTGGTCAAAGCCAGCTTTCCCAGTACCGTGAGCTTAATCACAATGAAGGACGATGTCATGCCAGGTGCTTCAGGAGGTTTTCCGTTCAATTCTATCTCTCCTGTGGAGGATGTATCCCTTGATGCTGTCGGCAGCCTGTTCATCAGCTCGACACGTGCTGGTGTGCAGGACATCTCACCCTAATCATCACACTGGACATTAGCTTTTTTCTCTGGGTTTCTCTTGAGGGTTTTTTTTTTTTTTACACTATAAGTCGAGTCTCCTGCTTACTCTTTCCACAGTGTTTGTCCACCTTTTAGGCCTCTCCCTGCTCCTTGCTCCTGTTACACAGCACTGGCCTCTGGAACCTGACTGCTGGCTCCTGGAACTTCAGCACTGGACCCTTGATCATGAGTACTAGCCCCTAGGCATTGGCCCCTGGGATCTGAGTACTATCCCCTGGCCCCTAGACACTGGCTCCTGACATCTCAATGCTTCACCCCCCTCCCCCAACCTGTGCCTGGGGCAGCTGACCCCCCAGTGATGGTTCAAGTTCCAATCTCACCCTCCATTCTACTTCTCCAAATCCATCTCTCCGATTCCAGCCTCAGAAACAATTCATTAGCATGTAAAGTATCACTATTAACATTTTGCTAGTGAGGCGAGTGACACTTAATGGTAAACAGTAGATAGAATAAACATTTAGCTAGAAATACAGCCAGCAAACAAGGCAGCAGCTGTTGTGCCAGCATCTCTGCCTCACCTTTCAGTCCACCTACAGGCACAGATACGAGCCACAGGGTCACTGTGTGCACACATACACTCACACATTTAAACAAAACCATTCTGCCTATATCAGGTCCTTTGGGTAACAGTGCCTGGTTATTGACAGCTGTTACATTAGAGTGCAAAGAGGTTGTAGGGGCCAGAAAATCCCAGCGCTGCTGATTTAGGGTCTGACTCCTGGTCATTAATCTGGTGGAAGCTGAGAGCTCCCTGTGTGCCTGATTAAATGGGACCCGCTCCAGCAGATCTTCCACTCCCCCACGCTGCTTGTCTGTCCTGGTAGGTGGTGCGCTGGTGAACCCTGACTGCCAGGCATCCAGAAAAAGGCACAAGCGTGTGTGTGTGCATGCGTGTCACACGGTTATGTCAGAAATCACGGCGTTGGGGATGTTTGCGGCTTTTTATAGAGACACTCAGTCTTCCCAGTATTTCAAATGCTGTTTTTTTTCCCTCTTCTTTCTCTCCTCACTCGCCTCCTTTTTAATCTCTCTCCTTACCCCTTTTCTTCACTATCACT